>JAZDUA010000209.1:355000-1555000 GCA_038098605.1 Gryllus longicercus | reverse complement strand
CGTTGACATGACGGAACCCTGGACCAAGCAGATTGTGACTTTTCTGGCGCCTAAACCCACTCAGGTACGGTTACTACGACAATGAATAAAAAAAAATCAAGTTGCACGCGGTTATAACATTCCTCTAATAGAAAATTATTTGAGAGGAAGATTGGTTGCCAACATGGCTCTATCATCTTACGTTCAATATAGACATTAATATTGATAGTAATGGTGATTATATGTGTGACTATGAGTTGAAATACTAAAATGTATTGCTGATAAGTCATACGAGCCACAAATACACTTTTCGAGATTAAACTCCATTGCGATTCACAAAAAATAATATGCGAAAAACTTATATCTAGACAAACGGTCAGAAAATTGAGCGAAACGGTTTCAAAAGGCCATACATCACAGATATGATGGAGAGGGTGGAAAGCGAAGCACATCAATAATAGAACGCAGCGTTATTCTAATGAAATGATTGTTTTACAGTAAAAAAAATTTAAAATGATATTGTGAAACTTTCTAGAAAATTAAAGAGGCTACAAAAGTAGTGTAGCTAGAAAGGATGACCACAAAAGCTGTGTTTCTCCTGTTCAACTGGGGTGTGGAGCTACCTCCACGCTGCACACGACACCCCCATGTGTTGCCGTGTGCAGGGCCGCAACTACCACCGGGGCCCCAGTGCGAGCAAAAGTAGTGCACATCGTCTTTTACTTTCTCGCTACAGCTTACGCAGTAGAGGGAAAGTTATGTAATGCTGCGCGAAAAACGGCGAATTTTCGGCAGAAAACCCTTATTACAGGGCCCTAGTAACGAAAGTGGAGAAATCCAGTTGCTAAATTTAGAAAAAATCCTCTAACACGTGATGTACCAGAATCCTTGATGTAGCTATCGTGAGATGTAGCCAGAATCCTTGTGGGTCCTTGATACCGAAAAATCGAATGACGGTAAAACGCCCGTCCGTCCATCTGTCTGTGAACAACGCTAGCGACTAAACCGCTCAGCCGATTTTCTCTAAAATTGATGTTCCCCAATCGGCCCTTGAATTTGAAACCGATATTTTAATATTAGGTGCTACTTTATATGAAGCCCATGGAACATTTTCCAGATTTTCAACAAATTGGCTCCATCGCTGTTTATTAAATTTTAATGTTGAATAGTATGAAGTAAGTTTAAGATAATGGTGCAGGTCTCATGTATGTTAAAAACCCTTCTTTTTTCCGCAAATTGGAAAAGTTCAAAATTTTTTCAAAGTCTTCCTGCGACTAAAATATAAAAATTGAGATTTTCCTCTAATTATAATCAGTTCCTTAAGGATATATTTTGAAATAAGGTAATGTACAATGTTTCAAAAATTTGAGTACTTTTCGCGTTGTTTTGCGTGAGAATACGGGGGAGGAAGTAAATACTATTTTAGGATCACTCGATTTTTTTCGTGTTTTTCAAATTACTAGGTTTTGAATAATTTCCAATTAAATGGTGTAATGTTCTAAAAAAATGCGTAAAGGAGACTTTCCCACAAAGTAATTCCACATTTTTTTCTTTACAATTTTTGTAGTAATACGGAGTGCACTCGATTAATGTATGTAAAACCACTTTAGTCGTTAATAAAATGTTCAACATCTGGAAAATAAAGTGGTTAAGAGTTTGTGAAACAACAAAGATGAGAGGAGCATTATCATGTGTTGCGTCGGGAGTTATAGATCTCTAGTACACTTAGGGGAGTCGCCTCCAGATCGGTTTGGCTCTCGCCTCGTGCCTCCGATGAGAGGAACTGCAGATTGGGCGCTTCAAACACACTGTCATTTATTAAAGTATGTAAACTTTTCAACGTCAATTTATATCTCGTATTATCAATTTATATATCGTATAAAACATCAATTTCAACGGGAAGGTGGCTGAAGGCATCAAATGATGTCACTGCAGTGCCTCTGAGCGGAAGAAACTAGGTAGGGTTCGAGTCCCCATGGTGGCAGTGGTTTCGACACTAGATAGCTGGGTCAAATTCTGCTACTGTCTGGAGGAGAATTGTAGTAGTCAGCTGCTCCAATCGGTAGCTTTTCATGGTATCTTCTGTCAACACCAGGTGAATGCCGCAGCAGTGCCCTAACAAACGGGTCACGGACTGCACGCGATCTTTCCTTGTCCTATCCTAAACCGTTACTTACATACATTTACACTTACATGCACTACGCTACCACTTTTCGGGAGACCAGTCGGGGACGTAGAGCTTGTCGTACGTGGGGCGGTGTTCCGCTGGTGGGAGATGTATGGGTGAGGAAAACCACGCATGTGACGATGTGTAGGTCGGCGTCGGATCTCACCATTCACCGGGGAAAGATCACCGCCTCGTTCTGAAAAAACGTATGCACTGCACTTAAGGGACGAATGACTACAGCAGTTGATGCGCCTACAAACCCGAAATAATATCACAAAGTTCATATTCTAATAGTTGCTCATCTTAAGAAAAATGTCTGGACAGATTAGGCAGTAAAAGAGTGAAATTAAGAAAAACGTTTGAACCATTAGTTTGATAGAAAATACAGTTGGTTTCTCACCTCCCCATTTTCACATTGTATTTTTATCGCAGCTTCACACGTTTTTAAACAAAAATGTTCCATATTTTGACTTTTTATTGCAAATCCTAATAAATCCAATTTTTCCTTACACAAATGGATTTGAAGTTTCTTAAAATACCGATCATGTTTTGCAATCACCTCAACACTACGATCTCAAATTTTAGAATATAAAAGTCCGTATTTAAGATTATTTTCAGCAGCAATACTCGTAGTGGCGAGGAGATACATGCAAGTTTGTACCCCAAAATCGATGTGTTTGCATCAATGGCGGCGCGTGCTCTTAATCACAGGGGATTCACAAGGATTAGAATCTTTAAACTCAGGGACGCCAATAGTTATGATATAGATTTTAAAATATATACTTATGATTGAAATTAATTATTTTTGTAAAACAAATAATAATAAACTTTTGAACATACCTTTCAGCAAAAAAACTGTTAATGGTGTAGATAAATCAACAGCAACGCTACTTAACAGGCAGTCCTTTCTTTCTTTTATTTTTTCTATTTTTTCTTTTCTTCTTTCTTTTCTTCTTTCTTTTTTCTTTTCTTCTTTCTTTTCTTTCCTTTTTTCTTTCCTTTTCTTTTCGTATAAATCGCAGTATACTGATCCTCCTAACCCTCTACGCGGAAGACATGCCACGACGCTGACGCGGCGCATCAGACCTTCGCGCTGTCATTTGAATATTTGATATAATACTTAGTTGAAGAGTCTCACTAGACAACAAAATACACTTAGTAATTCATCATTCAGCTGAAATAAAAAAATCTGATCTCATGGAATTTATGAGGGTTTCACTGAGCCACTGAACCTCCTGAATGGGCTGCCACTGATATGTACGGACGGACGAACGGACAGTTGGACGTAAGTCTCACGCACAACAGTCAGATTAGAAGCTTTTGAGCTGAGACTTAGTAAAAATGTCAGGAGTAATATCTACGTGTACGGGGGGGGGTGAAAGTGTATCGAACGATGTTGTATCATAACCGCGTGCAACTTATTGGTTGCACTTCGTAGCTTTATGTCGCATGTGTGGAGGAGTTGCATTTTGGTGACGGTGGCCTCATTGTCCGGAAGGTGTCGCCCGCCGAGGCCGTCTACTTGTGCCTGGAGGTGCCCGCGTGGGGCGCGGTAGCGTGCGCGTTGGCGGGCTGCACGGGCGCGCTCTGGCTGGCGGCGCGGGCGATTCCGTGGGGCAAGATGGCGCCCCAGGACGAGAAGTACCTGAGCGCGCGCGTCTGCCTGCTCAGCACCCTGCGAGTGCTCGTCATGAACGCGCTGCCGCGGCTGCCGACGCACCCGGCGCTCCGCCACCTCCTGGTCACGTGGTCGCTGTTCAGTCTGCTGGCGACGACGTGCTACTCCACGGGATTCATGTCGCTTCTCACTTCCCCCCCGTTTACGAAACCGCTCGACACTTTCAAAGATCTTCTCTCTGAGAATATCTATTGGGGGGAAAGCTATTCGTTTCTTGACGAGTTCATCGAAGAAACGGGTAACACTGATCTCATTGCTTTCGGTAAACGTTTCCAAGTAGAAAAACACCCACAAGATCGAGAAGATAGACTCAGCAAAGGGCATTACGCGGTATTCGTAAAAGCAATGAGCCATTACATCATGGGGGCTGAAGAAATTAAACCTGTTTTACGTCAGAACCTGAGAATTATGAAAGAACCCCTATTTTCGTTTTTCGTGGGTTTTGGGTTGCAAAGACGATCGCCCATTAAACGATGGTTTGACATCGGAATTCGAAGACTAATCCACGGAGGACTGATAGAGCATTGGCAGAACGAAGTTTTACGTAAGTTGGGTCATAAGTACATGGACGCCCTTCTCACCAACCACGTCAACGCAGAAAACGCTCCGAATCCTCTGACTATGACAGCTTTACAAGGAGCCTTTTACATTTTATTGGTTGGTTTATGTGCTGCTGTGGTCGTGGCCTTCGTCGAAGTCGCAGTACATTGGGTGTGGAGGCTTCGACGCCCCGCGACCACGCCGTGTCTTCCAGGGCCTCGCATTCGTCGATCACCATTTGCCAGAAGGGGGAAATTGAAGTATTTTACGTAATGACAGCTGCTGGCTCGCGATGCTGTGAGTGCACTACTCACCTCTGAGCATCTCAGGAACGGAGCTTACACCTTCTCCTTCTCTTTCTTCAGGTGGCAACAGAACTGTTTGCATTTCCCCCCGCTGTATCAATTGTGCTAAGTTGATCTTGAACGGTGAATGATTGTGATTGGCATGATGAGACACGTGGTGCTTTGAGAAGCCAATTACAGTCTAGAATCGCTCATGCCTTACGCGGGACGACTCAGCCTACATGAATTCTGTTCGGAGCCCACACAAATCACTTGGTTTGGCTTTGGGAATTTCCTTGGGCTGGCTCGTAACCGCCCCTGTTTCGTTTAGTGTTCAGAGTTGCATTTGTAAGAGCCAGATCAGTGCCACCGATCGTAACTGTCAAGAAGACCTTATCTGCCATTAATACATGAACTCGGTGTGTTTAGTCATTCGTTTTTTGTTAATGTGACGATCTCAAAAAGTGATCCAAAGTGGTTCAGTGAAATTGATTGTATTGAATAACTCTAACTATTAAACCAAAAAACATGATTATTTAAAGTATAATTTTAAAGATTTCAATAGGTAAATAAAGAAAATTTGTAGAAAAGGTTCCAAATTTTTCAAACTGAAATCACAGTATACGAATACTGTACTGAAATGTGAATAAATAAAATCAGTTGTGTTTTTGGAAAACATATTTGAATGTATACCGCAACCAATATTGATCTTTCACATATGAACAGCTGAACTGAAAAGGAAATTATAAGACCAATTTTAAAACTGTGTTCTTGACATGGTTATAAAGTGAATTCATATTCATTCCACACCATTATGTTACCTTCTAATTAGGTCATTCACGTCGTAAACTTTGCAATGTACAACAAAGTAGATTGAAGCGAAAAGCTGACATTTTGGAGTGAAACCTTTGCCCCCCCCCCTCGTCGAGGGTGCATTTCAAATTTAGGAACACGCAATTGCGTATTTTTATTATTATTATTATTATTATTATTATTATTATTATTATTATTATTATTATTATTATTATTATTATTGAGTCACATACAATTTCAATCCTGTCAAAGTCACGAGTCAAATATGATGTGTCTGAAGGAAGTACTGTGGAGTAAGATAGAGATTTTTCTTTTGAGTAAAATTTTGTTTCCATAATTAGTTCTTTCATTGAAGTCATGCAATTTTTTTGGAAACTTGAGTAGTTTTCGCATGCAATATTAAAAAATTACAAAAAAAAATTTCTCAAAAACTGCTTCAATTTATTTCCTTAAAATTTGGTTGGGATAGTGCTAAATGTACTCTAACACGAGGTTTTACTTTTCTTTAGTATTCTTGAAGTAATATTTTGGTTCTACCATTAGGAAACCGAAAAATTAAGAATGAATAGTGAAAGCCAAAGAACAAGAAAACCCCACAGAATTTTATAAGAACATAAGAAAATCTGCACCAAGCGTTGTAGTTACGATGGGATTGTATGTTGAAAACAAAAGAATGCACGTTGTTAGGACAACCGATTAACAGTTATAGGATTCCATGCTTTATGTCGGAGAGCTGTTCTTTTGCGAAGTATGGCCTCGGGACATACGTAGAAAATGTAAAAGGCGGCATTGGAAGTCGGGGTTCAGCGTGGATGTCGAAATGATCACTCTCTCGAAAGCTACCGAGCTGAACACACGTAAGCTATCGGTGCGGTTCGAATACTTTTTTAGCATAGAGTGGGGTATTAATTAAATAGTAGTGTGGTGGGTAGCTTATTCGTTTTGATAACTTGCTTGATAATGTGCAGAGTAAGAAGTCGAAGCTGTTATTTGCATCGAATTGTAATGGTAATTTTTGTTATTGTAATTTGGGATTTGAATTCAAATACACCGTATTTCGAAGTTATTTATATTAGGATATCTTCGTAGATGAATTTTTAATACGTCGGCTGAAGATAGGTAGTCAGGTGAAGGTGTTTTATCCGAAGCACAGCTAGGGTAAGTCGCGTCCGCGAATAATTTTAATAGAAATTACTGAATCTTATAAAGTATCTAATAGTAGTAATCTATTCTAAAGATAGGCAAGAGCGCGATAATAGTGGTATCGAGGACATTCCACGGACAGTATCGATCCCGAGGACACCTGAGAAGAACATACATCCGAGAAGAAACTCTGAGAAGTCATTGCAGTAAGCTTTCGAACTTTGCTGAAAACCGTGCAGTACTTTAATGTTTGTACAGAGGAAAAGTTCATTTCATTTATGAGCTCAATAGAATTTTGTAAGAATATCACAATAAATGTTAAATTTGTATTTTGTTAAAAAAAGGAAAGACTGATAATTTGTAGTAGTTGCTATCAATTAAATAATTAGATTTAATGCGCAGAACGTACAGGAATCGTAATTCTGTATAGATTTACACGACCACATGCAGCAGGTAAGGAGGAAAATGTACGTCGAAACCCATGATTAAATTTAAAAGGGAAATGAATGTATTATATAGTAGAATAGAAATAGTAAGAATAATATTAAAACTTTGAGAGAATTTATGAGCACAACAGTGCAACGAAAGTAATAATAATAATAATAATAATAATAATAATAATAATAATAATAATATGAAATATATAATATCAGATCACAATATTTATATAATTGTAAACAGTATCAAGATTTAAAATTAGTAGTATCAGTAGTAGAAAGTAGGAGAAATAGGTATTTCACAAGTGACTTGCCCAACGTGGGGTAACAAAAGTATAAGTTTGGGTGGCGATAGCTGGCAGCTGGCACGAGTGTGAGGCAAGACCGAAAAGCTGGTCCAATCCAAAAAAAATTAGAAAAGTAACTATAGAAATGCTAGTCCGAGAAAATGTGTGCAATTCTGCAACACTACTAGTTTCTTACCGAATTCAGATATGTGAATAGAATTTTTCCATCAAGCACGTTTTTGTTAAACAAATTTTAAAGAAATCACCTCTAAAACAAAATATATTTCGACCTAAATGAAAGCGTGTTAAATCCAGTTGCGTAGCGTTCAGGCCCGCAGTGCGGGCGGGTCCAGGAAAAGAGGACATATTTTTAGACAGAAGGGTTTGCGATTGTACGAAATAATTATTACTTGGTACTTTGCGATAGTTACTTACTGCTAGGTTTACGGCATTACTTTACGTTTAAATTTGCATTGTGAATGAGGCCTTACGCTGCAATTTAAATCAGATATGATAGATTTAGATTTATTCAGTCAAAAAAACAGTAAAAACTGTACGTGACGTAAGGGGAAAATATGTTATAGTACATACGCGGTTTATTGTAGTCAACACAGCAATCGACGCGTACCGTCTCCTAAGATCGATGATATACTAAGCCAAAAGGGAGCAGCGGTAAGAAAAATCGGATAGAAAAGGCGATAAGTTTTTTAAGTTACACCGTCCTGATTGTGACATTTTATACGAATAGTTAAACACTATGCTACAGTTCTAATTCCTGTGGCATTTTTCTGTGTTTTAGCTATTAACATGTGCCAAAATTGTGTTAGTTCCTAGTTTTTAACTATGCCCCACAGCACATACGGTAGCGCAGTAGCCATGAAACATCATGCATTTCTAGGCAGATCTGGAAACCCCAATTACTATCGGCGTTGAGCCCCTGGCCGAAATGATAAATGGCACAGAGAGACTACGACGTTACGAGACAAAAATACATGAACTAGAAGGAAGATTAGTAGAGGCGTTCATTGTCCAAGATGGGCTTAGAGACTATTGCGAAGTCGCACGCACGCACGCACATACACACTCTCACACACACACACTCCAAAAAATACGAAATTTTATTTCATATAAATATAAATTATAATAGACATGAAAAATAATTAGCACCTACACTATTTTCATATTAGTGAGGTAATCTTATTTTCTGTTATATAAATACATTTGAAATTTTCCAATTACCGTACTAATATTAATAATATTATTAATATTATTATTATTATTATTATTATTATTAATAATTATATTAATAATTATTAATATATTATTAATTATTATTATATTGTTAATAATTATTCATTACTATTATATTATTAATAATTAATAAATATTATTTAAATTTCTTGACCTACGACAAACAAAATACAATCGTGGGGACAATTTTTCGAAAAAATAATGAATACTCAAAATTTGAAATAAATTAGAAAAAATAAAGAATATTCAATATTGTTTTAAAAATGTTTCGTGTATGTTTAAAATTCCCGCTAATGTTGTGACTGACACTAGTGCATGTAGCTCATTGGCTGATGATAGGTGGATAGGCCGGATAGCATAGAGGAGAGATATTTCTTCTCTATGCCGGATAGGCGGCGCAAAAGCACACAGTTTATTAATAGATCGCGATTAATAGACAATAGAATGTGCAAGTTATTAATAAATTGTGTCATAACATCACTTGCAAAACCTCTTTCACGACTTCACCCCATTGATACCGCACTCCACCATGACTTCACCTGCTATTGCCATCGATATTATTTCGTTTGCTGCACGACCGAGCCGAGCATTTCAACCCGTTATATAATCTCTGTTTCAACTATGAGGCCAACGCGAAATGCCGTGAGACTTTCTGTCGTGAAGAAAGCCCTCACACGCCAAGACAAAAAACAGGACCTTGCAACTCTCCATCAAAACGGGACAAAACTTGAAAGTGTTACTACAGGAGGCGCTAGTGTCGCCGGGTACAGCTGCAGGTTAGGCTCGCCAACTTCTGCAAATAAAACAGTGGTTAATTTGTGAGAAATAAGAAAAGTGTCTTTTAAATATTCAATTTCATAATATACACATATAAGAAACTCCTGAAGAAAGCGCAAACATCGGCGCTATCTTTTGTAACATTACGAGCCTACTTGCGACCCACGAACTCACGCAGCAGCCACGCGCGGTTGAAGTATCGTTGGCAGCAGTTCGTGTTTTTGTTCCTCTAAGAAAGTGCTGCAGCAGAGCGCGTCACCGAGATGGTTTCCACCACGTTATATGGGAGTTATAGGGCCCTGACATAAAATCCGAAGTATACACTGTGTAGTGCATGTTGGCAACTGGTTGACAAGTCGAGGAATGAATAGGACAAATTATTGCAATAGTGCTCTTGTTGTTACTTGATTTTTTCTGTGCGTCTTGTTACTGAATTTGATTAAGTTTTGTGTGTCGTACAAGGAATTTCATTTGCCTGGAGCAAAGATGTATTGACTTACACTGTAGGTAAAGTAAACTAATGAATGTTCTAACCTAACTTTGGAGAAAATAATTTGAGAGCACGATGAATAGTGCAGTTAGAGCGGGATTTTTGTTTCGAAGGCTCCATAGGTGTGTTTTTAGACAAATAGAACGTCGTGTTCTAGCTCTCCCTTTACTAAACTTCCATACTTTACTAATTCAGAGGGATTGTCATGCCTCTGTAGGGAATTTGGAAATTACCGACATTCCGGACATTAAAGATCTGACCCAAGGAGACCCCACTCTGGAGAAAAAGTTAAAAGTGATCATTCTTGAAATGGATATTTGGCGACAAGAAGGAGAGCGAGTACCAACCCAGTTGAAGCCCGCTGATTGGAAAGAATTAATTTCGTTAGAGAGTAGGAGTGCCAGAAAGAAGTACCTGTTGTTCATCTGGAAAAAAGAAATGACGAAAAGCAATGAGAAAAGAAAGAAGGAGTTGAAGAGAATTGATAGAGAGAAGTTAGACATCCCTGTGCGTGATCGTGATGCTTATGGACTTGGTGGTAATACAATATTCATGCGAATACGTGAAAGTACAATGACCAATTATTTAAATGGAAAGCTCATAGAGGCCATGCAATTTGGTCAAGAACTGGTAGTCGATTGTGGTTATGATCAATACATGACAAGGAGAGAAGCAAAAAACTGTGCTAAACAATTAATGTTACTTTTCTCAGACAACAGAATGCACATTAATCCATTTAATTTGTACTTTTGTAATGCCAGAAAAGAGAGTGAAAGCATAAAAGAATTTGGTAAATTACTGTGCATTCCTTTTGAACCACACTTCCCTTTAAATATCACAGAGAAAAGTTACCTTGATTTGTTTCCGAAACAAAATTTGGTTTACTTAACTCCACATTGTCGAGAAGAGCTTCTGCATTATGACCACAATGCTGTGTATATAATTGGTGCAATGGTTGATAAGGTTCATAACGAACCGTTATCTCTTGCTAGGGCAAAGGAACAAGGTTTGAAAATGGCTAAGTTGCCCCTAGATAGATATCTTTCATGGGGATCTGGAAGTGGAAAGAGTTTAACTTTAAATCAGATGATAATGATCTTGCTTGATTTAAAACTTTCTGGAGACTGGAGTAAGGCTCTTAAGCATGTGCCATCAAGAAAAATTATGAAAGTGTATCAAGTAGACTCTTCAGCCAAACAATTTAAATTAAACAAAAGTAAGGATGAAAAATCAAGCCCGAAAGACTTTTACAACCAGCTATTGCTTAAAAAGATGAAAAAATAGTGGTAGAATGTAGATGTTTAAAAGAAACTGTAAAAATGTAGAAGTAGTATAATTAAATCTCTTCAGTCTTGATTGTTTTATTTTACAAAAACCAATGTAATTGTGCAACATGTTAGTAAATTTTTTACATGCATAGGTGATTCAGTTTTATTGTTTTCATCGTGTCTCTAAAGAACTAACTTAAATGAACTTTGCAATGTTGATTTATTTTAGTCTTCTCTTAATGAAAATTCTAACTCCTACTTTTCTGCCATTTAGCGTCTTCCATGTTTTAGTATTTCTTACTTGGCTATTGAAGGTTTTAGAAACTTCTTGTGTATGTGCAAACAAAGGTTTCCAAATCCAGAAAATATGAAACAAGGATGAATCATGACCATCTATAAGGTGAGTTTATCTATGCATTTTGTATCCTGTTGCTGTGGAGGATGCACTAAGGCCTACTGTGTATCTATTTTCATATATACCAAAATATTATATATCATTATATCCTATGAACCAAAAGAAATAATAATATTTGCATTTTCATCCATTTGCTTATTTCAGTGGATATTATAATATGTATGAACTTGTAATGTGTTGAAATTTGTTCCAGATGAGTGATAAATTCAATGTGTATACTTTCAACAAATACTTTTTTATGCCTTTGAACCCCATACCACAATTTTATGATTCAACATTTCCTAGTAGCTAGGCTCTGTAAAAGACAGAGGTATATGGTAAGCATGTGAGGTTTTATCATAATTTTGACTTTTTAGAACGAGGAGTCCTATTTTTTGTACATGTTTTGTTTCTTTTTCTGGAAAAAGCTTCAATGTAAATTAGCAAAAGGAACTTAACATGGCTTTGAATGCTGAGAGGCTTCAGAAAAATGTAAAAAGAGTTTATAATGTTATTTTACTTTTCCCATCCATGAACTCATCAGTGGGTCACTTGTGCTGGATCTCTGTCTCTGAGCATTCTTAGCATACTACTTAATTGTAATAAAAAAATGTTTCCCCCATTTTACCTACATACACATACCCACACTTGTTGAGAGCCTGGAGTTTGTCCTGCCAGGGGCAATATTCCACTGGTGGAGGGAAAAGCTGGTTGGGGAAAACCCTGCAAGCCGATGTGTAGGGCAGCGCCAGGCCTCATCACCACCACTATCTCTTTAACAAGAGCATTGTTATTCACTGATAATACATATTTAATGAACTTTTTTAGAAGTCGCTAGTAAACCAGTTATTTTTAGGGAATGCCCAACATGCTAAAAGTGAGACATTCAAATCTTCAGATAAAACAATGAATGTAACAGAGAAGACAAACTAGCATCATGTCTATTGATCTTCATACAACTTGGTACAAAATTAAGTGATTCATATACTTGAATTAAAATAAAACAAAAGGCTGTCTAAAAAATAGATTGATACTCACGATAAAAATGATTTTATTTTGCTCAAAGGATTGAGACACGAGGCAAAGTGGTCTTGACTCGCAAAATAAAATGTCACTTTTACCACCATCATAAATAACTATGTTTATGTTGCATGATAATTATATAAAAAAATATAAAATTAAGAAAATATATTACTCAAAAAAATACATGAATATTATTTTTTTAAACAAATAATTGTAATAAAAAAAAATAGTCACATTTCAACACAACCTCCTGCTGGAAATGACTTGTGTAGTTTCAGGTGAAATGCTGTAAAAATAAGAAGTGCAATTACCATCAAATTATCTTAATGTAAAATATTGCATAATATTTTTTTAAGTATTATGTGTGCTGTACAAGAGAAATGGTACAAAATTTTTAAAAATCAATTTAAACAAAATTAACGTAGAGGAGAAATAATATTACCTTATATTTGACAAAAACTTACCTCTTCATTACAAACTTAATAAAATGTCCATTGATCCAATCATTTTAAAAATAGTTCACAATCTCATAGCATTCTAACAAATAGAATATACTTTTTCTTACATTACTACAGTATTTCTTTATTAATTTTACCACACATGGCCCACTACCAAAATAAAATACAGTCAAATTTGCAATTTGAACACTTAAGGTATCAATGAAGATCATTAAATTATGGAAAGCGACATTATAACAATGTAACACGATTGTATAAATAAAAGCAACTCTCTTCCTCCCACTTTCGTAAAAATACTTTTCAGGTTCATAATCTTGTTATCTTTGAGTATAATCATAAATTTGATTCTGTACTTTTACATTCCTTAGGACAGATTTTGTTAATAATAATATTTTTGATAGTGTTTCAATGGTTCTGTCCCTTGTTTTCATTCTGGCACCATAATCAAGTTTTCTCAGTTTTTTGAGTTAATAGTTTCAAGGTGTGAGTTCCACTTGAAATTGGTTTGTATGAGGATTCCAAGAAATTTTGTTTTCTGTGCTTGTGTGAGGCTGGTGACTTCTATTGGCAAATTTGGTGAGTATTGTTATGTTCAGTGGAAGTGCATTCTGATTGTTTTGTCTGCATTTATGATTAGTTTTGTTTTGGAGGATCCATTTTATTAGCTTCAGTTTTTTTTTCCTTGGAACATTATATCAGTGAATGATATTGAGTTACTGATTTCCATTGTCAATGGAAGGCTTAGCACAAACATTTCTTCCAATATTGATGGCAGGCAGGGAGGATTAGCTCAAAACAAGAGAGGGACCAAATGCATTTTGGCATCCTTTCCCATTAAACTCTTTCTTATGAAATATTTTTCTAGTAAATAAAAAAAAATTACAAGAAGAATTAAATTATAACAATTAACTATAAGTAATTGATTAATACATTTGCTCTTGTGTTGAACCATGTACAGGATTGCCAGATGACTTGGAGAGTTTCTTCCCAAATTCCCACATTCCCACAATAGTTATGATCCAATGAACTACAGACCTATCTCCCTGTTATCAGGATTTTCAAAAATTATGGAAAGGCTTTTCAATGATAGACTCAAACAGTTTCTCAAATCAAATAATGTCCTTACAAATGCACAACATGGCTTCAGGACTAATAGATCCACAGACACAGCCATCTTCTCCTTCTTAGATGACATACTTGTTGCACTTAATCAGAAGAAAATTCCCATTGGCCTTTTCTTAGATTTGTCAAAAGCCTTTGACATTATTGATCATCACATTCTTTTAAGAAAACTAGAAATGCTAAGGATTCGAGACAATGCCGATCAATAGATCCAATCATATTTATCAAACCGTAGCCAAATAGTTGCCCTCCAGCACACTAAAGAAAACAAAATCTCCTCATACTACTGCTGCCCTCAAATGATAAATTGTGGATTCCTGCAAGGATCCATCCTTGGGCCAATACTATTCCTTATATACATAAATGACATGCCTTTGGCTTTAAGAAACAAAATAATTTTGTTTGCAGATGACACAAACATAATCATCAAAGCAAAAACACAACAATCATTAGAAAAAGAAACTCACAAAACTTTGCAAGCACTAGTAAAATGGTTTCAAGACGACAAACTCATAAACATCAGCAAGACAGTCTCTCTAAATTTCATGAATCGCCAATCTAAAGAAAAACTCTCACAGCATTTGCTCATAAACAATAACCCTGTAACGAAATCTCATGAAAGTACCATCCTCTGTCTAATAATTCTAGAAAATGGAATTAAAAAATGGAATGCTCACATCTCAAATATTAACAAGAGCTCACCAAATCGTGCTATGCCCTACACACCCTCAGGTCAAGCTCCAACTTGAGACGCTTCGAACAATGTATTTTGCACTCGCACCTAAAATATGGAATAATATTCTGGGGAAATGCCCCTGAAAGCACTCGCACATTTATTTTCCAAAGAAGAATATTGTGAACAATGACCAGCACTCATAAGCTGGAGTCTTGCAAACCCTTGTTCAATAAATAAGGATTCTTCCATGCATGTATATATTTGCAAGAGTGGTCTTCACAAAGAAAATTCTCATGGAAAACAGACACTTTTACTTTAAATTCTGATGTACACAAATACAACACCCGTCAAAAGGATAACCTACATGTTCCCCACTCTGAAACTACACTTTATCAAAAAAGTACCCTAATAGAGGGCATTACACTTTACAACAAACTAGGCAATGATATAAGACATAAACACTATTCAAACATTTAAAAGTAAATTGAAAGCTTTCCTGCTTAACATGTTCTACAGTGTAAAGGAATATTCAAATTACAACAATATTTCCCTTAGAAAGTATAAATAATTAAGAATTTCTTATCCCATTGGCCTTCCTATTAATGTTAAATGTTTCGAGCTGAAGCAAAGAAAAAAGAACTGGCATATCGCATCCTGTGAAGTAGGAGAATGCCTGACAAAAAAACAAAAATACCAAATTCTGTTTCTCTCTGGATTTGCTAGATGCATTAGATGTTGCAGTGGGACTACGTGTACAAATTGAAAGAAAAAAACTGGTCAAAACTTATATCCTCCTCCTCACCATTTCAAGTTTTAAATATAGAATGTACTAATATTGTTAAATTTTTTGTAGTTGCTACAAGAATTGATATGTATTGTTTTAATATTATTATTATAAGTAGTAACATTAAAATGACAATAACATCTTGAAATGTTAAATTATCTGCTACTACAAATAATTATTTACTGTATAATATCTTGATCTATCTGTAGCATTATTGTAGTATAGGCCTAGGCCAATGACCCCATCTTGATCAGGCTTTGTTCAGTTTTCCTGGTCCCTTGAGAAAATGCTGAGATGACCCCTTGTTTGCTCCTGAACAGTAATGTAACTTCACTCTCTCTCTACCCAAGACATATTGACTCGTCATACACAATTGTAATTGTATATGTGACTCAATAAATATTATTATTGTCAGGTTAAACTAGTGATGCTACAGAATGGTGCATACTTTTTCGTACTAGAATTAGTTTCATGTTCTGTGACATCTAAAAGATTACCAGTACCCCAAAATTTAAAGATGTTTTTCAGAATTAGGGTTTCGAGCAGCATGATTGGCCAAGGAATATTCTTTTTGGGAGTAATCTTAAGAATAGTTTAGGCGCTAGTGTTATTCACCGGCGAACGGAGAGGTGTTCTGAAAAAAAAATATTTGGTAACACGGGACACCCAAAATGCGTATCTGATAATATTCCAAAATTAATTTCCCGCAGCATTACCATCTTTCTATATAGAAAAGTCACGTGGCATATACGAGAGAGTTTCTCAGTGGGCACAGAAATTTCAAGAATGACGTCGCAACGTTTGGCGGGTATGCGGTAGGTGGCAACTTCTGATGAGTGGGCAAGCGGTTCGTAATGAATTGTTAAGTTTTTGACTGTATTAGGCAGTTGCTGGGATTTGTGTTTCATATCTCGTTTGTTGTAGTGGATCGTAATTTCTCTTTATAATTTAATCAGTTATTTTTTATCGTAGCCCCTCTGATAATTGAATCCCGTATATTTTGCCCCTATAATTTCTTTTAACTTAATCTAATGCAGTGGCTAGTTCTAATTTTTATTTAAGTTTTGGGTGTCTTCATACTTACATTATCTCAGGGTACTGTCATCTTTCTCGAGGGCTAGAACATACCGCTCATACGAGCATTCGGATGGTGATTTAATTTTGTTAGGAAATATCCTTTAACTAATTTTAATCAAAAATCAATCAACTTGTAATTTGTTGCGGAGTTGCCAGCGACAATAAGTGTCAGCTGCAAAATTAATTTATTTCGTTATTCGATTTGTTTTAAATTTAACAAGATCTCATTGTATTTTTCTGTTACTTATTTTGATTATGGCCATCGAATAACAATTTTTAAAACAACAATTCTTTTTCTAACTTAATATTACCTTAAAATTAAACATATCGTGGTATTGCTAAAATCTTTTTCTTAAAGTTTTTTTTTTTTTCATTTGTCTAAACTAAAAAGGTCATCTGGTGGCTCAGAGCAAAGTCGCTCGCCTTTCACCAAGGAGGCCCGAGTCCGATTCCCGATGAATCCCGGTCAATATCGTGTGAAATCTGTTTCAACAAAACCAGTTTGGCTACTTCACATTGTGAGGGCTAGTCCAACTCCTGTGAAGTGTCCTCAGCAGAGCCTAAACCCTGCCCCAATTCTGGCCGCTGAGTAGTGACGCAGGAGCGCGTAGTACAGATCGTTCAGGGCAGTAAACGATTTTTTTGACAGCTTGTATAACAGATGAGCGTCGCCTAAGACCGCATCGCTCTCCGCTAAATATTCTTCCGCCAGTCAGCTGACTTGCATTCACAGCTGGCCGCGGTTGACTGAATTTTGTTGTTCAATGTAATTTTGATCGCGTGGATGTTAGAAACAGTTTTCACGAGAGATTCATTTAATTCCGTATCATTAATGATGAAAAATTATACTAAGTGATTCAAAACATTTCGAAATACTCTTGAGAACATGTGTGATTGATTGAATTAAGTCATTAGATACAAGAATGAAATGGAATATATTGCAAAGCTCCCACGTAGGCCTTATAAAAAACTACTGGAATTCTGCCGGTATATTTCGATCTTGAGTGTTCAGAAGATTCAAATTAATGTGTGTTGTATAATGTTTTGCAGTTATGATATCTGGTGTTTGTAATTACGATTTCATTTTCACGTTGCTCATCTTATGACTGACAGCCAGTGTATCAATTATTGATCAGTGACTTGCAGATATGGTTAGTTAATTGTGAATTCGTTGTAATAATACTTAAATACTATAATTTGTTCAGTTATTGTCTAATAAAACAAGGCTTAAGTGGCATGTATAATTAACATAAAACTACCATGAATTTGCTATTTTCTTTTCATAATTTTGGCTTCTCCTGATTGTACAATCTTGGAAAATTTTCACACTACATTCAAAGATTTCTTTGGGAAAAAGGGTACAAGTTAGTACATATTCTGGAGTACTGTTTGGCAGAATTCTCAGTTAATTCAATTGATCAGTAACTTCAGGTAAATTTCTTAAATACGGAAATCAAGTCAGTTCTTAAAAGATAAAAAATGGGTTGAAAACTGCTATAAATTATTGTACTCACCTGTCATTCAAAAGATATTAAATAGTACATCCAAATTAATGAAAGATAAATGGTTTTTCATGATCACTGTGCAAGTTTTAGCCTTAGAAATGAAAATTGAAATGTTTCGTACCTTCAATAACTTTATTACATAATATAAAAGTCAATTAGAAATTAGGTGAAAGGTAACATAAAAAAGCAAACGTATAAGTGAAAAAATAATTCCCTTTATTTGCATGATTATTTATTTGAAGGATACAACATTCCCACCGAATCCATTTGAAGTTCAATAAATTTTATCCACTTAGATAATTTAAAGTCAAACTATTCAAAATCAAAATGAGTTTCCTACGTCCTTTTAGAAAATATTCACAACCTACTATTAACATCTCCAGCCTCAGCCTACCACATTTGCCAGGGTGAGGAGTAAATATTTTGAAATAAAAATTATACATTTGAATTTTTACCAAGAGGATAAAACAAAGAACAATGTATGTATTGTGTCATCTTAGATGACAACACTTTATCGGTTATCAAAGCAGTCCTAACAGCCAATTTTGATAATTTAATAATGTATTGCATTAAGATGTACAATACGAGAATCTAACATACTGCTCAAAAGATAAAACTTTTCACTGAATCTGCATTTCTAATTCTTTTTTATTAAAAGAACTAATTTTTCTATTACTTGAAGTTCATTTTTGATGAGTGTAAATGAATGTTATTAAAATATATTTTCAACCCATTCATTCACAATCAAACCTTTTCTTCACATACTATCATTCACACATAATTTTATATGCCTGATTCATATTCATAAAAAATGAACTTCATATAACTGAAAAAACTTCTTTCTTTTAATAAATAAAATTAAAATTATACAATAATTACTAAAAAGAATTTACAAAGGAAGTTAACATGTGCAGACATAATGAAGTGTCTAGTTATATCTTCTGAGAATTACGCCTTAAAAAAGGACCTACCCATACAGAGGGCAAAAAGCAACATTACTTCTGGGAAGCAAGCAAATGAGCATTTATTTCAAAGGCATATTTATTTCAGTAAGCCAAGATCAGTTTAAAAACAATAAAGATTCACTATTTCACCTGGAATGTAACCTCTTACTTGCCCTCGATGGAATAATATAAACTTTTAATTCTGCACCTGAGAAGAACAAGAGTTATGTCAAATCTTTTTTCAAACCTATGAAATATACTGCATTAAACATGTAAATATACTGACCGTATCTCTCTTAAGTAGAGACACAAGAGCCCAGGCATGGGAACAGCATGAGGAACGTTATCATCAGATTCATCCTGAATATTTACTATGACAGAAATCCCTGAAGCATCCTGCCAATCTTCTTCTACAATTTTCTCTTATGTGTGTCATATAATTCTTCCAACTAAAGCAATGTACAGAATGAATAAGTACTTTATATTAACAAATTTTCTGCAAAAAAGACTGTAGACAATATTTTGTTTCTTCCCACATTCACCCACATCAACTGATATGATTTTTCAAATCGTGAAAACATTGGCAATCACATTGTATCAAAATCATGCAAAAATAAAACTGCCTTATTCTATGATTAATTCAACAAAACTTAGGTTTAAGAGTACCTTTTCTGAACAATGACTTCAAAAGAAGACTCTTAAAGGTATGCTCAGGTCTTAACGGTATGTAGTTCTGAGATAGAAAATGCTGCAGGTCACCCACCATTCCTACATTTTGATGAAGGCCTTTTCACTTTCTAAAAAATTGGAAATGACAAAAGGATATTTAAATATTTTAGTTATATTCAAAGACAATATGCATTTATTTTCATTCTCTCTATAAATACATATAAAACATTCTACTGGCAAACTTGATGTTCTGTAAGAAAAATTTATTACTGATATAACTAAAATCACTGAACACCATTGAATGTAATAAATTTTCTATTCCACGCTTTTAAGTGAAACATCAATTTTCACCACAGTGTAGTTACAGTAGTAATACTCGTTTTATAATCGGGTATTTTTATAAATGAATAAATGTATTATTTCAATGAATATTTTTCACATTTCTAAAAAACAATTGATGAAATGTCACTCACCAGCACAGATTGAACAGGTGCATTGTCATTACAATAACTGATGATTCTGCTAATTAAGGTAGTAATTCTTCTTTCATCCACTTTTGGGACATCTCTGCTGTCGTAGTTCTATGATATTCATCTACTTCTTTTATCTTCGACGGAAACAATAGTTCTGCATCTTCGATGAAACCATTTGCACCTCATGCATGTAAGACTATATATCTTTTACCTTCATCTAAATTTTTGCTTGAGCAACTTTCATTTTTATCTTGCCATGACCGAGAGGCATAACCTAAAGGATAGATTGTTAAAAACAATTAGTAAAGATCTACTGAAATAAAATCATACTGAACAACTATGTAGGTGCTTCAAACTGGACAAACGATATTCATCATACACATAAGTCATTACACACACTGCTATTTCTCAAAAGATGCATTTCATTACATGCAAATCATGCCTTCTCCATTCCCTTATATCTAGAATTTCATACTTTTCAACACTACAAAATTTAGTAGATTTTTTGCTTGCCTTTTGAATAAGACCAAGTTTCATCCAAAACCACAAATTAATAACCTTCAGCGTTCAATTTCATAAATTCCATCAAAAAGTCAGATCTTTCAATAACTATTATAATTTCTTTCCAAGCAAATATAAATAAATTACTTACCATTCTTGTACATTGAATAAATAATGTGCCTAATAAAGCCCTGTCCAAAATCATCCACTACACATGTTTTGTTCCCATCTATTCCTGGACACTCCTTTCTAGAGTCTGAGCAGTATCAGGGTCTTGCTTCCAATATCTGTAAAATTAAATTCAACATTATCCAAAACAATTTCACCTGACACTTTATTGACATTTTATTGACTTTCATATGACACTTTATTATGATTTTACTTACTTTTGAACAATGTGAGTTTTCAGCTTCAATTCATAGGCAGTTTTGTCAATAACTGAAGAAGTTTCTATATTGCATCGCATCATCACCTCTTCCACAAATCTTGCAATAAAAAAGATGTCTTCTTGGCACTGATGCTATGTCACTTCTCCCTTCTGCGATGGACTCATTGCTAAAGTTGCTTAAAAGCTATTGACTACATTAAATATTTACAACTTAATAGTATATTAATGTTACATCTAATATTTCAATGAATTAAATATAATATAAATATTAAATAAATAATGGAAATTCTCCGAAATATGTGGAGTGAAATCGTTCACGTCTCCTCTCCTCTGTGTCGACGATCTCACAAAGGTTCAACAGGCTGAGGAGAAGGGCTCGGAGAGCGCCCCTCTCCGGGGGTGCCAGGTCAAAATAGTCATAAACACGCAACTGTCCTTGAAACTCGGGCAAAAGGCCCGCTGGGGGCCCGGCAACATAAAGAGAAGCCATGTTAGCTGCACCTATCTTCTGTCGGGAACTTTCCAAATTCTAACTGAACACAGTATGCGTAAATTATTGACTTTTAAAAATAGTAACCTTGAATATAGTTTCAGAATTCTTCAATGATTTTTTATCACTATAATAAAATATTTTTCATTGAACTTTCTCCTTTGTCGGAATGACAATACATTAGGTTGTGCCACAGCGCCACGACACGTTAGCCAACGTTCGTGAAATGAAATCGAATCATTTCTGCATGTTAATCACTGGGCCACGCCCCCAGGTATGATCCATGTGGTATGGCATCAGTGGCTGTCAAAAAAACCGGTCACATGACTGAACGAACTATAGAAAGTGCGTATGCGAAGATGCTATCTGGCGGCCTTCTTGACAATTGACTGCGACGAGACGTGACGGATATTACAATGTAATAATTAATGAAGGATTACTCCCGCGCTATTGTTAATGGATGATTACTCCTAAAAACGCAAAGCGCTCAGCGCCTCTCAAAGGGCTTGGAGATGCGTTGCGTCTATTAAAGATACGACCAGCTGGGAGAAAAAAATTGCCTTTGCGAAGATTATTCCAGCATTTGTGGCGATGTGAATATTCCATAATTTCTTGCTGGAGTTTTTCTAATTACCACACTTATTTTTGTTTTTACGTTTTGCTACCATGCGCGACCTGAATAGTTCATTTACTTCCCTATTTTCTGATAACCGCGGACCACATGTTCATTCTCTATCTACGTACACACGAACTAACAACAAAATATATTTACTCAACGCCCTGATGACCATCGATCCTCGCACTACAAAATCCAACAAACTTCTGTTTTAAAGTGTTCGTTTTCACCTTTCGATCTGTCTTAATAAGTTTACTTGTTTGATTGTTATTACTTTGAATCGCTGCGCTCTGGTCGCCCTCGCAACCAAGCATCTAACGTCTCTTATCTCATTAACAACGTCCCATGTTATTAATATGCACTGTTTTCGGAAAAAATTGTCCAAAATTTATTTAATCCTTATAATATTTGCATTTTCTGAAGCCTTGCATTCTCTATGACTAATTTGTGTCTTTGCGCAATTCCTTATATTGTACTTGTTATACGGCATTCATGTTTTGTTTTTCGTATACAAAAATACCGAAAGGTATTTTGCATTCCCTTATTATTGACAATGATATTTGTATTCTTTCGGTTTGTTGAGGACATGGCTGCTCATCTCGTTCATAAATTTAATGTAAAGAAGCACTGTTCTATCAGACATACCGTATATCAAGTCACTCTCTTTTCATTTTGAAAATTGTTGGAAGTAAATATTATCATGACCTTATAGATGGTAATAGAAGGACATGATAGGTTTTGATAATAGGAAAATGTGATAGACGGTGTTAATTTATAATAAAATGAAATGTGTGAAACATTGGATTCACGTGTCCTTTCATCAGATATGAAAAGTGGAATTTCGGGGCCCCTATGTTATTCGAGTAGAAGTGACTCCTTCCGTATATTTTAATAAGCTGTCGGCTTTTAAAATAGTTCTTTTAAAAATGTGTATTAATTATTATCATTTAGAGAAATAATACGTACATGAAACTTCAATAATCGTTAAAAAAAACAGACAATTCGTAGACTCCCAAAAATGTTCGATTTTTCAAGGAGTTATCACACGTCGGAGGAACTTTCAACAGCAAGTTAACCAGAATTTGACATAATTTAACGTTAATTTTTCAACGTATTAATTATAATAAATATATGGTTATTTAAAAATGTAAATAAATATTACACATTGAAACATATTTTAAAAAAATGATTGCAGTTCCTGTGCTGAATTAAAATTTTCACGGTTGAACTTCAATATCCAGCTATGTAATGCTCTCGTGGCTTAATGGCGAAGTCGATGGAATGTTAGCCCCGAGGTGCCGGGTCCGAATCCCGCAGAATTTCCATAGAATTTCCATGTGTGAATTTTGTTACGGTGCCATTTCTTGCGATACAATTAGCAAATAGTCGTGAATATGCTCAACGTTTTAGTGGCTCATGCGTGTTATAATGCTGTGTTTGTCCAACATGTTCAGGCAATGCATGTAAATGACAATTTATTTTTGTGAGAGCTATGTTCTTTTCAGTAGTTTTTATATTGTTGCAAACATGTGGAAAATCAACAGACGTTTAGAGGTGAAATACCTGAGAATGACAGAAAAAGATTTAGTAGATGTTTGAATTCCGAATTACGAAGATTACCGGTGTTACATTTATGTGGCCACTACTAACTTGAAATAATCAACTTTTCTTGCTTCAAAGCAGAAATCCACTTCCGTTCTCTGTGTTTCGAGGATGATATAATTTTTCTTTCCTGATTTTTGGGAACGGTAGGGAATCTATAAAATAAAATAAAAAATATAAAAAATAATAATAAAAATAAAAAAAACCTAACTCTGTCTCTCCCGTCCCCTTTTGCCCCAGTCCAATACCGTACACAACTTGGATATCGTGAAAATACAACTTTATTTTAGTGAAAAAAGAACGTCTCACTGCAAGAGTGTGTACGTACATAAAACGAACATGTTTTTAAACTATTGTAGGCAGAGGAAAACCTTCAACGAAGCATTATCTCGACCGAATAAACGAAAGAAACCCCACACTTACACCGTATTTTAGCTATTAGTTTGCGTCATACCAGACCAGCATCTTGCCACTTGTAGCTATGGCATTGACCGACACCCTGATGAGCCTCAGCCGGTGGCAAAACCAGAGTGGCGAAGAGAACTCGCATAATTTTTTTTTTTGCCATAAACATAGATATTGTATGCTCTAAAGACTGATTTCTAGAATTTCGAAATTCGGTGGGGCAGGTGTTGACGTCTTGTAGTTGCTCTTTGCTCTCTGCTCTTGTTTGCGAATGGTACTGGGCAGGTGCTCTGGGAGGAGGGACGGTGCGGGTGGGATGACTGTCGGCGACGGTGGATGAGCACCGGTAGTTCTAGATATTAGACGCTGCTGAGATTTTGCGTTTCAGCGAGTGAACTTGACAATTCAAGTATTAGTTTCTGACGAAAAATGTCCCTTTGAAAGTAAGTTTGGGCGAGTTTTCTTGAAGACTATTAAAGAAATTTTACTACGTCGGTTTTCTGTTCATTAACATTTTGAAGATAGAACTGCGAGGATTTAATTAATTCTTTTGTATTTGTTGAACGATCATAAATGAGAGAAATCCTGTAATGAAATCATGGCGATCAATCTGAACAAGTATAGAGACAACTTATTGTCTGCGTGGAAAGACGTGTTAGATGATAAGAGCCCTACAGACTGGTAAGTCGAATGATCCGTTATTTCATGAAAGAAAATATGTTTTAGTGCAAATACTTTGAAGCTAGGACAAATTCTTAGAGATATACCTGCAGCTTTTTCAAATTTGACCCACTTTCTTTTTAGGGCATTGTTTGGATATGAGGGACAAACCAATGACCTGAAAGTTGTGTCTAAAGGCTGTAAGTATCAGGTTGCACAATTTTATTATAGATGAATAATTTTTGATAAAATTACTTCTTTTTAACAGCTGGGGGAATAGAAGAGATGACAGAAGATCTAAACAGTGGTAAAATAATGTATGCTTTCTGTAAAGTTATAGATCCAAAGACAAGTCTTCCCAAATGTGTTTTGATTAACTGGGTAAGTATGTAGTAGATTATTAATAAATTAGTGTATTTATAGCACTTACGTTACATATTACATGGTGCTCAAGATACAATTTACTGATCCTCATTCATATTTTTATTAGCTTAGTTTATGAATTAGACTGTTTGAGGCATTAATACAGTAATTTGTGTTGGTTATTGGGGACAATCAAGAACCATTTGAAGTTCAGAAGTAAAGAGCTATATTACTATCCAATTGCGGAGGGGAAATATATTAATTCATTAACACCCAGTTTTTCCCCCCCTGGAAATTGAAATCTCATTTTGACATATATGTTCACAATTACTGTTATACTCATGATGTAATGGTTTTACACGTTTCTTTGTTATTTTGACTGAAATTGCATTTTCTGTCCTTGTGAGGAAGGAGAGTGTCAAGAGAATCATTTGTTAGGTAATTAGGCAAATGGTAAGTCGATAGAATTTCCGTTTTTGTACTTTTTGTGTTAAACATAAAAGCAATGTACTTTTAATATCCACACAAAGATACAAACCTCTTCAGATGGAATATTTTAGACTTCCCAGAAAATCCCTCCAACTCGCTTTATATTTAATGAGATTCACATTTGTTTGTTCTCCCCCATAAAAATATATTAATAATAATAATAATAATAATAATAATAATAATAATAATAATAATAATAATAATAATAATAATAATTAACAAAATTATTAGCTTGAAGTTAAAAGGAAAATGGATGTTCATAATACAATTCTTCCTTTGAAGTGGGATGTAGTAAGGTAGTCTAGAGTAAATTTAGTAAAATTAGAAAAAAATGTCTATTAATGGGAGCTTCCCTCTGCCTGATCTGTCACTGAGGGAGCTATTTTATTTGGAAAGTGGAAGCCACAAACTTCATTCCTATGAAGATGCATCTAGTATATCCAGATATTGTCAACTGTCAGATATTTTGTTTGATAAAAAATGGGCCAATAGCATTTTTCCTCAAATGCGAATTGCAGGCTTTCCTGTGAACCAATCTGCCCAATTTCTAAATTTGAGGTTGGCTTATGGAGACCATGTCATTTCTTCCCTGTGCCATCCTAGTACTGTATTTTTAGTCCTCAGGGTGTCAAAATTTGTGTAAGTTGTTTGTCATTCCATCTAACAGAATGTTTCTCAGCCCTTGACATATTTATTTTCATAAAAAACTCAAAATTGATTTCTTTTGAAGTTTTCGTTGGACAGTCACCTCTCACAATATACCTCTGGCTCTGTAATGAAAATATATTAGTAGATCTTGACTTTAAAAAATTTCATAGCTTTCAGATCATTGCCAAATATTTCTGGTTAATCTTTCACCTCAGCTGGATCAATTATTTCATTCAAATCTTTTTCAAGTCGGGTGGATCTCCTTGTTCAGCTCTATTCCTTAACTCTTTCTGCAAAATCAGTATTGTTTAGTTACTTAGTAATGTCAGAGAAAGTAGAGCTGTTAAATATTTCTAATAATATAATATTTGACTTTTCTGGTGGATTTTGAAATGGTAAAAGTGGATTGTTCCCATGCCCTCTTCGTCCTCCTTTCCCCACTTTGTCCCCATTTGTTCCCCTTGGTCCTCTTTGTCATTCTGTTTATTACTGTCACTGCTATTTTTATTTAAAAATAGTACGGAGACCCTTGCTACAGAACATCGTGAATGATGGCAATTCTCACCTCATGAAAGTGTTAAATGTTTATTTTGAATTACTAGAAATAACAATAAACATTGTATGTAACACGTCCTCTATTAATCTTTAAGGACTTGGCCAGAAGAATAAATTATTCGGCTCCGGTATCACTCCCTCTCACAGTTTATCTTCTGGCCTCGTCCTTAAAGACTAATTTAGAGGACTTGTTATATTAATAACTATTATGATGCCTACCCATTTCTCTTATCTAAGAATTAGAGCATTAAAAGAGCTTGCATGCAAATTTATCCTACAATGAAATAGGGGACTAATCTGCCTGGACATGAAACTTATGAAAGTTTGTTTTTAGTTCTATATATTATAAAATTGGGTAAATAGAAACAAAACTTCAAGTAAAAAAAATACAGTGTTACAATTTTTTCCTATTTCAATTTTCAAAGCATATCTGTTATTTAATGAAAAATAAATTATTTGTCTCAAGAATGGATAAATTGCTTATTTGAACTTAAGTTTATGTAAAACTATAGTTTTTTCAGTGTGATGGAATTTTTGGTAGTTATGTTTGCTACTGAAATCTCCAAATCTACAAAGGCTTTGGAAAAAGGCATTTTTTGCTGATATGTAGAATTTGTTGATTTTGAATTGTTGCTTCATATATTGTTGGATATTAATTTATCATATTCTCTGTTTCTATTCCTTTCCTTTAAAAAAAAATTGAAACAATAAAACATTTGAGGGTGTTTATTATTTATTTATTTATTGCTTATTATTTATTTATTTAAACTATTAATCCTCTTTATTGTACACAAGATCAGAAGAATAGGTTTCTAAAATTTCATGATTTATATTAAAAGGTCTGAAATTTGTGGCATAGTGGGTCAATGTGGAATTTCTTAATTTTGTGTAATCGAATAATTTGATACTGAGATATTGCAACCTTTGACAGCAAGGTGAAGGAGCCCCGCTTGTGCGGAAAGGCACATGTGCAAATCATGTACGAGATGTGGCAAGTTTTTTCAAAGGAGTCCATGTCACGCATAATGCTCGCAATGAAGAAGAAGTTGACACACAACTTATTATAGATAAAGTTTCCAAATCAACAGGCTCAACATACAGCTTCAAAGAGCGTGCTGATCACGTGGAACGTGTGGCACCTATTGTAAGTAAATAACTGTTTATGCCATATGACGTTTTGTTCTTTTTTAACATTTTAGAAAATTCTTCAGTTGTGACTTCTTTACAACACTAAAATAAAAGAACTGATATTATTGTAGCTAAATAAATATAGCTGTTTAGTGGATGGAAAGAAACTAAAAGATATATTTTGCATTGAAAAGTATCGTCCTAGAATGTAAATTGATGAAAATAATTCAATGTAATCTCCAGATCTTGTGCATTGAACAAGGTTAGAGTGGAACATGGATAGAGTTTCTTCAAGACTGCTTTGATATAATTGGAAAAATTTAGATAGAACAAATATATCCATTTCTAGCAGTTTAATATATATCGACATTCAAACCAGTGTTCAGTTTCATAAAGTGTATATAAATCATTACTCTTTGTCATGAGGCAAGATAAGAAACTTGAATCCTTATATGGTCAGTCCTGCTGTAACTTTACTTTCTTTCACTATTGTTCCTTCTAGGACAAACTGTTCATTTGACTTATTTTTAACCCTCAAACTTTCACCATTATAATTGTTTCATTGACATTAAAATTTGCATCAAAAATACAAAATGTATTGTTCATGAGGAATAATATATTTTGATACCCTTTTTAAAATTGCTCCCAAATTCTATTTACAGTAAAATTTCTTGATTAAATATTCAATTTTTAGGGCACGACATATAAGAAAGTAATTCCAACACAAGAAATTAATTCTTTAGAGAGAGACAAATTCTGGGAGAAAGAAGAGAAGGAAGAGAAACAGAGACAAGAGGAAGAAAGGCGTCGTAAAGAAGAAGAAAGGCTAATATTGGAAAATGAGCGCAAGCAAAGAGAGGTAATGTGTTTGTGTGAATGTGCAGTAGCTCATGTTTGCAGTTATCACTGTGAAGAAATGAGTTTTATGTGGAATTTAGTAACGCAAGCCTTTGTGTCTCACCACCCTTTCTAAGAGAAATGAGAGTATGTAAGAGAGTGAACTTAAGTTGTCTTTTGGTAATGAATACTAAACATTATACTCGAAACTACATGAATGATTTAACATTGTAACTTTTTCAAATTTTCTAATTTAATTTTAAGGCTTTCACTGCTGCTTATTTTTTATTAATGGTGCACTAAGGTTAAATTTAACACTCACCTCTTGTTTCATCACCCATCAGAGGACAGTAATGACTACTTTGGGGACCAGCAAAATCCAAGATGACTTCTAGTCTGGAGTATTTCCTATATCATTCATTTATGAAGCAAGTACCATCAATTTTCTGGGTATATTGAAGATAATAAAATTATTTTTGCTTATTGTTCAGTGTTAAGCAATTTAGAGATGCAGCTAAGAGTGAAGCAAGAGATTTTAATATTAATAAAGGTTGTTTAAGTATTAAGGTTTCTTCAGTGTTTTTTATAAATAAACCATGCAGTCTGACATCAATCATTTGGAACAGTATCATGATATCAAAATTATTACTTTGGTTAGGATGTACTATTAAAAATTAATGTCTAATCTATCTTGTATATAATTGCTG
This sequence comes from Gryllus longicercus, assembly GCA_038098605.1. Classification (NCBI taxonomy): domain Eukaryota; kingdom Metazoa; phylum Arthropoda; class Insecta; order Orthoptera; family Gryllidae; genus Gryllus; species Gryllus longicercus. The sequence goes on along the minus strand of JAZDUA010000209.1, from coordinate 1,525,372 downwards.
GTACCTTTGCAGTTCTTAATAATGCTGACTCATAGTTAATTGTTCTTTGTCTCTGCCACATTCTCGTTTTAATAAATTGATCTAATTTTTGTGGAAAATAATACATGTCCTTAAAGAAACAGCTGTTTGATATGGCAGATTAATTTCTAATTTCATGGTATTCAGTTATTTTCTTTCTGGTATCCCTACAACTTTTAATCGTAGATAAAAGATTTACAATTCCAAGGTTGCCCAACTTAACTTTACATGGTTTACAAGATAAAATTGATTAATGCAGGTCCATGTAGAGTGTTCACTGGAGAGTCTTCATTTACAGAATATTTACCTGTACAAAACTGTGCACTATTAAGAAAAAATATAACTAATTAATTTTGTGATTATCTGAAAGAAATATTTTCCAAATTTGTATGATTCAAAGTAATTGAACTTGTAAAAACAAAGTTGATTTAGAAATAGTAGTAATGAATAACCATAAAAGATTTTTACATATTTTAACCAATTTTATCTGCATTTTATCAACATCAACACTGGTCTCTTTCATCAATATCCTCTACACTAGTCTTCCATATTTTCAAAATACACGATTTTTTATTACATGAAGGATTTGATTTCAAGATATAAAAGTTTTTATTAATTGATAAAAATTACCATTATGAGAGAACATTTTTTAAAATTGTTTTTGTTATCAGGACAAAAAAAGAAAGATTTTTTAATCTAAATCATTTATCACTAGTCCTCAATTGGAAAAAGGTTCATGGCACAAATCACCCAGTTATTTATGTTCATCTGGTTCTATACTAACTAAGAAAAAATAATTAAAATTAACAATAAAGTGTGTATGTTGAAGCTGGAAGAAACAAAATTGCGAGAAGAACGTGCTCAAGAACGCAACCGAAATATTAACCAGCTACGCGAGGCTGAAAGTAGTGCAGCTCAAAATAGTGCTGCTTCAGCTGCAGCTACATCTACTGAGGAAGTATTGGCAGAACGAGAGCAGCAGGAACAAGAGCGACGGAATCGTAGTGAACTGATACGCCGTCAGCGAAGTCAGGTAAATTAATGAGTCTTTAAAACTAGCATTTATTACTATTGTCAGAAACGGGTTGGTTAACTCTCAGGGAATTCAATATTATTTAGAAACGAGGATTGGTTGGGGAATATTTGCTTTTGAATATCATTTTTGTGAAATCTGCTAAATTTGTCGTATTGCTTATGTTAGATAAATTTGTTATTGCCATATTAAACAAAAAGTAAATATCACACTCAACCCTTTGGAACGATATGAAAGAATTTAAAATTTCAGTTAACATGGAATGTTTTGTAGTATTAGACTCACTGAAAATGTTTTTAACAATGGAGACCTTTCTCTTTTTAATTTTTCAAGCTTTTGAGGAGATTAAAATTTACTGTTTCAGTTTGGAATGGAAAATAAATTATAAAAGTAGGATGAAGTTCACAGTTAAATTGCCTTGCGTATTTTCTTTATCCCTCACAGGAAGCCCAAGCTGTGATCTCTCAACGTACATTTGATGCCCGTGCAGTATTCGAACAAAACACGTCAGCCGGACAGATGCACAACAGGCGCAAGGCCTCATTGCCAATGGGCCTTAGAACTGAGCAGCTGCTGCTGGAAGAGAGTCCTGCCCCAGAGCCTGTACCCATTGTGCAACCCAACATAGGTAAAAAGCATTTATTTACAGTATGGCAAGAATCTTCAGGGAGAGATTGCTGTGGCCAAGGCTAGGAATCTCAACATGGCTCTAGTCAGATCTCCCTGGTAAGGTATTTGGGTTGAAATATTTAAATGAAGATAGTTACTAGTGAGATGGTGGAGGAGACTGGAAAGAAAGGTAGGAGAAACAGGAGGACCTTGAGGAAACTGGCTACAAACCCTTGTCACATTATTCACAACAAAGTGCTCTTGGATTAGACAGGCATTGAATCCTGACCCAAGTAGTGGAGGACCATTATCATGGGTCATCTCTAATAACTAATAACAAGGATTTTGTTGACAGTGAAAGAAACAGTGATTTTCTCCAAATACAAATGGATGGGTTTTTGGAAACTTGTTGTTTTCTGACTATAACCAAATTCAAATCAAGTAGAAAAGTTGTGACACACAGTGTAAAGTATTGTGTAGATGGTTAATGTCATCATTACATTTTTAGTAATAAAATCTAATACTTCTACATTTATCACTTGTGCATTCAAATAGCTAAAATTAATAAGGTAAATTAATAAATTTGCTGCTATTTTTATTCCTTTTGTGGATGAATTATGAAATGGGTCCTTTCCATTTGTGAGGCAAAAATTAGGGGACAAAAATATGTAAGTGGAAAGCAAATCTGGGGAAGAATCAAACATCATTGTAGATTTTAGGACAGAATTTTCAGAACAAATTGAAAATGATCTTATTAGAGAAAAACGCTGAAGAACAGTTTATGGGTGATATTTTATGTGCTGTGGGGGGAAAAGGTTCAAAATGGGAGCTGTAGTAAATTCTAACTATTTGCATCATCCATACCTGCCAACATATTTTATTGAATTGTACCATATAGTTTAAAATTGCTAGGAACATACGTATATTATGATTAAATAAATTATTTCTATTACAAATTTCCTACCATTTTTAATATTGTGAATGCCAAAAAATAGGTGCTTGTTACAAAACATTGCATGGGTCTGCGATGCGATAAAAATCAAGGGTTTTTCTCCAGCATTCTTTGTAATCTGAGGAAGCATAGTTAGCGTTCAGAAAAATTAAGACTGTTGCCCATGTAAAACTATTTTCTTTAACAGATCTTCAAACGATATAGTTTATCAGTGGTGCAAAACAGACAAATTCAAAAAAGTCACAGAGTAACTAACTTTTCTCTGACCCATTAGTTCTAGCATACAATGTGTTAGGGACCAAAAACTGCACGTTTACAATTTTTGAAAAAGTGTGAAAGTGAAAATATATACAAATGATGTTGACTAAAACTATATTATAATGTATTTTGTAAGTATGTTTTTCCATTATAATGTAAGATATATTGTAACTAATGCATGATATTTGTTTAATGCCAAGAGTTCACTGAGAAGAAAGGTAACCTGTGTTCTCCACCAAATATTTTCTGTTATATTCAATGTGTTACTGGGGTAATTTCACTTTTCTGTTATTATAAAAGTTAATCTGTTGTTTTAATCATAATGTCAGTACCATTATCAAAAAAGTTGCTTTTTTTGGGGGGGGGGACAACAGATCAGTTTTCATTACAAATCATTTCATTAACTCAAATAAATGCACAGAACTGTTGCACCCATTTTCAAAGTGAATGTGATTCAAAATTGTAAAAATGGTTTTTATGTTTTTAACAACAGCTCAACAATCAAAAAAGTCTGAAAAAATTCATATTTGGTGTTTTAAGAACATTTGAGATTTTTTCAAGCCTGTTCCAGAATTCCTAAACAGTAATTTTTTTTTTCGAAAAAAAAAAAAAAAAAACATTTAAATTTGGAGCGAAAAAATATCAAAAGAATTATTTTCTGAAAATATAAATTATTTTGTTATTTTTTTTTTAAACAGATAAATAGTGTCAAGTTGTCCCAAAAATAAAATTAAAAAAAAAAACATGTTTCTGGCTGTAGGTGGTGGGACAGGCTCTAAGAAATCTTTCAAAAATATAATTTTCATTTTAGAATTATAGTGCAACTACTCATATGCCTATGGTTTAGGGGAACTTTTTACCATCTTATGCGGGGGAATGCTTTGCCCCCCCCCCCCCTTAAAAGATTGGAAATCCTGTCTCTGCATTTAGTAAATGTTTTGGATCACAGAATTGTTATTGAGGTGTGCGTGAGTATTTTGTGTGTAAATGTCAGTATTTCGGCCTTCATTTCTCTGTAAGCACATGGCTATTCAATTATTCCATTAGAGATTGAGTTCAGAGTATTTTTTCTTTTGCAGAAGAGCCCCCTGAGGTACAGCCTGTTCTTCCCGTAGCTGTGCAAGAGGTGAGTGGGGTACAAAAAGTATTTGTCTTCAGGTTGGATTGGATTGAACTGGATTTATTTTATTTTAGTCCATAAAGTATCCCAAAATTAAGCTTCTCACAAATTTTTACTTAGTCCCACTTACTAACTTACGAAAAAGTATTGTATGAAGCACCTGAAAACTGTCAATTTTCAACATAAAAACTCTTATTTCCGGGCCCTGGTAACGAAAAAGTGGATAAGTACAGTTGCTCAATATAGAAAAAAATTCCTCTAATACATGGTGTAGTGAAAATCTTTGTTTTGTGCATCCTTCATACCAAGAAATCGATTGACTGTGAAACCCCCATCTGTCTGCACAATGCTATCATGTAAACCGTTTCCCTGATTTTCTCCAAAATTATTTCTCCCAATCGTTCTGGCTGATGTTGTGGCCTCGGAATTTTGAAACCCATATTTTAATTTTGGGGTATTTTACTTCAAGGACATTTTCAAAAAAAAGGCTCCAAATTTTTTGATTAAATTTTGTTGAATAGCGTGAAGGGCATGAGAGATGAGTAGATGTAGATCTCATTTTCATTAATATTCACAATTTTTTGGAAATTGCAACAAAACACACACACACACACACACACACAACCCTACCAAATTGAAGATAGGAATTATCTTCACTTCAAAAACAATATTGACTGAGGTATTTGTGTTCAAGTATACAAACCCTATTTCACAAAAGTGTGTATAACAAATATACTCACTATGATATCATATATTATAGATATGATACTAACAAATGAAACAGCAAAAAGCCTACTTAACATTTGCAGTGCTTTAACTTTTATATGAATTCTAAGGTTTTTAATTCACAGGTTTCTAAATGGACATTTCACTTTTAGTAGCTTGGAAACTGCCACCAATTATGAAACCACTAACAAGGGGTGCTAAACGCTTACCTGATTTTGTTTCCTTTCCAAAAATAGAATTATTACAATATTGACAAAGAAGATCATTGAAATTATCAAATGAATACAATAATTTCATTGAAAGCTTCTATTATTGAAAACATTTTCACAAAATCAATAACTAATACAAAAATTATTTGCACATAGTTTATGAAGTCTCTATGAACATTTTATGCACATTTTACATCCTGGAACCATCCTGAAAATTGTCTTTGAAACAGTACTAAGTAGGATTCTCAATCACACTTGGTCAAACTAAAATTACTCATTCCTGAAGGCTATGCTTGAGCTGTGGCAGACTTATTTTATTTCATGTTTTGCTTGGAGTGGTCAAGAAATTGGGTTGTAATCGCAAACACAGTAATTTCAGGAACATGTAATTTTTAGTTTGAACAAATTGTGATTTTGAAGTACAATTTGTTAATATTGCATTAGCATTATTGCATGTGCCTTTGATTAACAGAAATTTCAATTCTCTAAGTGTTGACTTCACGAGAATTATGTTTTTATTTCATTGTATCTTGGAAAGAAAGGATAGACTAAATTCTTTTTCCTTGGATTAATTGTTCAAATTTTGTTTCAGTAATATGATTTAATGATAATTCAGTATAGTTTGCAAGTTCTTTAAAGGCATATTTGTAGCCCATTTTCAACTTTGTTGTTGTTGTTTTTTTGTCTCGGGTTATTTACATTTCTGAAAGTCTTCAATAACAAAGTGCTCATTGATTTAGACTCTACATGTAATAAAATTGTTTCTAGGTTTCTCTGGGAATTACCCACACAAACCAAACAAACGAGAATGGCCAGCAGGAGGATGTACAGAGCAATACGTGGCAAGGTACATAGTTGCACTTAACCCTTCAACTTGGAGACTAGATTGGGCATGGTAGCATTCCAAGGTGGGCAAAGGGAAGGGGTCTTTGAGCCTTACTACAGTGGTAAGTAGTAAGCTCAGTGCACAACTAGGGTGACCTTTTATCTTAACATGTCATCCCGGTGGGCTACTGGAAATTCCTTGACGTCAAGGTTCCTCGCAAATAGAGGAGAAACAAATGAAGGCTACATTCCATGTTGAAGGGTTAAGGATAGTATTTAGATGATATGATGAAATATTGATGAAACTACTCAAAAGGTAAAAGGTGTTACTTCAATAAATCTGAAAATATTTATATAAATCAAAATTGAATCAAGAAAGTTTTGATCAACTGCCATACAACTCTAGTATTCATAAAGGTAATCCTTTGGTTTACAGTTTCTAAAATGCCTTGTATATTGCTAGAATAATGAAAGAAACTTGTATCTCCTTTGAGTCATTCATCATAATCCTTATTAAACCAGTGTAACTTTTGAAAGTGTCTTAATTTGTTTTGTGTTAACATAAAGTGTGTATGGATACTTACAACTGCATTTTAAACAAATATGTAATTTTAATGTTTGAATGCAAAATTTAACAGTAGAAACTTTTTCAAAAAGTCTTAATTAATCCAGGTAGTGAAAATAAAAAATATAAAAATTAATATTCACTTTAGTTCTTTGTCTATAAATTGTCTTTTCTTTTCTTTTCTTTTTTTTCCTCCCACTTATTAATACATTTTATGTGGTATTAATTAAAAATATGCATTTATGGGGCATGAATTAACCTATTTTCTCAGTTTTAAAAGTATTTTTAAACCCAATGTGTCAAAACGGTTATTTTTTGCAGGTTCTTTCATGATCCCATCAAATGCATTTAATACCCAGTTTGTTAAGTTATCTACATTTTTTAATGAAGCATATCGTCCTCGAGTGTTATTTGCTCTTGTGTGCTTTGCGTTTATTGAGTTAGTTCTATTAGCAAGTGTCTGTCTGAGCAGATATTGCCAATGCCTCAGAGTTGCAGTCAGAAGTGGAGGATCCCCTCTTGTTTGATGCACCAACTCTTGGCTCTGATCTGGGCCTCAGGGCTCGTGCCCTATACGACTACCAAGCAGGTAAGTCGTAAGAAATAAGCAGTATCTTATAGCACTGTGTACTCGAAAACATAATTTGTTCATTTTTGCTTCAACCAGCAGCAGTATCACTAATAATACCTAAATATCAGGGTTCTTTGTAAATTGTGTGTCATAGAAAGAAAGAGAAATAATTATACAAAGCAAAATAATCAATATGTCAGTTCAGAAAATGTTCTGAAGTACTTAGAAAATTGCCGAGGGAGAATGTAGTCTTCCATTAGGAGGTACATTAGTAGTCTTACATAGCTCATAAGAAATGAACGTATTCAGGAATACATATTTTGAAAAAGAGAGTTTATTATGAATTGTAGTCAATTGATACCCATTTTCAAAATACTACACCAAACAGCTGCTACAATGAAAATAAAAAATTATATTGAAGGAATTGCCAGAAATACTAAGTCAAGTCTACACCATTACACTTGGAAACCCTTATCAAAAAGCAGAATTTAATTAAATGTGTCACAAACCTAAACTCTTTCCAGGCAATTCATTGCCACATCTGTAAATATGGTAATTGAAGGAAAGATAACATTTTTTTGATAAATTCATGATATTGGAGGATGCAAGAATATTATCAGGCAGTAAACAGTGACTGCTAACTGTTCTGACTCATAGACAGATGTTGAAACAATATTCCAATAGTCTTGGTGTAATAAAAGATATCAGTTATGTGGTGTTATTGTTTTCTTAACTACATTATGAAAGCTATTTTTGACATAGCGTGGTTAGAAGAGACTTGGGTGAATGCAGGATATAATCAGACTTCAACAGTCTATATTTTATGTTATCTAGTGTAAATATAGTGGAACTAGCTTTGTGTGGTGCCTCCAACAGGTATTTTAAAATTTTGCTTGTGCTTTGCAAGGTTATAATAAAGATAAATCTTAAACATATTACAGATGTCTGGCTTGTCCATTTCCATGTGTTGCAAGTTACATGAAAATGTATTGATTAAAAATATTTGTATAATTTTTATCTTTCTACAAAACAAGTTTAAGTATCATCAAGCAGATGAAGTAAGTCATAACTATTCAAATAAATGCTGGAAAGCGAGTACAGTAAAATATTGTATGCTACTTCCTTTTGATATTGAAGAAATAATACCAACTTCAGTATCATTATAACATATTTATTATATTTACAGAAATCATACAAAATGACTTGTCTTCTTTTCAATAGAGATTTGCATTCTCCCCAATTTTACTGGCCAGTGTTCCCTCACCCTTCTTTCTCTAGAGTCCACGTGCTCAATTGTCCTTGGTAGCCGGTTGCGGGCTCTCGATTGCCCATAACTAGTCGCGATCCCCACGTGCTCAGTCAATTGTCGATAACCAGTGAACTCCGATTAGGTGAACTGCGTGGTGCAAGACTTGGTCGCTTATGAGTAAATATTGCATACTATGATCCAGGGAAGGGAAGGAATATTGAATGATTTTTAAATAAATGATTAGCAATTTTCATTTTAAAATTTAATTACTAAACGAAATCTTAAATATAATTTGTATTTAATGTTCAGAACTGCACAGTTCATTTCTGCACCACAATACCCTGGAGAACTTGGAGAATTTCAAGTGTTAGGAATTACTGAAGTTCTTCCTGTGAAAAAATACAACATATTCACTTATTTATAGATTTTGCGTTACATTACATTGTTTTTGTAATGACTAGACATTGGATGTTTAGGAAATATGCCAGTTTTCTTCTAAAGGATCTGTTGAATGGTTTTTGATATACTTTTACAAATTATAAAAAATTAACTGTTTGATAATTTTTTATTTTGTCTATTTTGTATAAATGTATTTTTAGGGATATTTAACTTTTTTGAGACCTTTATCTTGAAATTTATTTGTATTTTTTTCTAGTTTTGGTTGAAAATTAATTTTAAATAATTTTCACTTTTACTAATCCTGGTCATCTGCTAACGAAGCTTTATATATTGTCTAACTGTAGCCTGATGATGGCATTGAATCTGTAAGATTGAAGATGATATTGAATCTGTAAGATTACAAAGAAAATATTCAAAACTGATCTGTAATATTCAGTAGAATACAATTAAATTGGTGAAGTAGATTCATGCCCATGCGCCATCCAAAACGGCAGCCTGTGCACAGCTTGTGATCAGAAATTTTCTCACCTGTGCATCCTTTCACTCAAAATTTGCCCCCAATCTTATTGTTAGGTGCAGTCAGGATTGACAACTAATTTTGAGTACGAGAGCTATAATTTATTTTCACTTCTTGCATTTATAGGGGGGAGGTGTCACAAGCGTTATATAATATTTAGAGGGAGTTCACATCATTACAGGTGCATTATAGGGTGTAGAGGATGTTTCAAAATACTCCAAATTTGTGTTATGTAATTTATGGATGGAAAGGAGTTATTGATTACCTCTGTGGGTGCCGTGAGTCACCCAAAAAGCATTTTAGTTGCATAAAAGATGCAAAACCCAACATAACTAGAAGCATTGTTTTGGAATCCTCTGGTTGGATCTTCATGAAAAATTATCCGTTCCCCTCCAGAAGACTGAGACTCATCAATTGGCACTTTATTTTTCTTGATTGATGATCCAGAAGGGTGTATCATTGGGGAAAGAATAGACAGTCGCACACAAATTACTTGATTACTGTGTGTAGTGTAATGATTAGTGGACTAAATATGAATATTTTAGAATGAGTTGCTGCTCACATCCATCTGCTTTTTTTCACAGAATGTGAGGATTTGTTTTAGTTACAATTACAAGTAGATTTAATTATTTCAAATGGTGATTTTTCATGTCCTGGGAACATGTGCATAGTAGTGCAACTTTCCAACATTTCTCCATTACTCACTGATGTCAATTACCAAGTTAATTTAATCAAAACAAAGCTAACAAATTTTGCTGGCCTTACTTCATCTCCTTTACCTCACATAGATTTTTGCCCATTGTATTTATGGGTTGAAATCCTAGTTTGAGGTGTTAGAAATGCTTTCTTTGATCAACTTGTATTTGTGCATTCATCAAAACTTTTTTTATGGACAACTTCTAAGTTAGGATTTATTTTTTTCTTAATGTCAGAAGTTCAAAATTATTATAAAATTATAAATGTTTACACATAATGTTGTACTTGCACTAGCCCAACCATAATATTTAAATTGTTTGATGTGTTTCAGCGGATCCTACTGAAATAACGTTTGATCCTGGAGACATCATCACACACATTGACCAAATTGACGAAGGGTGGTGGCAAGGTCTGGGACCTGATGGCACATTTGGTCTTTTCCCAGCAAATTATGTGGAGCTTTTGCAGTAATTTCTTCCATCATAAATAATATTGTGGTTTGAATGCATTAATTTTGCACTAATTTCTGGCTAAATGCCTTGGAATTTGTTTCTTTCCCTGACTACATATGCAGTCCAATTTTAAATTCCCGGTTATTACATTATATAATTATAATGTGACTGTACCTAAGGTAGCTCTAATTTTTGTTCCTCTGTGATAATGTAATGATATCCCATCTTGTAAATTTCCTGGTAGCACTGTGAATATTCTATTTTAAATTAACAGTATTTAAGAAATATTTAAATGTTGGGAATTGAGAGAGTTGCTTTGATATGGTGACATGATGTTAAAAGTATGTATATTCTCAGGTTAATAGATATGATGCTCAATTTCTGCTGATGTTTCTAACTTTCAGAAATGGGTTTTCAGGGACTTGAATTGCAGAAATAATAGTAAGTTCTATGATCAGGATGTCAACAAAGTTTAAAAACTTGAAAAAGTGAAGGATTTAAAGAGAAACTTATCAAATCATAATTGTGTTTTTTGTATCTTAACTTTTATTTTACATTGACAATGGAAATTTGTTATAAAACCACATAATCAGTCATGAATCAGTATTCAAAGTTTTTAAAAATCATGTCCTATATAGCAGTTAGTTGTTCAGAATTATCTGGAATCTTTCTCTAACCTTTCTACTATTCAATTTACCCTGCTCGCCTGATCCAAACATCTAAACAAAAATTCTGCCAAACATATATTTCATGAAATTAGTAAATAGCAGGCAACTAGATTAGCTTTTATTTTTATTTTTGTAAAGAGTCATATGAAGTTTGTTCTAAGTAGGTTCTTATAATGAAGTTAATTTTTTATAATGTTTTTGATTACCTGCACAATATATTTATATTACAGTCAAGTTGGTGTTTTTTCATTTAATATAAGGTTATATTTTAGACCTACCTTTATTCTTTTCCTTGACCTTTCCAGAAGTCAAAACCTGGCACTTCACATTCTTTGTTTCCCTCCATGACTAAGCCATGACGGAAGTCTTTTAATATTTACCCTCCCATTTCTTGGGTGGAATGAATAAAAATGAAGCATTTGCTCCGAGTATCTTCTCAAGAGCATAAGCATTTGGTTGAAGTATCTTCTCTGACCTACAAGCATATGCTCAACTTCTCTTGAATAAAAATATTCCCATAGTGATACGTATTTTCTCATTCCAAATTGAGTATAATTTTGCACTAATTTCTGGCTAAATGCCTTAAAATTTGTTTCTTTCCGTGACTATATATGCAGTCCAATTTTAAATTCCCTGTTATTACATTATATAATTATAATGTGGCTATACCTAAGGTAGCTCTAATTTTTGTTCCTCTGTGATAAGGTAATGATATCCCATCTTGTAAATTTCCTGGTGGCACTGTGAATATTCTATTTTAAATTAACAGTAAGAAATATTTAAATATTGAGAATTGAGAGAGTTGCTTTGATATGCTGTCGTGATCTTAAAAGTATGTATGTTCTCAGGTTTATAGATAACATACTCAATTTCTGCTGATGTTTCCGACTTTCAGAAATGAGTTTCTTGTGTATGCAGCTGGTGAGATTTTATTTTGCACTGTTTATTCATACCTTCGTGTTTTGAAGATTCTGTGTACATCCCTTATAATATGCTCTTAAAGAACTATGTTATAAGCCTTTTCTGATTTTGTGGATGGCTATTTGTAAGGTGTCATTAAACTCCGACAATACCATATTTGCATTTCACTGGAAGAAGGTCTTGATGTTAGTTTTCAAATTTTTGTAAATGTCTGAATTTTTCCATTTTCTGGAGATATATACTGGCTCAGACCAGAGTACATTCACACTAGCATTTACATTCATCTGCATTGTGGGTTGCTTGAACATTGATGCATATTTACCCCTTTACTATGAATATATTCATCCACAAGGATCTTTTGATCTTAATAGGAATGAGTGTACAAATCATGGCACCAATAGTGGCTGTAAACATGGATTTGTCCTGCCACTTTACTTTTTATTTGTTCAATTCCTTTTTGGATTGTGAAAATTTAATCCACATTAGGGCAATAATTTCTGTTAAACCGCCTATAACCTCAACAACATTTTTTGAAACTGTTGTCTAATGAATGCCCAAATCTCCACTAACACCTCATTAAAAACCAGGATAACCTTCTCTACTCTACCCCCAAAGAAACTCCATACTCACAAAGAGAACTTTCATTTTTGTTTCATACATGCAAGTGGCACTTGTAGTTTCCATCTTTTCTTGATAGAAAGCCAGAATTGCTGTGTATTTAACATTTCTCTTTGAAAATCAAAATAAGCTTTAAAAGTTGTTTCCCACGGCATTGTGCCTTGCTGTATCTTTTCATTTCTTGTATTAATGAAAAAAATATTTCTTGACAGACTCCTCCTTACAGCGAAGGTACTATAACCTCACTCTCAAAACTGCTTCTCAAGGCCGAACTCGAAACATTGCAGAGAGAGAATGCAAGAATATACTGCAAGAGTAAATTCTCCAATTTTATTCATGTAGATGAGAGTGTATTCTCTAGTGAATAGGAAAATTATAATTGTAATGAAGTTTGAAAATTTAGGTACTTTTTGTGGAATTTATTAAAAAATTTTATTTATATACTACCCAGCACACACACAGAAAATTTAAGTAAACAGCATATTCACTTGCCTTCCATCTTCCTGTGCTGCTGCATCCTAGTTTAAGCCTTCATCTGGCATATTCATTCTTGATGTCCTGCCAGAGTATTCACAGTTCTTCGATATGCAAATGAATGATTTGGGAACTTCTCTGGCATCATCCTGAAATCAATTGGAGCCTGAAATCAATGCCAAATGACTGATCTGAGCTGCTGTTCATAAGAATTCTCAAGTAAAGCAGTGGCATTATCCAATTACTTAGCTGATATCAAAAATCCACAATGTTGGGAATTGAATGTAAAATGTCTAGTTTATGAAGTTTCATTTGTAGACTTTCAATGACATTCACAAGCATACCTAGATCTTGAGGTCAGCATTTACATAAAATCATGACAGAGAGAGAGAGAGTGGGTGGGTGCTCCCCAACACAGAATGGCAGAGAAAATTCATGAAAAAAAGCTGACATGGTTAGTATGATAGTGGCTGTTCATATGTCATTTTGTAAAAACGGGGCTCTATCTCGGGTGCAAGAGATAAAGCCAGTGGCAGAGAGCAGCTGGGCCATCAGGACGCAACTTATTGGGGGCTTTTATAACAATTCAAAATATAGAAAAATTTAGTTACTTTTAATTCAAATATTTAGAATTTTAATTCAATATTCAAATCTCCACATATAACAATGGATTTAAAAGATAGATTACTAATTTTGTTCAGAGTTATCTGTAAATTTTCTAAGAAAATGAAATTTTCTAAAGCTCGCTTTGTTGGAGGTCTGTAGATGAAAAGTAAGATAGTTTTGAGCATATTACGATGTACGTCTGTTATTTCATGAACTTTTTCAACTACATATAAATTGAATTCTGACAAGAAAATAGAATCAATATAATTTCTTACATAAATACACAAACCTCCGTAAGCAGGGCCCTTATTTGATTCCCTCGCTCTACAATACGATCTTGCAAGATAAAAACTAGGAATTTAAAGTGTGTTTAGATGATTATGAGCCAACCAATGTTTGGTAAAGCAAAAAAGATCTTTTTGACCTAGATCACAATGTAAAGATGCCTCGATAAATTCAATTTTATTTGAAAGAGATTGCACCTTATGATGCATTATTTGAATTTTTTGCATTTACCTACATGGATATTTTTCTGGAGCATTTGACTGTAGTTGCTATTATTTATCTCATTTTTACCTCGAGTGCGTGGTTGAAGGAAGTATCGAGCCCCAGCAGTGACAGGAAATGAGGAAGGAGGGTCGACAAATGTAGGTAAATGGGAGAGGTAGTACAAGGATTTGGTTCAGGGGATAAGGTAATTGGATCCAAAGAGGTACCGGATGATGGAAGAGAACTAGATGATGTGGATGGATATGGGCTGGCACTGCGGAGGTCATGAAAGGATGTGTTTTGCAAGCTCGCTACCGAGTGCATGTTTTCCGACAAAGTTCAGGTGAAGACCATGCCAAGTGAAGTGAATAGAACTCTTGATGAAGATTTTGTTGAGTGTTGATTTTGAATTCACAGTTTACAACTGGACCATTGAGATGATTAAATGATTTAAATTTCAAGTTGTGGTTGCGTAAGAAGTAGATGCCAAAAAGTATTATGTGGCAGGAAGAATATTTGGTAATACAAAACTGAATGTTTGTAGATAATGTTAAATGAAAGACAGAAGAACACAATTCAGTGTGCAAAACTTTCTGAATACCTAAAAATCAGGAAAATTAGTATGGAAAAGGACCGGAAATAAACTACGCAATGATACAAAACTATGTAATAAAAATGTACAGAATGTACGAATATTAAGCTCTAAAATTAAAAACAAATATATTTTTAAATTTTTTTTATCATAGATCAATTATTGTTAGAATAGCAAAAACTTTTTAAAACAACTAAAAACTATTTTCTTTCAACAGTTGTGTAATAATTCATGATTCTTCCATTTTTATTTCGAATAGTTTAGTGTGATATATCAGGTCATTGATTATCACAGATGAAAGATAAAATTTGATTATTTACAGTTATTCTGCAATCATCAGGATTCCACAACACACTCAAGACATGATGCAGCATTGTTAGAATAGCAAAAACTATGTTAAACATATAATGAGTTGCCCACAGACAGATGGACAGGCAGCAGAGTGGTGCTATAAGAGCACATACTTTCTTGCCCCTTTAGTAACAGATATGAAATAATGTTATACCGCATTTCTGTCAATATCAACACATCTCAGTCGATGAGCAGTGAATACAATGCGTACATGCAGTGATGGGCACTGTCAACAATAGGCACAGTTTTCTTATCAATTCTTCCTAAAAGCGCCATTTTTTGCCATAAATGAGAGGTGGACCGTACTGCAAAAAGTCTGCATATTTGGTGTGAAATCTGTACATATTTCATTAATTTCAAGTAGAAGTTACGCAAAACTACTTTTTTTCAAAAAATAAAACATGATCTTTTTTGAAGAGCTAATTTTCTACAACAGACTTCGTCTGCGGCAAACATCTGTCTTCAATTTTGTAGTTTGAAAAGTTTTTTGCAATTTTCGAAAAAAACGAGCAATACCCGAAAATGAGACTAGCGCCATATTTCTTACCGTTTCTTATTACATATGTGGAGGAAATTTAAAGAAAGAAATTGGAGTGGTATTTGAGAAATAGTTTTGTAACTTTTAATTGCAAAAACCAATCGTTTTTTCATAACATTTTGTATATAACCTCTCATTGTACATAACCTTTTTTGAACAGTCAATTGTGTACAACAGACTTGGTCTGAGACAAAAATTTTCATCTCCAATTTTGAAGTTTAATTTTTTTTCTTTCAGTTTTCGAAAAATCGGGGAGTCAACGAAAAAGAGGTGTTCACCATTCTCTTAAACGTGTTTTGCACTATTCAACAACAAAAGTTAATCCAAAAATTTGGAGCCATTTTTTTTAAAATGTCCGAGGGACTTCATGTAAAGTACCCTCCAAAATTAAAATATCAGTTTCAAATTGCAGGATCCGCGACATCAGCTAGAACGATTGGGGAATGTCAATTTTGGAGAAAATCGGCTGAACGTGCGCTAGCTTTGTGTATAGGCGGACGGACGGATAGACAGACGTTTTGCCGTCAATCGATTTTTGGGTATGAAGGACGCACAAAACATGGATTCGGGCTACGGATTTTTTTTCTATATTTAGCAACTGGAGTTATCCACTTTTTCCTTACCAGGGCCCGGCAATAAGAGTTTTTGTATCGAAAATTCGCTGTTTTTCGGTGCGCGATTACAATAATTTATTTTCTTACGTTAGTACGTGCGAGAAAGTAAAGAACAACCCTCCCCATGTCAAAAAACAACGTAATTTTCTGTTAATATCTGAGCATTGATTTTACACACATTTTCTCACTATTGCTTAAGCAGTATAGTGAAAGAATTGTAATGTTACGGGAAACTAGTGCCTAACAGCACATCCTTTCTCACATCATTTCTGAATGTGCAATTTTTGAAAATTCAGAGAGTTCAACGAAAATGAGACACACACCATTCTTTTAAGCGTCTCTTCTATCCTTAGAAACAATGTGAAGCTGTTTGAGAAAAAGTTTTTTTAAAATAAATTGCTAGTTTTTTTTTTTTTTTCAAAAAAAAAAGTTCATGACAGTTTTTAATGAGCTTTTTTTTTAACCGACTTTAATGATGGCAAACATTTCTATCTTCAATTTTGTAGTTTTGAAATGTTAATGTAACCGAGAGATATTAAAATATCGATTTCAAATAAAAGGAACCGCAACTTGTTCATAGCCTTTTTGCCGTCAATCGATTTTTCGGTACGAAGGACTCACAAAACATGGATTCCGAATATACGTATTAGAGGAAGTAATTTACTAAATATAAGGGCAAGATTTGTCCCCTTGCCCCAACCAGGGCCCAGCAATAATAGTTTTTCTGTCGAAAATTCTCCATTGTTACTTTATCGCATTTCGTATTGTAACGTTTCTCCGTGGTGAATTAAAACACACGCAGGTAAAATTTTAATATAAACGTTTATTTTGCTTCTTAATGCTACACTAAAAATTATTTATTTACAGATATATTACACAGTCCTTGTGTTCTTCACTTGATTATTTTCCTTACACACGACTCCGTTCTCTTGATTATTTATTTGCACTGTTCACTGCAATCTGATTATTTCTTTACTTCTGATTAATTAATTAATTAATCTGATTATATTGTTCACTTCTACACTATCGCACAGTCCGATGCACTGTCCACGGTCCACCGTGCTGACGTCAATGCACTGCGCAGACCACACAGCTCAGCTTCCTCTGCGAACTGCTGACTTCTGTTCACCGCAATGCACACTTCACAGCTCAGCTTCCACTTCAGACAGACAACTGCATACTCGCACTCATCCCTGATTTTTCAAAAATTACAAAAGAGCAATTTTTGGAGGGCGTCTTTCTGCATTGCAATATTGAAGATAGAGTTTTTTTGTAACAAATCTGTTGTAAAAAAATTTAAAATGCATCATGTACAATAGTTTAAACAAATGAATAGTTGAGCGTAATTTAAATATTTTAAATTACATTTGAATTTCCCGCGCTTCGTTTGACGAGTTGTCAGCTCGAAATTCCTTCGAATTTTTCTTATTGTCGGACACGGAACCATTATGAGACTTTTTCTTTCATTTATTGAACATCAAAAACAGTGAAGTGAGAATTTTTAACGGTGAATAACTAAAAAGAACAGGAGGAAAATGTGATTGAAATAAAAAATGAAAAATTTAAAAAAAGGACATGTCTATTTCGGTTTCAACGGTGATCATTTTTGTACTTAAAACACCCGCTAATATTATGGTGCAAATTGGAGCCTATAGTTCATTGGCTGAACTCGGATGCGCAAGGGCCCACGCATCTCTTTCCACCATGGATCTTCCAATTGAGTTTGATAATCGATGTAATATCTACAAGATTTCGAGTTCATATGCCGTGATTAAAACTATGTTTAAATATTGGTAAGAAGTTTTTTTTAATAACATTTTGGCGCAAATTTCAAATTTTAAAAAGGTTTTTATTGTTTTTCACTATCCACATTGTTTAAAAATCTGAAAAAAATAAATGTTATAGAATGCTATAAGACAAATTATAGGGGGGATTGAGACAGTACTCCTACGTTATGTTGAAAATCAATTTCTTTTTTTATTTTTTATTTATTTATTTTTTTTTACTTTCCCGTATACGTACGTACATACGGAGTACAGAGAAAGTTATGTAATATTGCGGAAAATAGTTTTCGAGGTTTCAATGGAAATACATGTTTTCAGGTCCCCTGCTACCGAAATAGTGTTGTTTGGGGTCCCCTGCTACTGAAAAAGTATTGTTTTTTGTACGTCCGTCCATCTGTCTGGTGTCTGTTAACAACACTAGCGCCTTAACCATGCGAAGGACTTTTTCCAAATTGAAGGAACGCCTGTCCATTTGGCCTGAGTCGACGCTCTGCAATTTTCAAAATCATTCATTAGTTTTTGAGGGTACTTTGCATGAAGCCCCTGGAACATTTTCAAAATTTTCTCAAAAATGACTTCAAATTGTATCTTTAAATTTCTCATGAGAATGGAGTAAAATGCACATATAAATGTGGCCTAGGGTTCGATTTTCACGGTTTAATCAAAATTTTCGAAAGTTTCAAAAGTAACAACAAAATTAAAAATAGAGATTTTTCTTCCAACAACATTTTTTGTTCATAATTAGTTCTTTTATTAAGCTCATGTACATTTTTTGAAAATATTATTGGTTTTTGCGTAATATTGCGTGTAATTTTCAAAAATTACAAAAACAAAATTTTTCGAAAACCGCTTCAACTTTTTTTCTTTCAACTTTTGGTTGGGATTGTACTAAGTGCACTCTATAAGATGACGTAAACACCATAATGCTCTATTCTTTTTTTTTTTTTCAAAAATTTATTTTTTTTACTTGTCTCTCACGTCGTCAATATCTAACGCAATTTCCTCACACTATAATATTTTATGAGTACATGTGCTTTAAATAATGTCACATAAAGCTTCTCGAAAAATGAACCATGTCTTGTTAAAAGTAGCCCAAAATTTCGCAATTTCAGAATTGCTCAAACGTCATTTTCTGAAAAACTGCTCCATTTTTTTTCTTTCTTTTCGAACGGATCGTGTTAATTGCACTCTTTAATATGGCGTTAAGTTCATTTCGGGTTATTTTTTTGTTTTTTAAAAAAATTACACAAATGTATTTTTTTAATCACTATTGTAATTGTGAGTTAATGTGCTTCACATGACTTCTAATGAAATTTTTCGGAAACTCAGAATTTTTTGGGGAAAAAGTTCTTTAAATTTCGGATATACTGTAGCGCTTAAGCGCCGTTTTCTTAAAAACGGCTCCAAATTTTTCAAAGAAAATTGCCATTAAGGACGCAGTTTTACTGTTCTTTAATATCCCTAAAATAATATTTCCTTTTTATTATTAGTAAACCGAAAAATTTAAATTTAAAAAAAAAAATGTATTTAGGGCGCCGATAGATGGCAGCAGGCAGAGTATGTGACAAGTTCGAATAGCTAGCCGAGACCAAAGGAAATAGAAAACTACTACGGAAGAGACTGTGCCGTTCTGTGGCACCAGTAGTTTCTATTTGAATTTGGCATCAAAATTGGTTGAAAATATATATTCTAATTCAACTATTTTTTCTATCTCTGTGATTTTTTTCAGCCCGATATAAGCAATAGAAGCTGAGAAAAAATAAAACATGAAAAACACATTTCTAGTATCTGTGCAGCAGATTGCACTAGGAGACTGGTTTTGTGCGAATCTACATTTTGAATTCTCTTTCATATGAGCATCGCGATTATCGATTTTGTTTGGGGGCACTTGGCACTTTTCACTGCATTATTCGAATGTTCCCTTTCTGTTAGTATTGAATTTGTATTTAATTATCTAATAGGTTTTAGTTGTTGGTGCTTGTTTATACTCTCTAATTTAATACTCAAATATTGTGTGTGGTTCTATATCTATGCAGTTTTTAATATTTATTTCATAAACGGCAGTAATAAATGATTACTAAATATTTGTAATAGTTTGTGCTCGTTTTTAAATTTAACAACTCGACAGGCTTGCCAGCACAACCACGTTTATTTCATAAATGGCAAGAGTAATAAATTTAATTTCAGGGTAATAAATTAGTAATAAACGAGTACTAATATTTCATTTGGTTTGATGTGATGTAGCGGTTGTGCCAGCTTGTGCGAGTACTACTTTGTATAATTGACCTTATTGTTTTTTAAATAAAATATGCAATTGCTCGTGTTCAATGACAACTACTCTAAAAATTGGTGTTTCATAGATAATTGTATAGTAAGTGTATAGTTTCATTGTATAGTTTCATTAACATGTGGGTACTTTTCTCACTATGAAGGTTTCATTGTTTTCCAAACATCAACAAAATGTTTAAATAATTTTATTTCTTTATCACATAAACAGTCTTAAAAGTCCATATACACAGTGATGAATATGTTGATAAGAGTAACATAAATAATATTTTATCAACATACAAAAGGAAGGATTTAGCCTGGTTCACAGAGCTCTCAAGAAAAGAGAACAAAACGTGAACATATATTTATAAAGGAAAATCATGTCTGGACAAAGAATTATTGGCCATGTATGAATACCTGTTTTTGTTACAAGAGTATCAGTTTTAACATTCTTGCTACAGAGTAGAGAAAAAGTTATGTAATGCTGCACAGAAAACGGCCAATTTTCGGCAGTAAAACTTATTATAGGACCCTGGTAACAAAAAAAAGTGAAAGAATCCACTTGGTATTTTTAGAAAAAAAATCCTCTGACATGTGGTGTAACTAGAATCCGTTTTGTGGGACTTTCATACAGAAAAATCGAATAACAGCAAAATGTCTGTCTATCTGACAACAATGCTAGCAGCTAAACCGTTTAGCTAATTTTCTCCAAAATTGATATTCTTAAATCCATCTGGCTGATGCTGGAGCCCCTGCAATATGAAACCAAATTTATAACTTAAAGGTTATTTTGAAATAAGGTCGTGTACTTTTTGAAAATTTGAAAACTTTTTGCGTAATTTTGCGTGAAAATACGGGTGAGAAAGTACTAAAAAGTCTGGTGGGGCATCTTACATTTTTATATGTGTATTTGGAAGAAAGGCAACCAAACTATAGAATATGTCCAAATAGATTTAACTATCATTATGTAAAGGATTCTGAAAGTATTTATAAATTTAAATACATTTTATTTGATTTAATTTATATGATTTAAAGACATTTTGCTGTCAAAAACATTAAGTTCTTCCTTCTTTCAAAAGTCCTTTCTATCTTGGATATTTAATTTTTATAAATCAAATGCCTCATTAATTCCAATTTTAAAAGACTGTAATTTAAAAAACTTAACAAAGGGGGCAAAACATCCACTTATTAAGAAAACAATTTATTTACATGATATTAATATTTTTTTACTGATTCATAGTGAAGATGTACACTTCACATTCTTAGGAGCATTCTCGTAAGGGTCATCCTTAAGCCTTACATACCTAGTGCCAAAGTAACAGAATATGCGTATTGCAACGAGTTCCAGGGATGTATCGCAACATATTTTTAGTGATTGGAATTGTTGCGATCTTCAATTATTACAAATTATTTTAATTGTTATGTCGTTAATTTTAACTTTTTATCACAAGCTTTATGTAATTATTTAGGGGAAATCCAAAACACTCCAAATTTGTGTCCCATAATTTATGGAAGACATCTAATTGAGATTCAAGGAATGAACTAGTGATGTACATGACCACGCACTTTTTTGAGTAATTAAGACAAGAGATATACTAACTTCTTCAGTTATATTGATAATTTATTCACAATTATTTGGTTTCATAAAGAAATATATATTTCAATAAACGCAATACATAAGAGCTTTGCCAGGATACTAGTTTTCTAAACTCGTATCTTGCTTAATTACATATCACTTTGGTATCAACTTGTAACAGTTCAATTTCAACAGAAGTGGTCCATATGTATTACATTATAAAACTGTGTTATATTTTCACATATTTATTTACACTCAAAGTACACTTCCTATGAATAAGAGTTTATGCACAACTAAACCATCTTCCAGAAATGAAAGCATCCAGGCCATCTTAAAAGTCCAATGTTTTACTTCTTGGATTGGAACACCCTAACATTACAGATCCAAAATCGTCTTGTTCTCGTTGAGTCGTTTCCTGCAGTTCAGGGGGCAAATGCAGCATCTGGAATGAACAGACAATGAGAGTACAGTCCAGTCCAAATTATTAGACTAAAATATTGTTTCGTGTTTTTCTACTAATGTCTTACAAATATGCTTGTACTAGTCTAATACATTTAGTACTTATACCAGACTGTTACTAGAAATTGTAACAAGCAAAAATCAGGAATGTTATGATGTTGAAAGTTGACAGCCCTGAGAGCCTGTTTGCATAGTGTTAAATGCTTGCCTATGTATCCGCTATTCATTCAAACATGAATTCTTTTACAGTAATCACAAGTTTCAATACTATGAGTATTGTAAGTTGCAGAGATCTGAAGATTAATGTTAAATATTATTCAAAACTACATAATTATCATTTTGGGTCAAGTTAAAAGTGTAACTCTCCAAATTTGGCACCAATGTGAAGAAATCAACACAGCATGTGAAAAACTTGAGAAATATGTGCCTGAAAGGCTTAAAATGTTCATTGAGAACAAGGGGATGCATAGTAAGCATGCCTGCATGCAAATGCCTTTTTTGACTATTGTACAATGCGGCCTGTTGTTCTGGTTTTGACAGTCTGCCCCACAAGCAATTCGAGAAATTCCAGGATGCTCAAATTTAAGGTGCCAAAGGAACAATCTTTGAGTGTGAGCAAGCATTTGGAACGCCTTGCAGCACTCTACTAAATTCCTTAAAAAGATGTATAATCTAGAATGAGAAATGCAAAAATATTTTTTTCCCCCTGTAATATAACCTCTGGAAATTTGTGAAATAGAAGGTGATAAAATCAAATTTCCCACCAAAATTTCATTAAATAATTTTTGTTTTTATTATTGAGTTCTTTTGCAAAGTCATTCTCGCCCATTGCAAGTGTTACAACTTTTAACAAAAGAAAGATTTTTAGAAAAAGAAAGATAAAAAGCACTGAAAATTGGTTAATCTTAAACCCAAATGTAATTGGTTAAAACTGTTTGGGGGCATACTTTGTAATCTTAATCTTCTGCAGCCTTGTATGGTGTTCTGGAAGCACTACTTCAAAATATTCCTGCCAGGTGCTGTTGACTACCCATTTGATTGTCATTCTTTGTTCCTGATTTTGAGTACCGAGTACCAATATAACTGTAACATTATTAGCCAAGTTTTTGGAGGCCCTAGAGCAGAAGGTATACAGAAGGGACCCTCTTACTGCAATTCACTAAGGTGAAATCATGAGTTTTATATCTAATTTATTTATGCTAGGTACGCATTACAATATTGGATTCAACCAGCGTACAAATCATTCTTCATTTTATGCCATTGAGTGAGCCATTGCCATTTTATGACATTGCGCCAATTAAGAAGGAGTTCTTGGGCCACTATTTTGAAATTAATTCTTAAAATTTTCAGCTGTCAACTAAGGCAACAATGCAGATCAAATACATCTTGTGAAACCCAAGTTGTTCATATATTTATTTTGTAGTGTTGCCCATTTTACTTTGTGTAGTTTCCAAAACAAAAATTTTGTGGTCTTTTTTTGAAATTGATCACTGGTGGCTTTGTATATTTACAGGTAGAAGAGCAGATTGCGGTGGGCATAACTTTACAGGCAAAGCAGTGGATTCACTGTGAATACCCCCTTGCTCGATCACTGGTCCTTGAGTATCTTTCTTATTGTTGCTGTGGTTCCTTGAAATAATTTTCCTGCATTAAATTGCACCAAAAATAAGGAATAATCTTAATAACATAGAATGACGACGAGTAATTTGTTACAGAATTCTTTTAACAAAGAGACACCTGCAACATATTGTTGAATAGGAACCCTACCTTCACTGGCTGGAATCCTTTTCTGGAGCCTCTGAGTAAGGGGCCCCAGTGTGTTGTTACTGGTTACACCAGACCAGCTATGCCCCAGAATGTTATATTGAACCTTTCATATTTTAGTGCACTAAAAACTTCGGGTCTTTGGGAAAGGATTGAAGTACAAGTAGGGTTACCGGCATATCTTACCTCAATGGAAAATCTCTTTCGCCGTAATTTAAATGCCAGATCAAAACTCCCAGGAACATGACTACATAATGAATTAATTGCAGGTAATTTGTTTATGTAAAATAAACCATGATAATCTTTAAAAATTGGATTTGTCTCTCTGTCCGATCCTGCAAACGATTCCAGCTTCACTGCAGTATCACACAAGTGTTGACATCTGTGTACATCTGAAATTTTCTAAATAAAAATTAAATATTAGAAAGAATCTCTGCTACAGAACTTAAATATATTACATGCATTATCTAATAATAATAATAATAATAATAATAATAATAATAGGAAAATTATTAATATTATTTGTAGCAGAACCTATAGGAAATTACTTCCAAAGAAATAAAGTAGTAAAATTAAGTATAAGAGAAGGAAGCTAGTATAAGAATTCTTACATTTCAAAAACGAATACAATACTGAGCATACTACTTTAACTCTAATTCATATATCTTATTCAAATTAATTTTGTCTACACTGTGTGCAATCACAAAATTGCAAAATAGTAGACTATTAATTGATTTATCTGTTGAACTCTCGATTATCCACAACAAAACAACATTATTTTTGAAACGTTTTATTACCATCTGTTTAATGACAATTTTAATCTGTTAATATTTTCGAGTATTTAGTATTATGAACTAGGTCAAATTGAAAATTTACCCAGTCATGGTCAACACAAGGACTTCAGAAAGGAAAACTCTATGCAAATATTATTAAAAATTAAATGTCTATTATGTCAATAATAGTTACAATGTAGATACTCTCACTCACTTTAATAAGATGTGTAGGAATAGTAAGAAGACAAATGCAGTAAGATGATTGAAGTAAAGACCTCAATTTATACAAAAATAAAATAAGATTAGTGCTGTCTCTTCCCCAAAGGAGAGATCCCAAACTCTGAACTCCAATTCGTAGCACATTTCTTTTCTTTGGAGAATCTTCACTGTAGAACTGGCCATTTTTAATGCGTTGCTTAATAGATTCCAGTAGCTCTTCATAGTATGCATTATTACCTTAAAACGAGTCAAAAATTACTGTTAGATTACTCAAGGTAAAATGTGGAAGTTTGTTTGCAAAAATTAGTTACATATTTTGTATTACCATTCAAATGTGTGCCATCAATTTCATCAGCATTCCAATAAGTAATATTAACTTTTTGCATTTGAGCAGGGTCCATTTTCTGTGTAATGTCGTAATGATGGCCAAAGTCTGTGTCTGGCTCTGTCTGGACAGAAGGCAGGTTCTGATACCTCCATGCAATATTCATTTGGTCTTTGGGTCCAAAATGAGAGCCTTCTTTCAAATTCGCTTTCTCTATGGGTTTTGGGAGATCTTCTATCTGCAAACAGAGGAGATTGCACTATTAGTTGCAGTCGTTCATCAACATACAGTGCAACAGTCACAGCTGTACAGTAAGAGTAAAGTATGAAAATACAGAGTTATGTTTGGTTTCTGGAGGCAAACAGAGGAAAGATATCAATTTAAAATGGAAGCAATAGTTTACCCTGATACAGTTCTAACAAAAATTATTTTTTATAAAACACTAGCTGGTACTTGGCACGTTACTGCCACAGATGAAATAATTATGGAAATATTGTTTGAAATTTGAAGAGTTATCTTGTGTTTCTTATTTAAGAGGTGACTAATTCCCCTCTCTCTTTTTTCTCTTCTCTCTTTCCCCCCTCTCTCTCTGTCTTTTTCCCTCTTAATCTTACGCCGCCTGCTCTTGCTGCCCTTCTCTCCCTTGACACACTTCACACGGAGACGCTCAGCAACAATGAAGTTCAGGTATATTCAGAATTGCTTTGAAATGAAGCGTCATCTTGTGATGCAGTGCCATTTAGGGGAGTTACATAAGTTGACAAAGTTTTATCGCAATCAGATAAACTAAGGGCATTCAGCCCGAACCAACAAACATTGATTTTTATGTATTAGATGAAAAGCAAACCTGTAATTGGTAATAAAAACTTTAATACATTCAGTCAGATTAATTAATATTCACATTTGCAAACATTTTAAAATAGTAACAGTAACTTATTTCATGATTTCTTTTAAACAGATTATCTCCAATACTTTTAAAGTTTATTTCTTGCAGATCATATGTAGTTTTTAATATTCATCATATATTAAATATGTCTTTTTCTTTCCTGAACCTAATAAAGCTTATTTCAGGTCACTTCACTGTTAGTGATACAATCTCTAATAGTGTCATTAATGTTTACATGCTTCAATAATGTATATTTTTCACCCATTACATAAAAATGAAAGTGTGTGTGCATGTGCTTTCCACAAAATCTTTTGATCCATAGCTCCCAAACTTTGCACAAACCCATTTGAACAGTTTTATTACAGTTTCTGGGACCAAGCCTATAGGTGGCACCATTAAAATGTGAAAAGAAGTAAAAAGTATTAGGTGTGGTGTAATTTTTGATCAAGCATTTACTATTATTAGCAAATGCACTTTTTTTAAATTTATTTATTTATTTACATGAATTTCAAAATGTAAAAGTTACCATCTGTACAGGATCGACATCTTGACTGACCACATGTAAATCATGTTGAGAAATAACACCTTCAGCCAAATAATATTTGAAGAGGAGCTTAGCAAAATTACCATACACATCTTCCTCTGAAAGCATTAAAAATTATTTTTCTTGCCAGACAGTTTCATGCACATATTCACAACAAAACATGTATACAAATACAAACCAATCAAAAACAATGTTCCAATGGGGATACCACCTCCTGAAAAATTTCAATCAGGTAAATACAAATAAATAGTGGAACAGTTACACACACTACATGATAAAGTGAGGGATGAACAAGGGAAAGTCAGTTCTGGGTCGCATAATTGAACATTATATGAACTGAATATATTACTTCTTGAAAGCTAATTAAATATTTGTTTTCAATAACAAATACAAAAGTTAGACAATTACTATTTAATTTCTGTTCCTACTTTCAATTTTGCAATTAAAAAACTTTTCTGTAGTTACATCTTTTTATGCATCTCAGATTTTCAGCTATGCCAGGTCATTTTTGCTTCCTATCAATTGATTAAGTTTTCTATGCATTTCTAATTTTATTAAGTAGTGTCGGATGATAAAGTACCAAACATTACATAAATAAATTGCTAAAAAGTTTTGTTGTGTTTAGTGTTATATAAAATTACTTTTTAAATATATGAAATAATAAATATGAATTTCAGTAAAACCTAATTTAATGTTAGAGTAAATTGATTTATTTCATACAATCTTCCCTTGTAAGTAATGACAATAAAACATTTAAGGTAAAAATGAATTGCAAATTTTATGAAATATAAAACTTCTGCACTGTGACTTATACAATTATGATAACCATTTTCTCCCGAGTTACTCATGCCTAACGCTGGAACTGATTTTTGTATACTCATCACTACAAAAATGTAGAATTTTTGGAATTGAAATGGACAATTTAACATTTTTTTCAAGGTTCAATGCAGTGCAGAATGTAAAAACTATTTCAAAAATGAAATGACTTTGGACAGATATAAAAAAAAAAAAAAACTGTACAAAAATTATAAAACAAACTGTAAATCCATACTCTTAATGACCATAATAAAGTAATTGAATCAACACTTTAATAAAAAAAAAATTGTCAAAAGATAAATAAGATCAGCCTCCTTCGATCTGTCTTCTTTCAAGATATTAATCTAATATTATTTCATTTAAGCTCCAAAGCTGAATATCCTACTTATTTCAAACGACAAATTAGTACCCCATGCTCACAGAACTCCCCCACCCATACCTATGAAAGTGTCCAACGAGGGAACTCCAGTTGAAGTAAGCAATTGTGCGTTTTGTATTGATGGTTTCGTCCCCAAAATAAACGGCACTCTGGTTCCCACTCGTTTTCGAAAGCTGGAACCTGACGAACTCATGATACTATTACTATCTTTATGTATAATAGGATGCTCTAGGACAAGCAGATGACCGCAGAAAGTACATAAATTGTTGACCGTTAGTCATTTGCTGCTTGGCTTATCCTCGCGATGCAAAAAATTCCTTCACTAATGTTTATATTGCCATTACATTATATTTGTCTTATCATGAATTCACAGTTCACACGACAGCTGTCCCCGCGCCGTCACCACTATGGATGAATCGTTCACGAACGAACTAGTTCAATTGAAATGTTCAAAAAAAACAACGATAATTTTGGAAACGATCGTTCATTTGGTTTTACTAAGCGTCCTTTCGTTTTCAAGTGCATTGGGCCATGAATTTTGGGATCAGTTTGGAATGAGTTTTGGAATCAAAATATCGAAAAAATTAATCGCACGATCTAAAATTCAAGTTTCTGCTTTAAATGAGTTTTCAATCATATCAACATTCTTGATAGAAGTATTTTTTTATTTTTTGGGCAGCGTTTGGGATGTCATCATTGCTGAGCTGTAAAAATAAGAGATTTTTGTGATCAATTTGTATTACAAAATAGTAATTGACTAGTTTGCCTCAACTTGACTTCAAATACAATAGATATTTTACACAATAGAGTGGTAGAAATGTAGTTTATGAAATGATTCGTTCACACAGCAAACGGGCACTATCAATCTTTTGCGCATGCGCAAATGCACAAGTGATGCGAAACTTGCACTGCACATAAGCAGAAGAACAACAAAATTGTGCACTTTCCCGAATTAATATTCTTCTTCTTCTTCTTCTTCTTCTTCTTCTTCTTCTTATTATTATTATTATTATTATTATTATTATTATTATTATTATTATTATTATTATTATTATTTATTTTATAGTCTGAAGGCTTGGTAACTCAGGCCTTTAGCCTTTTTATTGGCTGATGTTAAAAGTAGTCATGTATTATTTACATTTTGTAGAAAAAAATGGCCTCTTTCAGGAACTTTATTGTTTTGTCAGTTGCCGTCTGTCAGAATCTGTTTCACTGTCAGAAGTCTTCCGCAGCTGCATATGGGTTGTTCTTCATTTCTTCGCATATTTGAAGTAGTTATTCTTGCATGGCCTATTCTTAGTCTGGTTATGCCCACTTACTGATTTCTGATGCTCTGATGTAACCATTTACTGATGTTCTGTTTAATGGGGTGTAGTTTCGTGTGAAGACTGTTCCACGTGGTCTACCTTTCTGTGAGGAAGCATTTCGAGGCAGCGTTTCGTGCATCTTTATGTATTTCAATATCCATTTCTGATTGGCTGTTTACGGCATTTCTTGCTGCAGAATCGGCTTCTTTATTGCCTGCGATATCCTCGTATCCAGGGCACCAGATGAACGTAACTGATGCTCCTCACTGCTCTAATTTACGGCATGATATGAGAATCATTTGTAGTTGTAGGTGTACAGCTTGGCGTCTGTCTATTGCAGTGAAAAGACTTAGCGAGTCTGTGCAGATGACGAATTTACTTGAAATGATATTTTCACGTAGTCGCAAAGATTGCTATACTGCATACAATTTGGCAGTGTACACACTTCCAGTATACACTCTGGTGGAAGTGTCAACGTTTTTTATGTCTCCAGTTACAAATTCGCTTCCTACCCAATGTTGTGTTTTTGAACCATCTGTGAAGATTATTGTGTGACTTGCCTTGTATTCTTCGAGAACTGATCGAAATCTAACATTTAAATCTATGGGAAGGAATTCTTTTTTTCTTTACACTGGTAGTATCGAGTCTATCTTATTGCATTTTCGATGTCCAAGCTGGAATTTCATATGGTTTATGTTTCAAAACTGGTGGTAGGCGATGTTATAGCATTTGGTTATCTCGATTGCGCAAATGTTGGCTGGACGAGAGTAGCTGAAGGTCTTCGATCGTAAATCTTTGCCAAGTTAGGTCGAGTCATCAGTGAATGCTTTAAATGTTGTGAGTGACAGTATTTTTTTATCTATAGTTGAGTAGTATCCTTTGTCGTCTTCGATGTAGCGACATGGTACTGGTATCACAGTGGTGGGTTGAGGAAGGCTAGTGTGCAACGCTCCAAATGCATAACGGACGCCTGCATTGTGACAGGGATCTAATTTCCTTAAGCTTGATTTTCTGACTGAGGCATGCACTGCACATCCATAATCTATTTTGGACCGAGGATTTGTTCAGGCAGAGTAAGATGTCTCTATCTTCTCCCTAATTTATATGGGAAATGCATCAGATTAGTTCAGAGCAGTTCTGCATTTAGACAAGGTATATTCTAGATGCTGTTTCCAGGTTAAATGTCTGTCAAAAATCAAACCAAGGAATTTTGCCGTTTCATTGTACGTCAGTTGAACACCATTTAGCGCCAGATACGGATCTCTGTAGCTTTTTCGTTTCCTACAGAAGTGAACGTATTTGATTTTGGTTGCTGTAAATGCGAAACCAATGTTTTTGCGTTCTGTACTAATTTATTGATGGCATTTTTCATTTTGAATTTGATCATTGCCGGTGATTTGGCTGAATACAATATAGCAGTGTCATCTACATACATGCATTTTCCAATTGAGGCTTCTATGCCGTCAAACATCTCATTGATCGCTATGATAACGAGCGTATCACTCAATGGAGAGCCTTGCGGTACACCATTCTCTGGTACGTAACTTTCAGAGATGGACTGCCCAATACTCTCTGCTGCCCAAAGCGAACTTGGAAAGATCTGTTACTAAGGAAGCTGGATATGAATTTTGATAGATTTCCTCTTATTTGCCACTTATATAGCTGTCTCAGAAAGTTATATCGCCAGGTCTTATCAAAAGCTTTTTTCAGGTCAAAGATACGGTAACCATATGTTTTATTTTGATGAAGGTATTCTGAATTGCGTTTTCCAGATATCTTAGCTAATCGATTGTAGAGTGAATTTGTCTGTATCCGCATTGATGTATGTTCAGAAGGTTGTTTGTTTCGAGACACCATGTTAGCCGGGTGTTGACAATTTTTTCCAAGATTTTTCGTAGACATCACGTCAACGATACCGGGCGATCATTATCAGGTTTCAATGGATCCTTGCCAGCCTTTAAACGTGGAATTATTATCGCTTCTTTCCAGACTTTGGCGTAATTACTTTGTGTCCAAATGTTATTATATATATTTAACAACGTGGACAGCATTTCCTTCGGTAGCCGACGTGGTATGCTGTCAGAGATATTGTCTGATTATGCTGCGGTGTCTCCAATTGCATTTATGGATTCTTGCCATGTGAAAAGAGCATTATATGGCTTATCTGTAACGGTTGTAAAGTCTAGTGCTTGTTCTTCTTTCTTTCTTTTTTATCGAGAAAGTCTTTAGGGTAGCTGATTGTGTTACTGGCTTTGGAGTATTGGATCGCTAAGGCGTTGGCTATTTCGTCAGGTTTGCAGATTAGTTACCCTTCGTGTTCTATGCATGTGAAAGGACTGAAAACATTTTCCCCAGCTATTGACTGGATTTTCTACCATATTTCTGTGACTTTGGTCGTCCGTGTTATGGTTGTTACGTACTTTTCCCAGCTTGATCGTTTTGCTGAAAGCAAAAAATTTGAAAGCAATAAGTTTGTCTTGGATTGGTATACGCCTATATCTATTGATGGCTCTTCTTTTCTCCCTTGTTGCTTCTTTGTCTCTGTATTCCACCATGGTACTGGAATCCTAAATGAGCGGCCACAAGCCTGTAGAATGTATTTTACAGCAGAAGATATCACAGTGTTGGTGAATCTGTAACGTCTTTCTCTGTGTTTCCACTGACATTATTGGTGATACATGTCTGGTGAAGCTGGTCCAGTCTGCATGGTTGGTACACCAACGTTTTGGTAAATGTACTGCGTTCTTTGGTAAGTTTGATTTAGATTCATTCAGTAAAAGAAAAAATGTAAAAACTGTATGCGACGTAGGGGGGAAAAGGTAATCAGCGCACATTTTCTTGAGTTCCAGAATCCCTTCCCGTCATTTTAATTATAAATAGTTGAAAAATGAGTAAACGTTTAACATAGATAAATAAAAATACATTTTAAAAATCGCAAGATTAGCAATATTTGAAAAATAGCAATATTTGACAAATTTGATGATATCGACAGGAAAGTGATCACTCTGATGAAGATCTAGCAGTGGTTTCCACGTCAACTGTGCTGCAAGATTTGTACTACATATTGAGAGATATTGGGCCGAGCCATTTCTAGCGTTAAAATAAGTGCTAACTCCTGTGTTTAAAAGTACGAATTCATTGATAAATAGCAGGTCATCGATTCTGCGACCGGAGTCATTTGTTCTAAAACAGCCCCATGTGGTACTGTGAGAATTGAAGTCGCCTAGAAAGATTTTGTTTTAAATTGAGATGATAAAAATGTAATTTAAACCAAGAGCTTTGGTTTGAACGAAGCGCAAATTAAAGACATGGTGGAACGCAGAATTCAAACACATGGTCTTCTTTAAAATTAATAATAAAATAATAACTACATTAATAATAAAGGCAAACGACAAAAAACTGAAAAATAAAATAACAATAAAAAACGCAGGAATATGCATATTTAAAAAAATGGAAAGTATCCATTTATTTTAATTCTAGCCTTTAGAATCGATTCCATCAAGAACCGAAAGCAAAATATTCAAATACCGATTCCAAAGGAATCGATTCCGGAAATGAATCGGCAGAATCGGAACGTCCCTACCATTAGAATTTATGTAACCACGCAATTGAAGTAAATCAGCTGTTCACGGTTTCATCCAATCAGGAGCTTGAACGTCCCCACAGTGACGTCACTGTAGCGACATGATATAAACTCCCGATTGGAAGAAACCATAACAGCTGATATGTGTCATGTTCACGACTAAATTCGTAAAATACATTGTGCTATACTAAAGGACCAAATGGTTGTTGACCGGAGTTGTTCCCTTGCTCAAACAAGATAAGTGATTTTTTTAAATACATCGGTGTACCAGGTTAACATTACAACCTACCTGGTTGTCTTCGTGTTTCACAAGACCGAGTTATTGATAAGCGAGAATGGGTTCCACGGTTCGTTTTTTCTTGTTGGATCATTTGTCGACATTTCGACGTATATATTTAAATCATACGTTTGTCTCTTCAGTAACAACAAAGTGTAAGCAATCTCCGTAAAAATAATATTGAAATATATAATTAATAAAGAGGAACATGATCAATACAGGCGCCAATGACATTGAAAGTTGATGAGATTTAAACCCTGATCATAAGAAAAACATAATTCTATTATATTATACTTTTGCCATTGACAGGATTATGTGACTACATTTTTTCTTCTGGTTTTAGCTGGGGCCCGAAATCTGAGTACTGAACAGAAAGACATAGAGACAGGCTGTTCAAAAACAGAGCGCTTGGCCAGGAAACTCAGAGAAAAAACTCCTATCGGTTAGATATTTTATTTAGTATTGTTCGGAGTTTCACCCTTTTGTTCATGACTTTGTTTCCTTAACATTAAAATTTTATTGACTTTTTATTTTTGCTTTTGACAAGGTAAACTAGATGAGTTGGAGGAGGGAAAACATCCGTATCAAGAGAAAGAGCCATTAAAAGCGTGGCCAGATAACACAAATCCAAATACTGGTGAAATAGGAGGTCCTAGGGGTCCTGAACCCACTCGCTATGGTGATTGGGAGAGGAAAGGAAGAGTGTCAGATTTCTAGTATAATTACTTAGTCCTTCAATAATGAGATCTCAATTATATTGTAATTTCAACCATCTTTTAAAGATTGTTTTCTCCTTAGATATTTATTAAATGAATGTTAGTTATGGTGTAACAAAATAAAACAAGTCATATAGTATTGGTTATGTTACAATACAAAATACTTAACATTATTTTTACATACTTGCTATGACATTAGCCCTGGAAATTTTTTCAGGTTAAGTTCAATTATGTGTCCAAGTTTATATAGAGGAAACAGCATGACTTTTGACAGTTATCTGAAGTTTATTTGAAAATAAATTGAACAGAATTTTATTGCTTATTACTTTTGACTGTATGTGTACAAAACTGAAAATGAACTGACTTGAAAAACATCTTTGATATTTCTTAAGTGATGGTTTATCTGAAAGTCAATCAACAGTTAAGTTCTTTTCCTGGAAGGAAAATGTAGGAAAATAAATGTTTAATGTGTATCGTGTACGAAACGAGTTTGATCAACATTCCTTAAAATATTTTGGCATCTTATTGCATTAAGGCAGCCTTTCTTTCAATAGGACTATTTATTATTATTTGCAAGTAAAGTTAAGAGATTTAATTTCATTGATATCCATTTGATAAATTTGGAAAATAAAGATCATTAATGTTCTCCCTTGTATGATCATTAATCCCTCCCTCTCACTGAAAATGTTCCTGATTGAAGTAATAAAACATATTTTGATATCACTTGTTCTTTATTTAATTAATGCGATAGTAAATGCCTTTAGAATTGAGGTTTTTCTGTTTAATCACAAAGAAATTGAAATAGTGTGGCATATATAATTAAAATGTCCGAAAACATGCTTTTAAATGCTTATTTAACAGAGAGCAAAAAGGAGTACCGATGAGTCCAAAACCTATTAATTGAAGATGATTAAATTAAGAATTTTGCTTTTATAATTGTTCTGTAGTGTTGATATTAGACTTTTGTACTCTTGCCCTGAAAGGAGCGTTGTTTTATTGAGCACAATTTAATATATCGTATTTACGGATTAAAATTGACAACTTTTTTCTTTTGCAATGTTTGGACTGGCTTCACCATTTCATATAATAAATGTATTTGGTCACATAGTTTTCAAGGACAAACAGTTTATAAAAACAAAATTTTTCAGACGTTTATTGTTCGTCACTTGCTGAGTGACATTTTGGGGATTATGTTTTTCGCAATCTTCAGGCTAAAATACAATGAAGAAAATTATTCATCTTGTAAAAGAATATAAATAAGAAATTACAGAGATTATTGAATTAATATCAAAGAAAAAATAATTATTATTACTATACAGAAACATAATACACAATGTAAACTAACATAAAGACTCACCATTATAAACATCAATAAAACATACCAAATTACGGTAAAATTTAAACAAATATGTGCAAGGTGTGCGGATGCACATCCAGTATGACAGTCATAATAGCATTTGAACTGAATTTAACTAATATACACTCTGTTTAAAACAATCAGCAGAGACCGTTTGTGAGTTGGAGAAAAAAGGGGGGGGGGACTTGAAAATATTGTTACACGAAACAATATAAATGGACAAAACATTCATAGGTTCCCAAAATGCATTTGATGAAATTTTTATATATAAAGGACAACTGTCACTTAATTTAAAAGACAGGAACGATATGGCAGACCATATTCTGGTTTTGTTTGTTTATACTATACCATTTCAGTTTCTGCAAATTGGCCTTTTATCTTTCCTTTGGTCTGTTCTCTTTCTCTCTGTGGATGGTATTTAAGCAAGTTGTATTTAACACTATATAGGAGGGTATAGAGGTTATGTGTGTCAGAGAATAACAACTTTTTGGAGAGCCCATTGTTTTTCTTTATTCATTAATTTTTATATCTGAATTTACTTATTATTGGGATTTGATTACAGCATCTGAAATTTGGTTCTGATTACTGTATTCCTTTGCTTGTACAGGTTTCTGAAAATAATGATATAAAAAAATTGATTTGTTAAGTTTAAATCTATTACATTATGTGTTTATAACTTTGGTTAGTGACTATTTTTGTATGTAATTACACTACATTCCATATAAAACATTTTTATTACAACAATATGTTTGAGGAATACACACACTAATACAGTTATTTTGAAGACATATATTGCATGGATTTGTTTTTAAGCATACTCAATAAGCGGGGCAGTGAAATATATTGAGCTTTTGTTGAATTGATTCATTAAGTAACAATGAATCAATTTGATTCAGAGTTACTTGCACATATTTTTTTTCTTCTAATTTTTGTACATTAACAGACAAACAGACAAATTGTCCATATATTGCGATAAATAAACATTAAAATAATTAGGGATAATAAATAATATTTGAAATATGTGACTTGAATATTGAAATTTTACCATTAAAATTTGACTTTTACGCGACCTGTTGGCGCCCGCAGAGTTAGCACACCATTTTAGCACAGCATTTAAATTTGGAGGAAGGCATGGGAAAGAGATACACGAAACGAAATCCCGAAGGCGGCCCAAGTTATATTATGGGCGGTTGCGGCCTAAGAAGAAAAGAACCAACAGTAGAATTCAGCACAGGATACTGCAGTTTTATAAAATATGATAAAAAGTGCAATATTTATTACAATTAATGCATTGAAAAATTAATAGTTAAAGTATATTAAGTTCTGATTAACTTAGTATTGAAAGTTCCTCCACTCCGTGAAAAATTACGATTGTTTGTAACTATACATGAACGTTCTGGATTTTTTCCAAACGATTGTGGAAGTTTAATATAGGTAATATTTCTCTCGATGGCAATTAAAATAAATATTTACAAAACCGACAGTTTATAAAAATATATGGAACTATATTTCACATATACAAAAAAATAAATAAATAAAAAAAATAAAAAGTACGCTAATTGCACAGGCTCGAAATGCTTTGGGTCTTCTCATAACCAATGAAAAGGGCACGTGGAACCAAATGTTTCATACATTTCATTTATTATAAAGCAACACTTAAGTATCATCGCTAAGGCCCTGATATTATTTACTTCGAGCCGTTTTCAAAAAGGAAAGGTAGGGACTTGATGTGTGTTGATAAAATAATGCTTTTTTAAATTCAATTTGACGACGAAACTGGCAGCCGAATGTAAATAAATCGAAAGCAAATATCATTGTAAATAACAAATGTGATAAGACACCCGCACCTCGACAACCAAATGAACCTCTCTGAACCAAACAATACAGCCCAAAACTTATTAATTCTGTTAATTCTCTAGGAATCACCTACGCGCACAGCAGAGGTTGGCACTCAACACCATACTCTTTGCTCAACACTGCTCAACGCTATCCCGCCAAACGTTGTGACGTCATTGTGGACTTTTCTTATATAATCGCGCGTGAACGAATCTTATCACAAACTGTATTGCAGGCAAAAACGTTTTCGAACAAATAGGGAGAGGAAAACCTATTACAAAGAATGATCTCCACGCACTCGCGGCATTGAGGTACTATATAACACTCCTTGACCCAGGATCTCCCACTCACAGAACACGTGTTCTATGTGTGGCGCGCTTATTTTAAAACATACAAAGGGGTCAAATTACGTAACGCTGCAAAGCGGGGTGGCATTTGGGGCAGTTTTGCTGCGTTACATAGGGGTTATTGTTCAGTGTTACGTAATGCTGATATTTCTAAAAAAAATTAACATTTACTGAAATAATTTATTGCATTCAGCCTTACACTAAACTATTACCTTACACTAAAAATATATAAATAAATTAGTTATGAAAAAATAGTGTAAAAATACAATTATTTTTTCATCAATTGTATATTCATTCAATCTGTTAGATTATGAAAAAAATATTAAAAACCGATCTATAATATATTCTAGAATCCAATTAAATTTGCACAGTAGATTTGTAGCCCATGTGTCATCCACAAAGGCATGTGTGCATGGCTTGTTGTCAGATAGTTTTTCTCGTGCCCAACCTTGATTAATAATTTTTAAAAATTGACCCCAATTTTATTGTCGGGTGCAGTTTGCATCACCAACTACAGTAATTCTTCTATCATCATAAATTTTAATATACGATACAAAATTAATACAGCTCATTATAATTTATTTTTAACTATTGAAGGGGGGAGTGCAAGCATTACATAATTATTTAGGGAGTTCATGCGTGTTACAGGGGAGAGAGGAATTACTCAAAATACTCCAAATTTACATTATAATACATGAAACGTCAGAAACGATTGCTTGATAGTGATAGTGAACATTTGTATACATAAGCAAATGGTTTCAGTTTGCGGGTGCAATATTTTAAGAATAAAATCAGAAATGTTATATATTCCTGCTGAAGACTTGTTTAATAGCTCATTGATTACTTGAAGAATCTCATCTGGTGTAGTGTCTTATAAGAACCTGCTAGAAGATACAGATTTTAAGTTGGATGTTGTTGCAAGTTGGAATAATATCCCTTGTGCTTGACTTGAAGACTCTTTGCAATAAAAAAAAAAATATTGTTGAAGATGTTGGCATATTTCTTAGATGTTACTGTTTGTTTATTATTGTTTATTTCGAAGTTTTTATCTCTAATTTTCTGTACTGTTTTTGTTTTCTTACTAGCGTTTCACATGGCTTTCATTTTGTTGTTTGATTTAACAATGAATTAAGCTGTTGTAAGTTTCTTTGCAAGGTTTATTACTTTTTTGAGAATTGTTTGAAATTTTTATAGAGTATATTTGTGAGAGTGCAGTCCTTTCTGGGAATTGTTTAACGAGAACACGTTGATTTTTCTATCTATCTATATAGGGTTTTTTTTACTGCCTTGGCCATTTTCCGCATCCCAATTTCCAATCCCAACTTTATCCCATATATCGTTTTCCTCCATTTCTCTTGTTTCCATGGCTTCAGTTATTGCCATGTTCCATATTCTTCTTGGTCTTCTCCTGTATCTTCTTTGATTTGATATCCACTCCCAAACTTTTTGTGGAAGTCTATCTGATTTCAAGCTTCTCATATGTCCATACCATTTTAGTTGTTTCATTTCAATTCTCTCGCTCAAGGTTGTTTGCACTTTCATTTTAGTTCTTATTTTGTCTAATAGAGAAAGTTTACATCTTTGCCAGAACAACATTTCTGTTGATTGAAGTGTGTCTTTCAAATATTTTGTTAGTGTCCAGACTTCTGCCCCATAGAGTGTGGTACTCTCTATGATGGAGCTCTATGTGCATGGCTAATTGTGTTCTATAGCACTGGATTCAACTGTCTTGTGGCTATTTTTCTTCTTATATTTTTATTTTTCACATCCTGTTCGTCTCTACCATCTGCTGTTAGTGTGACTCCCAAATACTCATATTGTGTATTACCTTTAATTATTCCTATACCAGTCTCCAAATCATGGGGCCTACCTCCCACTACCATATATTCAGTCTTTTGTACTTTTATTTCCATTCCCCATTTTCCATACTCTTCTACTAATTTTCTGAACATATAAGTTCATCATCTTCATCTTCAGCCATTATCACCTGGTCGTCTGCAAATAGTA
Source organism: Gryllus longicercus (assembly GCA_038098605.1). Lineage (NCBI taxonomy): Eukaryota > Metazoa > Arthropoda > Insecta > Orthoptera > Gryllidae > Gryllus > Gryllus longicercus. The sequence goes on along the minus strand of JAZDUA010000209.1, from coordinate 1,486,079 downwards.
GACTAAACAATGTTTCATCACCTATTTTTACACCTGTGCTTCTGCACTTTCTTTTTCATTCTTTTAGGGCTTTATCAATGTATATCTTAAACAGGGTTGGAGATATACAGCAGCCTTGCCGCAATCCTTTATTTGTTGTCTGATAGACATTTTTCCACTTTTACATGACTTTTGTTATCTTTATAAAGTTGTTTGACTGCATTTATGTATGTTGTTGATATTCCTTTTTCTTCCATTGCCCCCCATACTTCTTACTGGTACATTATCATAAGCCTTTTTGATGATTTCTCTCACCAGAAATTTACCCATGCCTTTTTTTAACCCATTGGATGTATGATATTAATTTTCTTTCTTTCACTGAATTAGGAAGGATTCATTAAAGTGGAATGTTAATATATTTGAAAAACTGTGAAGGTAGTATCCACTTTTGTCTTAGTCATGACTTCAGAACATATTTCTTCTGAGAGATGATATATGAACCTATTTGTTTTTAAAGCTGGAATTTCTACAGGTACAATGTATTTCAGTTTCCTTTGGAAGCTTTGTGGGGAATTAATTGGAGAAATTGTGCCTTAGTAAGATCTGTTTCATAAACAGAGCTATTTTATATATGTTTGGATTCATCTAGAATTTTTTGCTGTATGACTGTTTTTGACATGTGAGTTTTTCTAGTAGGTTTAATTGCTGTTATTTCAAGGCTATACAAGTTAAGAATGGTCATGAAAGCTTCCTGATGGGCAATATAGATATACAATAAAGGAATGCAATAAAGGTATGTTCCATGGCTAATTTGTTATTTAGATGGCCAGTAGTTATAACAAAATCTATGGGTACGTATTTTTACACATGCTCCATCATTTGCACTGGATTAAAATTTAGATTTGTCCTACATGAGCTCTCCATGAGATGGAAGCTTGATATATCTGTGAGTGAGAGGTCAAGTGTTATGAAATTATTTAGGAAGGGTGGAGAGGGTCATTCTCATGTTACTGGTGTATTACAGGGAGAAGTGGGTACTCAAGATACTCCAACCATTCATTGCATAATTGACGGGCAAACCCCTAGGGTATGCTCATTGACTCTAGTTACATGCCACAGCGAAGTGAGGCATGCTATTGCCACCAATAGGATACATAGACATCACTATCAGACACTAACAACACCTGTACTACCTGTCCACTGTACTATCAAGTTCCTCACCACTGGCCCTATAGAATTTTCTATAGGACTGTAAGTGAGGGTGTTTTCTACATCATTTCAGCTCTTTGTTTACTTTCAAGAGCTACATGGGAATGTTAAAAATTTTCTGTGAATAGTGATATGTAAATGCAGTGAAGGGGATTCTATAGGATAGTGGGGGTTCATCTGTCAAGGATGACTGAAGGAAATATTGTAGGAGAGGCCATTAAAAACGAAGGTTACACATTTAAAAAAATATTTTATTTATGGTAATAACATTTTTATGGTATACATTACTCTCAATTTGTATATTTTTATTTAGAAACAGATTGAAAATAAAAAAATATCATTTATATTTCAATTAATCATTCAATTATTGTTCTAGTTTTTCTGCTGAAAATTATTTAAATGTTAGCTTGATGTCAGCATTTAAAATATTAAATGTGAATTACTTAAAATAAATTCACCAATAATTATTATTTTGAAGCATATTTATAATTATTTATTGTATAAATAATATTGTAAATATTTAAGGGAGGCCATCAGGGTCATTTAACTTTTTCTCTAGCCTCGTAATCGTAAGGCTGCTGAATACTGCCAATTGCCCTAAAAAAAACTTATTATTTAAACTATTTCTGATGTTTTCTGTTTCATTCGTAAGAACAAAGGTTCACAGGCCATAGACTGCTGTAGCTGGCTACATGCCATTAGACTAATTTATTTCATTGCTTCAATTGAAAAAGCAAAACTTCTTTTTTTCTTGTGAAATGTTGAAGTTTTTACTGAATTTTGTTTTTAATGACTTACATTCTCATGGTATGCTCTCAGATACAAAAGTAAGGCCAATTTTAGTAAAGTTTTATTTAAAAAATTAGGCTTCATTGTTTATCAGTATGTTGAAACTTACTTTATGTGTGGACAATGTTTAATTTCTCCCAAAAATCAGTACCGGAATGGCATTTTGGTATCAATGCCCACTGACTATTTCATGAACATTTTTATTGGGATAATTCATTTTATAATACTGTATCAACTGTGTACCACATTTTTATGGGAGCCTGTCATAAATTGTCATTGAGACCCTACCCTTGTTGAAGTCACTGTGTTCACTCACTAAAAAAGCATCAGTGCTCTGCCATGATGCCAATATGAATGAAACTGTTAGTGAGGGCGTTTTCTACATCGTTTTAGCTCTTTCTTTACTTTCAAGAGCTAGATGGGGATGTTAAAAAAAAACATTCATTTTCTGTGAATAGTGATATGTGAATGCAGTGAAGGGCAGAAACTCTGTACTACAAAATCTGGGGTGTTGGAGGATCACCTTGCTTAATACTTTTAATCAAAAATCTAAAACACACTCTCCCTCCGTACAGATTCTTAATCAGTAAAACTTTTTTCTGTTCTTTTCTTTGATAACTCCGTAATTGTATTTTAATAAAAAACTGCAACCACACTTTTAAGGTCTGTGATTCCATTGAACTTATTTTCAAAATAATGTTTTTCACTTTATACAGAATTCCCACAAACGTTCCTCTTGCGGACATTCCTTTAATGTTATAACATCATGTTCTTGTCAAGAAATTTCAGAAAAAAACGTTCAAACACCGTAATTTCTGTGCAGCTCTTTTCTTGACAAGAGAGGCCTGACAGAAACTAGATACCCCAAAATAAAAAAACAAACAAATGGTATATTATGACAATTTAGTTTTAATTAAAATATAAAAAAATTGAAGAGCAGAAATAATTTAAAACTAGTATTCTCTGAGATCTCTTCACAAGTTCACTTGATAATTACAATTGTGACTTCAGGTTCGAAATCAGGAAAGGGAAATTAAAATTCAGAATAATTTTAATATTACCACTTCAACTGAATACATACTATTGTTAAAATCATGGAATTTCATTTCACCTAGGAATGTTATTTGGACGTAGAGAGTGATTTTTTAAGGAATGTAAAAAAGGAAATAAATAAAACAAAAAAAAGTTAACACCTATATATTTAGAAAAAATAACAAAAATTCTATGAAAAATAAATGCCACAAAATTAGCAAAAATCAAACAATCTGTGACCCTTTTTTTGTATGATAAATCAAAGAAAAATCAGGAAGATCGTTATAGCAAGAGAAAAACCTGATATCACATACTTCAAGACAAAAGTGGGCTGGCTCATTCATTTAAACCCGTTTGTTACTAAGGTTAACGTTTATAAACCAACTCATTTTATGACCAAGTGTGCGACTGTTTTATATCACAGTTCATAAAAGACAACAATGCATCTTTAAGACAGACAATCAGACCAATGCAAAAAGAAAAGTGTATACTCTATTCTAAAATGTGTATATTTATTCCAGCTTATTTCAAAACTGCAAATCTTCACTTAAGTTTGCAATAATGAAAACTGTGAATAACTGCCCGAGTACTAAAAGTGTAAATGCTTATTACTTTAGGTGCATGTGTACTCTTATATGTTACAATTCCTTTTGTTCAATAATTTTATTATACCCAAAAATATATGTTGATCTCTGACAAAATAGTAAGCGTGAAATTATTTCAAAATAGCGAATAGTGCAATAGTATGTTTATATTTCTTTTTTGGAAAAAATAATTAAGATTTATGACCCCAAATGTATGAAATTCTTGTCTGATCCAATTATATCAATCATCTGTAACTGATTTAGTAACCTAACAAGAGCATTTCTTCGTTCAAAGAAAAAAATCAAATTAAAAAGAATTGAGATATTCCTGACAGAAAAATATTATGAAATCAGAGCTAAACAATTATCAACTAGATACAAAATGCCTTATGTCAGTCTTTCTGAAATCAACACAATGTTTCAACTTCATATTCATATTTTATGAAAAATTACAATTTTTCTTTAATCACATAATTGGAAAATTGCAGATTACCCACTCACCAGCATATCAATTCACACACATTGCAAGCCCATATAATCATCATCTTGCTATAAATTGAAAATATTGATGCTCCTTCAAACCCAAACTCATCAAAAATGTTTCTAATGTACATTAATTTTTGGAATCTGGGGCTAATATGATAACCAAATAAATCGAGGAAATAAAACTCATTTTAATTAATGAGTAAACATTTTCTTCCAATTAAAAATAAAAGCATGTTTCTCTCAAACATTTTACCAAGGTACTGCTCAACATATTAGTACAATCTTGCTACTAAAGATACTGCTAGATATAATACTAGTTCACTACACCCGTGTCCCATTCTGTTTAATACGCAAATCGGAGTTTTGAATCGTAGTTCAGTTTATCCAAATTTGGTGTGCATGCATAATTGATCATTGGTGGAGGCCCACACATCAGTACCAAAGTGTCAGGGCTTGGAGGGAACATATGATCTTCAATCATTTCTGAAGAGATGAATCCCACACTGTAGCGCCAACCTGTCATACAAAAGTCACAAAAATATTTTAAATGCATTTTATGTGGCACATCAACTATATGAGAAACCTTCAAAGATTATACTCACTGTCAGTTGGGCGATCTACTGTATACCAGAGTTTGAACTGAGATGGATGATTTTTTTGTACTTCCTCAAGTTCCTTTTTCAACAGGATATCATCTTCTGATTGATTGGCAAAAATCAGGGCCATTTCAGTTCGATCAGAAGAATCTCGTGTAATATGGCGTATTAATTGAAGCATTGGAGTAATTCCTGTACCTCCTGATGAAAAATTTCAAGTAGGTATTTTTACCACCAAGAGGCAATGGCAACACAGTAAATTAATAAAATTGTTCCCCACCTGCTATCATATTTACTTTCTTCACACTTATCTCAGTAGGAGGATCCTTCCTCAACACTTTCACAGAAAATCGTCCTTTCCCAAGGTACACCAGTCTCCCTGATGGACCGCGAACATCAATGGTGTCACCAATTTTCATGCCTTCCAGATACTGGCTCATTTTACCACCTTCTGGAAATTTTGGGTGAGCATTTTTGAAATACACCTAAAAAAAAAAAAAAAGATCAATACTCTTTATATTCAGCAATGAAGTTACATGTGTGTAATTAAGTAGCATTTAGCAAGAAGTATCACTATATGCATTATCTTCTAATGTAGATACAAACTTTGCCTTTGATAGTAATGATAAATGTTATTAATGTACAAAGCACGACTTACTTTAATTACAAGATCCATGTAACCTTTGTCTTCATCGCTAGAGACAGGAGTGTATGATCTTATGACAATCTGATCATCAATTTTTGCAGACAAGTGAATGTGCTGACCAATTGGCAAACCTGGGGAGATTTTCAAAAGGTAAATACAATACTATATCTAACTACAACCCAAAAAAGGTATGATACAATGGATGGAAATATTCTCACCTAGAACATGATTCTTGGAAGGCAAGGCAAATCGAAATCTCCTAGTATCATGACTAATTTCCTCCTTTTCTACCAATGGAAGAGCATACTTTAGTGTAGGATCTTGAAGAGTTATTACAACACGAGACTTCTTTTTAGAAAGGTAGAGTTTGATAAGAACTGCTGTTGATATTACAGCTGCCACTCCAATGGCCACAGAAAGAACCTGAATTAAAAAAGTATAAATGTGGTTTTCAATTTAACAGTGCCAAAAAAACATTTAAAATGCTTTAAATAATATTGAAAATTTACATTCGCAGCTTAATCTTCCCTGTGACAAAAACTCCTTAAGGAAATAAACAGAAATAATTAATCTAATAATTTGTCTTTTCTATCAACTTAGTGAGTTTCCTGTCTTTGCAATACATTCTGATATAACGTCATTTCCTTCTTCGATCTCAATGTTTTTCAAATTTGCTATCTGAGTTTTAGATAACTTAAATTTCTTATTTGATTCTTTCATCTTAGTTTTTTTGTGATTTCAGTTTGGTTTAGCTGTAGAGTTAAATTTGTGGAAATTCCATGCACATTTGAATTATCACAGTGCCAGAAACCATTAAAATGTTGTATATATGCTTTCAACAATGCTTGAGTTTATACACTTACTTTTAACTCTTATTAACCACTATCACTTTGTGAAACTGTATCCACACCGTCACACGATTATGAACTTTGTGTATTTTGTACTGATATTTACATTCTTACATCTTTAAATTCTTTTTTATCATCACCTGAATGATTTTTAACAAAGAAAGGTGCATTAAAAATTTTACTTCATTTGTATTTCATTGAACAGTCTTTATCATTGTTCATTACTTCTAACTTGGTGTACCGATTTGAAGGTCTTGTTCTTCTGCATTGTCTGCTACTCTCTTAAGTTTCCATATCTTTTCTGTACTTGATTTTATTTCTAATTTTCATTTACTTATAACTACAAGTAAATCTGCTCTACCTGCATAATTATTTCCCAGAGACCACCTAAATGTACCCTCTTCCAAATTTTTCTCAAAGACTTCATTTCCTTCAAGCCCTTCCAACCACTTTTGAACTTTTACATCAACTTCATGGCAAAATCATAAATTCTCCTTGCTTATTTTCCTTCAAATGACACATTTCTGCTCTTTCTATCTTCATATGAATCATGTCATTCACATCATTTATTTCCTTCTTTTCCTAAAATAATCACCTGACGTCCTTACAATTTTAAAAAAGTTTTTGCCAATTTTTAATTTCTCTCTCTCTCTCTCTTTTCATTTCCTGATCACTTCTCAAATCTCAATTTGAGTCTTTTCTCATGTGGAGTTTTTTGCACCTGGGTATTTCGTTCAGTCCCAATATCTTTCCATACGTGACAATAGTACCCTCATGCCCTTTATTTTTTCCTCACATAAGGCTATGAACTAGCTCTTGCATTAACTAAAAGAATTACAACATTAACATGCATCTTTAGTGAACATTTAAAGCATTGAAACAAAAAAACATTTAAGAGAATTTCCAGTTCACATTCACTTAAATACACAGAAAATACATTATTCATGCACATTTATTTCATTTGAAAGCTGAGAATACAAGGTTAACAGAGTAATAATAATACAGAAAATTGACATTAACTACACACAAATCTATGTTATTTTTAAAACACTGTACTTAATGCATTTACAGCATGACTTCAAAGGGTAAAAGCTTAGATCTACAAGACAAGCAGATCATAGTTATCCGAGTTATATGTTTTATGATAAAAAGGTCTTTTAAAAATTATGAAAATATTTTTTCTTTCTCTAAACAGTAACAAAATGAATCAATGCAAGCACAAAACCAATCAGATAGTCTCATTAACATGACAACTTAAAGTTTTCACAAAAGCATTTGCAGTCATGTAATAATATGACCAATAATTATATAATGGCAAGCCCATAATTAAGTTTTAACATCACAAAGTCTTTACTGTTTTTAGACAAAAATAATTCAAATCAGATCATTATGGTGCAAATTTTTTTGTAGTTTTTTAACTATATGTCATATATAGATGTCAGCTGACATCATTTGTCATTTTCAAAAACTTTCCCAAAATTAAAACAATTTTCAGAAGGGGTGAAGTTTGAGTAGCCAATTGCATATATTTGTAATTTTTACGATTTCATTTTAATATTGAAATGTTTTTTATTAATTAATTGCTACATTAGGTTATTTATGTTTAAGGTATATTAAAACCAAGAAAACTTGGAACGTTAAAGTACGGTACACGGTACATCCTCAGAGAAGCGTGGCGGCGGGGGAGTCTCCGTAAGTCCTAATTACTGTACGTGCTCTGATAGAAATAAATAAAAATTACGGATAGGCGATTTTCATGGTTCGCTCTTCATATGCTTTGTCCCCACCGCATTGTAATGCCAATTTACTTTCAAAGGCAAGTTTTATCGCTTCGCTCGCGCGGATCCAAGTTACGGCGAGGCTCGGGCCTTCAGCCCTCGCGTTCACTACATCCTTGAGTCTATTCACCGCATAATTACCAATTCACTTTTATAAGACCACTTTTCAAGAAAGCCTCCAGAATTCTAACTGCCCAGTTAACGCCGGAGCGGCGCGTAGTGCCGGTTTAAACGACTTCCTTAAGTCGTACCGTATACTAGTCTTCAGCCTTTGGAACTCTATTAAATTAATATCAATGACTTAACAATAATCCATGTTTAAAGAAAAAAAAAAGGATGCAATTAAATATAATGCTTCATTTAATCATCAGATAGATGTATAAAACATCCCAAAGCTGTGTTATTATTAATAGTTTTCACCTGATATTTGTTCTACATCTTATTTATGTTCTAATGACTAGTATCGTCCAAAAGTGCAGACTTGTTTCCCTAACAAATATTATCTTAGTCATAAAATATCCTAAAATGAACAATGAACAATTATTAGAAGTTCAGCAAACTTGTTAATCTTTATTTATGACTTAAACCAGACTACATATAAGACGCAAGTGAAGCACACATTCACACATTAGGAAATCCACAAACATTATTATTACTTGCTTTTAAATAGTACCATACTTCAAACTTCAGTGGAAATAAGGATTTTAACACATTTAGAAAATTATACAGATCAGAAGTTACAACACTTATGGGTACAAAGGAAGATTAAGATTATACAAGCAATGGAAATGTGTGTAATAAGTTTCAGTGAAGCCTTCAGAGAGTGTCATAAGACACCCTGCTTTGTAAAGTGCAATACCAAGGAAAACATTTAACAGGGTTTATAAAGTATCAAAATGACATTACCACATGTTTTGACAGGACCATTCTGAACCTCATTTACACAGAACAAGGGTGTGAAACGGTGTACTGATGCAGGTACTCCAGACAAAAAAGAAATCAATGTTGTGTTGTGAAGACAAACGAAGAAGAATTCAACTCTGATAAAGAAAAGAGTGACCTATTAAAATATATAAAACTACAGGATATTTTGTTTAACCATCCCTTTAAATACATGTAAAAAAATAATGTATGATTCGGAAAACGCGGAAGATAATGGACGACACTATACAGCTTAGACCAATTTTAAACTGTCCTGAGTTTATTTTTTGTGATAAAAAATAAGAGACTGTTTGCGCGAAATTATGAGCAACGTGAACAACCAAATGGGACGTACTACAACTATTTCCACCCACATAAAACACCATTAATCACAACAATTCGCACACTGAGATAGGAGATATTTTGAGCACTTTGCATCTCCGCTCTCTTGCAAAGGCGTGGCTATTTTCTCATTATGAACAGGTGAAACAAAACCCCTTCCTTGAAATAACAAGGCTCGTCGTATGCGTAGCACCGTCAGAGCACCGTTTTGGATTTACACTGGTTTACTCCCCTTGCCAACACGTACCGATGAATCTGATGTGTTTGTCATCGTGATTATTACTTGAAGACGCCCCTTTAATCCAAGTTTATCTGCATGGGAAGTTAGTTGGAACCTTTAAGCAACTTTTAAAAAACCTGAAACACGAGAAATAATCTTCACTTTCCAAACTGAAGTACTTCAAGGTTATCAGAGACCAAGATGACATGATGTTCAGGCAGATTTTCAACAACCCGTGAATCAATGCAAAATTGATTAGACCGAAAAATAAAAGTGTAGGTCTAGAATTGACATTGGTAAAATTGTTGACGCATTTGTAATGTAATTATCCAAAAGCCAAAGCATTTCAATTTTCCTAATTTGGAACGTTTGAAACGAACCCATTGGGCTTTTCTGATGTTGCTGTTGGTATGATTAGTATCAACTCAACTTGAAGTGCTGTGATCGCTGTGATAGGGATGTAGTATGTTCGAGTAGTGGAATGAGTGATTGAATTAATGTAATTTTTTTACAAAATCTATGGAGATGGAGAATAATAACAATGAAAATAGGGTAATGTATTATGTAATGCAATTTTAATTGTTTGGAAGATTTTTTTTGTATTTTGTGCACTGGGTCCTGTAGCTCTTAATACAAAATTCATTCAGTCATCACCTGCCAGGAAATGACATTTCAGACTGAATTTTCATTAATTAAAAATATTTGTTTCTGTAGGAATATTGTCTTCTCACGTTTTTGTTAATTTTATAAGAGATTGAGATTGACAAGATCTACCTAAATAAAGTGGCAGCCCATTACTGGTATAATTTCTTGTTTTTCTGATTTTTGAGGTTCTATTAATTCATTCTTATTTTACAGAGCATTGAGGAGTTAACACCAGAAGAAAAATGGAGGTACTTGTGACTTTCACAATAATTTTTCTTTTAACAATGTGCTTTTGGCATACAAGAATACCTCATGCAACCTTACATCTGTAATTGAAAGTTTTCAGTAGCACACTGAAAAACTAACGATGTAATCAAATTTGAAGACTCTCAAATGCATGCTGAAAATATTCTCGTTATAATCAGATGTTCTCTAAACAGACAGGATTCTGATATTGTAGATGAACTATAATATTAAAAGCCCCTGGCCTACCCCTTTTAAAATAAATAAAATTTGGAATTAAAACAAATTAATTTGATTCAATGTTCAAGATTAACAGATTGCAAAAATTGAATTTTTTTTAAGAAATTCAAATTGCATTCTTCTCTAATCACACATCTCAAGGAATTTACATTGACAAAAACTTAGTGCTAACAAATATGTAGTGTTTCCTTAGCATGAGCTTTTTTTATCTCTGCATATAACTGATGTTATACAATAGAATTATTCATTATCTGTGAAAAACCTGTAGAATATCACAGTCATGTAGATGAAGTATCATGAATATAACTTGAGAACCTCAGATTGTATTGAATTTGGTGCTGCGATTACTAAATTTTGTGAATTTCTAAGCAAAATATGAAATTGTGAAAAATTTGCTTTTAGATTTAGAATTAAAAGCAGTAACAGAAATATGTTTTTGGGTGTGAGTCGCCATTCTGTGTGTGTGCATTTGGTTCTCAACAAAATTACTCTCAATGTAGTACTCTTCAACCATGTATGGCAATCATGTTGTGAACATGAATGTAAAAGTGTTCCAGAAATGTGGATGAGTTATGACAATATATGAACATATTTCAAATTATCAGGATTTGGTAATTAAGAAAGTCTCAAAAATCAAATAATACTAAATTGATTTGAGTTGTTATGCCAATCCCCATTTCTCCATTTTCCCATACTTTTCCCCTCAGAGATATCATTTGTGGTGAATTATTAGACTAGTCTTGGCCTCATAATCAACATTAATTATTTACTTTGATGTACTTTATTAGAACTGATGTGCATCTTTTTTTGGCTGATGTGTATTGTTTTTATTCACAGGAGGGAACATATGAAAATACATGAACAGCACAGAGGACATGACACAATGCATGCTGAGATGGTTCTAATTCTTCTAGTCACATTAGTTGTAGCGCAAATCGTTTTAGTAGAGTGGAAAAAGAGGCATTTTAAATCATATCAGGTAAGCCTGTAATATTATTATTGTGGTTTGTTATTTTATCGTGCACTTTTTAAAAAGACCATGTAATATTAGGAGAACTAAAAGAATTTTATTACAATGCTATTGAACAATTTTAATAAAATAAAGGTAAGGGTTGATGTTGATGAAGTTCACCTAATCAAATGAACTTTTGGAATATGTAGCTTTAGAAATGTACTGGTGTTGTGATTTTTAATATGAGAAAATTATGCATTAATAATCACCCTTCCTGTTTTAGTTCATTTCACTTTTGGGAATGTGGATAATTCCACTTGTTATGTGCCTGAGGAATCAGTGGTGGAGATTCATATTCTTCTGGCTCTTGTTTTCTTGCATTACTGGTTTCATTGTAAGGAAAGCTGTTCAGAAACCAATTGAGGGCACCACACCTAGGTGCGTTTGACTTATCATAAGCATGTGCAAGTTACATTCATTTTTAAATTTTATTTGATTTTGAACAATAAGCAATTTACCCTGCCTGTGATGTTTTACGAGTGAGGGTATGATATTAGCAGGGCTTGGATTCTGGTGACCTGAAAAAAATCTTTGATAAAGAACCTATAAAATGAATAAAAATAAGAGGAAAATGACCTATAAAATGAGATAAAAATAAGGGGAAATGACCTAAATACTAAAAAAATTGTATAAACGTGTTTATGTATTCAAAGAATTTTACGTTAAATAAAATTTATTTATATAAAATTATATTAAAATATAAAGGAGGAAATGTAATCTTTAGCTCTGATTTTTGAATTGTCAGTTTTGAAAGGTTGAGGAAGTTGCTGAATATCTTTGTAATTTTGTAAGTTTGAAAAACTGAATCCAGTGCAGTAGTGAATTTTGTCATGAACTGATGATACAATAAAAACTTTGTTTTAGTGTGTCATTGTAAATTCATGAAGCATTCGCTAAACCAAAAAATAAACAATATGCCTAAAAATGACATAAAGGTCCAGAAAGGTAACTTAAAAATTGAAAAATAGCAACAAAAAAAACTACATACATTTAATAGTTAGCTACATCTAGAATACACCAATGGAAAGATGACATGTCATCAGAATCTGAGCTCTGGTTATTAGTTTAACCATATATTAAATTTATGCTTTAAGTGTTACATTGAGCCCAGTATTGTTGTCTTTATTTATATTTTTTTTAACTTTCGTTCTACTGAAGTGTGTCTTTTGCCCATGTCAAATATGATGGTAATTTAGTGGAAAGTCAGCAATCGGTTATCTCTTATTTACATTTTTTGATTACATGTTTGTAAATAAATAAAAGATGTATGGTAATAGAAATATTCTGATGAAAACACTTAATGAGAAATTTGTTTATTAGAGTGTTTGAAGCAGAAACTGTAAAATTGCCAATAGTGTTCCTTAGTGTTCTATTGTTCTTTCACAATTGAAATCTTTTATTTATCTCTGAGATTTACGTTAAATGCACAAGAAAAACTTGTAATTTCTTTATTTACTGGAGAATGAGACCCAATCAATGATAACATCTGAGTTTTTGATTAAATTGTGCATAAATGATTGTGATATTGAAATATTAAATTTAGTTAATGAAATTCTTGCAGAGTTAACACTTGAAATGAAATTTCTTCTGACACTGTGGAGTTGTTGTAAATATCTGGCATTTCCGTAATGCTGCATGGAACAGAAGATGTTTATGATAATTGTGGTGAAGGTTGTGACTAATTCAAGAACAGTAGATGACGCTGACTATTGCAACAGGGATTTTACCTAAACATTATCAGCACTACACTTATGATTATTGAGTGAATGGAGGTCTAAATCCAGGAAATATGAATATTGTACATCTAGTTCTTGTTATTTTTTATTTGTAGCTAAATTCAGCATTCTTTATATTAGCCATTTACATTTATTGTTATTATGCATTTTCGTCCTTCCACATACTGATTTTCAAACTTTTAGAAAATTTAAGTCTTAAGAGATGAAATAGAAAGAAAAGAGGGCTCTTATATTCTAGTAAATATGGCAAATAAATTGTGTGTTAAGGTTATTGTGATAAAATAATTTTGTGGAATGAAGTGATTACTTTTATCTCCTCCTAGATTGGTGTACAAGTGGTTTTACTTCCTCTACAAACTTAGTTATGCTCTCGGCTTGATAGGGTACTTCATCCTCTGTGCCACATTTTTTGGGCTCAATCTTGTTTTTGATGCCAAACCACAGTCCTGGGTGGATGTTGGTGTCTTATTCCTATTTTACGGACTGTATTATGGTGTGTTAGGGAGAGACGTAGCAGAAATATGTGCTGACACAATGGCCTCCCATGTTGGTGTAAGTTCCTTGCATATAAATTTTTGAAACTAATAGACAATTCACAATTATTTTATGATGAGTTGTATTTTAATTTATATCTGTTAATTACAGTATTATACAGCTCAAGGAATGCCAACACGGCATTTAGAATCAGGCGTGTGTGCTGTGTGTGGTAATCGTTTATTGGTTGCAGAGAATGAAGAAGGTGTTCTAGAAAACACCTATAAACTTTCTTGCGACCATGTGTATCCTTTTAAATTCAATGAACAATATAAAGTGGATCTTCAAATTTTTCAGATGTGTTATTGACCATCTAAGCCTTTTTTGTCTGTTCAAAGCCTTTTTTCTTTTATTTTAACTGTTATTCTCATTCTAAAACTGTATAAATTGAGACAAATCTTGTTTTATACCTAGGAATTTTGAAAATTAATTGTGAATATTCTCTGTTTTGCAAATAATATAGAATCTGTAAATGAGACAATTGAACCATGACTTATTAATTAATCAATTTGAAAGTGTATTTTCTGCTTGAAGAAAAGTCTGGTTAATCCTAAACTATATCTAAGACAAAAAAACTCTTTCCATAACACGTATACAATTCAAAATTAAATGGTCAGTATTGTGTAGACCCTGCTTTACTTTTTATCTCTTCTTCCAATCCGGGCAAACTGTTGATGATTTTGTTTAAATAATGTGGGCATAATCGCTTCCATTCTTCTTTGAGCTTGTCAGTTGACAGTGTCAAATTCAGAGTGTCCTTCAGTTACCTCGTACATTTTTTTTTGGAGTTAAGGTTGGGTGATTGTGATTGTGTCTCCAAAACTTTTGGGGCAGTTTTTGAGCACCCATTCCCTTATGTGCGCCTTTGTGTTTCAGATTTTTTTGATATTTTTCCTCTAATACTGCGAAAGGATGCAGGTCCCATTTTTGTGAATTGTGTATTTTTGGAAATTGCCAAAAATTACATTGTAAAAGTATAATATTGATGGCAATGAAATCTGCGAGGAAAAATAAATCTTTGTATAATGTCATTTCAATTTTAAATTAGGAGTAGGTTTCAAGTAATGTTTGCTTTCGCTTGAAGTAAAGTCAATTTACATAAAAAACTTCTTTTCTCAAAAACAGCTTCAAACTTTTTCCTTAGATAGAGCAAAGGAGGTTGAAAGATGTGTCACAGATGTCATTTTCATTGAACTCTTTGCATTTTCAAAAATTGTAAAAGTTCCAAATGCAAGTAAGTCTGTGTTGTACTAGTTCGATTTGAGATGCACCTAGAGTTCTTGTATGTGTATATTACACTTTGGTGTTCTTCTTTCCTTAACAGTTTCAGATTTCATGAATTTTGCATTAGGGGTTGGTGTATTGTTGGCAAGAAGCAAACGTGCCCATACTGCAAAGAAAAAGTAGATTTGAAGAAAATGTTTTGCAATCCGTATCCTTTTCCAATTGAATTACTTTGTGAAACCATGTGTTTAATTAAGAAGAAAAATTATCTTTGATATTTTTTGATGAATGTTTTGATGAACGTTTCTTTCAATGTGTGAATGTGTGGATGTGTGCAAGTGCATTCAAATATATTTATTTATTGTTCATGAATTATAAAATGGATATTCAGGTAACTGGTAGCTTGTGATATTGATTCATTTATGTTGTTCACTTGTATTTTCTTCTCATTTCATGGAAATAATAAAAAAAACATCTGAGGTAAATAATTGGAAGCATAGCATTCTAGTTATTAATGAAACAAATATAGTACTTAGTATTGAACTGAGTCAAAAGATCTTTCTTCTCCTTTTCTTTTTCTTGGTCTCTTTGTTATTCTTCACAAAAGCTTGTGAAGCATAAACATAGAGGAATTGCTTTTTAAAACAATAGGCAAACTTCAGCTATTTGCGGTTCTGAACAAATATTAATCAATATGACACAAATATTTTGTAAATTTCATCTCCTGGTCACAGTATAGTATATATGTCTGGACTCTTATTTCCTTAAGGCTGTTCAAAGAGTTGGCTGTGCCATTAATGGAGCAAGCCATGACAAAGAAAACTATTTTTCTTCTAGTTTTTTCTGTTTACTCTAATGTAGATGGAAACGCTTGGTTACGATTGAGAATCGACGGCTGAGCCTTTTAGGTGCAATTTTGGAGCCAAGTATTTCAAACACTATATTTATTATACTAAGGTACATACATGATTCTTTATTACTAGATGGCTGAAGACTGAACCTAAATTCTAAGTAGCTAAGTGCCCTTAAGTCCTATAATAGTAAAGAGCCACCTGGCTCACGGGTTAATGGGATCCTCCTTAAGTCACCTCATCACTTCAGCTTTCACAGTATCTACCATCCCATAATGACCCTTAAAGCTTCTCTTTATTCGAGGAAACAAAAAGAAGTCCGCAGGTGCCAGATCTGGACTGCATGGTGGCTGGGATAGCAATGTCACACTGTGCCTGGCCAGGATCTTGCTAACATTAGAGGCAGTATGAGATGGCACATTGTAATGATGGAGTCACCAATTTCCACTGATCTCCTTCCTGATGCGAAGCACCCAGTTCCAGAGCCTCTCGAAGACTTTCAAGTACAATTGACCATTAAAGTTTGTCCTGTGGCACAAACTCTCAGTGGACAATGTCCTTGGAAACAAAAAAGATGGTGAGCATTGCCTTTACCTGAGTCTCCATCAATCTTGCCTTTTTTGCCTTTGTGTGCCTCTCTGCACTTTGTTTTTTGGATTCAGAATCTTATTTAAAAACCATGTTTCGTCCCCCATTAGAACGTTATAAAAAAATTTCAGGTCACTGTTGCAACACTCCGAAGGGTCATGCGTGATTGTTAAACAATCAGACTTTCATTCATCCAAAAGCACAGAATCTTCTTCACACAGACCTTCCACATGGCCAAATGTTCAGTAAGAATTTCATGCACTATGGTGTTTGTATTTTACATCCTTCTGCTATCATTCTCCCACCCGAGTGTTGGTCAGAGTCCGAAACTTCCTTCACTTTCTGCACATTCTCAACAACACAAGACAAGGAAGTGCGTGCAGGCCATTGTTCATCATTGACATCCCCCCCCCCCCCCCCCCCGGAACATCTTGCACCACTGGTAAATCATGTTTTTGAACATCACATCAACCCTGTAAGCTTGTTTAAGCTTTGTGACAGTCTCGGAGACTTATTTCCCTAACTTAACACAAAATTAAATGACATGTTGCTGTACACTGTGAATTGTGGCTTTTTCATCTTCCTACACATCACTCGAACACATGTAGACACTAGAAACAATCCGCACTGGGCAACGGCCAGCCAGCAATTGGCTAGGGCTGCATTACCTTCCCAAGACTCTCCACCCACTATTCCCCCACCAGTTGCAACATGGTAGCCTTCCAGAATGGAAGGAAAATATCATTCAACTTACATTCTGGTCACATATCTGAAGAGTGACAGAGTATAGAGCAGCCAACAATTGATGGGGCTGAAATCCCAACGCTTCCACAGATGCTGTCAAAGTGTCGAATGAAGAGTTCATTTGCAACCCTTATGGAAAGTTCCATGCAGACGGAGGAAGGGGGGACAGAGTGCCTATGTAGCGAAGATCAGACTTTGTGACCGACAAGACGTGATGAAGTATTTTGAATGCAGCTCATATTGCACAGGCAATGTGTCCATAAAATTTGCATAAAAGTTTCTACGAACTGCTACAACTTTCTTTGTTGCTTAAGTGGTCACTGTATGGGTGAGGGGGGGGAAAAAGAAGAGATTTTTGTTAGGTTTTGATTTAGAAGACCATTCCATTCTTATAGCCAACTTGTTTCTTTCTTGTATGCAACTTTTCCCTTAACTCCAAGTAGATGGGAACGACCACATGTTCTTTATGGGCAATTGCTAGACTGGATCCGCTGGCTAGTTGCTTGGCAGCCTCTTATACTCTTTCTTGTGCAGGGTATAAACTGGGCCTTGGGTTTGGAATGAATGTGTAATATTTAAGTTTAAAAACTGTATGGAAAATGTGAAGAAGAATCCTGTGTCTGAGTATGTATAGAGATTGTGTTTCTTAGTTTGCCATAGAGCTGTTGTTTTAATATTTATATTCAATCAAAATCTGTGTGTTTGCCTTGCTACTCAAGAATACATCAATGTATTACAGAATAAGTGTTCAAATATGAAAATGTTTTTATTTTTCAGTTGTTATTATTTTTCTGAGAATGTTACCAAGTATAGTGACTGTGAATTTTGATTATTTGTATAAAGTACAATTATCACAACTGTACCTAGCAATTGCTATAAAGCGGATAAATCTTCTTATACTGTTGTTAATGTTGAAAGGTAATTTCTTTTCAGAATCAATGTGTAGTTTTGAAGAGGTGAGGTTTTTTGTAAAGCAAATTAACATTTTGACATTCTTTGAATGCAACACCCTGTGCTTTTGCAGGAAGTGGTTTAAATTCAGTATATTGTTGTATTTACTTGGTACTTAAAAAAATCTGGTTTACGCCTTCTCCGATACATCATGCCTTTGATATCTGAGTAATAAAAACACAGTTCACGACCGTGATTGTAAAAAAGTGCTGAATTTTAATTATAAATGAGTAATAGTATTTGAAGTTTTTATTATCCTTTGTACATTGAAAGTCAGAATATTTATTATATTACAATTATTGACCCTAGTCAAAAATATGTTTTCTATTCATAAATGTTAGAAATCAATTTTCTTTAAGATTGTACTTCCTTTTTTGTATTGGTTCTGTATTACTTTAAATTTTTATACATGTTGGCATATTTTTTGCTAACTAAATGATCTCGCTGGTATTAATGGTTTTGTAATAAATACTGCACTTATAACCTCATGTGTTTTTTGAAAATGTATGAAAATACCCAGTAATAAATATGAGAAAACTGCATAGCCAACATTTTCATCATCAATTATAAACATTTAATGTTTTGCTGGAATGTGTTTATTTTGCACTGTACCATGAAAGGCATGTTTACAACAGACCAGATGCACCCAATATAAAAAAATCAGCAAATAAGGGTCTAACTGGTCTCTAACTTTTTGTAGTGATTTGAATTACCAGAAATATTAGAATTGTGAGTGATGAAACTTGAAACATGAAATCTTTAATTTCTGTTTAGTTTTGGATAGCTAGACTTCTTCAAATATTATTTCTTGTATGGGAAAACAATTAAAAGAAAAAAAATAACAAACAGATTTTAATTTTAGAAAATAATTTTAAAAACTCAATGACTACGGCAACAACCTTCTTGAATTTCAGAAAATAAATCTCAGTAAAGTTGATTGATTGTATGTATGTATTGTAAAATAATACAATTTGGTGCTAGAATTCAGTAATATAATTGAAGGGGGGTTTATTACAAGAACCAAACAAGTCCAAAATTCCATATTTTAAGGTATTTCAAGTTATTCCCTAAAACTGGCTCTCTCTGATGGGATATTTTCTTTTACCAACTGCCAAACACATTGAAAGATATAAGGTGGGGAAAAATCGTAATTTCATTACTATGCCCATCTATTCCAAACTTTTTAGTGCCTACTGAAAAATCTTGAATTTGGATTAGTTTGGTTCTCGCAAGAAACCCTTCATTTGTAAGTTTGATATTTGTATGTTATTCACTAATATATTATGTCAGTAATACATTTGAAATTCGATTTGTTTGAAAATTCAATTGTTTAAAAGAAATTTAAATGAATTCCAGCATGCTCAACTCACTTCTCAAAAAATTAGAGCAATTTTTTGAAAAATTGTAAGACTTGTGAAAATAAGTATGGGTGTTAAGTAGTGTCTATTAAAAATTTGAAAATATTCATTTGACATTAATAAAAGCTTCTACCATGTATTGGAGGAACCAAAAATTATATTGTTTAAAAATCCAGTACTCTTGAGTTGTTAAAAAAAATGACGCAATTTTTGAAAATTAGTTCAATAGGAATACTTGATTGTGATACACAATGTTAATTGGATTCTATTCATACAAACAAAATTTAAGAAAAGAGTTTTTTTTGAGGGAACATTTTGGAAGTTGAGTATGCATTTCATGTACAGTACATGCCAGAAATTAAAAAAAAAAAAAAAAATTATGATGGGCAGGAGGCAGACCATATTGGCAAGCCTATTTTCTAAACAATTTCTGGGTAGAAAATAATGTTTTTTCAACGATGGGTTGATATACATACATTTTTGGGACTAGAAACCAAAATGCTTTGTTTCAAGAACCTTCCAAATAAGCATTTGTGAAAATTTTGAAATTTCCTTTTCAAGTAATACCTTCTTAATATGTGCTTAGTGTTGTATGCTTACCAAATGTAATTAAATTGGTAACTGGAATGAAGTTTTCTGGTAAAATTAAAGGCCATCCATTTCCTATTACAGGAATGTTTTATTTTTCTTCTTGTTTTGTAGTCTGTTCTATCACGTTTTGTAGTCTGATATGACATCTTGAGGTATGGAACTAATTACAGTAAAATCTGTCTTAACCGGAACCTGTACAAGCCAGAAACCTGCCTTAACCGGAAAATTTCCCTGGCACATGAAGTTGTATGGTATTTTACACGGTACCTGCCCAATGCGGAAACGGAACGATTTTTCATATCCTATAGTGGGGCAAAATCTTTATTCGGAATTCCTATGAATTCCGCGCGAATAACCGCGCTGTGAAGGAGAGGGGCTTCAGCTGACATCGACTTTGGGGCACTTGTCTCTCAAAGCTAAGGCCGTAGGGGAATTCCCTGGACCCCTCCCCTCTCCACTCTTAACATAGGAAGGTGTTCGGGCATAGCTTCTATTCTCTCCTCTCCCTGCCTCATGCTCAAACCGCGACGCATCGACCCTCAAGTTGCTCAAGGCCATGCGAAGGTATCAGAAAATCATAGTACTCTGGACTGGGACGCATTGCGGGTTGAATCAACAAGCAGTCGGATTTCAACCATTAGGCAGTGAGGTGATGTCTATTTTTATGAGTTTTACAATCAGTGTGACAATGCGAAAATCATAACACTCTTAACATTAGATGAAATGGTCAAACTTATGGAAG
This sequence comes from Gryllus longicercus, assembly GCA_038098605.1. Taxonomy (NCBI): domain Eukaryota; kingdom Metazoa; phylum Arthropoda; class Insecta; order Orthoptera; family Gryllidae; genus Gryllus; species Gryllus longicercus. Next base: position 1,465,190 of record JAZDUA010000209.1, on the reverse strand, counting down.
CAAGAGAAACTCAGTCAATAAAGAATGTTTAAAATTAATTTATTGGCGATATCTTTCATAAATACGTTGTACAGTTTCAGAACGGAAATATCAATGTCACAAGTGTCGTTAAATGGACAACACTGCATAAAACGGAAACCTCTCTAAACCGGAACTTTTTGTCCCTACCGATTCAGGCTTAGCTTTTACTGTACAAAAACACTTTATATAAATAAGACTAGTAATATAACACAATTGAAACGGTAAACAGTTGAGAATAAATGTCAACACAATACAAACAAATGTCCACAAACAGTTTGAACTTGTATTAGGCCAAGAAGGTTTCTCTAGTAACAATGTAAAACATAAATTTATTTATTAAACTTTTTGAAAGTATCACAATGAATAAAATTGTTAAAAGTATCAATTATCACATGGTATCACAAATGCAATTATCGATGGCACACGTGATAGATAATGAACATAATGAAAATTTGAAGAATAAGGATTTCAGACAATTTATGTGGACGATTATATTAAGGTGTCAATCAAATCCAAATGAAAAGTCTTAACTAAATTGCGCGTTTTCTCATTTATTTATTTATTCGTGATCAGATTGTTAGATATGAAAACTTGTAGTGGTGCAATACGCGCCCTACGCGGGCTAAACTATCTCCACGCTTTTCTTATTCTACCAGGGAGATTGCTCCCCAGGGTGGGCACCTAGGCTTCATCCACAACCTTTCCGGCGCACGAGTACTCCGTCAGGCGGGAATCCGCAAGCCGCCGGAACGCAATTACCCTTCTCGGGAACCACTTAAATTAAGCCTGGATGGAGCTACTACTGTGACGTCATGGATACAGCGAATACAGATAAGAGCTTTCTTATTATCAAATATTTATTTACAAGAAAGGCAACAAATATTTACAATGAATTTTTCACTTTACATCGTAGCGCTGATAAGACCTGCTATCCCCTGATCGCGGGGGCGATCCCAACCCGGCGGCGACGATGGTGTAACGGTTAGCGTTTCGGACCCAAGTTCGCTGGTTCAAACCCGATCGAAGCCGTGGATTTTTAAGGGCGAAAAATCCTTCGTACGCCTTTCTTCGGAGGGGAAGTAAATCCGGCTGTCCCATGTTAGTAGATTTACTTGCATGTAAAAGATCAAGCCTAAATGACGCCTCTGAGCTAAATTCAAATCGCCGGTTTCGCGCCCAAGAAATACCTCCTTTCTCTGCTAGTTGATGAAAGGAGCGTAGCGAAATTTGCGTGGTCAGGCGGAAGAGCGGGCCTGATGGCCCGAGTCTCGCCACGTAAAATAAGGCAAATTCAATTCAACCCGATTGAAGATCGGTTTCAATTGTGGCACTCGCCACTTCTACATTTGAAGCGCGCACGGAGCCAAGCTTTGTGACCGGATGTCACACTAGGACCCAAAGTCCATACCGGCGTACTAACTGATGATTTGCTTTGATCACAGGAGCGATCTTACCTGATTGAGAATCGGTGCGAGTCGTGGCTCTCAACCACTCCTTACCTCGGAACACGCACATCGCTCCCACGTTCATATGAATGCTCCGCATCCCACATCATGAAGTCCAGGCGGGGAAACGGACCCCCCCGCCTGTCGTTGGCGACACTCACGTCGTTAGCCTCAAGGTGGAGGCAGTGAGGAGACGGGATGGGACCCCGTCTCTCCCACGTGACCGCAGTCACCCAAGGACAGAAAGTCCTCCGCCGAAAGTCCTTCGAAGAGCCCTGCTCGCCGCTGCACCGTCGTGGCGTCAAGTTTGTGCATCTTCTCCAGATACCACTTACCACGCGTGAAGTTCTCCCACTGTCTCCAGATACCACTTACTGGCTCTGTGCACTCCCTTATATACTTGAGGCTCATGCGACCTACTACGTCACGCCGCCTCCGCAGCGCACTTCAGCTCGCCATGAGGTTTGGATCTCCGTTCCCTAAGACAGGGGACCCCAAAGTCTCGTGTTTCCTTTTACCACGTGCTTGCTTTTAGGAGAAACCCCTCTCTCCCTCCTGTAGCGAGGCGGTTTCCTGTTACTAATCTCTTACCACGCGTTCCCAAATAGCTGCTACAAGGTTCGCTCGCTACTACGTTACACTGGCTTTCCAGGCTAGCACGGGAGTTGAATTAAGCGTCACTCACAATACGCGGGGACCAATCCCTGCACAATTGCCCACGAGAATTGGGCACTGCCGTGACGAAACCAAGAACCTCCCTGAGGGCCACCTGCGCCGAGACCCGAGTGGCTCAACCCGTCTCACTTCCTTCACCTGGAAGCTGTCGATGTGGGTACCGTCTGAATCTAGGCTACCTGACAAGGATTCATGCTCCGCCGGGCATTTGTATGTACGTTGTGACGAAACCGCTCCCCAATTCTGCCCAAACATCCGCCGCCTTCTCACTTCATCCACCTTGAAGCTAACGATGTAAGTCGAGTCCAGGTGGACGTTACCTTCTCCTCCAAGAGCCTCAGGCCTTGCGACCGTCTGCTCCCTCCTTCCTCCCCCCCCCCCCCGAGACATGTATTGGTACTGCGTGGGCTTACCACCTCACACAATATCTAGTTCTATCTGGCAGCTATCCAGGCTAGTACCGGAGTCCGAATAAAGCGCTACTCACATGCGCCGGGAACAAGTTTCCCCCCTTACCCTAGAGTATCGGACTACTGCCACGACGAAGCCGAGAACCCAACAGGGGACCACGCGAACTAAGGTTCAGGTAGCTCTGGGTCCCATCCCGTCTCTTCACTGCCTCCACCTTGAGGCTAACGACGTGAGTGTCGCCAGAGACAGGCTACCCGATAGAGGGGTCCGTTTCCCCGTCTGGACTTCATGATGTGGAATCCGGAGCATTAATATGAACGTCCTTGGCCCAATCCAGCCTAAGGGTAGGCGCCTAACTGGTGGGTTACAAAGGTAGAATGGCAACAAGGGATTTGTGTCTACTCACTGTCTCCGTCATAGCGAGGGTCGTCTACAACTCTCCATCAGAGATCGTGACCACCTACGCGGCCGCGATCTCCCCCCTATAGGGCCCAGTAGAATAACTGCAGTGCGCCTACCTCGCACTTGTACTTTATCTGGGGGAACAAATCCCAGAGGCGTGCTCCTTGGCTGATTAGCTTGATGTCCCCCTTAGGGATTCAAGAATGGCACCGGCCAATATCTGGATCACGCCACAATGCAGTTTTCCCTCTCGGTAACCTTCCCATACAATGCCTGGGTTGGGCCGCCCTGCGAGCTCAGAGCTCCTAGCTTTCTCAGGCTAGTATTGGAGTCAAATATGACAAGGCGCCGGAACACGAAGTCCCTCCTCAAAGTATTGGGCCATTGCCATGACCAGCCAAGAGCCCAACTGGGGTCCATCCGAACTAGTGTTCGAGCGGCTAGGGAAAAGAAAAAAAGCACAAAAATTTTGGAATAAAGTTTTTATTAAATCCTTGACCATTAGCTGCGCTAATGTAAAGTTCCACAAGAATTTGTCAAAATTCAACTATCAAATTACACCTAAACGGTGCGCTAAGCGTAGTACAAAGTTGCAAAGAACCAAATTGTAGGAAATTTTATGCAGAATATTTTGGTAAATGGTAATTTTTTCATGTTTTTATTTTTAACTCAAATTCCAATGGAAATACTTTTTGGCAATCTTCGGATTCGTATTCAGCACTCCAAAATACATATCGGAACAAAAATCAAAACCACACCTCATGTTTTAATAAACTACATCATGACTAGACTACAAATACTACTTTTTTAATAATCTCCCAGTTATAGTAAAATCAGCGGATAGTAAATACTTCAAAACATTGCTTTTCGGTCACATTACTATGTGTCCATGTACGATATCTGAATTATTTAAACTTTTTTGTAATTGTTAACCACATATTGCTTCAAGAGTAACCCCTTTGTACCAGTCATTTAGTTCAATAACGCAATGTACTATTATACAATGTAATTATATTGTAAGGACTTACATTTATCATTTACATCTAACGTTTACTTTCTAATATTCCTTAAGGTATTGAAGTTATTGTAAGTACTTGCATGTTCTATTAAACATGTAATTTATCATGTAAACTATTTGAATTATTACTCAAAGTTATGGAATTGAATTGAATTCCTGTTATGACTTGAATTAATTAAATATTTATTTTAGTCAATTAGATATATTTTTAACATATTTTTGAAGTTAAAGTAAACTTATTGAACTATTATTGTAATATAATGTAGTTAAAAAGAAGAAGTAATTCTTACTGTAATTTTAATTAATTTCTTGACAGACTTTGCTTGATATTTTCTGTCAATCTATAATCAATCTATTATTATTATTATTATTATTATTATTATTATTATTATTATTATTATTATTATTATTATTATTATTATTATTATTTGCCGAGGAGGGGGAAATACGTTACGCATACCGGTAAGTCCGATTATGTCGGACTCTCCAGCGTGGCATACCGACTAAAACCTAACCTCCTCGATTCACGTGGGCCGTGGTATCTTCAGCGCGGGACCGTCGTTGAGACATTACTTAACGCAGACGATTGGCAGAGAGTATGAGCTTTCCTCTTCAGATGGTCGCTATGGTATTTTAGCTCTCTCTGTTTTTAGTAGTGGCTTTCTGTTTTAGTACGTGAACTACGAAGTCTCGCCCTTTTTTCCAGTTGTCTCTGGACTGCAGCATAGTCTGGGCTGTGTTTGCAGGCGTTAATTCCCGTCGCAATTTGCTGTAGCAGTTTCTTCTTCCTCCCAAGCTTTGCAACTATATATGATGTGCATAGCATCGTCGTCTTCTTCATGGCATAGTGCGCATATCGGGCTTTCAGCGATTTTAAATCTGTAAAGAAATGCTTGAAAGTTTCCATGCCCTGAGAAGGCTTGCTTCAAGTAGAAGTCCATTGTACCATGGTTCCTGCTGGTCCAATCCTTGATGTTAGGGACGAGGCTGTGTGTCCATCTACCTTTGTACTCCAGGTCCCATCGGTTTTGCCACTGGCGCAGGAGATGGTTTCTCAATTACCCTTTGATATTGTCTAATTGTCATTTTGACAGGGTTTGTTGTTTATCTGCTGTCGTCCTCAGCTACGTTGTCCTCCTTTCCTGGGCTGAAAGGTCCACTGGGGAGACACTGGTGAGTACACTGTCTGATACCGTGCGATATCCTGAGATTATCCTTAGAGCCATCCTTCTCTGGATCTGTGTGAATTTCCGTCGAATGGACTCTTTAGCTAGCGCATCTACCCACACTGGGGCGGCATACAGCATTTTTGAGCGCACTACGGCAGAAATTAACCTTATTTTGTTTTCACTGGGACCTCCTGCGTTCAGCATTAGTCTGGAGAGATTTGATCCAGTCTGCAGCTTTTCCTGTTGATTTTATAATGTAGCGAAACCGATTTCATCATAATTTTATAAACGAAATTCACCGGATCAAAATTTAAACAAACAGACTCGGCCACCCAGGATTTCTGCCGAGAGATTACGCAGACGGTCACACGTGCGCGACTCCGCTTATCGCGAGAGTCCCTTACGCCCCCGGCCCATTAACGAAGTCGTTTAGAGGGCTGGCATTGACAGATTCGATGGGCACACGTGTTCACTGAGCCGGCTACGCAATTTCGACATCGCCCGCTCGTTTCGGGGAATCCCAAACTCATAAATTTCTTTCACGCAAACGCGCCCCCCCGTTTACGCAAACATGGGGCGATGTTCTAGAAGGAATTGGAAAATTCTGGACGCTTGCAGCTGACGCGGGGAGCGGAAAGTTCTGTGGCTTCATGCGTGGCGATTGGCTGGAAATAGTTCACTGCGCCACAAATTTTGGCCAATAGCTACACGTCTATTACAAGGATCTGGGGCACATACGAGAATATTGGGTGGGGGGAAAAGTTTACCTTATAAGATTTCGACGGAGAGAAAATCAGAAGAGCTTGGGCATCAGACGGGGCCAGATCATTAGACGGGGGGGATATTCGTCGGTCAAAGGCAAAGTTCGCCTTCGCCGGACTTATAAATTTTTCATCAATCAGACGGGGCCAGAGTATTAGGCGTCGGGGAAAAGACCAGTGTGTCTCTGGAAAACTTGTTATTTTTCGAGCTTGAATATTAGACCGAGGGCAGTTGAGAGAAGAATTTATATGGGGGTGGGAATTATTCGGGCGATAATGCCTATGTGGGGACTTATGTTATTTTACTGCGAGTTTTGAGCTGTGAGCCGACTGCAGTGGAGAGAGAATTTTCTCTGGGGTGGGGTTTACGTCGTAAAGAGAGGCGAATGTTTCTCCGATCAAGTTCTAAAACTGTCCGAAGTTGTGTTCAATAATTATCAGAAAAATCAGAGAGAGACGCATAGTTGGTAACTCCGTTCCTGAGATCATCCGGCCAGCTCAGCTAGTACTGCCAGTTTCGACCAGAACTTCTAGTACTGCCAGTCACTTCCAGAACTTCTAGATCAGCCAGACTACAAAGGGCGCTGTCACCGAGCCACGCGTCGCCGCCTTTGGGTGACGTCACAACCGACCGCCAGCTGTAGTCCGGAGGGTTACTGACCTCCGCTGCATTTTTTTTGAAGGACGCCCAGCCGCCGCCCTCTACCGCATCGTGGCCATTCTCGGCTGCACAAAGACCCTTCTCCAAGCGGTATTGTTTAGGGCTACCGCCCCTATTGTATAAAATTTTAGTAATGCGGTGTCACGCTCTGACACACTGACCAGTAGCAATTTCATCCATTGTAATTGTTAGTTATAATTCTTCTTAGTTTTTTAAGCTTAACTCCTAAAACTAACTTTTCAATTTTTTTTTTTCTTCATCTAATTTTCCCACTATTCTTTTTATTCAATTTAAGAGTGTAACTTCCCTGGGGCATGTTAATCATATTGCCCAGGAATAAATGTGAATTTTTACCAGTGAACAAGTGTTTATTTTGTGTTTCCACCGTACTGTGTAACAATTCCTTCCATCACCGACTTGAGCTAGCATCAGGGCCGCTATCCGGTTCCCCAGGTAACCGGGAGTGTTACAATAATATGGGGTCCGAAGCTCAATCGTGAATCAATTTCCACCCCCAGGTATGTAATATGCCGTTTCCATTCAATAAGTTCTTCCCCCAGTCGGATCACTGGACGGCAGAATGCTATGCGGTTTGTAATCAACACGGCCTCCATCTTTGTAACAGTCATCTGGAGATTTCTTTGGTCCAACCATCTTTTAACCCTGCGTAGTGTTTCGTTGGTCTTCATTTCCAGTAGTTCCACGTTGTCACTGTGGCATATAATCAGTGTGTCGTCGGCGTAGCCTATGAGACTGGAGTACTTTGGCAGTTCGATATTCAGCAAGTCGTCTAAGGGCATATAAAGTATTCCACAGGAAGGGGCCCAATCTTGATCCCTGTGGAACACCGCACGTCATGTCTTCTTCAATCCTTTACCCGTTTGTGTAGATTATTTTCCTCTCACTGAGGTAGTCCTCCAGGATCCTTACAAGGTATTCAGGGATCTTCATAGCTACTAGGGCTTGTATGATGTCTTTCCAGCTGACAGAATTAAGGCATTTTTATGTCAATCGCAACCAAGGCACAAAAACTCTTATTCCTTTTTGCTGTTTCCGCATGGTGGACTGCTTCTGAGATCGCGTCTATTGTCGAGAGTCCCTTTCTAAATCCAAACTGTCTCGTTGAAAATTGGACATGTCTCTTTAGTCGTAGAAGGAGCAAACCCTCCAGTAATTTGCTCATTGTATCCAGCAGGCGCAATGGTCTGAACGATGACGTCCGATCTATTGGCTTGTTACCTTTCCGCATGAGAATTAGCTTCTGATGTTTCGAACCCTTATAGAATTTCCCTTATTCAATACACTGGTTAAAGGCTTTCAAAAGAAATTCTGGGTATTTTTTTACAACTATCCCCAGGATCGCGGTGGGAATTCCGTCAGGTCCCGGTGCAATTCTAATCTTGGTCTTCTTAATCGTCTGTACTAGTTCGTCCTTCGTGAAGCGATTGGCTTCGTCGAAGAGGTATTCAGAACGTCTGCTTCTTACTCATCATTCTCTGCTAGAGAAAGGGTCTGATAATTGCCTTCACCCATGCGGGGTCTTCCAGCCTCGCGGTTGTTGAAGGTTTAAATTTGTCCATAACAATCTTGTAGGCTTTTCCCCAGGGTCGTTGTTCACATCGTTTAATAGGGCCTTCCAGCATTTTGTTTTGCTTCTTGTAATCTCCGATTTTAGTCTTTTAATTTTCCCTCAGCAGAATGTCCGTTTTAGCTCTTGTTGCAAGTCTTCGAGCTTTAACACATGCTTGACGAAGCTCTGCAATAACCGCTGTCCACCAGTACACCTGATTTTTACCCTTTGGGCATTGAGATGCCACACTATTTTTAACAGTTTCGCACGTTTCTCGTAATACCTCTTCGAGGGACTCTGCACTTTTCCTTTTGCTTCACCCCATGAACTCCAGTAATTTAGCTTCATCGAGGAACTTTATGGCATCAGCTTCTTTTAGCTTTTTGGTGTTCCATGAAAGACCGATGTTTGGCTGATTTCTTTTTCTAGCTCTGATTCCAGCGGATGAAGTGGAGAATTCGATGTAGCAGTGATCGCTAAGTGTTTCAGCGTCGAGAACCTGCCAATCCAGGACATTCTTGGCAATCCTTGTGGTTCCCATTGTTAAGTCTTTTATCGAAGAAGCTGCGCCCCTTTGAAATGTACATGAGCTCCCTGTGTTTAGGACTACCAGGTCGTTCCCAGCCAGGAATTCGCAAACAATATCGCCTCTGCGATCAGTTCTGCTTTCGCCCCATTCCGGGGACTTGCTGTTTAAGTCTCCAGCCAATATTATTTCTCCTTGGGCTTCAGTTCATGCTTGCCTCCAGTTCATAGATTTGCTTCTTAACTTTCTCTATTCGGTTGTTTGGAGAGAAATAGCAACTACATATTCTACGGCTGTCCATTTCTACCCACACAAAACCTTGGTTTGTAACTTTAAATTTATAGACTCTTATTTTGGAGTGAAGTATTATAATTCCTGCACGTCTGGTCGTGTCCTGGTAGAGGGAAATGTCGTCAATATCGTGCTGCTCACTGACCAGTAAGACATCCACCTGTCTTTCCCTTGCTGTTTGAATGAGAAGGTCTTGGGAGGTCTTTCCTTTGCCCTCTTTTTAATTCTATCACCCATTTTAACTCTAGATTTAAATTGAATAATTCTTTAGATCTCATTAATAAAATTAAAGATATTGTTGTTCCCCCCAATGCAAAATTAGTTTCTTTTGATGTGAAAAATTTATTTACCAGCATTCCCCCTAATGAAGTGCAAGACATTTATATTTATCATATAATGAAATCAAATCTATCACACTTAGAAAAAATAGACTTTATCAAACTACTTGATGTATGTATAACACATAATTTTTTCACTTTCAACAACAAGTTCTATTCTCAAAGAGAAGGATTAGCTATGGGCTCCAACGGTTCCCCTCTTTTTGCTGAACTGTTTATGGATAACTTTGAGAAAAACATATTTAGTAGCTCGAATCCTCTCCTCAAAAACATTATTTATTTTTACAGGTATGTTGATGACATTATATGTCTTTGGTCAGGAACTTCTAGGCAATTGAGCCAGTTCTTTGATTTTCTCAATTCTTTTCACTCCAAAATAAAATTCTCTATGGAAATTGAACAGAACCATTCTCTGAATTTCCTTGATTTAACAATCACTATAATAAACTCAAGACACAATTTTAAAATATTCAGGAAACCTACCCATACTGATACAGTCATACCTTCCCATTCTAATCATATTCACAATCATAAATTTGCTGTTTTCCACTCCTGGATCAACAGACTATTCCAGGTTCCCATGACTGATATAGATTTTAGTAATGAAGTCAATACCATTCTAACTATTGCATTAAATAATGGATATGATCCCTTGACAATCAACAAACGTATCCACCAAAAAAGTGTTAAAATTATTTTAAATAAGGTTTTTCCTCAACATGGCTCTATAGAACCAAAGAAATTTATTTGCATCCCCTATATAGGTCCTGTATCCAAACGTATAGGACAATGTTTCACTAAATATAATATCTCAGTAGCCTACAAAACCCTAAACTCCCTCCAATCTTTGTTCCCTAGTTCCAAATCACCTATCCCCTCCATTGAAAGAAGTGGAATTTATCAATTAACTTGTAATAACTAGCATATGTAGGCCAAACAGGCAGAAAATTTTCAGTTAGAATTAATGAGCATATTAGATGTTGGAAACAAAATTTAGACACTTCTACCTTTGCCAATAATTTGATTCAATTTAACCATTCTTTTGACCCATTTATAATTTTAAAATTATTCACCTAGTCAACAAAGGCACAAAAATGAACATTTTGGAGAACTTGGAAATTCTAAAACTTTTCAAAAACACTAATTTTTCTCTCTTGAATGAACATTCCTTGATTAAAAGCAGTCCCATTCTAAATATTTTATTAACTATCCCCTAATCATTCTTTTGAGTAGTCTTTTATGACTACCCTTTCTTCTCTTCTTCCCCCACTCCCTTTCCCTTCATTGTTAGGCTTCCTCTTCTCCCATTCGAAAAGATGGCTGCCACCTAGCTGTAACCACCATGTTTTATATTTTTGACCATTTGTGAACATTCATGGGAGATCCACGTTTCTTGAGCAGTAAGTTATTTTCTTTTTGTATTTATATGATATTATTTGTTTTTCCACTAAATTCACTGTACACCCCCCCCCTGTTTTGTGTTCAACTTATGTTTGTTTCATTTCTCCATTTTGCTAGAGATCCACTGAGGATGGGAAAAGTGTTTCCCGAAAGTTAACTATGGAAAATTGTTAATAAAATTATTAAAACTTTTGTGGAGATTATTTCCTTTACAATACAATACAATACCTAAATTAATTTGAAGGAACCTAGGCAATCTTTGTTTTTACCAAGTTTCCTTAGTACTGCAGTGAAGGAAGGGCATTTATAGCTACCCAGCTTATGATTGTCTTCAAGGTTTTGGTCTTTGCAGACAATACATTGAACTGGCCCTCTGCAGTCCTTGGCCAAGTGTCCCTTTTTGCCACATTTGTAGCGTACATCCCTTCAGTCGGGGCCCTTGCAAGAGGTGGAGATATGGCCAAAGCATAGTCATTTAAAGCATCTGCTGACCTGGTGCTTCATTCTAACGTGGCAAGTAAGCCATCCAATCTCAAAATTCTCGGCTTTGAGCAGAATTTCTGCCTGGCGCGAAGGCAACAGTGCAGTCGCTACCTGTCTGCCTCCGTACACCTTGTATAGTCTCCAGGTCGCCGGGGAGGAAGTCCCCCGTAATGCGTGTGACAGCATCTCTTATCTCATCTAATGTAACAGATTCATCGATGTTCCTTAATTCAATTAAGGTTTTTGGGTTAAACGTGTTGATGTTTACCCTGTCTCCTATTGCACGGGTGATTGCTCCGTTTAGGGAAGTGGGATCATAATCTTTCTCCAGGACTATCAGGAGTTCATTTTTACGTGTCCTCCTGATCGTCTGGATATTAGCGTTGTTTTGCTTTGGGTCAACCGCTTCCTTCATTCTTTTTAATATATCGGCATATGATTGCCCTTCGTTGTCTGTCAGTTTGATGGCCTGTTTGGTGGGTCTTCTGTTCCTTGCCTTGGGAGTTTGATTGCCTTCTTTTGTGGAACTCTCCTTTTTCTACACCGTCTTCCTGTGTTCCACTTTCTGCCGGTTCTCATAGGGGTTTGTTTTGTTTTTTCTGCAACCAGCTATATGACTTCTTCCTGTTTGTCTTTCTTGTCTGGCCTCTTGTCTTGTAGTGGACTTGGAGCTTATCTCTTCTTCTGGGACTGTGCCGTTTTCACCGACTTCCCGTTCATCTGTTTGCCGAGTTTGGTATTCTCGGCCTTTTTGTCATTCTCTAGGAGGATTATTTTCTCTTACATCCCATTTTGGTCTTCTTTCATGTTTTCCCACCTATTCTTTAGGACATTCACCTCTTCTAGAGCTATAACCAAGGTGTCCTTCACTATAACTGGGTTATTTTTCAGAATGTTGCTGCTGCTGATAATTAATTGACTCTGTAGACGAGCAATAATCTCCGAATTGTCTTCCATCAACTTTTCACCCAGTTATCTGATGTCCAGCCCCTCGCATTACTATACCCTGCCGACGTGCGCTCTTCTTGGACCAGGGTTGCCTTGTCTCCTGTAGGTACACCCATTGTCGTGAGGGTACTTAGAGGTGATCTCCGCAGTTTTGACTTCCCAGAAGAGGGTTAAAACCTGCTTGCTCTATGCTTTCGCTTGTCGCAGTATAGTATTTCAGAGACGCCAAGCGGTCCACGTCTCTGAGATTGCAGTCGCTGGTTGACGACCTCCGGGGGCCTGCTTGCCCACCCCCCGCCTGCCGTTACTGGGGTTCCGATCCCCTGCACCGTAACGGTTGATCCTGAGGGACCTTCCATCGTGGGTTTCTTTTCGGGGTCACCTTCCCCTAGCGTTTTAACGCTGCCGCCAACGTCTGGATTTGGTCCACGGGTGGTATTTCTTTCCCACCTACCCTCTGGCGTGGCCGGTAAGAGCATTCCCCCATCCGCCACCTGGGGATGCGTCCGATAGGAGACCAACCACTCCCACGGATTATTATTATTATTATTATTATTATTATTATTATTATTATTATTATTATTATTATTATTATTATTATTATTATTATTATTATAACAGGGAAGTGACATGCAGCATTATAACAGTTAAAACTCGTATTAATTCTATCTCTCGACATGGATTAGAAATACATTTGTAATTTTGATAAGCATCATATTTTAAACAGAGAACCAAGGCACTATCCTAGGATCATCTCAGAGACCCTACAAATTAAAAGGCATGACACAAACAATTCTAATATTGAGTCCAAACTCTTTACCAGAGCTTATGACAATATTTCCAGTACAATAAAAAGTGCTGCTCAAAAATAGTTTCATACTGTTCCATATATTATAACCAGTTTTTCATATCCTAACTTAGTCTCTTTTTGTCTTGGATTCTAGGACATTTCTTGTAAATACTGACATTATTTACCTTTCTTGCTAGTTGATGTTACTCATGCCTCTCACTGTCCATTTAAATGAATTGTCCAATTTAAGTGAATAAATGCTATGCTTTCAGAATTCTTTCAAATTCAGTCACCCTCCACACTGCTCGTTGTGTAAATTTCACAAATGTTCATTCCTGCCTGAGATATGACATAATTTTCTGGGGAAATACATCTTATAGCTCCCAAACTTTTAGATTACAAAAAAGACTTGTATGAATAATAAGCAAATGCCACCCAGGTGATTCTTGTAAGCCTCTCTTTATCAATCCACATATCTTAGATCTCTTGATTTTTTAATCAGTGATTTTTGTCAAATATGACTTACTTAAGGGCGGGAATATATTCTCAGCAAACACTGTTGTGATACAACAACACTCGACGTAGTAATCATATTCATCAGGTAACAGTATCAACAGCTCACTACAAAAAATTCACATACAATACATGTACGTTATTTTACGACACCTTGCCAGATGACATTAAACGATTAAATTCAATACAAAAGTTTAAGTCCTAAGTAAAATCTTTTCTGCTGCACAACTCTTTCTAAACAATTAGAGACTATACCGAGCATCCAAAAGGAAAGTAATATTAATTTTTAAAAATGACATTTAATGTATTATATAACATTTGGATTGTATAATTGTAAAGAACCTGTAATTAGTATTGTACTTCAGCTTCTGGGTCAATGACCCCCATCTCAATCAGGTTTTCATCCAGTTTCCCTGATCCTTAAGCAAATGCTGAGATGGCTCCTTGTTTTGCTTCTGTACATAAATGTAACTTCAAATTAACTGCTCCCCATAGCACGTCACACATTGTTTTTAACTGTTTTTTATGTTATTTTTTATAATAAATAAATAAATGTTCTTTAATGTTTCCAAGATTTCACTCCCTCCTCCTGGAAAACTAAATCACTTCAATATATATAGTTGCCTGGCATTGGGTTTACCTTGTTGACATACCATGTGCCCAGACTTTCAGATTTTGTTTTTTTTTTAAATTTGTGATGGTAATTAACACCTACAACTAAAAAGCCCTTTATGATGGTTCTTTATTTTATGTAATTGATATAATTATTTGATTAAAGCATATAAAACAAACTTCTGGGGAAATGTTTAACTACTTTTTTATGAAAGATTTAAAATGTCATTGTTATTAAGAAATTATATTTTATACTGTAACTAGTATGGTCTTTTTGGCCTAATACTTAGTAATATATCAAGCTCAGACTGTATTTTTAGTGTTGATATTTTTTATTGTTGTTTTTATATATTTATTATTTCAATTGCATTATATTAATGGATGTCTTATTCAGGTGCAGTGTGGTGTATTTTCTGTTGTTTTGATAATGATGTCAGACCAAATTATGAAATGTGCTATAGGAGAAAAATGAATTGTCTGTCATAAGAAATTGATTATCTTTAATTACACCAGTAAACTTATTTTCAGTAACTATTTTAATAATTATACATATATATCTAATTCAGTAATAATTAAAAACATCTATTAATGTATTAGGTTGTTACAGACTTTGGATGATGCACCTTAGGAGTGTAATAACTTCTGAGATTAGTGTAGATAAAGCTTAGTTCAGATATGAAGATTTACATATTTTAATATTTTTTAAAATTTCATATGTGCCAATCATCCTCAGTGTCTTCATCTTCTGAGGAAAGTGAACATTTTAATAGAATATTCAACTCAGATCCATGATGTATGCTTAAATCATTATTCCATCAAGGTCATAGGCATGCACAGGGTTTTATTGGCGTAGTGCTAGAGGGACTGTGGTCTCTCTGAAAATTTCAAAATAGACCCCATAGCTTTACATTATGAAGCATTACATATCCGTAAATAAGTTCATTTCCTAATTTCTGTTTTTATGCTGACAATTTGAGGAACTGATACACATTTTAGCCAAGAGGCTCTCCAAACCATTTGTCTTTCCTGCAAATAGTTCAACACAAAATCAAGAGCATTTATTAATTGTACTATTCAAATTATGTTTTTTTCTTTGTATTATACTTTATTTATTTCCTAGTAAAACATTCTGTATGTAAATAAGTTTATTGGACAAAGGGGTCTCACAGGGACCAGGAATATCTTGGGACCCCTCTCCTTTTAGGCAGCACAGGTCTATGCCAAAGGTCAATGAATTATTTTCAAAACTGAAGCATAGAACTTAAAAAATGGAACAGAGAACAGTAACACATTTCATTTCTTTTAGCGGCAGTTATTATGTTTGTAGAAAGCCACATAATGCCAGAGTTAAATAGTGATAGACAATTTTGATTTTCCATAACAAAAATGAAAAGTTGTAATATTTAATGTTTAAAAATCAAATTAGGGTTTGACACTACAGAATGTTTTTAAGTGAGACACTTACAAATAATGAAATTACTATTAATGACATTTTAGACTCAAGTAAGTTATTTATTTCCAAGGTGAAGAATTAAAATGTAAGTAGTTATATTATATGCATATTTTCTTCTTACTAGAATTAAAAAATACCAAAGTGACATTGAATGATTACTATAAAACCCTTTTTATTTTTATCACCATGACATATCTCAAAATTTCTACATAATTTTTTGAACAATTACAATACTTCTACACAATGGGGTAAAATAATTAAAAATATATGTCATGTTTTTATCATTACTCTCTCTAAATCAAAGCATGGTTTGTCCTGACAACAGTAATCTAACTTGATAAACAAAGGACCCCAAAAGCATTAAAGCTAATGCTTAACATGTGCTCATGTTATTTGCTTTCCCTGTCACCATTTTTTTTCAATTGATGTTAAGATGTACAATTTGAAATAAGTACAAACCATTTGTACATCAGTTTATTAACTGAATTAGAAGGAAGAAGTATCAAGGAAAAGAATACACGAGTGCATTATTAGGTTTATATTTACAATAATGTTTTGTGAACATACTCATTCTTAATTCTAAAGACAAGTCACAAAATGATTCCTACTAACCATATTATGGTACTTTATTGTCTCAAATAAAGTCTTTTGAAAATAGGACAAGGCTTGCACATTAAATCAAGAGTGTAATTTCTAGTCAATTAGAAATTTTACTTTCTTTGAAACCACAGAAGCATTTTATTATAACTGGCTAATTGCATGCCAACAGTCCCCATAATCTGCAAGAAATATTATTCTTACCCACTGGATATCACAAACTATATGAATATAACAGAAAATATATCAGTCAGTCAATAGACATTAAAGAAGTAATTATTTACATTAAAGGCATATTTTTCATCAGTAACAAAATATAAAATGTTGCACTACATCAGCATTATCTCTTTTTGTATCTACAATTTATCTTCAATACGAGTAAAAAGAGAAAAACTTATATGACACAAGTCTCTACTCTGTGACTTCTGTAAGTTACGTTTGCAATATGCAATACAGATACACAAGTACAACACATGTAGTACTAGGGGATTTAATATTGGAGGTACATCATCTCCAAGTAAATATTTTAAACAAGTGTTCAGCAATCTTCAGTTTCATATTGGTTTCAAAATCGACAAAATCTTTTTAAACATACATATTAAAAATAGACTTAGTGATGACAAGGTTTACCTTCTACATTGATAGCAGTTAAGTGTTATAATAAACGTTGCATTTAACCATAAATGGTAATATGTGCATATAGTGCAAACATTTACTAATGTACAAGAGCCTGGGATGCCAAAGTGAGAGTCACTACAAAAATATATCTCTTGCATGAACTTCCATTTCAATTTACAGGAATCAAGCTCTTTAGTTTTCAAAATTTTACAGTTCTTTTACCAGCCCAGAATCCAAATACAAATACTACGTTTCATTCCTAAAAAAAATACTCTGAACCTCTTCTCAAAATACAAATTGCATTCAGGTAAATGTGACATCACTGAGGACATCCAACATTTGTTGGCCAAAACTCATAATTTCCATACGAAATGTTCTCTTCTCAAATTTTTTTAAAAGTACTGCTGCTGTAATATTGACCACCTGGCATCCCCAAAGAGGAAAGCTTCTACATTACAGGTTTGAATTCAGCATTTTCTCCAGTTTCCAATTTTGGTGCCAATGAACGACGACACAATCCCCAGAATTTTGCTGGTCGCAATTCAGGTTGGGTTGAAGTAAACAACCACCCCATGTGAGTCTGACAATGACGACATTCTGTGATTGTCCAAGCATATCCTGGAAACCAAGAATATTCTGTAGAAGGTTCATCACTTACACATCTTAAACCCTTTGCTTTGTACACTGTCACGGTTTCATGCAGATAACCTCCAGAATTAACATATGTGCCTTGGGGACCTTCTACGGACATGGAAAATATATCTCGTTGATAAGCAATTTTTGAAGAGCATTTCTGACAACACAAAATGCGACATCTTTCCAGTACACTAAGTTCCCATCTTAGTCTTTGAACTGCACAATCTATTCTTAGTAAGTCCAATTTTTGTTCATCTCTGAGAGGTACGCTTTGTGCAACCCAAAATGATAGTTCAACTGGATCAGTTGGAAAAGATGCATTAGGGTTTCCTATTTTCATGTGACGAAGAAGATGAATGAGCTTCTTCATTAATTTTTGTGTCTGAAATTGAGAATATACCCAAGATGGCCATCGAGTGACTACGGCTTCCCTGTTTTCTAAATTTTTCAATTTTTTTGCAGATTTACTGTATTTGTCACAAGATGAAAAGCTAGCTCCTGCCAGGGGATCTCCTAAAATAATTTCTGGTAAAATTCTGACTTTTGCTGATACATTCCCATCAATCTGCCTCTGTGTTTCAACAATCTTGAATCTCTGACGGCCTATAGCTTTTATTTTGAATCCAGCAGTTTCTTCTTCATCTTGAAAAGCATAGATTTCAGCAGTGGTTCCAATGTCAGCAAGAATAGGAGGGTGAGATGTAGCATATCTCACACAAACAACTCCAAATGTATGATCAGTGGTAATAGTTCTCCGAAGCATACTAATCGTGGGAGGATAGAAGACAGTAAGTGGCAAAGTTTGGCCAGGAACTAAAACTACTCCAGGTTCTGGCAATAATGGTATAGTTTGATATGAATCATCATCCAAGAATGTTCTTCCCCTCAATTCTTCCAAATTCATTCCTAAGTATGTGTGTTTCACAGGCAATGCCCTATCAAACGTATGGTGTTGGACATTGCGGTCTTCATCGCTTGAGTTTCCCTCATTCATAGCATCATCTACCGCATCCTCATCACTCATGTTATCATATGTAACTGTGTCAGCTGCATCAGACCCGGTGCCATCAACGTCACCTTCCATTATTAATTCAATGACAGTCAATCAAAACAATGTTAATGATATTCTATAGCACGAAGAAAGTTAAAACATCAAACAGAAACCTAACATTGAGGCTTAATTACGAGCAACATTTGACATACATTTACAACACTGAAATACCACCACAAATATTTCTAGACGGAAATGCCAAGAATCGCATTTGCTTGCAATAGCTGTTGTTGTGTCGAGGACTTGTATTGGTCAACAGGCGCCTCAGGCTTGCAACTTAGGAATGTCACATAGTTCAATACTCGATTTGACATCAGAGTTGCACCGATAATTTATTGTTGTTACAATAATATTATATTCACTGAACAATAATTTTTATTATTGTTTTGAATTAGATCGATAGATCAAGGCATGAGAACTCCTTGACCACCTGGCGATAGTCATTTTCTAATTCTTCAGCTACGACCACCAGAGGTCGGTCGTTCTCAGACGTTAGCCACACCCATCACTGATGCTCCAACAGTGTCTCGCGAGCGTTGGTTCCGTTCTGGGTCGTTGTCATGTACTTCTGTCAAGAGGTTTGTGAAGGTTAATTGAAGATTTTTCAGAAAAAAAATCGTGTACCTGTGCAAAGTGTGTTCTGTTCCTTCATGTGAATGCATTACTACAATAAATAGAAAACTAATTGTGAAAGAAGTGTGCTTATGTTACGGAATATTCTGGCGCCATCCTATCGTAGGTGAACTACCGTTCGTTAACGAAGGTGAGTGTTGAGCAACACTTTTTGTGTGATATCTCTATATTATGGCTTGGAAGTTTTTTGTTTTTCTACTTTTCCCGTTTAAATTGTGAGAGAAATTTTGTGTTTATTCTAATTACCCAACAGTGTCTAATTTTATTCCCACCGGCGAACCTCACGTGTCAGTGCTTGTAGAGACTTCGAATATGTAATTGAATAAACGTGAAGGGGAAATAATATATTTTTCTTTGACTTGAGGTTTCGCAGATAATGAATATGTGTAGGTTGTCATTTTTAGCATAGTTGTCAAAATGTGCGATTTGCAGGCTAATAATGTAATGCATTTTTATTTCGCTTGAAACCGTCATGACAACTCTTTTTTCCCATTTAATATATTTTAATTTGAGTAATTTTACTAACATTAAGGTGTATATAATATCTGACAATGACCCTAGATTTAACACAAACTATTCAGAAAATACTTTAGTTCACACCGAAATGGGGTAAAATTACCACTTGTTGCTTGGAAATCCTGAAGAATGAGGGCTCAGACTACGTTCGAGTGGTACGAACTTATTTTCCCTGGTCGTTCTTTTGAAGTAGTAGTTTCTCACTTGTTCCGTTTCTTGTTATTGGATTATTTTTTTAATTTCGCATGTTAAACGCACATGTGCGCATTATTTTTACCTTCCATTTAATTAGCACAATAAAAGATCTAATGCTATTTAAAAGGCAGCTTCTCCATTGGTCAGCGTTACATAATTCTCGGTTGCCACCTGTTTCATGACGCTGTAGATGACTGGAGGCATTTTTGAAGCGGGAAACTGACTTACCTATTTGTGGAGATATTTCTTTCAGTAGAAACAAACAATACCGAAATTTGCAGGACACTCTCCTGCAATGCAAGCTAAGCCAAAATATTGGATTTATTACCATATAAACATTTTCACTTGCTTTAGTTACAATTTTGCGTAGCGGAGAATTCAGGAAATTGTGGCTTGTGTGAATTTGCTAGTCATGGCTTTAGGTTGCTTAGAAATCTGAAAATTCTTTCATTGTGGTCTGAAAACTTTAAATCATTTTTGGAACCTTTTTCAAAATAATTAATCTAGGTCTAGAATTGTATATGATTATTAGAAGTTAAAAACTACACAATTACATTTTGTTGAAATATTGTCAATTTAAACAGTCAATAGCGAAAAAACATCTTGAATACTCCTCAACACTATTTTTTTGTTTGTTGGTTTTTTATTTCATTGACTTTACAAACTAACAAAATTTCAGTGAAATGTAACTAATATTTTTATCTTCTAATACTTTTCTACAATCCTAGAACCAAATACGTGATTTTAAAGATCACCCCATGAAGAATTAAAATATCATTAATTAAATTTGTTTAAAAAAGTACTTTTTTTAAAAATATTGTCAGAAACAATTTATCATTCATATAGGTGACATTTTTATTAAATTGGTTAAAATGCAATCTTCACATACTATACATCTAAGAATGCAGGGATTTTCTATCACAAGTTCTGATTTAATATGTTCTGAAGGCTCTGTGCAACTTTCTTACTAAAAATCTGAGACTACATCCCTGAACATAAAAGTATAACTTCTCTTTGAATTTAAATTAGTGGAGTAATCCATAAAAATTCTACTCAGTGTATTTAGTTTCCTGTCTGGTTAAGGACCCTCATATATTTTTTTAACCCAGATTTATGGTAGGATAGTAAATAAATAGTTACTCTATTTTAAAATTGTTTTTGAATTGCAAAGGTTATAGTTTATTTTCATAGTCCTTTTGATTCCATATGTTCAATGTGTTCAGTGTATCTCGGCTGTATTATTATATTTAGAACTAGGGTTGGATAAATTTTCCCCAGCCCAAAAGAAGCGTGTACACACACACACACACATACAAAACAACCACCTTGAAAAATCCACAGTAATTCTATTACAATATTTTAATCATTTTTTAAATTATTTAAATAAAATAACAAAACTTCCAAACTCGTGTATTGAAATATTCATAAAAAACTAAAGTCTCGTACAAAAAGTTAAAAAACAACACATGTATAAAATAAAGTAAACTGACTATTAAAACAAATTTCATTGATTGGATTCTAGGATACTTCATTATACTTGTACTTGACAATACTTAATTTATTTCAGTTTGATGGTTCGATTAAGAAAAATCAATATTGTGTGTTCACTAAATTAAAAAAAGAATAATTCTCAATTAAACCCCAGAATACCCTTTGGGTCAGGTTAAAAAACAAGACTTTTTTTGCCATCCCTGTTTGCTTAAGGTTTGTTCCAAATGTATTAATCCAGCCTTCTATTGAAAAATATATTTACTGCAGGTTTGTACAGATTTGGTAAATTTGATTTTTAGAAGGCTACATTTGGAAAATTCGAGATCGAAATATAATAGATATTTACGAAAAAGAACATTGCTAATTTTTAAGCAAGTTCCAAATCTTTCCTGGCATGACTTTTCCCAGGAATTAATCTCTTGGTTGGCGAGACGGGATTCTCCATTAACACAAGGAAACCAAATTTAAGTACTCATATCTGTAAACTACCACCAATATCAGGATACCAGAACCTACAGAATTCGTGTTAAAATTTGAAGGGAAAAGAGAAATGCTTTGCAAATGGACATATTACCTGATGTTTAATTCTCCCGCTAGTTGTTAATTAGAATTTGTGCGTGTTAGATTCACGTTTGTGTGGTTCAAAATGATGTAATTGTTTTTTGTTTTTTTTTAGATTATCTTAAGAGTGAATTGAAAATTTACAGTTCTGTAAGAATTTTGTTGCTTTCACCACCACAAAAGTTTTCTGAATGGGGAGAAAGATCTTCCCGGAAGTCGTTTGCGTGTGTGTGCACGTATGTTTATATGCAGTATGTATGTGTGTGTGTGTATTCACATATGCACTTTAAATGTTTAAGTCTATCTGTGTACGGGTGTGAAATTATATTTCCTCTTTGTAGGAAGAAATGCGGTGAACTATATAGAATTCATTCAATCGATACCGTGATCTTGTTTATGTATTTGGAGGAACATTCTCTTTTTGTGTTTTTGCTTTTGCATTCTCAGTTTCTCTCTCTCTTTCTTTTTCTTTCTTTGAAAATTATTTTGGTCTCCCGCATCGACAATCAATTATTAAATTATTCTTTCTTCAGAATGTAGTTCACAAATTACGTAACATTCTAAATAAAAGTCGCATTTTCTCCGACAAATATTTCTCACCCGTTTAGATTTAGATTTATTTAGTCAAAAAACAGTAAAAACTATGTGCCGTATGGGGGAGAAAATAATCTTCGCACGTTTTCTTGAGTTCTAGAATCCCTTCCCATCATTTCAAGTATAAATAGTAAAACGATTAGTAAAAGTTATAAATAAATAAAATTTAAAAAAAGCGCGAGATTAGCGATATTTAAAAAACTAGACATTTTTGTTCCCTACTTATAGAAAACTTATTTGCAACGATAAACGAACTGCAGATTTTATTTTCTACATTGCTAACAAAATAGTTACTCGCCCTTACCTCTACTCCTACCACTACAAGCAAAACTAGAGTTCAACAAACGTTGCGCATAGTGGAGCTACATTTACGATTTTTTGTATGTTTCAAAAACTGCAAATACGGCGCTGTTAATGAATAGATGCGTTTCTTAAAATTGATTGTTTTCCCTGTTCATTAGTTTGCAAACAAGGGCTCGAGTAAGTCCGATAAATATTTCTAAAATGCTGAGTGTAATTTTAGTGTTTGAAAGTTAATGTATTTATAAACTTTCTGCTTTCCTTATTAAGGAGAATTTCATTAAAAAAATTTAAAAATAATTACATGCAATGCGATGTGTTATGTCATTACCGGATAGTGTTTAGTCGAACTATTTTGATATGAGTGAAATATTGTTTTTGTACTAAAACGCCAATGCTCAAGAGAGTTGCTTCAATATTGCATTGACTGTAACACTTTGATGACGATGGCGGGGATTAGTTTATTAATTTTCTTTGTCTTATTATTTCTAATTATTATTATTATTATTATTATTATTATTATTATTATTAGCATCATCATTATCATGGACCAATAACACACGTCAGACTGAAAATACCAATCACGTGGTATCTTTACGCAAAATTTTATACAAAAGTAACATATTTACATTGTATTAATAGTATTAGTAAGTGTTGTAATACTATTACACACTTTTCAAATGATGTTAGTACTGCAAGTGATAGTAGTTACGTGTCCTCAATGCTAACATTAGGCCGAAGTTTTTGTAGAAATACTTACGTCTGTATCTCGCAGCAACGACGAGGACTGCTGTCGACATAATTCGTTTCTTTTGTAGTGTATCGTGCTAATTAAATCCCAGATTATTTGTAAGTGCCTTCGCATTGGGGAATATCAGTCGGTGCTGTCTGTTAAATTATTTGTCATTTGCTTATTGTGTGGTTCAGGCGCGGATCCACAGGGTGGGACATGAGGGAAATCCACCCCTTCCTAATATTTTTCATCAGCTATTTTAACTTGTCACGAAACTTTCAAACAAAATATTTTCGGATAATCACTAAAACGAATAAAATTATCGCAGCACAGGGAGTTGAGTGTAGCCCGAGACATTTTAGAAAGTCTACAATGACGCTTTCGAGCGAAACATTTTGAATTTCCTCTTCCAAAATTTGTCTCTGGATCCGCCCCTGGTGTAGTTTGAAAGATAATATTTCCATGTGTCATTTATTTTTAATAGAAAAAGCAATGTTAAAAACTGTGAAGTGTTAGGGAGAAGTACTGTTATGAAAGAAATAAAACGTGACGAGTACAGACAGTTGTTGGTTGTGTACGAACATGTATAATGCATTTAAAACTTAATGTAACTTAAATGTATTTCTTCCGACTTGCAAACTATTGCCATTTTAAATGTTCCTTTTATCTCCACTTCAAGGATGTCAGATATAGGCTAAAACTCTTTTTGACACTATTACAATAGTTATTTATGCTAAGTGCGTTATAAAGGCCTTCGGGCTTTTTATCGCAGCTTTCTCATTGGAAACAGTACCCGTGGTACATACAAGATTTTAGTTTTTTTTACTAGATTTTATGAGTCAGAATTGCGTACTTACTAATTAAATATATGCTGATTTAACTCGACTTGTCTTCAAATTTCCCTCCTATAATTAATTTTCATAATTTCCTCCATAAGAGAACCATGCAGCATCATTCAACTGTTTTCATACTTCCCTCGTTACCACGATCTTCTCGATCAGGTAAGTTATGCAGCGAATATCGATCTCCATATACAAGGCGATATCAAGCAATATCAGCAAGCGTGTCAGTGAAAACAAACTTTTTATCACTTGAATTATGATGGTAATAAGTTTTCTTGATAAAGTTTCCAAATCCAAAATAGAATAAATAATTACAATTTGTTCTTAAAAACATTTATGGTACTGTCTCAAAACAACAAACAAAAAAAACAACAAAAAAACAACTGATTGTCTTAAAATTGGATTTGGAAATTATAAAAAAATAACTTGTTTCATTAATTTTGCTCTTTTTAATGTTCAAGAAATAGCGTGATACGTATTCTTTCTACTGGTGTTCTGCCTACGATTGTTCAGCTTAATTCGAATATATGTCATGTATATCGTAATATTTGTAATACAATACATTTAAAATTCTTAGGTCTTGAAGGGTTAATATACATTTGTTGTTTCAATTGAAAATGCTCTAAAAGTGTCAGTCGTTATGGCTGGCTTCGGAATACAACCGATTTGCAAGTCGACAATTTTTGAGGCGTGATGCCAAGACGATATGTACTACTTAATCTCTTCACAATGTTATTATTCGCATATCGTTTTGGTTATGTGTCAGTTGTCAATCATGTCTATGTAGTTATGACTTTTCATGTCATTCAAATGATGCCATATTAAAAGAATACTAGTGGAAGCTCTGTTGCTATTAACTTCTGGATATTTCCTGAAATAACACTCGTAGAGTAAGAAATATTTTGATTTGGATAAGAGTTGAGATTAAGGAATGTGAGGACCTCGGCATGCATCGCAGGATTTACTGAGGAGCATGCGGGAAAGCTTAATGGGAGTTTTTAATTTTATTGTCTGGATGTTAGCAGCTTGTCATTAGAGTTAAGCAGCGTGCGTAGGAGTTGGCGAGACGTAGAGAATTTGGCTCCGGAAAAAGTGCGAGATTTGTTCTTTTATTTATTTATTTGATAATTTATTTTCCAGTAAGTAACTTAAGCATTCGCCAAACACATTGTATTTGAATTATGATTTTATAAACGTAATCTCAGAGAGGTTAAAGAAAATCCGTATGCGGAATCTGGAAATATTCTTTACTATTATAACACTTTTATGTCTCATCGATTATACATTTCTATATCTCATTTCGATGAAGAGATACAGAAGCATATTTTGTTTACATGGAATCCTCACCCTCAGTGGAATGTACTGTTCAGAACTTGGGGGAAATAGCTATCAGGAATAAGAGTATTTTTGTAAACAAAAATGGACATTCAAGGTGTAATTCCATGGTGTTTTCCTACGCCATGGAAATATCCAAATTTGGGACCAAGGTATCCAGCAGATCTACGTTTACGTTACGTGTGCGTTTTGTAAGTAACTCGATTCGCTTTAGAGCATAGCTTCCAAAGCCATTAGCTATTATTGTTACAAAAAAACAACTCATTTTCACCAAAAGGCTTCGTTTACATTGAAACGCGAATACAATTGGAGCTCCTTTTTATCGTTTTTTTAAAATTATATAATTGGAACCATCCTCAAAGATTTACGTCGATGTTAACGATCATGTCCATCCGCAAAATGAAAGCTCGCTAGCTTCAATTTTTCTGTGCGTTCAACGGGATTGGAAAGGGCACCTCCGGATAAGATGGTTTACACGTACACGTGCAAGTATATACGTATACGCGAATAAATACTGAGGTAAGGGAAAATACAACTTTTTTCTCAGTTTGAAACAACTCCAGATATGAGAGCGTAGGCTTCCGCTGGCGGTGTCTCCCGTCCTAGGCACAGGTGTTGACCTTTCTGCCGCCCTTCTGCGACCTTCCTAGGAGTCTCCCGGACAGCCACGTAGTTCACTACAAATGCCTTAAGTTTTTTTAACTGTGACCCAGCAATTGAAAAATTGTGAAGAAAAAAAAAATCCACAATATGATTTTGAAAGGAAGTTCTGAGATTTTTCGGCTCGGGCCGTATTTTAAGAAATAGTAAAACAGGTCGTGTACATCTCGGTCCAACATGACCCCTTTCATTTCCTCATCTTAACCTTCATCTGTGACTGAATTGGTTTCTCATAAATTGACAAAAACTATCGTCTTTCCGTAGCGTATGATATACTAATCCAAATTATTATAAAGCTTTAAAAACATGGTAATTTGTAACTGCATTCAAAGTCAAAATATTACTGGGTGCTACATCAATGTATACAAATGTATAATAAACACTAACATTAATGCACAATACTGTTGCAATCATTTTCAAAGTATATTTAAAGGCAAAGTGATTTAAATGCAGGAAAATGGTTTTTAGTTTTTTAACTGCAGCCCATCACTCACAAAACACTGGAATGCGTTTGAATTCGGCACCGAGAAAATATTTAAACATATTTTTCTGATAGTATAAATTATTTTCTTATTTTTTATATTTTTTTCAATTGGATAAAATGGTGTGAAGTTGACGAATTTTTGATGTAGAGGGACGACGTTTTTGGATGTCGAGGGATGTGGGTGGTGAGATAGGTGCTAAGAAACCTTTCAAACAAAATTTTGTTAGATTTATAGTGTAACTCAAATGTCAGTTGGTTTAGGGGAACTTTTACCATCTTATCGGGGGGTATCCTTACGGCCGTCGTGCAGCGCCCGATTCAAACAGGTGACACAGAGAGGTTACTAAGGGTTTTGATGCAAATGTCTTTTGTTGAGTATAAATCGAGCGAAGTGTGCATTGTAGTTTTTGGACCTGCTTGAAAAGTATAAGAATGAATCATCGAATCTAACCATTTTGAGGCCATGTAAAACTGAAGTTTGCCTTCAGCGCTTGATTTTTTTATAGTCCAGAATGCGCTTGCAAATTTACCAGCGCCAGAACTATTGATTTTTTTTATATTACAGACCGGACCAAGTTAAAGTAAATTTTGTGCGATTTTTGTTTTGGTGAAAAAGCAACGCTGATCGGGGTTCTGGCACTGCAGCATGTTTCGCCAGTGCTCGCCGTCTCTATTAATGTTTGAGAGCGCGATGCAGCGCACGTTCAATTAAATTTTCCTTGGGGTCACTGATATTACTTTTACATGAAGTTCGTGAGGGTGAACGAGGTTTAAGAACTAGAAGAATCGATACATTAATTCTCGAAATCAGTCATTTTTCAGAACAATAACAAGGTTAAATTGTTAATAATTTAAATGTATGACTATTTTATTTAATATTTGTTTTTCCATACGAAAATTAATTCGAATGTATCAACTATTCTGTTTTACTTGCATTTATTTAAAGAAGTAATTTGTATATATATATATATATATATATATATATATATATATATATACACACACACATACATACATACATACATTCATGTAAGAGGTATGGTTTTAAGCGTATAAACGATTTTACGTGCCCTCATCCTTTTAAATAATAATAAGATTAGAATCCTCCAAAAACGTATAAAATGATTAGATTTAAATTTAGACACATTCAAGAAATGTAATGTAGGTACTAAAATCATAAAAGCAAATAATGAAATACCACAATTTAAGCCAATAAAATTAGAATTAGCATATTACCTCAACACACAACTTACCATTTAATAAAACCAAAGTACGACCCATCTCATTATATTGTTGCCGAATTTGGATTTTAAACGAAGAAACTTGAAAAAAATAGAGAAATTCAAAACTAATTTCTGTAACAATAACCATCGCACAGTAGTTCATAACCTATAACGAACTAGTCATTCAAGCACAAATTTAAGGAAAATTGGTTCTTGATATCCCAGATTTTAATTTTTTTACATAAAGAGTATAATAAAAAATATGAAACTAGTTTGTCATTTTTTCCCGAACATTTTTTTCAAAACTTTATTAATTTTCAACATTTTCGAAATAATGCTCCAATTGCTTAAGTTAATCGTTTGTAACTAGTGTTGTAATTTTGACAAAAAAATATATTGTGATACTAAAGAACAAAATATGCTCTTTCATTTGATGTCTGTATGGAATTAATTGAAATTGTAAAATTATTTCGTGACTTTTCTTTTTAAAATTTTTCTTAACTCGACAAATAACGTGTGTAACATACCACTGTATTTTCTGAAGTGTTTGACACAAGGCTGGTGAGTTTCAAAGTGGGGGGAGAAGATAGCCGATTCGCGCAATGACATGGCTGGGATAAAAACTACGCTCGCACTTCACTGGTTCCTGTGGCGGAGCCCCGCTCCGCTCCGCTCCGCTCCGGGCTCCCCGCTCCGCTGTGAATGGGAAGCGTCGCAACGCTGGCGGCCGCGCGCGGCCACGTGACCGGTGGCGCACCTGAAGGTCAAAGCGCCGAACCGAGCCGAGCAACGCCGATCCGATCCGGCGAAGGGAAGGGGGAGCGTAGCGTAGCGGAGCTGAGCTCGCCGCCGCCGCCGCTTCGCGTTGCATAAGCGCGCTTCGTTTCGCGTCGTCTGCACTCCTTGGGATTAACTGGGCGGCGCGAGCGACGGCAGAACTTGTGGACGTCCCAGTACTAGGACTTTGATTTTAAAGTGAATGACATGGGGAGCAACGGCAGCGCGTTAACTTCAGCACCGAATATATTGATAGTTTCGCCGTTCATCGATAATAGCGAACGAGGCATTGAGCAGTTCTACTCAATGTACAACAGTACATAACTAATTAATACTTTTGTAACGCATTAGTACGTTCTTAATTTTCTTGTAGTACCAGCACTCTGTATTTTCGAAAATTACAAAAAGTTGCGAAAATATTCTTAATATTTTGCACAAATTGGTGGTGTCGGCCTGGTTAGCCGAGATCGCTAAGGTCGAAGAGCCGCAAGCACAAGATCCGAAGCTGCCGCGTGTGTGAAGTGTCGCGGGTTCGAATCTTGCCCGGGGCATGGATGTTTGTGTGTATCCGTATACCATTTCAGTTATCCCCAATGTTACTTAGACGCTATTAGAGCGTAGAATTTGGAAAGTGTTTATCTTTGCGACCAGGAGAGATGACTCAGGGCATCAACTGATGCCACTGCAGTACCTCTGACCAGTAGGTCCTGGGTTCGAGACTCGAGAGTGACAAGATTTGAGAGTGACACTAGCTTGTCAGGTAGGTCGTATTCAGTCGTCTGGAGAAGAATGCTAGAGGCCGACTGCTCTGATGGGTACTTTCCCGTGGTCTCTCCGATCAACACGGTAGGTCGGCGCCGGATCTCGCCACAGCGGGTAACTCCACCGCCACCCCGAGCACAATATGCACTACGCTTATGGGGCTAGTGATCCTAGCAGTTGACGTGCACGGAATCGGTAACAATGAATCGTAGTTGTTGGTAGCGCTGCCCTCCCTGAGCGACGAGCAGTTGCGCTCCGCAACGCGCGATGGAAGTTGTGTGCGGGAGCGCGTCATAGAGCACCTTCGATATCACATTTTGTCGCATTCGTGTCCCCCGCCAGCAGAATTCGGCCATTTTTGCATGATCTAGTGACGAGCGTTATAAAATTAATCTTTCTGCAAGTTCAGGATTAAAAGAATATGAAATATTACTGTAGCTTTGCTTACCCAACTGAATTTCTATTTCATTACAAAATTCATTATTTTGTAGACATTCTGACGACTCGAGTAATAACAATCCGTGTTGTGTCGGAAAGAAAGTATAGTAATTAACAACATATCACTCCTAGATGCCTTGGTAACCTCATCTCTCTTTTTCGAATAATTCCTGAATATTCTTGATTCTAGAAACATCTGACAAAACGTGGTGCTTTTGATTGACAAGGAGAATCAATTCAGTTAACAATCACTTTGTTTTGTAAATTTATCCCCCCCTCCCCCAAAAAAATTTCGGTGCTGAGTTCCCCAATAAACATTTTTTTCTCTCGAGAATACGCTTACAATGTTGAAATATTCGAAAAAAAAAATCATTGTTCCGCACCAATAGTTTTGGAATGACCTCCTCGCTTACCTGAATGGTGCGCAGGAAGAGGCCTCCTTGTGAGAATCGGACGCGCGCCCGGATAGGCGCAGGAAGCCCGCGGCACCGACACTTGAAGGCGGCGCTTCTCTCACGAAGCCTTCTCTCCGCTGGGGACGCGACATCGCCCACACAACATCGATGCTCAACATTAAAACATCGATCCAAAACAATCCACGTTTTTAAAACATTGAATTAGTAACCATTGAACTCTGAGGGGGGGGAGATTTAATTTCTATGTTGTATATATAATTACTATTTAATTGAGATTCAACTAGCCAAACGGAGTCACAAAATCATCAGGAAAAACTTGGATTATCAGATTCTATAATTAAAAAAAATATAGATTTCTTTATTGGCGAAAACTCGATTTTTTTCCCACTCATAGTGACTTTGATCTGAAGGATATTCAACTGATGGTTATCTAAAATATATTATAGAATTTTCTTTTTGTTCACCTTTTTTCATTAAAAAATCGAACACAAAACATCGATGTTAAAAAAAAACATTGGCTTAAAAAACAATGTTAAATACATCAATGATTTTATAAAAACATCGATGTTTTGCAAACATCGACAGAGATGTCGCATCTCTACTCTCCGCCCGACGAGTCTGTGAGCGGACGGTGCGAGAGCAATATTGGAGAGCGACGCGACGTAACAAAATGTTGGGTAGACCCAAATTTGGAGGTCGAACACCTAACATTGCGCAACTTCCAGTTGAACCCAGAAGGACTCGCACCGCAGGAGGCGTATGAGCCGTTAGTGACAGGGAAATTGAATGTACGCATGCTTGTATTGTAATTACGTAACTTTAAGTTGAGGATTAATGGAATAGATTTTTTTATAAGGGCCATACACGTCATCAATAAATTGTTAATCGACAAATTCTAATTATGCGTTTCAGATAAGTTCGTATGAAGCAGCCAAATTTTGCAAAATGACTGATGAAGGAAGGATCCGGCCCCGTGGTGATAGGGGAACACTTCTTCCTGCGCACTGAAGGCATTCGTTTTGCCATGAGGATCTAAATTTTCTCGAATCGTAGATCTACGGAATTTTATGTTAACATGAAATAATTGTAAACGTTGTCATTGCCAACAAAAGTATTTAATATAAGAGCAGCTTTCGATGGCTTAGCCATCATCATCAGTTGTCTGCTGGATGGAAGCCACAAAACGACTACCTAGTCGTTTACTAGTAGACTACGTAGTCGTTTTGTGGCTTCCATCCAGCAGACAACTGATGATGGCTAAGCCATCGAAAGCTGCTCTTATATTAAATACTTTTGTTGGCAATGACAACGTTTACAATTATTTCATGAAAAATGCCAACGATAACGCACCACAACACCTATATTTTATGTTAACAATTGATAATGTAAAATCTCTCTCTCTCTCTCTCTCTCTCTCTCTCTCTCTCTCTCTCTCTATCTCTCTCTATCTCTATCTCTCTCTCTATCTCTATCTCTCTCTCTCTCTCTCTCTCTCTCTCTCTATATATATATATATATATATATATATATATATATATATATATATATATATAAAAATTGATAAATCTCCAGATGTGATCTGCTAAGATCCAACGATTTTGAAGGTAACATAGAATCCCTGGTTGGCTCTCACTGCGAATCCTGCAGCTTCCTGTATATTGTTAACTGTGAAAATGAATAAAGTCGTGTAAACGTGATTTGTTAGTTGCATTATTTTATATTAATATGTATATTTCAGTATTAAACGTTGAACTCCAAAAAACTTAGAAAAAGGCACAGAGAATAAAGACAATTCCTCACTTGAATGATTTGATAAGAGTTTTCGAATCTGGAAAGTTTTAAAGTTTTGAGGGTTGCTAATAATTGAAAGACAACTTCCTTTCTTTTACAGTACTACTATACCCATATCAAACAGATAAATTATCAAATTTTCACAAGCAAATCACTGATTGCCAATTCACTTAGAGTAAACCGGAAATCACTTCTGTGTAGCATTGGCCACTTCCGCGTTGCCGCAACATTGCGTACTGTGTGAAGGTTCCGGACATGCTGGAGATCGCCGTCTAGACAAGATGATATCGCCACGCGCAAGACGATAATTTGCAGCGAATCTGCGGAGAGCACGCGAGGCCGACGGCCGCAAAGCAACAGGAGCGGGCGGCGAAAGCGCGGAGCTGGGCACGAGAAGCACCAGCTTCGGCCACCCATCATCATTATTATTATTATTATTATTATTATTATTATTATTATTATTATTATTATTATTATTATTATTATTATTATTATTATTATTATTATTATTATTATTTATTATTAATAATTAGTACCTTTCTGCCCATGAAGTATGAATAAAATATTTTCGCATAACACTGCAATAAATTAAATACTTTTACAAACCATCTTTACGAATACTCCTATAACTTAATACTCGGCCCGGCTTAGGTAGCTCAAGGGTTTCAGTTATCACTACAATTCCCCCTGACCGGGAGGTCCTACGATTAGAGTCCCGACGATGGAAGTGTTTTCGACATTGGTTAGATAGCTGGGTTGAATTCAGTCGTTATCCGTAGCAGAATTTAAGCGTCCGGCTGATCTAGTTTTCCGTGGTTTCTCCCATCAACACCAGCAGAATATCGGAACAGTACCCTGACAACCGGGCCTCGGTCCGTGCACGATTTTTCCTTCCTCTTCGTCTTATCCTCACCGATTACTTACACACACACACACACACACACACACACACACACACCGCGCGTAGCCTATTGTTAGAGCTTGTTGCTGCTGGGGCAGTGTCCCACTGGCAGGCGGTTGCTGGTCCCTCCCCC
Organism: Gryllus longicercus; assembly: GCA_038098605.1. Classification (NCBI taxonomy): domain Eukaryota; kingdom Metazoa; phylum Arthropoda; class Insecta; order Orthoptera; family Gryllidae; genus Gryllus; species Gryllus longicercus. The sequence goes on along the minus strand of JAZDUA010000209.1, from coordinate 1,432,015 downwards.
TCCCCCAGTCGACGTGGTCGGCGCCGGGCCTTGCCATTCAATTGGGGAAGTTCACTACCACCTCCAGCCATACAAGCATGCTCTACACTTACGGGGTAATTACCTTGGCAGTTGATGCTCCTGGAAACGCCAATGAATCAATCAAAATAGTATTTCCGGTATTCCACCATCTATGGGCCACACATAACTTCTGAACGGTTCTCGATATCGAAATGACGGTCACAGGAACAAATATCAATTCAGAAAGAGTGGATATTTCCTATTTATTAGTCAGAATTGAACTTTCTCATCTACTGACTGAAATTCCAAAGAATTTGTTAATAGCGCCACAAAACTCTGCAGTAATTTCGTCGGCGTTTGCACACACGACTACGAACGAAAATTGCTATCAATGTGGATCACGTAGGGCGTGTGTGTTATGTGTAATGTGTATATGTATATAATTGTGTGTGTGTGTTATAATTTATTTAGATGTTATTCTATTTTCTATACTTGTTTGTGGCGTACTTTATTTTTGTAAATTTACAATGATATTCAGTTATTTTCTTTGAATGCTGTATCGAAGTTTTTGTTTTATCCCTTGGGGTACCGGTGTACTTAGTAAGAAGTTAAGTTATAATAAATAGTACCAGGAAACTTGTACCCATCAATGATCTGCTGAATTATCTCGAGATAATGTGAAAATCATCCACCATTCATTCCCGTCCCTTGTACGTGAAATGCTTGATTCTTGTACGTTTGAATGGTATGGTATCAGCTAACCTTATGCTACCAATTTCTCCGTTCTTTTCAATGACCGATGCTTTGGAATTTCAATAAGTGGAAGAAAAGTTTATTGCTGATGAATCAATGTAAAACATTTCTTACTCGGATCGATATTGTTGTTCCTGTGCCATTTTTGTCAAGACCATTCTTTGCTGTAATAGTGCTTGAATCCCTCCCCATTCCCTCTCCTCTCAACTCCGCGCCCTTGTCCCCCTCACCACAACTGTCTCGCCGCCATGAAGGCCAACTTCCCCAAAGGCGACAGTTGTAAGGGCTACTATGGAAATCTTGTCCATTTAATTTGATATGACTTACCATAATATAGCGTTTTATACATAATAGACTATCAAAGCATGAACAAATGATACATCACTGTATTCCTCTCTTTTTTTATCTATTCATTGTGAAAAAACAGCTCTATTTAAAAAATCAATGATAATTGAATTTTTCGAAAATAAAAATTGTACAAAAATATCTCGACAGCGTATTACGTGCCCCTATGATTGCGCATTGTGGAGCGTAAACTTCTGAGGGGGGGGGGTGAGTTTTTGTCACAAACTCTGCATTAGTTGGATACGAATTTAGTGAAGGCTAGCTGTTCTGAGTGGTTTAATTGGATCTATTGAAGACGGATTCCTCCAACTATGGGCCACCTTGCGCCTTCTATGCTTTCCCAGAGCGAGTCCTAGGAGGTCTCAGTGGGCAGCTGCCATATCTGCGAAGAAGAAATGCTCACCTCGTCCGCAAAGGGCCGTGTGCGTGGCCACTGTCAACTAGGATTGCATTGAGGCACGTGTTGCGATGTTGTCTATTCCGTGTAACAAATTTCCTTGGGACACTTGTTGCATTTTGCCCTGTCGCGTCCCGAAGAGGGCTTTGAGAAGCGAATGTTTGGCGTTGGCGACGCTGTCGCAGGGATTCGCGTACAGAGAAAGCGCCGCAGTGTGTGTGTGTGGCCATCGGCCGCCGCGCCAGAGGCGGCGGCACGCGAGCCGAGCTGGGGAAAGTGCGCTCCCCCGCCGCCCCCCTCCGCGCGTCGCGAAGCTCCAAGCGCGCCTGTGGCATAGGTAATAGGCTGCGAGGGAGTTTGCAATGGGGCTTCTTGGTGACAGCGTCGGATGGCGTTGCGCGTCCTCAGCTGATAGTATTTCGTACATCGTAAAGATGGAAATTCGAGTCCCTACGGTTGGCTGGCAGGAATTTCGACACCGGCGGAATAGGCGAAGACTTTTTGCTGGCAGGGCAAATTTCAATTCGGGGCTCTCGTGTAATTATTTTTGAAATGAAAGTAGAGACTTGAAATCAGAAACGGATTACGAATTCATAATTGGAATATTCGTTTGGATGTGATGCGATCAATACGAGCGTCTATGCCCGCCTAAGGACGCCGCTTCTGCTCGCATAACAACTGTATGCGAAGCCGTCGTTAATTATCTCTAGCTACACTGCTCCCGTTTCAGAAGCACATTTCATCGCGATAAAGCTTAAAAGATATTTTCACCAGAATATGTGATGATCCCCGCCACTCTATGAACACGCGTAGTTTCTGAGCGTTTTGAGTGTTGGCCTACGAAGGACGGGAATATGTAGATTTTGAAAATTGGAAAAGTGGATACGACACAAACGAAATAAATGTTGAAATTCTATATAATAAAAATGGTGGGACGCGTTGGGCTTAATTGGCCCGGAACGATGTTTGAGCTCGGTGTGTCAAGCTGCAGTCATGTCAGCACACTAAAAAAAAGTGTCTAATTTATTGCTAATCAATTGCCACAATTTGGAATTTATTGCCACATATTTTCATTGAGAAAACTGATGTAAGCAGGCTTGCCGCGACCTCTGCGCGCGCGCGCGCGCGCACACACACGCACACACACATATTAAAATTCGGAGTGTCAAATAATTTATTGCTAATTAATTGATAATGAATTGTCTCGATTTTGTTTGTTGAGAAAAATTGTGTAAGCTGATTTGACGTGACGCCTGGCTTGTTTCGATTTTCTCAACGAAAATACTGGAAATTAATTTGGATTTAGCAATTATTTATCAAAAAATGCAATAAATTATTTTACAGTTCCGGTCGAACTAAGAGTCGAATTCAACTTATGTGGTTTGGTGGCATGTGCTGCTTTGTGTCAAACCAGGTCACAACCGTGTTGTCCACGAAAATATGTCACAATAAATTTGAAATTGTGGCAGTTAATTAGCAATTATTTGTTAGTTTTTATTTGGTCGTGCTGACATAGCTGTTCCAGTAAACACACCTGTACCGGCTGCATCCCATAGCCTCGGGCCTGGTTACCTGTGGGAGACGGAGAAGAGCGCGGTCATCCTCCCGTTCAATCACAAGGCGTTCTGAGACACACTCGCCAATAGCCTCTCGCAGAAAATCAGCCTGACGGAGGGTTCGGCCCACAGATACTCGCGTTTGTCCGTCGGACAAATCGATGCCGGTAAAAGTATTTGGGCGCTCTACCCAGAGCGATTTTCAAAGTATTTCACCGGTTACATGACATTTCACGGGTCATTGGGTCGCACACGATAAACAATATGTGGCAAAGTTTCGCAGGAGATAGTCGGCGAATGAACCCAGAAAGCTTTTTCTGGAAAATGGGGAAATGCCAACGCCACAAAAAATAATTTAAAAAAACGAACAAAAATATCTTTAAAAATAAATTGTTGAATTGGAAAAAGTACATAATGGGAATTCTCCTTTAAAAGGAATGTTTCATTATCTGGTAATTGTTTTGAACATCTCTAGTTAGTAGATTTAAAAAAAATGACGTGGGTGGCGACGTGGCCCCCATCCCCCGTTTCTCTGGAGGCACCACTGGCCCCAACAACAGATGTTTTGCTGGTGAAGTATGCGATCTCTCTTGTAGGAGCGAGAATGCTCTTATCGCCAACCTGGTCACTTTGCGACTTGTTATTCGCGGGCTATTAGGTTAGTTCGAGTCTTAAGGTTTTATTCAGGCGACTGACGTGCAGTGGCCGTGTACAGCTGGCCAAGACGTTCCGAAGGCATTGCAATCGTAGTTTAGGTGGCATGGTGCCCCCGAAACCTCTTTTGCGGATCACAAACACACACAGGACGTATGAAAATATATTTCCGAAATATTTACTCTTATTATTTTGTTTCCTATATGCAACATGTTCGTATAGAACCACTAGACCGTGATTCAGAGACGCTACTGGAAGTAGATGCGTGGTGGGTGCGGAGCATTGTCGTAGTGTTTTGGATCGGCGCGCCCGCTCTCGCTCTCGACGAAAGCCGAGGCAGAAGTGGCCGTGGGGACGTGGGGCGGGCGCATTCCTCAATGGCGCCCTGCGCGCCCTGCGCCAGTCCCTTGCCCGCCCGCCGCTGCCTCCTGCTTGCTTGCTCGCTCGCTCGCGCGCCCGCTCGCGTGGCATCGGAATGCGCTGCCAGTGAGGGGAAGAGCGGGGGGGGGGGGGGGGGGGGGGACGCAAACCTTGACCCTGCTCCCCGGCGCGGTCTCTCACCTCGGAACAGGTTCCCTTCCCCCTCCCCTACCCCGTCCCCCTCCCTCTCCGTAGGCCCACTTCTTAAACAAATGAGCCGCCATTGTTTTGGAGTAGCAGGCTGGAGTGCTGGAGGGCCAATTGCTCGGCGATGTTTGCAGTTGAGATGTTGATGAGGCTTGCCACTTTGAGGAGGAACGGTCCCCTTTTCTCCTATTTGTTTCTATCTTTTTACTTTGTCGTATGCGCACGTGTACAGGCTGACCAGAAACTTCCGTTGCAAAAAATACCCCAGGTTCTGTGTCGACTTTAATGAAGAATAGCAAATTTTTTAATTTTTTTTATTTTATTTTATTTTTTGGAAGAAAAAAATCCAGGAAATTGAGTTTACATGTTACTTCCGGGCGCGAAATTCAAACCGACTGTCGCGAACACGGCGTCTGCGCCGTGACTGCGCCAACGAGACTACGCGTAGCGCAGTTTCTCCGAGTTTTCAGTGAACTGTCGAGTGAGGCGAACATGGCTTGCCGTAATTTCTTTATTAGTACCTTTAATATTATCAAGTGTTTTATCTGTCAATTAACAATTTAATCTATTAAATCTACGTGAAATGCATTTATATTATGATAACTACGGTGTGCAGCGGTGAAACAACGAAGGCGAAGAGGCACTAAGTCTTAAGGAAATTATCAAAATTCCTTGTACGCTCGAATTATATTTTGCATTGTCTTCAGTATGAACGAATATCTCGTGCTTTACAGAGCCACATGCAGTAAATAATGGTCTCCTGCAGTTCGTTTCCTTAATAGCATGGCACATGCAGCCGAAAAATTCGTACAGGCCGCATGCAGTAATAAGGTAATTTGCTAGGTTGTTTAAAAGAAGGTCATTAAATAACCACTATTCCCTCAGCTATTTTTATTTGAGATAATCTTCATGAGGAGCAATGTTGCCACATTTGAGGGGATGAAAACCTTCATGTGAATTTGTGTACACCCACTTAGCGGGTTATCTAAGCAGACTATCTATAGCTGGAGCTGCCCAAAATGAAACTCGCGGAAGCATCATTCGTGCGAATCTAGGACTAATCAATAAGCGCAATATTTTGGTGAACGACCATTTGAGCTGCACAAAGTTTTTAGCGTATGGACTTCTGCTTTTAAGGGGAGAAACTGTAATTTATCTTGCGTGGCATTCTAAAGCAAGAAATTCGTTTACACTGAAGACATGTAAAAAATTCGAGCATTCAAGCATTCGAGGAGTTGTTACTTTCCATTACGCTTAGTTCGTGTTCAACGTTCTTTGTTGCATACCTTTGTTATAATTTATTACAAAAATGCATTTTAAGTACATTCAATAGATCATTGTGTCCTTGCTGAGCGTTGCTGCAGCACATAACAAAAACATTTTAGGACAGAATTTTATGGAACAATCGTAACCCGTTGCTTTCGACGTTAGGAGAGAACTCCATGCCCCGCCCTAAGGCAGAGTCAGTTGTCCAACGTACATTTTGCTCTTTGGACACCGGAGTAGCTGAGGAAACTCTTTGAGCGAACATTAACGAACAGAATCCAGCCGCCTCCACGTTTACTCCGGCGACCCTTGTGAATCGGACACCCTTGTGAGTGTGTGGCGGTCGTCCATCGCTTGCGCGGTGGCAAATGCTCACCCAAGGGACCCTACGACACCCCGATTTGTGCTCATTATGCTACTCAAAACTAACATTCGCAGTTATATATTCGCTCCCCCACTTATAATTATAATAATTGTTGTTTCATTGATAAACATTAAATTTGAATGATTATTAAAAGTCGAAGTTTAATTAAAGCTTTCAAGAATTCATTTAATTGAAATGGAAGTGTGATAATGAATTTGTTTGTAATTACTTGAATACCGCATTCATTATATTTACTAGCTGGAGCCGTGTAAGCAGGAGTAAATCTTTGCGATCTGCTCAAGAGAACGGGGTGCTTGGCATCACGTCGAATTTTAACGTGCTTCTATGTTCTCGTATGAAGAGAAGTCTCTGAACGAATCATTACACCGGAAAATTACAATAAAATATTGTTGGTATTGTATCCACTTAGTTCGTGTGTATTTTAATTTTCCAGAACTCTGTAATAACCTTCATTCTCAGGTGACCTTAAGTCATGTTCTTGGAAAATTCGATTATAAGCGAATTAAATAAAAATATGACATCGACTTCTTGAACGTTTAAGCTATTCCTATTCTTCTGTGCTCATATCAACCAAGGTCTTCCTAATTAGGATTTCTAAAAAAAAATCATTCTTTCTAAAATATCCGATCGTTGAGTCTGATACCAAAATATCTTTGGTCCGTCTATGGACAACCCTAGAGGCAAAACCGTAAGCAGGATTTCCATCAAAATGTATCCTGATCGATTTGATTGATATCATGACACTTGAATTTGAAACTGAATATTTTGATTTTTTTCGGGGGGGGGGGTACCTTACATTTTTCAAAGTTTTCTCAAAAACGAAAAGCAAAAACATTTAAAGGTGTAGGTCGCATTTCAAATCGTAATTTATGCAAAATTGCAGTTCTTCAAAAATAAATCTGCAAATAAAGTGGTGTTCAATTTTTCAAAAATATGAGTGTTTTTTTTTCTTAATTTTGGCTAGCTTGAACTCCTACTTTTCTTAAGGACAATCAGTATGAAAATATATTTGTCTGTTAAATTTACGAAACAAAATCTAATCTTGGTATTTTACTAAGTTATAATTGTATATTATTAATTTAGTTTGGAAAATCTCTGAATTACGTTTTGATGTAATTAGTTTCGGTATTTCAGCTGTAAATATCCTGTTAAGTGCTATTGCCTAAATGCTGTTTTTCATATGTGGCATCATGGAGATAGTTTTGAAGAACTCTGCCAAAGAAAGACGCCAAACACAATGTAGAAGAAATATGAGTAAGGTGTGTGCAAGAAACAACTGTAGGGCTTGCTCAACTCTAGCCCACTAGTATGCATACAAACATGCTATAGCATAACTCAGGAGGGTGGCAAAGCAATCACCTCGATTTTCTTTAAAGAGCACGATTCACCTCGAGAATGGAGTCGTTTGGGCAAGATATTGTGTGCAAACTTTGATGTATTTAACATAGATTTATTGATGCCGATGTTTTTTAATATCGAGGTTTTTATTTGGTCTATTTTGTTTTTGAATGAAACAATACAATAATAATAATAATAATAATAATAATAATAATAATAAAAGATGACACTTTTCAAGAATCTATAATTTGAACATTCTCCAGACCAAAGCCACCGAAAGTAAGAAATGAGGGAGTCAAATTTGTGTTCATCAATGTAGTGTATTATTTCTATACGTTTCAATATATTAATACACGTTTTATTAACTGTTCTGAGACTTCGTTTAGCTAGCTAAATTCAAATTATAAATGAATAAACACCACCACCACCCATGTGTGTGGCATGTGAACACTCTTAGAGGTTACTAAAACGTATTTACAAACGTCGACGTTTAAACAGAAGGGTGTTGGGTCGGTGTTTGGCGGTCGCGAGGACGGTCCCGCCTTGTCGGGTGTGGGTGAGCGCGCGTCGTTTCTCCGTTTGCGCAATTGTGGATTGCGCGGAATGCGGAAGGCGCCCGCCCGCGTGCGTGAGTGCGTGCGTCGCCGGCCCGTCCTCGCTCGCCTGCACGAAACAATTGAAGTGACTGCCATTTTAGAAGCGGCGATAGCTATTTAAAAGCCGTCCAATAGTTTTTACGATTTTTGCCTCCGTTTCGGCCTGTCTCTTGGTCTGGGAGAAGTGGCTGCAACGGGTAAAACGGTTTCGAGGTGGTTTTCACTGGAAGAGGAGGGTCTTTTCTCCGGCTTAACATAGGCCACATTTGTCAGTTTAATACTATTTTCGAATTTATGACAATCGGTAGGTTTTTCTTCTTTTTTTTTTTTTTTCTTTTTTTTTCCTTTTTTCCAAGTATTCAGTTTTATTCCGATCTTCAAAAACTTTCGTACACTTAACCTTCAAAACACGAGATAAGTTACTTCCACATCAAATTTCTTAGGAAATACCCCTAAGCCCCTTCCTCTTGGAGAAGCATGGAAATCTGTGCTCTGGCAGTTTTTTCGCGTATACCGAGAAAACGCTGAAGAAATCTGCGGAAGTACATGGTAATTTCTTCAATGAATTTTGTTTAATTTCTATAGCACCATACGGCGCGTAGAAATTGAAGGCCAAATTTATAAATTAGTTCTGACGCACGCAAGGTAGGCCCCAAGAGGATGTCAATAAAATTACTTTTTATTCCATTTTACGGGATAGTAATAGTTCGCCGCTTTTCCTCTCTAATTTCGATAAAGAAGTATCTGTGGTTTCATTCGCTAGTTTATTTACATGGCGCATGGGGTCGCTGGAATTCTAACGGAGGTAAGCATGTTCCTGGACGTTCTGTTAGACTATATTTGACGTTCAATGGAAATTTCCCCTACTCCTTGGTGCGTAGTTGGCAGGGCTGTCTGTCTCTCCAGTGTGGTGAACAGTTCTTAAGACACATACGTGCATTCCGTGCAGTCATTCCACTTCGTCCAGCTATACAAAATCCATTGTGTTTATCTTCGTGTGGGGCAGACGGTGGGTGCAAGTTTTGCCCACAACCGAGCATTTTGTTCCCCCTCGAAAGAGCTCTGAAGTTCGGTCGAACGAGTTGCGGAAACTGATGCCTCAAAAAGGGGGAGGGAGAGATCGACCGATGCCGCTCATCCAACTCGCAGATCAAAGTGTGTCCTTGCAGGTCGTTCACGGACATTGGTGTTTGGCGGGACTTCATGGGAACCCTTTGTAGCAAACAAGTTTTTTTCGACCAGTAGTCTCAAATCAAATTGTTGGAACGCTCTATGAATCGTTTGACTCTAAGTTGTTTGCATTTAATTTAGCCCGAGTAAAAAATTAAATAAAACATTAAATGTTTCAAGAATAATATCTAAAACTATTGCCTGCTTTTTCTAATCCCTTCCTTATTGAGAGTTTTTAAAAGTTCCTTTCTGGGTCCACTTTATCTTCTAGTGCAAACTATTTGGAAACATTTCATACTTCATGCAGGATTTTCCAAGTTGTTGGACTGCAGTCGTAGGTAGCGTTTGGAGTGCGCTGTCGGGAATAGTGATTGGCTCCCTGCGAAGCAGTTCTATTGGGAGAAGGTGAAGTCTCGCTGAATATAAATTTCACGGGAACTTGTCACTTTGTACCAGTACGAAACTTAAAAAGTCTTATATATAACTCGGAACTAAGAACTTCGAATAAATTGAATTCGCGATGTCACACATTTATGAATACTGTTATTAATTGTGGTATAACTGTAAAGTGTTTACCGGATTTGCTTTTTCGGTTGTAAGGAAATCTGCCACAGTCCATTGTAAGTAGTTTGTATCGAAACCTTCAGCAGATGAACAAACGTAGCAATAGTGCGTCGGTATCAATGAACCTCAGATTTGTGTACTTGTGGCAGTGGCGGATCCAGGGGGGTGGGGGATGCGTGGCTCCCAAGTCCCCCCTAAAAAAAGGCCTAGAGTTTTAATTCGTTACACGCCTTTTTGTGGCATAATTAATTTAAATATTCGTTAAAATTCTGTAATTATTTTAAAATATTGTATAGTATTATGTATAAACTTAAACATTTGTTATTATATTATTTTTTATTATTTAACAACAAACTATGGTGGCCCCCTCCAATATGAACGGCTGGATCCGCCTCTTAGAACGATTTTAAGGATAGGGGATTATTGGTTAAATGGGGGGCAAATGTCACAAGAAAAGCTGCTTTGTCCCCTCATCAATTCCACATTTGATCGCCTGTTCACTAAGGCTGCGGCCACAGTAGAGCCGATGTGGCCGAAAGTTCGGTCGGCCAGACAAAACCAAACGAAACAGATCTTGGCGCGACAGTCGATGTTTTCGGGCACCATCGGGAAAGGTCGCTCGGGTTCACTGAGTTTCTGTTGACCGTCCCGTGTTTAAACGATTCCGAAACGACGGTGAAAGACGGCCGAGCGACCTTTCGGCCCACTGCCACCGCCCCCGGAGGTGGACGTTCGCGAGGCGGCGACGGCGGCCTTGCAGACGCCGCATTGGGCCAGTGCGCTCGTGCGTCCGTCAGCGCGGTGGAATCCGCGTCGAGGCAAGGCCCCGGTCGGGTCCCGTTGGGAGCTTTCTCCTCCTCCTCCCCCTCCTCCCCCTCCCCCCTCCCAGTGGGCTTTTGCGTACGCGCACGGGCAGACGGCGATGCGAAATCACGGGTCATTGACCTCCGCGCCACGTGCACATTCCCAGAATCGCGTGACCCTTCTTCGCTAACCTGAGGATTGCGTTTTTATTCGACTTAGCGGACGTAAAAATTAAAAATGTGTAGTTGTGGATTATTTGATATCATCTTGCTCTAGTTAGGTTTTTTTAAGTACGGTTTTTCTATCGTGTTTGTAAATCGTAATGAGGCCAAGCCGGGAGTGTCTGAGGCGAGGTGTTACCGCTTTTCATTTCGAAATATTTGGATAGTTGTTGAAAAGTAAATTAATCGGTGTTGCGAACTGTCTACAGTTTTTTAGTCAGTTTTTACGTATTGTGGACGTATTTCATGTGATTCGTGACGGGGAGCGAGGGAAATGGAACTTTTGCATCCGGTTTCTCTAAAAAACTCGAGAATAAAAATGCTAGAATTCCGCCTTGCTATGCGTGTGATGATGAAAATATTATCTTTGCGACTTGATTCCTGATTTTTCGTCAGAAGTTAAAGTGATAAAAGCGAAGGTTATGAAATTAATTTGTACAGGTGGGTTACACTCACCGCCTTGTAGAGCAATCGTCAAGAGTAGCGTATTTTACTTTAAAGAACGAAAATCCTCAAAACTTGGTCGCGAAATTTATTCATTTTCGTGTCCACAATGTGAAACATGACTATTAAGATATGTTCTCTGCAGTAAATGTAAAATTTGGAATGCGATAGCGTGTTTTGTGTTTGTATGCTTCGTGGAGCGGGTTGACGTACGAGCTTCAAATGCTTACGGTGACACCAATGAAGTAAGTGGGTGAGTATCGCCGTGGCTTCGAGATGGGACGTCACTTCGAGCAGCGGCCTTGACAGGGAACGACTCCGCCCGGGAATCGAAATGCTCTCCCGAAATAAGTAGCCGGCCTCGGTAGCTGCCTCGGCTCGAAGGGTCGCGGGTTCGAATCTCCCCTTGGGCATGGTTGTTTGTGTTGTCCTTACGTCTTTTTCCTACAGTTAAAACAACCTCAGTGGTCGCTATATGGCAAAGTTGTTAAAATGCGTTTAAATGTGTGCAGTCAGACGTTCGACTGTTGCCAATGTTGAGTGAATCAATATTACTCGTCCTCTTCAGTTCCAAGTCAAATGTTCAGTTTGCGCTTTCGCTGAAGTGGTATCTGAAGCGGGGATTCTTTTCACAACCCTTTAAACCGAATGGGTCAATGGAACTCGTGTGGCGTACGAGCATTTGATTGATAGAAATATTTGTACACGTAGGCTTCCGCGGCTCGAGTCTAGACTACAAGCCTACAAGCGGACAGCCTAGAAGTAATGATAGAAATATTCTTGCGCGAGGATAAACCTGTTGTTCCGTTGGAAGCTTTGATGGGACTCTACGATGATTTTTTCATCGCGGAGAGCGAAGGCCGGAATCTCGTTGTCGGCTTGGAAAGGCGCCAGCGAAGCGATTGTTCTGCTGGGCTAACCTAACCAAACTACGTAACACGGCATCGTTTTGAATCACAACCCGCAGTTCATCGCATTCCTTGCATGGTATACATTTATCCATTTGCTCAAGCTGTTCTTCAAAAAATACACCCACCAGGCATTAATTCAGGCCAAAGTTCAAACTGCGGTATGGTTAGAGCTCTGCGTTCGGAGGAAAGCAAACCCCTCGAGTATCGCCAGGCTCCGCTGGCAGCCGCCTCGATATTATAAAGCAAGTGTAGTAATGGCGAACGACTTTCAATTTCTTGCGATCAATTAATTATAATAAAAAGTCGTTTAATTGAGTGGAAAGAAACAATCGATTGACATAATTTTAGAGTGGTGTAACAAACACAATACAATTTTTGAAGCAATTACGGCAAATAAAATATAGTTCGAAAAGTAATATACAGTATCAGCGACAGAAAAGTAATAAACTATATCAGTAAAATAGAATATCAAAAAGCTTAAAATTTTCATAAAATCGTATTTCATCGTTAATTGTTGACAATTAACAACACAACACAAAATTAACAGACTCAACACAATATTGAGTTCCTGAGTACAACTCTCTATTTCTCTCTCAAATAAACAGGCCTCCCAAGTGGAGAAACAACTTTTCTAAACTAAAGGAGATAAGCCATTGTAAATCCTACTCCTAAACCTAATACGAATCACTTAAATCCTTGAAACGTGCGACCTGTTTCCCTAACGTACAATATCTGCAAGCTCTTGGAACAAATGTTATGCAGTTGAATAAGATGGGAAATGGAGACTAACAACCTCATCACCTAGAGACGTGATTAGTTAATATTTATAACTTATATTAATCGTTAATATTAATCAGCAATGTTCATTATACAAAAGTTAATTTTGGAAGACGCAATGTGTATTATTTATGTTGAATATTATTTACAACTGCTAAATTTAATTAGCGACGAACTGAAGAACCTGAAAGTTTTGCGGTTAATTAAGTTCTTCCTGATAAATTAAACGAAACGGTATTTATATGTTTGTAGATTTTAAGATGGTTTTCATTTTCTGTAATGACTAGATGTCGGTTGTTTCAAAAGGCCAAGAGGTTATGTGGGAGAGAAGACCTCATGAAGTGAAAATAGCCACGAATATTTTTATTATTATTGTTATTATTACTCTAGTACGAAGATACCACTCATCTCAATTCCTCAATTTTAACCGTACTTTTCTTTCTTATATAATCTTGAAATTAAGTCCAAATACAATTATTATATTTAATTAATATATACTGCTCCTCTGAGGATTTGTAACAAAGTTGAATATTATTATAATTGAAACGTATTGGTATTTGTCTTCACAAATGTTTTTATATTTTTATTTCTAACTCTTGTTTAGAATCTTCTCAGGAGAAGAGGGGGCAAGTGAGCGCCAACAGGTAAACTCTCGGAGATTTCAGACCTTTATTCTTCGATTTATTTAGAAATGCTTTTGACAGACCGTCAACTGTGACGGTATCATCTAATTGGGAGCCGTCACGTCGGTATATTGACGTTCAACCTCCCGATTGGTTGACAACGTAACAGCTGATTTATGTCAAGTGCAGTTGTGATAAAATCTAAGTGTTGTATGCTCTTGGAGAGAAGAACAGTAAAATAAGTTCCAGTTCTTTTGCGATTGGCAAACCTCTGACCACGCATTTTTAAGCGAAATTATTTCGTTTCAGGTGAGAGCTTCGTTTAAGCTTCCTAGCACGTGCAGTTCCCTGAAATGTATGCCGCCTATGCCGTAACGAGATCATCCCTTTCACTTTCGAAAATCGTCGAACAGTAAGAGCGAGTCTCCCTTCCATGATGGGCACAGAAGTATTGCAATGACGTCATATGTGCTATGCGGTCGTTGGCTCTGGGTGTCACCGGTTTGCTCCCGACCCGCTCTCCTGCTGAGCCCTGGATCAGTGGGACCTTTAAATCTTCGACGGTACGTCGAACCGTGCTTTCCGTGTCAGGAGAAATTAGCCGAATCTTCTGGATATACTAAATGTCATCGCCGGTTTTTGATTATCTGGATTAGGGTGGGGAAAATGACGGCTCTGCATCTGCTCCGCTTGTCCTGTGTCTCTAGCCGTGTGTATTCAGATTTAAATGTAGTGTCCCTTCAAGGGCACGAGCTAGACGGAGAAGGAAAAATCCCAAAAAGGGGTCTCCCTTCAGGACCTTCAATACCAAAATTTTAAGTAATAACGAAGCTCCCGATTGGATGACATTGCCTCCCCCCCTTCTCCATCCAGGTCGTTACCGTGAAGGGACACTACATTTTAAAATCGGAGTATTCTCGACTTGCGGCAGTTCTCCTAATTAGTGATTCCGGGCGCGTCAACTGCTAAGGTCATTAGTCCCGTTAGTGTAGTTCATGTTTTTTAATCCCGGATGTGGCGGTGATCTTCCCCCACTGGCTGGCGAGATCGGCGCCGACCTACGTCGGCTTGGGAGGGGGGATTCTCTCCAACCACGTTCAGGTCGAAACCTGAACGGATTCTTTTTCTGTTGCAAGATAGTCTGTTTTTATGTGCTGCGGAAAAATGCCTACCGTCGCGCACTGAAAGTTACTGAAAAATAAAGAATTTGAACAGTTTTGGCCATGCTGTTTTCACTAACGTCATGGACAACATTTGGTGCAGCGAACGACTCACATAATGCTATCATTGCTCGCTCGGATCTCTATACCAAATCAGTTAAATTTATTTTGTTTATTCCTCAGTTACTAAGGATTAATTGCAATTAGTATTACAATCTCTTCATTCTATTAACGAACACATTCATTAAAATTTCTATTGATAAATGTATTCATCAATTAACAATTTTGAAGTTAAAATTTTATATATTTCTATGAATAATTTAACTATTAATGATAAAAATGCTGCCATTTTGGCAAATATTGAGCATCGTCATAATCTCCCTCTGACTGTTCGGCGTATTCGGCAAGACCACCCCGAAGGTGATGACTAGCTCTTGAATGATATAAATCAACCGATCATGGACTTCCCAGTTGCTCTTGTCGAGCGAAAGAGTGATAATGACATTGTTGTTTTCGATCTAATTTACGCGGTAACTGGCATGGATAATGATCAAAATGACTAAACTAAGGTATACCAAAAACACATTCAACAGAACCCTCGTACATTGATGTCTGTGACGAAAATAATAGAAGGTTGGCAAACAATATTAACAATACTTGCATTTGGCATTGTATCGAGTTTGTTTCTCAATTTCGTAGAACTAGTATCTGGCAGAATAGGCCTTGTATCGCGCGCGGCGTTGCGAGCTTGTCAAGGGCTTGGGGAATGTCATTAGTGATGACCTAAAACATTGCCAAAAATGATCAATAATATGCTCTTAAAATGATTTTAAAATGCCCTAAAAACAAAGAAAAATGACATGAAAACATGATCAAAACCACTTCATATGAGCTGTTAGATATGTTACTGATGTAGTGGTGGCTTCTTTCTTTTGTTCAAGTGAACTCGACTCACAAACTTGGATTGGACTGTTCTTTACAAAAAATCTCTGCCTGTATTCCTTGCGAAATCGGCCGAACTGACAATGGCGCTGATAATGTCACAGAAACATAGATTAAATAGTACACACAACGGCTGACATTACAATATGAGCAAAGTAATCGAAAAGGTTAAAATTCGAGAGAAAAATGCACATTTGTTGCTCCTTGTCAATATTGTTTGAAACAAGTACCATTCAAATGATAAAATCGATGAAATCGGTGAAAAATGCAGTAAAAATGGCGTAAAAGGGTACAAAATTACTTATTAAACGAAATCGACGAAACATACAAGAAAATGACGTATAAAATGGGTCATTTCATTTCGTCAAAACATAAAATGAATTTCTATTCTAAACGGCATTGTTCTGAAGTGAAAAGAAAAAAAATGACATTTAAATCTGCCTAATGCAGATTAAACATAAGCCTAATGTTTCGGTGCCCTGAATTGGAACTCGTGCCCCTAGGAGCGCTTTTATCTCTCGGCGGACATTCTCTCAAAATAGGCAGGGCTGTACAAACCCCGCGGGGGCAATGATGAGCGTTGTGAAAAGTGTGGAATTTTGACGTTTTTTTTTTAATCTCCCCCCCCCTTCCAATAATTTTCCGATGCTTGGCGGCAGCTATTTTTTCACTGCACACATAAATAGTGAATATCTATCTATAGAAAAAAAGAGGCTAGTTTTCGACCTGTACCTATTTAACTGAGGCTTTTAAGAGACCGGTGTAGTTTTATTGTGTCGTTTTGGTGTGACAGTTACGACTTCATTAAAATTCATAATTAAATGGTAAATAGGGGAAGCTTTCACAACAAACAATACACGTTTTCAAAACTGACCTTTAAACCAAAACTACTCCTTTCTAATCGAAGTGTTTTATTCATTTTTTGCCACCCCCCCCCCTTCCCCTTGTACAGTCTTACTCCAAATCATGCGATGTTCTCCCATAAACAATTAAGCAGTTTTTGTAGAATCTACGCTTTGATCCAGGAATAATGAAAATAAGGTTACGCTGGAAGATGCTTACTGTCATAAGAGACACCGAATTGTAAATTTAACAGGAGATATTCTAAAAGTAAGAAACTCAACGAGGTAAACTGGTCTTGACTCATGTATACCATTTACTAAATGTTTTAAGCAATGTAAAAATGTGTGAAAACATATCCCACTGCCAGAAGTGAAAGTAATGGCAACAAATCTGTACAACAAATAAGGAGGCTGGAAAACATTATACCTTTCATTATTTTCTTCGTATCCCAATCATTTTCTGAGTGTTGAGTTTTAAGTTGTGACGTAGCATTATAACTCTAGCACCAGAGAGACAGGAGTTTGCGAGTAATCGTTGGCTCTGGCATTGGAGAATGCATTGGCGACTGAAGCTGTCACAGACGGAGAAACGTTTAAACATTGTGCTGTAACTTCACCGACAGAGAAAGCACCAAATATTTGTAGATGAGCTCCAATTGCATTAAATACATTTCATTGACAGATGGTTTGAATATTTCCCAATAAGGAATAGAAATTCCATGAATCATGAGCAGAAGACATACCTACGTAGTAGTTTATGATTTATTCCCTAGATTTTGTTATAGGTGGTGTGTGTGTGTGTGTGTGTGTGTGTTAATACTAGCTCCAGGGGTCGTCATTCTGCACGATCAGTGCCGAAATCCATATTCCGTGGGAGCATCTTGAGGAACATGTGGCACGTGACTCGTTTGAATTTCATCCGCCAGGCAGAACGGAGGACGAACGCCCTTCCTCGTTGCCTGCGCTCCGTGCCCTGTTCCATTTCCTTGCGACGGCACGAAACGATGTTAAATTATATTCTAAAAGTAAGAAACCCAACGAGGTAAACTGCTCTTGACTCGTGTATACCATTTACTGAATGTTACAAGCAATGTAAAAAATGTGTGAAAACATATCCCACTGCAAGAAGTGAAAGTTATGGCAACAAATCTGTACAACACATAAGGAGGCTGGAAAACATTATGCCTTTCATTATTTTCTTCGTAGCCCAATTATTTTCTGAGTGTTGAGTTTTAAGCTGTGACGTAGCACCTATATCTTTAGCGTCCTATAACGGAGCATCTTAATTCAGGTTTCGCAGAAACTGTTAGCAACAATTCCATTCCTTCTGAAACGCCCTGATATAATTTCGGAGGATTGGACTCCCAGGGCTTCAAATCGGCCTCTCGTTCATTAGATAATAAAATAGTTTGTCCGTATTGATTGCCCACTTCCTTTCGGCCGAGTAATTCAGATTCATTTAATTCCGTTCTGGCTTGTTCGTCCTGCGCTATGGTGTGTTAAATGTTCGGTCGTAAACGGCCGTTTTCGCCCGAAAGCGAATTCGGTAGAATTCGTTCTGACCTGCCTCTTAGGCAAACTGATTGCTGTTCATTGCACTGATAAAAGGTTGTGAAAGGTGTGAACCACTCCTTACGAAGTGCACGGCATATTAGTCATAGCTAAACAGCAGGTAACATAGTCGTCAGGCGCTTGTTTCTTATCGACTGTACAGCCAAGTTCTACTCGGCCACTTTTTTTTCATCCTTTTTCGGCGGAACAGGAAAAGGGACACGGAACAGACTAGTTGTAATCTGTTCAGGAAAATAAAGCATGCGTCATTTGTCTGTATATAACGTCCAGTATGACCGACGCACCCCATGCGACATTTCCCGGACCTTTTTCGGTTTCTGTGCGCGTGGTGCTGTTTGTTCCTTTTCTTTGGTTTTGAGATCGTTTGAGAGCCCTGGATTCTGTTGTGAGGTGATTTTTTGGTGGGAAATAATACTGTTGCCACATGTACTACCTTTCTAAGGACATGTACTAATACTCGGATTGAAGTCTAGTTTGCACCAATGAATTTCTCGTCGAGAGAGTAACTCACCTACGTGATTTCAGAAGGAAGCGTTGAAATTTACTTTTTTTCTATTTTTTTCACCAAATTTCTTAATATCAGCTCAATTTTGTTTTAAGTGTATTTCCGAAATTAATACTCGGATTGAAGTCTTGTTTGCACCAATGAATTTCTCGTCGAGTGAGTTACTCATATACGTTATTTCAGAAGGACGAGATAAAATTAATTTTTTTCCAAATTTTTCACCAAATTTCTCAATTACGGCTAAATTTTTTTAACGCGTATTTCCGATACTAATACTCGGTATGAAGTCTAGTTTGCACTATTGACTCTCTCGCCGACAGTTCTACTAGCATACGTGATTTCAGAAGGAAGCGTTGAAAATTACGTATTTCCTATTTTTTCACCAAATTTCTTAATATCAGCTCAATATTGTTTTAGGCGTATTTCCGAAACTAATGCTCGGTTTGAAGTCTAGTTTGCACCAATGAATTCCTCGTCGAGTGAGTTACTCACATACGTGATTTCAGAAGGAAGCGACGAAATTTACTTTTTTCCTATTTTTTCACCAAATTTCTTAATATCAGCTCAATTTTGTTTTACGCGTATTTCTGAAACTAATACTCGGATTGAAGTCTAGGTTGCACCAATGAATTTCTCGCCCACAGTTCTACTCGCATACACGATTTCAGAAGGAAGCGTTGAAATTATTTTTTTCCATTTTCATCACCAAATTTCTTAATATTAGCACATTTTTGTTTTACGCGTATTTCCTAAATTAATACTCGGATTGAAGTCTAGTTTGCACCAATGAATTCCTCGTTGAGTGAGTTACTCACATACGTGAATTCAGAAGGAAGCGATGAAATTAATTTTTATCCAATTTCCCCCCCCCCCCCAATTTCTCAATATCAGCTCAATTTTTGTTTTAGGCGTATTTCCGAAACTAATACTCGGATTGAAGTCTAGTTTGCACCAATGAATTCCTCGTCGAGTGAGTTACTCACATACGTGATTTCAGAAGGAAGCGATGTAATTTTTTTCCAATTTTTTCACCAAATTTCTTAATATCAGCTCAATTTTGTTTTACGTGTATTTCCGAAAGTAATACTAGGATTGAAGTCTAGTTTGCACCAATGAATTTCTCGTCGAGTGAGTTACTCAAATACGTTATTTCAGAAGGACGCGATAAAATTATTTTTTTTCCAAAATTTTTCACCAAATTTCTCAATTTTGGCTAAATTTTTATTTAACGCGTATTTCCGAAGCTAATACTGGGATATAAGTTAAGTTTGCAAAAATGAATTTATCGTCGAGAGTTTTAGTCTCACACGTAATTGGAGAAGAAAGCGGTGGAATTATTTTTTTTCGAATTTTTTCTTTAAATTTCTTAATATTAGCTCAATTTGTTTTACGCGTATTTCTGAAACTAATACTCACATACGTGAATTCAGAAGGAAGCGTTGAAATTTACTTTTTTTTTTATTTTTTCGCCAAATTTCTTAATATCAGCTCAATTTTGTTTTACGCGTATTTCTGAATCTAATACTCGGATTGAAGTCTACTTTGGACATTTATTTTTTCGTCGAGTGTTCTACTGACATACGTGATTTCAGAAGCAAGCGTTGAATTTATTTTTTTTCCATTTTTATCACCAAATTTCCGAAACTAATACTCGGATTGAAGTCTAGTTTGCACCAATGAATTTCTCGTCGAGTGAGTTACTCATATACGTGATTTCAGAAGGAAGAATAAAATATTTTTTTTTCCAAATTATTCACCAAAATTTTCCAATCTGCTCTCTGATTTGTTTCACGTGTATTTCCGAAACTAATACTCGTAATAAAGTCTAGTTTGCACCAATTAATTTTTCGTGCGACGTAACTAAACAATTGCTGTAATGAAATGGATTGAGTAAGGAACAGGCATTCCCATGCAATGGAGAAAGAAATGTGCATACCCTTTTTCTACAGATGCGTAGTGCGAGAAAGTGTGAGTTGGAAATTTCTCAACTTGTTCTAGATGAAGAAAGTGAAACACGTTGACCTCGAATATGGAAAACTCGATTCATTGCCGACCTTGTCACTTGTGTGTGGAATTTTTAATTTTTTAAAAGTACTCCTACAAGTATTGTATTTTGTGCTGCTGCCTTTCCCACCGATCAGCTGCCTTATACGTTTCGAAGATAAAACTGCCATAAATACCTTTTGTGTTTGTTCTTTCTTGTAATCGGAAAGATATAGGGAGTAACATACGTAGTGTGGTAATGCTGCGGAAAATCGTTTTCGATACTTCAACAGAAACAAACGTTCAAGAGTCCCCTGATCTAAAAAAAAAAGTATAGTTTTTTTAAACGTCCGTGCATCCGTCTGTGTGTCTATCCGTCTCTGAGCAACTCTAGCACCTAAACTATACATTGGATTTTGAAAAACAAGAATTTCTCAAAAAATGCTCTAAATTTTGTTTTTTTGAACTTTTTCTAGACATAAAGAGATGAGCGTATAAAAGGAGAAAACCCTTGTTTTCTGTATTCATTTGTTTTTCTTTAAACAATAACACAATTGTAATTTTTTGACATCTGACTCGTGTAGTTAGTATTCACATTGCCGCCGATGTGTATACATAGTAAGAAACACTTACTGAAGACGAGAATATATTTTGAGCAAATGCCGATGTCAATAACTATAACACTTGACGTAGTAATCATATTCGTCAGATGACAGTGTGAACAGCTCACTACAAAAAGTTCACATACAATACATGCACATTATTTTACATCACTTTGACCAATAACAGATTATTAAAATCGATACAAACGTTTATTATTAAATAAATAAATAAATAACCACTTGGACTGTGTGATTTTAATGAATCTGTAACAACTATTGTACGTCAGCTTCTGGATCATTGACCCCCATCTCGATCAGGTTTTTCGTCCAGTTTCCTTGGTCGTTGAGCAAATGTTGAGATGGCCCATTATTTTGTTTCTGGACATAAATGCAACTTCATTTTCTGTGCATGTCTTTTAGAATTCAGTGCGAAATATACTCGTAGTTATTCAAATAATGGATCTCCATATCGCCTTCTCGAAAAGCACGATGAAAAATAACAGCCCAATTATATTCCTGAGTTACACTTGAAAACATATTTAATTACATCGGGGAAAATATTTTGTTAAAACTCCTTACCAAAAACGCTCATTTCTTTGTATATTGAAATATCAACGAGTATACGGCTCTGGGGAGAGATCACAGAATTAAGAAAACGTGCACAAATTTACTTTTCCTCGTAGCAAGTCACATACCGTTTTTAAACTGTTTTTGATGAAAATAAATAAAAATAAATAAAATAAATAGCTACATTTATGAATACATGTGCTTCATATGATATCTTATAAAGTTACTCATCTTGTCGTTTACAATAAGCTCGAAATTTCACATTTTAAAAACCGTCAAGAGCTATTCTCTCAGAAACTTCTCCAAATTTTTTTGTTTACATAGTTTGAACGGACAGTTCTAAATGGGCTAAATAACATGACATAAATGCTACTTTCATGTATTCTTTTGTGCTTTAAAACAAATTACACATGTGTACTTTCTTTCAAATATCTCTCCCCGTTAATATTTACTTTAGCAGCGATATGTGTACATTATTGATTTTGTGAGTATAAGTGCTTTAAATTACTCGATACAACAGGAAATTATGGTGAAGAGCTGTGAATTTAAAATGTGAATGCTTCTTTGTTTATAGGTTAGATGCGATGCTAATGCAGCTATTTGAGCATTGTCGCTTTTTATGTCATTCGGAGGAAATGTTCATTTTCACGCAGAAAACTAAATGACTGTAAAACGATGGAAGTCGTTTCATCAAGTTTCGATAACGAAACGACCGCATACAAACGAACGATAAAGGACCTATAATACCGAACGAACTTTTATTCCAGCGAATTCCGCTGTATAGAAGTATGTTTGAAAAGCATATGTTCTCCACATTCCAATTTCGAGCGCGCTCAACGCTTGAACGCATGTCACCAAGGCGCGCGAGTGTCATTGGGCATGGTTCCGGAAATGAGGGCCTCTGACTTTCTACAAGTTGCATGTAACGGACACGGAAGACTGCCTGCAGGTTGAAGGGAACAGTTTCCAGTCTTTGATTGACGAACATTATTGACCTCCTGTAAGCTTTACACCCAATTTCCGAAACATATAACTTTTTTTGGGGAAGGGAGTGTAAAATATTTCACTAATGTTTTTTTCTTTTATTTTCAATATTATAAATAAATATAAAAAGAACTTTTGTGGGAAAGAGAAGGCAGTTTTGTTCCTGGAGTAGAGCGGCCTCTCTGCGAAGAAGCAAGGAACGCTGGCGCGTGGTATGGCGGCTCCACACATTCGGTACTCGGCGAGCAGCGAGCAAACGCTTGCCGAATCCCGAGTAGTGTGGACGGGTTGCTTGCGATTCGTCGAGCGCCAAACGTTCGGTATTCGCCCTACCCTCCGCGTGTCGGTCTTTAGGACTCAGCAAAGGGAGCGAACATTCACCGAACACATCAGCTGCCGAATGTGTGGAGCCGCCTTTAGACTCGGCAGCAGGCTTGCTCTGCCTTGGATGCCTAGTCGGAGGGTTTCCGCTGTGGGGCTGCAGTCGTTGCGGGCGAGCGGGTGCAGGGAAACGCTGGGGCCGGGGTCGGCGCCGGTGGCCGGTCGTCTGTGGAGGGCGTTCGCTGTGCCCCTGGTCCATTGGCCCATTAGTCACGCCCAGTCGAGGACACAACTGTGTCTTTAAGTTCTGAAGGAAAAGAAAATTTAATTGTACAACTGTGTATTCGAGGGCCGTGGCAAAAAATCATTGCAATT
This sequence comes from Gryllus longicercus, assembly GCA_038098605.1. Taxonomy (NCBI): domain Eukaryota; kingdom Metazoa; phylum Arthropoda; class Insecta; order Orthoptera; family Gryllidae; genus Gryllus; species Gryllus longicercus. The sequence goes on along the minus strand of JAZDUA010000209.1, from coordinate 1,408,791 downwards.
ATTGATTTTCTAAAAGATAAGTTTTCGGATCACACCATTTTATTTGTTACAATAAGGAAATGCTGTTGTAAGGTGTGTTCACAACTACTGATGGTTCTGCGAGTATTCCTATTAGCACAGGAAACAAATCAAATCAGGTGTGAAATAAATTATCAGACTACCGCCGTGCGAAATAAATGTAACATGTTTCGAGCAGCACTCATACTTTAAGATAGTAGTTCTCCATGAGAGAAATGTCCGAAAATGGCACACGGAAATGGGAATGATGAAGCTCTTGGAAATAATGCCCTTCCATACCGGACAGTCGCGAGACGGACAGGAGAGGTTATGCGTGGACGCGTACCAACCAGTGATCAGCAACCCACGTGACAACCTGTAAATGTGAGGACCGATGTGGTACGTGCAGTAATCGAACATATGCCTAATCGCACCTTTAGAAGGAGTATGTAATGCTTTTGGAATATCATGAACTTGTATATGGTAAAATGCTTTGGAAAATAAAACCAGTTCTGTCATTTCAAATACTGTAATAAATATGAAAATCACAATATTGGTGTGTCGTAAAATGTCCGTGCACTTAGTTCATACCTTGTCCTTGCATGGGTATATTTCATTTTCCACCGGTGCTCGTAATCTCGCAATAGTTTCTTTTTATTTTTCGATATTCTCGGAGACTACCTCATAGAAATATCTGAAGGTTTTGTGAATATGGCGCGCGAGATATGGAGATAAATGCGAGTGAAATAATGTCGATGGGTCAACTTCTTGATTGATAATGTTGAGCAAATTACGTCGTATGTACAATTAGATTTTCCGGAAAATGAATTCTCTTCTGGCCCTCTGTTCCTTACATTTAAGGGGTTATATTTTTAAGCCATTGTTGCTATTTTTAATATATTCGAGTGTTATAATTCTCGTAACAGATTAACAACAACTTGAACAATTATTTTAACAGATCACTTTTGTACTGCATGTTTACTTTCTCGGTACTGCTTATGTTATATAGGGAAGGTTTTGTAATGCTGCGAAAAAGACGCGAATTTTCGATCCAACTCTTATTATTGATCCTCGTGACGATAAAGTGGATAAATCTTATCACATCTTGCAAAGTACTTTCTCTAACACGTTCAGTCAGAATCCAGGTTTTGTGGATCCTTGATACTAAACACTCTATTGATGGCAAAACGTCCGTCCGTCGTATTATGGCAACTGAAGAGGATGGGGGACAAACGAAAAGCTTGTCCTGACCAAAGAAATTGGAACGCTAACTAGTACGAGAAAGTCTGTGCTATTTGTTGCATCACTATTTTTATATTTACGAAAGTAAGGGAAGATCTTATATGCAAAATTGGTTGTCCGAGTGAGTAAAGTAATGTAAATGACTAGAACGTGTATTCATGTCGTACGTTCCCGATGGCCTTGAATTTTTTTTATCAAAGTTCTTTTTCCCCCCTGATACGTCATATAATGTTATACAGATAAACGTAATTGTAAAATTTAATAGGTTGTTGTATTCCTCTTTTCAAGGTTTAATTATGTGGTTGCTTCGAGCTTAACGAATTATTTCCCTGAATCGGCTAATAGTTATTTCAAAACTCTTGTTCCGCTTGTTTTTAGTCATATTAGTTTGGCGGTCGTTTGATTCGATTACAATGCTTGTTGAAACAATTTTCAGATTTATTCTAGAAACTTCATCTTGTAATATTCATATTATTAGTGATGAAGAAATTAATTCGAAGAACTGACCCGTTTTTGCCTCTGTACATTGATTTACGAGCATAGTTTGCTTTCTGCGTTTGTTGCGAGTTGCGCAGCATTTGTCGTTTGTTAAGATCGCGCGACGATCTCTGCTCTCGTCCTTTGTGTAGATTCCGACCCTCGCGAGTGGGTAACCTTTCATGTATATTCCGTCGTTCGCTCCACCACATTTCGGTTTCGCACTCCCTGGAGACTTTCGTCTGGCGAATGCCTCGTTCCCTACAAGCGATTTCCATCAAGTTCCTTGCTGTGTGCCTTCGAGCGTGTTTCTCACTCTCGTGGAACCTCCAACAAGACTGCAGACCGCAGAAGACTTCAGATTTCTTAGTTTCAAACTGGGACAATTTCGTTCAACTTAATAAGAATGCTAAAAAAAGGTACGTTAGACATCCCCTGCTTGGTAATCGAATGCGGAGCTATTGGCTCACTCCAGTCGCTTTATCCAAGAATCGTTTCACAGACCTTCCAATCCAACAAGGTGACTCAGCGGGGGAAATTGAGCATTAGATCTAGACTTCCTTTATTGACAGTTATTAACTTATTGACAGCTTCCCAATGCTTCTCATGTTTTTTCCTTCTTCTTTTAAATTCAGAAACAGTGCAAAAACTGTTTGTGAAAAGGGATGAGGTTTCCCAGTTGTATCTTTATCTTCGTAATAAATATTTTTACTTGAATTGTAAATAAAAGTGACAAGGAGCGTTTTTGGCGAAATTTCATCACAAGAAGTAATCGCCCCAACTGCTTGCATCGGCCAGTGGTTGGCTCATATCTTATCATGTTCCGTGTGAAAGTCGGTTTTCTACTGGGAGGACATGAAGAACAATTACTTGGTGCTACTGCTGCCGAAGCACTTGAATTCTTCTCTTAACTCCCTTCACAGCTCAAGAGATCGTTCCCAAATCACATCACAGGCTAAGTTTCTGATTGAGTGTTCCGATCTGTGGTGTATTGTTAGAGGACTATTGTGCAAGACACGGGCGATACTTGAGGGTGTCACAATGCAGCTCATGAGAAAATCTTCGAATGACGGAAGTTAGTAATTGTGTGAACTCTGGGTTTTGATTCACCTTCCCCGTACACCATCCGTGGTGACGTAGCCCGGTCCCCTCGCCGCTGTTCTTTTTCTCTGGCCCAGCGGTTACCTGTGTCTGAATTTATTTTAAAACGCACGGAATATATACTAAAGTGATTTTTAAGATACACATGCATTCGTAAAATAATGATTGTACTTACACTTCATTAAAATAAAAATGTACCTCCTTACCAATGGTTGTTTGATTATAACAAAATTGTTAAACAACCATATATTCAGTGTGTTTAATAGTAACAAAATTATCAAAGTTTAATTATAAATTGCTGTTGATTTAAATAATTTCATTGAACCAAGCACGGAAACAATATATAAGCGGTTTGGAGGTACTTCCATGAATTCAATTTGGCTTACAGAGTTTGATTGTGTTACTGAGCTTATATATTCGTTATTCACATTGGCACAAAACTATAAAAAGCAATGTAAACTCTTGTACCTATTATTTACAAAAATAACCTAAACTATATTGTTATGAACAGGTTTGCGTGAGTACGCATTTGAGGTTACATTGAGAATTCCCTTCTTCTTCTTCTTCTTCTTCTTCTTCTTCTTCTTCTTCTTCTTCTTCTTCTTCTTCTTCTTCTTCTTCTTCTTCTTCTTCTTCTTCTTCTTCTTCTTCTTCACTTTTTAAAGGACGTTGCGTTGTCACGTGGTGACTGAACATCCGAAATCCTTCTAAGCACTCTTCGGGTCCACTACACGGAATTTTTCATAGCACGATTGATAATCATTACAAACTTTTTAATCACCTCCCTTTAAACGTAACTAATTGAAGTGAAAAACTGGGGATAACTTAAAAAGAGAAACAGTTTACATTATACACACTTTAATTTGTCATTGCTGGGAGTGGGCCTTTTAGAAATACTCCCGTAAGAACCTCACTGGCGTTCATTCAGGCCCTTCTCCAGGACCCTCGCCCCACCGTCCACCGTACCACCTGTCGCTGGTTGGGGGCCTAGGATTGGGGGAGGGTGGGCTGAGTGACCCAAACGGTCATGGCCACTTCCCGACCGCTCCTTAGGCGCTGAGGGCCCCTGGTGTGAGCGAGGGCAAGGACGCACCCTCTGGGCGGGCTGGGTGGCCCTCGTCTGCATGTGTGCACTTGCGCCCAGGGATTTTGGCGCTTACTGTCATCCTTCCTCGTCCCCGTGTGCCTTCCATTTTCTTTCTGCGTTCGCTCTTGGATCGCAGGGGCTCAGCTCCGCTTCGGCCGTGGAGCCCCGGGCGCGCCCATACTGGTTCCGGGAGTGCATGGAATTGAATTGAATTAATGCCTTATTTTACGTAACGAGACTCATGCCATTAGGCCTGCTCTTCCGTCTAACCACGCAAATTTCGCTACGCTCCTTTCACCAACTAGCAGAGAAAGGAGGTATTTCTTGGGCGAGAAACAGGCGATTTGAATTTAGCTCACAGGCGTCATTTAGGCTTGAGGATTTTTTACATGCAAGTAAATCTACTAACTTGGGACCGTCTTTGCTTCCCCTCCGAAGGAAGGCGTACGAAGGATTTTTTTCGCCCTTAAAAATCCACGGCTTCGATCGGGTTTGAACCCGCCAACTTGGGTATAACAAACGCTAACCGTTACACCATCGCCGCGCGCTAGGGGAGGGGAGTCCGCTGATGTTTGGTTATTGGGATGTTCATGAGATGGTCTGAGACAGCCTCCTACTGGTAGCTGTTCTGTTAACATCGTGGGACCACCGTTATGGGTGGGCTTTGGCGGAGGGTGCACTGAGTTAGCGAGTGGTGGCCTGGGTTCGGGCGCAGGTCAGTGGGTGAACTGCTGCAGGTTGATATGTTGCGGGTGCGCCGCCACGGGAATTGGCAGTACCCGTTGAGAGTGGCTGTCCACCAGGCTTGGCCACCAGGTCGCCTCAGTGATGGTGGTGGGGCCGTGTCTCACTCATCACCACTCAGTGGGTGTGGGGCTGCGGCGGCCGGGCGCGTGATGGAGAGGGATTGTATGGAATACCGACTCCTGTTTCTCTAGACTACCCAAATGTTCTGTTTACCAACCGTCGGCGGCCGCGTTTCCAACCAGTTTTCAACATGGCGACCCCATGGAGTTTCCCACCTCCCACGTGCAGAAGCCGAGGCCTGAAGCGGCGCGGGCCTAATGAAGCACTAGTGCTCGCGAAGCAGGCCGCTCGCCTGGCCGGAGGAGCGGCGAGAGGAAGTCGAGGGCACGCGACGGAAGTGTGCGTTGAAGGAAGTTGCAGCGGAGCGTGCAAGGGATCCCAGAATTGTTCCGTCAATGACTGGTCAACTTGCGGCCTCACGGTATGAACGTTTCTTGTTGAAATAATGTGGTAGGCAAACTGCAATATTATGACCGACTCGCACGTGCTCCTATACATACTTTTCAAATATTTATTAACGAAAGTCTCTTAAGATATCGCTCTCAATTGTTAGTACAAAATATTACAAGAATCAAACAAAGCTGCGCAAGTCATTAAATTCAGTTATTTTGTTGCTAAACATTAGTAGTCCTTTTTTTATATTTTAGTAACATTTTAGCATGATCTAAGAAAAATTCCCTCGTGTGTGTGTGTGTGTGTGTGTGTGTGTGTGTGTGGTCTGTTTTGCTTCAGTGGAGAAAAAGAAAAGTAAACAAACCATCTTTCCCCACTGGATGGCGAGATCCGGTGCCGACGTGCGTACCTTGCGGGTTGGCATTTCCCAAATATAGGGAGAGAGAACCGTGATTAAACCGTGCCATTTGTCCCTTAATTGTAAATATTTCCGCGAGGTGAGGAAATCGGAAGAAGTCCGATCTTGCCAAAATACCCACCCTCCAAGTGAACATGCGGCGCCCACGAGGGGGCGCGGGGGAGCGCTGGCAGTGCTGCGTCGTTTGTGAGGAGAGCAGTGGAGCCGTCGGAGCGGCCGCGGCTGTGAAAGCAGCGGGGCGAGGGGGGTGTGGCTGCTTCGGCGTGGGAGCGTCCCCACGCCCCCGCCCCTCCCCCCCGTTTCCGCAGCGGCACACTTGCGCTCAGCGCCCCTCTCGACCCGGAGGCCTGCTGTCGCGCCGCGCCGCGCCGCGCCGCCTGGAGGGGAAGAGTTTGCTTTCTTGTGGCGGGAACACAAACCGGCTTCGGTGGCTCAGGGCGTCATTGATGTTACTGCAGTGACTAACTGGGAGGTCCTATAGTTAAGAGTCCCGACGGTGGCAGGATTTTCGACACTAGCTACGAAGCTAAGTCGAATTCAGAGAATTCTACCGGCCGGCGGCTCTGATCGGTACTTTTCCGTGGTTTCTCCGTTAAGCACCAGGTGAACGCCGGAGCAGTACCCTAACAAACGGGCTACGGACTGCGCGGTCTTTCCTTCCTCTTCCTTGACCTAAACTCACCACCTTACGTACAATTAGGTGCAATACACTACCACACATGCCAGAAGACCGGTCGGGAGCCTAGAGCTTGTCCCTGGTGTGGCAGTGCCCCGCCTGGGATACCTGATTGCGGAAAACCCCGCAAGGTATGTACGTCGGCATCGGATCTCGTCATCTAGCAGAAAACAGGGAAAGCAATGGTAAGGTGAAGATCCCAACTCGAATGAGAACACGAGGCTATGTCGAGAGGGTCTACGTTCTTGGTTGGTAACCTCGCAGGGGCAAATCACATTGAATTATGATCCAATAAATTACGCTCGTCGCATCGCAATGGATGAGATTACTTTTATGACTTGACTAGCTTTTGCAACTCCGTCACATGTCTCTTCCTCTGAAGACCACCTGCGCAAATGATTATGTAAACTATATTACAATACATGCGCTTTAACACACTCGTTGCCGAAGAAGAAATGCGGATTTCGTCAATCACCTTACCAAATACCTAGTTGATCCGTTGGTTCAACGCAAAATCTTTCTCTTAAAACAAGACAACCCGGAATACATTTTTAAAATTTTAATTGATAATTTTTATACCGTTTATAATGGACATCGTGAGCAAATTGTCACCCCCCATGTGCTTCGCGATCTCGCGTCTGTAAATTTGTTGAACCGTTCTGGCTGTAGAGTAATGCATGTGTAGAAACTCTCCAAAAACACGGCCTTTTTTTTTTTTTCTTGGCACTCGCAATTTGGTACGGGGTAATTTCCACAGCACGGTTCTGCTCCGCGCTCGTCTCGGCCCGGGAACTGCTGCAGCGCAACCTTCGGCGTAAATCAGGCGCAGCGGGCCTGCACGTGGCACAGCTTCCGGATCCGCCGCCGTAACTACTCTCCCGTGGCCACTCGGTCGATCCGCGTCGGAATCCGCGGTTGCGGGCTCTTGGCTTTGTCCTCCCCCACTCAGCGTTTTTATTTGGTTTGGTTCACTTTCGAAGTTTTATTCCTCCTCTGGAGGTGGTCCTCTGGAGGCGTTTAGCTTGAGGCAAACTATTCACATTTTGACGGACAAAATCTTAAGCATACCTATACCTTTTACTAATTTATTGAAAACGAAGTTTCCGATGGCGTACGTGATGTTCGTTCGTTAAATATACGTGAACCACCGAGTGGATATCAGTTTCCCCATTGATTGGAACGTATATTCTAGAAGGTTTTAGCGAGTAGCATATCGCTAGTCTGGAAATAATTGTTGTAGTTTTAGAGAACTTAATTGTTGAAAGGGCGTGGGTTCGATTCCACCCTTCGCTGTGTGTGTTTACCCTAGTGCATTATTTTTCATATGACATAATTCACCTGCGCAGTTGTTGGCAGCACCTCACAGATTTGTGGGCTCCCGTGTTGCGTAGCCCAAACCGAAACGAAGATGAATAGTAATCGTCGGTTCACTTTCTAAAATTGAAGTGGAGGCGACGAGCAGAATCGACTGGAGAGCACGGCTGCCGCCGCGTTCCTTTCTCTGCGGCGACGGGGGCGGGCGGAAGTCTGCGATGAACTGCTGAGCTGGTAACTCGGTTTCGCGCCGAGTGGGCCGAAACGTCGGCCTGCTCCATCCACCACAGGCCCACCCCCCGGATCGCCCGCCGGATCGCCCGCCGGATCGCCCGCCGGATCGCCCGCCGGATCGCCCGCCGGATCGCCCGCCGGATCGCCCGCCGGATCGCCCGCCGGATCGCCCGCCGGATCGCCCGCCGGATCGCCCGCCGGATCGCCCGCCGGATCGCCCGCCGGATCGCCCGCCGGATCGCCCGCCGGATCGCCCGCCGGAACGCCCGCCGGAACGCCCGCCGGAACGCCCGCCGGAACGCCCGCCGGAACGCCCGCCCCCTCGACATTCATCTGGAAGCGATAGTCGTCTTACCAACTCCATTCTCACTGGCGCCTCAAACTCAACTCGCCCAGCAAATTTCCTCTCGCCCCTCTTGGAGGTGTTGAGCACTTTCGCAGACGAACGTCGGATCTTTCATCCATGGTATATGGTATTCCTTTGCTTCACCTCGGTTGTTGTGCAAGATCTGGGGCAAGGTTTAGAAGTCACGCCCTCGCTCCCCAGCGTCGAATACGTCCGAAAACATTCATGTCTACCCACAGCCTTAGTTTAGTTTTATTGCATAAAATATCATTATTTTATTATCAACTGTTTTTTAATTTACCTTAAATATTTCATTTAAGAAAAAAAAATAGAATGACTTAACCAGGCAGTGCATTCGGGTGGCCTGTGAAACCCGAGTGCCGTGTAATATGAGCCTATTGTGCATTTTTTTTATTCCAATATGAACTGAACGTCTATACCATTCATGACACTTATTGTCTAATTGAAATGTTTGAAGAAGTGCAGTTCGGAGTGGGGACACAGGGTGTTCGCGCGAACTCGGCCCGCAGCCCTTCGTTGCGGCCGCTCAACCAACGCAAAGTTCGGGGTCAGTCCTCCCAATCAGATCGTATAGCCGTTGTGTCGGTATTCACTGAACTAAGCAACACGAGACTGCATGCACGACTCGCATTTGACCTTACGACCTGGCGCGAAGCCTAGTCGCAAGCTGCATTGCGTGTCAATTTCATCGAAATTCTCGGAACGGATGTGTGCCCTGCAGGATACGAGAGAGTGTGAGAGAATGAACGCCGTTTTCGATCACTTGGATATTTCGGTTTTTATGACGTGGCGTGTCAAGGCCCGTCGTCGTTATGGAATATGTCACGGCATGTCGCGTCTTTCTCGGTCGTGCCGCTAGATAACACACGATCGGGACCGTATCAAGCAGTACCTCTATTTTCTTTTTAATTTTCGTGTTAATTTAATTTTTTGTGTGAATAATATTTAAAATATAAAATAGCATTTGCTTAAATATCATGTACAAACTTAAATCATTTTTTATTCACTTTCAATTTTAAACCAAAGTGTAAAATACGTTTGTAAGTGGATTAACTGGAGTTTTTAGGTTACATAACATCATTTTGCATAGTGTTTGATATTTTTATTGTATGTTTTTGTACGTTTTGGTGTTTTTTCTGCACGAAAATCCTGTCTTTAGTTATAATTCAAGAGATGGCGGCCTCCCTTTCGGAGATCAGGCTCCGATCTACACGTCGGTCACTCTTCAGGTATCTCTATCCAGGACAAATTGTAAACGCCTGACTAGTCTGGCTTAATGTGGAATACTATATTGCAAGGTTTAGATTTAAATCAAGTGATATCATTGTTTTAAATTACAAACTAAATCAAATAATTCACAAAAATCGTAGATTTAAATAAAAAATATTTATTGTAAATTTTACAAAGAATGATTAAGTATTTTAAGGCGATAAAGTAAAGAATAACTAATTATAATATTTCAAATATTTATTTACTAATAAACAATGATCCATCATAGCTTCTACGAATTATTTAATTATATACAATAAAACAGCAAATTTTCTGCTTTTTGTGTTCCAAGGAGATTTCTAATTTTTGATTGGACATCTCCAAATGTGGGGAGAAAATGTCTCAAACCCTTGAACCTCCCGGACAGAGTCGCTGCAGGCTCTGTAATGCAGCCTCTGATCCAAACCAGCCGGCGTCTTTGTCGTTGAAAAAATATTTTGGGCAAATATCAGCTTGAGTTTAAAAAAGGTCATAGGTGTTTTAGCATTTATATTTATTTGAACAGTCCATTGTTGAAACAGTTGGAAGTGGAGAAATAAAATGCGAGCGAAAGAAAAGAAGAGAGGAGAGGAGAGCGCGTGGTGACGGTGACGGTGACGGTGACGGTGACGGTGTCGTGACGGTTGCGGGGCGAGATGAGATGAGAAAGCCCCTGGGAACGCAGCGCGCATGCACATTGTCAGCGCGGAGAAACCTCCATTCCCTTCAGCACCGTTTCAACAAAACCACGAGGTGGTCACTTTCTGAAAGACATGGAAAACCGGGGATTTCTGTTGCTATAGAAAAGTCACAGAAAAATTAAGGGATGGTTGGTTAGAAGTCGGGAAATTTTGAAGCGGTTATCAACCTAGATATTTTTAAAAAATAGTTCAACATTAGTTTTTCATCAATTTCTATCTGTGGCACGTCGTTCAGTTTGCGCTTTATCACGGCGAAATCAGAGAGTTGACAACTTACCTTTAGGTTTGCTTTAATACCTTCTTTAAATAGCGTGAAATACTATTCAAATTTTGTCGGTGAAATTAAAAAAAAATGCTATGGAAAACCGAGAAAAGTCAGGAAAGTTTGTTTCAGGAACTGAATCGGTATACGAGTAGTTCCAGCCTACATGCACTAATGTTTCCAAGAACATTAGTTCGTTTCTCGTCCGTGCCGGTCGCTCAGGATTGTGTTCGTACGCGATGCACTTGCGCAGCAGTTCCTCAGGGCCCTTGTGTTGTGGAATGACAGTTAAAGCGTCTGTAGAGACATTCAATTCAATTATGTCAATTCTCTTTGCACGAAAAAATAAAAAAGAACAGTTGCAGTATACCAAATTCATGATACTGTAACAAGGGAACTTGTTACAGTATCATGGATCTGGTATACTTCAATTGTTCTTTTTTTTTCGTGATGGCAATCGTGATGGAGTTATTTTGTAATTGAAAGTAATTATTTTTAATGGTTTGATTTATTGAGAATGCCATCATTGTGCGTTTCAATCATCGATGAATCGATGAAAATGTAAATTTGTCGAAAAATTCATTTGATTCTTTGATTTTTGCAGAATCAGTTATCCGTAACCACGAAGGAAAGACAAAATTTTTCATTCTGGATATCGAATTTCTCCCTATTCTCGTAAATTTTGAATTAACAAGGGCTTTTGTTGCTTCGGATAACGAGACTAGATTCTATTTTGAAGAGGGAAGGATGTATGCCGTTCAGTTCTCTCAGTGTAGCGGGCAGGTGAGTGGATCCAGCGTCGGTGGTGTTCATTGTAGTAATCCGTAGGTTCGAAGCTATTATCTGATCTTGGGATTATTTCCTTTAGCTACGGGTTGCTGTGGGCGGTAGGCAAGAGTTCAATGCTGTCCGGCTGCTCTCGCCTGATACCCTTTGTCCGACATGTGAGCAGATAGGGGAGTTGGCATCTATGGATGGCGCTTCGACACCTGCGTGGACAAGCCAGGGAAATGGAAGTCGGATGCAGGCTTTTCGCGTCGGCCGAGACCTGTGCGCGCATTCATTGCTAAAGGCCGCGGCGTCTGGAGTCCAGAGAACGCTAGCTCTCCGGGAGACGACGTTGTCAACGCTTCAGTCGCCCTTCTGTTCTGTCAAGTGCAATGCTGCGAGAGCGCGTGCCACTGGCGCGGAGAGAAGAGGAGGGCCTCTCCTGTGTCGCTGCGTCAGGGAGCGGGTGCGGTCTTCTCCGTCGAGTGCTGCTTAGCAATGAGCCATCCACAACTTATTGAACAGTCTGAGTGGCGCGTGGAAGAGCTGTATTGAATATGCCTGAAGGTCAGTTGACGTACGAGGTTTAAACATGAATCACGCTTGTAAATAACATTGACACACTTTCCACAAGGGCGTTGAAATTAGCTAGGCAGGGAGCTTGCTGAACTTGTCTCTATGGGAATCTTGTAATTATGCTCTCGTACGTTACGTAACGAGGCGATGTTTAATTTTTTTCCGTTTTAATAGCTGTCCATTGATTGTATTCATATATCACCAACGTATCAGCAGTGGAGAGTGGGGGCTTGCGACTCAGAGGTCGGCGGTTCTATAGCCGTCAAGAGCCAGAAATTTGCTGGACGTCGTGCGAAGGAAAAGCGTCTCGTCTAGTTTGTACCCCCCGCCCCTAACTGAGGAGAGTTCCTAGGTCTGAAAGAAGTTCAATTTATGGACATCTGACAATAATTGCATTTTTATTAAAATATTTGTTCATTTAAAAATGAAATATAAACTAAGGGAAAATGTGGATCTTAAAACATGGATTTTAAAAAATAGTCTGGAATAAATGGATGATTTTATGAAAATATCTTTTTTTTAAACGCCGCCATCAATCGCTAGCCCCGGTGGGCGCTGTGGCGGCGTTTGCCTTCCAGAGCGCTTGAGGCCGCTGCTTTGAATTGCCTGCGAGCGAGTTGGGGTGGGAGGGCGCCGGAGGTGTTGACGCGATAAGAGCGCTGCCCGTGTAAATCACCGCTAACAACTTAAGCGCTGCCCCCCCCCCCCCCCCCCCCCGAGAGGCTTCTTCTGGGGCGACGGGAGGCAGCAGCGTCTACAGTCATTGGCTTTTAGAACGAATCCCTTCCATACTTGATACAGTGCAAGTATTCACATCCTCGCCCCCGCCCTAACGCCTCCAAATGATCAACACCGATGCTTCTGCACTGTAGTGAAGGAAATCTCCCGTTTCCTCTCGACTATATTACCAGGATAGAAGAGATTCGTCATGTGACTGTCATTATTCCACTCCCTGCGATGTAATGTCCACAGGCGGTTCCGCGTGGAGGATAGCGGAGAAGGGACGTTCGGTTTGAGGGAGTAAAAATCTCACACTCTGGGTAGTACAGGCTACCCGGTGTCTTTTGAAGATGTTCATCCCTCGTAAAACACACACACACACACACACACACACCAAAATACCTACCCATCCACTCACATCCCTCCAAAATACCCTACCCATCCACTCAACCAAATGATATACGGCCGGCCGGGCTGGTGGGCGTTTCGAAGGAAAAAAGAAAAAAAAACAACACTTTTTGAAACCTTTTATAGTAATTACATACATTATAAAATGTAAAAGGAATCTACGTTCAACATTTCCCGTTTCAATTGTCAGAAACTTTGTGTCTGCGTTTATACGCGAGTTTCGTCTCTTGAACGAAATGATTGAAAATTGCCCTTCCGTCGCACGTGGCGACGCCGTGCGTGCCCTTGAGCGAGACACGCTCCGCGGCTTCCTCTTTATGGCCGTGGAGCTAGCGTTCCTCATGCGGATCATTTTTCGCGTCTCATTAACATACACAGCTGCGCGCGTATTCGCGTTGCGCGGCGGCGGAGCTTTCTACCGATGCGGCGGCGGAGGACAGCTTTCTTTCGAGAAAGGCGCCAACGAAGAGGAGCAGCTACGCGGTTTCCCGACCTCCACTCCCACTCCGAAGCTGTGGGGGCAAATTATATATATTTTTAATTTGCTTTCTAGTCTTTCGTTCATTTGATTGATTTCGACATGAACTGTATTATCCGTTGTCGAAATAAAAAGTTGTATTTTCTTTCTTAAGCAGTTTTCTTATGTTGAAATTCCTTTACTGACGTAGAAATTCATTACTGTGTGTACGTATACTTGACATCACACGTAAACTAGTGAACAGGTCGTCCGTTTAATAACAACACATACTATTTAGATATTGCATTTAACCGTCTAGAAATCGTGTGCTTGGTGGTAACGGATAAAGTAATGTATGCCAGCCACTTAAGAGTAAACAGCTGAATCGCACGATGCTCACTTACACATATTTCTCTTCGCACTCTTATATTTTGTAGCAAACATGAATGAACAGCATAGGTACATATCGTGTTGGATCGCTGTTCAGGGGAGAGCTTTTGCTTGCACCCACCCCCCTCACCCCTCACACACACACACACACACACACACACACACACATGATGAACTGGATTAAAAAAATAGCTACTCTGAATGGTCGTCATCTATTGGAAATATGAGGATGCTTATTATCGCCTAAAGGGAACACACTCATTTCTTTCGACATTACAGTGTTTTGTGCTATAATTTTCAGTGGCGTAATTTGAAAATCGAAGGTTTAGAACCCGTAACGGATCGAAGTGGTTGATAGCGTTGAAAAAGTAGTTGCGTCGTCCCAAATCGGGAATTCGAATCTTCTAGGTGGCGCTGCGCTGTAGTCGGTGCGAGACAATATCAGAGTCGCTTCTGTTATGACACTGAGTACGTGATGGCTGCCTTGAGGTTCAAAATGTTTATGGCACTTCTGACTTTGAGACCGGTTTTGCTTGCTGCTGACGTACACGTCTTCTGGCGGCAATGCGTAACTTTTGTTTGATGAGAACTTGGTACTTTTGCGTCATATTCTGATAGCGCTTATCGAATTTCAGGCGAGGTTGAGAGTGCCAATCTACTTGTACTTCAGCGATAATTTGTGATATTGCTCCATGCTATTGTGAACGGGCAATTCTTTTCCCATGATTCATTTTGCGATGTGGAACAAGGAAACCCCAATGCAGAGAATCAGCTGAAAGGATTTTGATAGATTCAGTAGAAGTCATCTTTTAATGACCCTGCCAGCACTAAGATCACGTAATGGGCTGATAATGGCTGCAGTAGTGACACTGAAGAGTGGTGCAAAGATGTGAGTCACGCCTGATGTTGGCCTTTGCTTCTTCCCCTCCCTCGCTGTGCTAATAAGGCGCTGGCGAACGCAGAGAACTGATAGTCTACTTCCCTTGCCATTTGTGAAATGAATTCTGATTTAAACAGATTCGTAGTAAATTTTCTGCCATCCACGCGATTTTTAAAAAAAAGTAATTTATTATCCTTGTTTGACAAGATAATGTATTTCGAATGTTTTAGGGTACGTATACATAAAATGTTTTTGAACTTACATTTCATCATATATGTTCAATGTTTGAAGGAATTACGGTACAAACTAAGGATACCAAGGAAGGGTCCTTCAGAAAAATTCGTAAAATATTTGGAGCACACAATACATTTTAAATTAGGGATATTTGAATCTGTTTTACAGCTAATTAAGAAGGATGTAGTTAGTCTTTGGATTTTCTTGATATGATTAGTGGAAAAAGATTGATTACCTAAAGTGTACAAGTGAGTGGCTGGAGAAAATGATAGGGAAGAGTAGAAACGGGATGAAAGTTTAAGAATTCAAGCTTTTAGAGGTTCTGTAGATAATTTGTTTTAAATTTGGCTACTTCTGATGTACCATGGAACTTTTAAAACTTGTCTTAGGAATTGGTTTTGCAGTACTTCCAGTTGTCGGTGGTTTGTTTTAGCGGTACCGTCCACACGATGTCAGCCGCATAGTAGTCGGTCCAAGCCAGCGCGGCAGTATTATTTATTATTATTATTTAGAACACCGGCGAACACCTCATCGGTCCAAAAAACTGTATTCTCCAGCCAGCCTGATAGGTTGGGTCAACTGATGCTGAAATAGGGCCAGATCCAGGAAAAAATACCTCTCAACGTTTGTGCATGTTCTTCGGTGCGCTTAATACGAATTTTATTTTTGATACCTTAAAAAAGTACGACTTGAATTTTCTGAAAAACAATTTAGCCATTAAAACGCGCTGAAAAAGGACTTTCGGGACCTTAGAACAAAACAATCGAATAGATAATTTTTTTAAAATATTGGAAGCACTGGAGTTGACATCGAAAAACAAATTTATACATTTCGAGGAAGAGTACATGGGATGCCTTTTTATCGTGTATTAAGTTATTTTTACTAATAAAACAAATAATATTAATCACGTTTTGGATAATATAAAAAGAATAATAAAAGTATAGTATAGTGTTAGCGGGTCCAACGTTTTCGTTGGGCGGATTTATTGAAACTGAATTATATTGCGAAAGTAGATGTGATTTTGAGGGTTAAAGTGATTGTCAGCATGGATCCGAATCCCCTTAGGACAACTAATGTCTTCGCATTGCAAAAATCGGAAGAGCAGTATAACTCCAATTGCGCATGCGCAGAAGATCGATAACTTAAACGTTCGAGAGTGCAAAAACTCTGTAATGAAAAATAACGGATTCGATTGATTAGCGTTTCCGGGCGCGTTAACTGCGAAGGTCATTGTCAGCACGTTTTTTATATTGTGGGAGGTGGCGATGATCTTCCCTCGGTGGATTGTGAGATCCGACGCCGTCGTACACTCCGGCTCGCAGTTTTCGCCAACCCAAGTATCCCACTAGCTGAGCACCGCTCCAACCGGGCTCTTATAGCTCCCGTCTTGTCTCCCGACATGTGTTGTAGTCCACTGCATGTAACTGGTGTAAGTCAGGGATGACGATAGGACAAGGAAAGATCGCTCGCTGGCCCGTTTGTTAGGGTACTGCTCCAGCATGCGCCTGGTGTTGATCGGAGAAACAATGGAAAACAACCAGAGCAGCCAGCCGCTTGAATTCTCCTCCAGTCAGCGGCTCAATTAGATCTACCTATCTAGCTAGTGTCGAAAATCGTGCCACCTTCGGAACACGAGCCCTAGGACCTGCCGGGTCGCAGGAACTTCAGTGATGTCAGTTGATGTGAGCCGTCGAAGCCCATTAAAACTGATTCGATTTTGTTCTTATTTTACACGAAACATTTTGGCACGAGTTCCTTGTAATCTCCCGTCTGGCAACTTGTTCGATTCGTTTGACAAGAATAAATGTTTCAACTACAATATGTTTGAATTATATTTAATTATATAAGTTGAGTCAAACATGTGTTGAGAACTTAATTTCGTCAGTACTTGGGTAAGTACTCTAATTTTACCATATTTTCAACTGATTTCTACTTTCTCGTATACGTAGTATAGAGAAAGCTATGTAATGCTGCGACAAAAACTGCGATTTTTTCGTTTATTTAATGCAAAAATTGCACGCAATTTGTTTTTTTAACTTCACGTATGTAGTGCAACTGTTGATTGGATGTAGTTACCGAAGCATGACTGAATGTTATATAATTAAATATAATGCAAACAATATGTGGTTGAAATATTTTATCATTGTCAGTTACGGTTTACCACAATCACTCAGCTGCCATCATAGATGTCCCATTTGTTATGAAGGCTGGTTGGCGCTTGAAGGCTGCGTCGCCCTGGGAACCGCAGGCCGCTAGCCGATCCTTCGAGCGCGTAGCCTCAGCCGCTGGAATTTACGACTCTTTATGGCCACTATCTGCCCCGCTAGAGATAATCGAAGCCTCTTGCGTAAGGGCAACAGGGAACTTTCATCTCGCTTTTGGTGACAGTTTCAGGGTGAGATATTGATTGCTCAGAGTGAGGAATTGTGGATGGTTGGTCTGCTTCGGAATGTGCATCGAACATCAGGCTCCATCAAACCGAGAATTTCTATAGTCTGAACAATAAACACAACAATACTCCATATTGCTATTGCCAGTGAGCAGGTCGTTCAAAACGAGGTTGTGTACCTGCCAAACAACAGGCAGAGTTTTTTTAGGTTGCTTTTTTACTTTTAGGTCATATAGCGACCACTGTGTTTGTTTTACTGTAAAGGGAACACATAAGGACAAAACACACACACACACAAACACCCATACCCGGGGAGAGCTTCGAACCCGCGACGCTTCGAAACGAGGCAGTTTCGAGCCATCGGCCTTAGTGACCTCGGCTCTCCAGGCCGGCAGGCAGGGGTTGATTGCAGAGCTGCAATGAGAAAAATGGGAGACAGTGCTACTTCATTCCAATCGCATATTGATGTGATCTCGTTCGACTTCCTACCTGCCCTAGAAGTTTCTTTTGAACCACCTTTGTGTGGAGGTAGTTTGTCTGCGGCGGTGGAGCGTGAGAGGAGGCTTCGGGGGCTGCGGAAGCGGCCCATTGCTGCTGAGGTCTCGGTCGCAGCGAAGGAGCGGGCGGAGTTCCGAGAACAATCAAGGGGGTGCTACAACAGCACACATTTCTCGCATTATTGAGAACGGTTACGTAATATTATTACAGTGCGATTTCTGCCATCACTATTTCGCTAGTACTCCTTTCTTACTCTTACAAAAATAAGCAATCATGAACACATCAAGCGAGGATACTTTCACTTTAACGTCTGCAGAAATGCATACACTGACAACGCAAAAATGTGTATTACTTGTATACACAGGATATCCAGGGAAGAAACGCCGAATCTTCGACAATAAGCTGTTAAGACAATTCTAAGCATATTTTGTGTGATAAACTATTTCGATATTCCGAATGGCTAAGCCGCAATAAGCACTCGGAAAGTTGGTTTAAAAAAAATACTTTCAGTGCAAAAATTTGCATTGCAAAAATAAATTAATATATTAGTTCGGAAGGAGAAATTAACACAGAAATGAAAAGCAAAACAGTGGAATTGTATAAATTGGGTGCTTTTGTATTTCTGTGTTAATTTTTCTTAAGCGGTTGTAAAGCAGCTCTTGTGACAACGCGTTGCCCTCCGTGCTCGCTTCCTCGAGCCAGCCGTTCCGATTTTCCCTATCATTGACGAAGGGCACAACTCGCAGTGGCTGTTGAAATGAGTGTTCCTTAACAGAGCGGTTCGCATCCATAAACAGCCATTTCTCAAACGAGAGTGAAAGGGGCAATCGCCCGCCCCTTTGAGAGTTTCTCATCCGGCGCTCCCTTTTACTGTGGAAAACGATCACAATGAGATCGCAGAATGTTTTTAGTTTTATACGCGACACAGCATTCGAAAAAGCTTTCGGATTCGCTATGAAAAAGTAACGTTATAATGCATTGGAAGAGTAAAAAGGAGCGTAGCGAAATTTGCGTGGTCAGACGGATAAGCGGGCCTGATGGCCCGAGTCTCGCCACGTGTAAGGCATGAACTAACTAAAAATATTGCGTGTCCATTCCGTGTCAACTCTACCAGGCCGCGCGCGCCCTTTCCTACAACACGGACATAAGCACCATGGCCTTAACATGGCACGGCGCGAGTCTGGCGGAGCAGACCTTGCAAGGAATTAGTCTGCTAAATAACTGAAATGAAAACACAGAGGCCGATCCCTGTTCTCCAGACTAGGAGGAATTTTCATGCTTTACGAATGGTAGCTATTTAACTTTTCTATTATTTTATATTCGTTGAAACTATTTTAACAAATTTTGATTATTAAGAATTAGGTTAATACAAATAAAATGTTGAAATTTGGGACGGTAAGCAATTTAATTATATAAACTTATTAAAATAGTTCACAAATCTGAATTCCAAAACATTTACTATCATGCTCAATGTGTCCCAATAGGTTGGCAATATCTGAATGAAGTTACAATTTTCTAAAACAGCTCTCTCCCCAAGATACGTGTCCAAATCCGCCCCTGAATGTAATGGTCTTCTGCGATTAGAATGGGCATTTTGAATGTGTTTTAATTCAAAGCGAGTACTTTTTCTCTGTTTATAAAACCTCGTATGTATGATGTCGTCTCAGTAACTTGACATCTAGCATTTTGTGATGCAATTCTTTGTGCATTAATTGTTGAGCAAAGTGTAATGTTTGTGAACGTTGCGAAATTGTGGAAGCGAAACACGCCTATTTGTCGCCTTTGATAAGTGGAGATGAGTTGAGGGAAATGTGTAAGTAGAAATGTAGCTCCACTATGCGTACGTTTTCTTGAACTCTCCTGTTGCTTGTAGTGGTAGGAGTAGAGGTAAGGGTGAGTTACTATTTTGTTAGTAATGCAGAAAAATCAAATCTGCAGTTTGTTTACCGTTGCAAATGGTTTCTATAACTCGGGAACAAAAATGTATTGTTTTCAAATGTTAATGTCTCGCTTTAAAAAAAATATTTTTGTTTATTTATTTATGTTTAACTTTCTCATTTTTCAACTATTTATAGTTAAAATGATGGGAAGGGATTCTGGAACTCTAGAAAACGTGTGCAGCTAATCTTCTCCCCATACGTCACATACAGTTTTTTGACTAAATAAATCTAAATCTAAATACGTAAGTAGAACCAGTAAATATTAAATGGATTTGTAATACAAACCACAATGGTTTGGTGTTGACACATATCACATCGATGTTGTGGTTTAATATGGTATTCTGGAGTTCGGATTACAATATTTTCCTTGTAAATCGTTAAATTTCTATGTTAATAATTCATATTATATATAGAACTTTATTTTGCTGTAATGAAGAAATGTCTTTATGTTAAAAGTGGTATTATTAAATGTTTCTGAATATTGATCAATATGATGCTTCTTTTTGCAGGTGAGTGTGCGCATCATATGTACTTTCCATGGGCTGAGCCTGTTTTACAGTGGTAAGTTTAATTTATATTTAGGTACGTTTACTTTAATTTTTGAAAACATATTTGTACTGATCCATTTTCGTACTGAACTGCCAGGTAGTGATCACTCGTTTGCAACAATAAAGTATTATCATTATAATTATTTTTAGGTAATTTCTAAGTAATCATTTTTTCCTTTAACATGCATCCCTCAGAAGCATTAGCATACTGCCTATTTCTGTCTCTTGATGATTTCAAAGGCAATGGGGGATTTTGACATTAGCGAGAAAAGCCGGTTCGGTCAATACCTCTGCATGGATGCGGATTCCAGGGGCTTACTGCTTTCATCTGATTAGTTGCAGGTCGATGCGTCGTGCAATCCTTGCGCCCCTTCCTCGTTTTAAGATCCCGGGCGATGGGATGGCCCCATTCCCGTGGTCTAACGAGTCTTCGGCAATGGTGAATTGACACAAGTATCATATCGAAGATCTCTATTTGGGCTGACGCCATAGGAAGGAATGGAAAATTCGTTCTCTTGTAAATATTTAGCAGACTGCCCGCCTGGAAGTCGTAATGTCTTCTGGGTAGGCAAAACTTCAGCTGATGCAGTAAGTCTCTAGAATGCATTCAGGGACGTCGTGCGTCGATGTGGCTTCGTCTGTGGCTCCCGTCTTGGGTTACGCCGTGTAGCCTCAATTGCAATTGTTGGAGCAAGCAGAGAAACAGGACCGGTAATGAAATCCTTTTTGGAACACCAACAGATGGAAGCCAGTAACGGAGAATCTTGTGAAGCCGCACGCGTGTTGGATTCTTTCGCTGTGCGTCGTCCACGGAGAGAAGCCGATGGCGATGGGTTTGACCATAGTAGGGTTGCCAGACGTTGCGAGCTCTTTCCTCATCACTACTACGCAATTTCCCCATACGTCTTAAATGAAACAAGATTTCCCAACTTCGAAACGAAACATTTTTTTTCCAGATAATGGACCAATGGCATGGGTTGTTGTCCCTGATTATTCCATTGGTTGTCTTCTTAAATTCAAATAATTCAAAACAAACCAATCATCGTCCTTTGAGCTGCTCGAAATCCCAAGTCTTCATTTTCTCACGTTTTTATTTCTCTATGCCTATCGTTTATTTTCTCTTTTTGATACATAAAAACGACAGAGTAACGTCTATTGTTTCTTTTTTATTCATAATAATTCAGAGAATAATATTTCTATCTCTACTCTGGAAGAAAATAATTTCGCAAAAAATTCCAATAATTTCCCTGTCTATTTATGTTCTCGATTCTTTCCCCACAACGCGTAAATCCCCATTTTGGGGACAAAATTTCCCGACCTGGCAACCCTGGACCATAGGCGCTTTCACGTGTGATTATGACGCCATTGGCTCGACGAATCACCCAACCAGATCTGTCTGCTATATCATCCCCTTCATAGGATTTTATCTCATCGCTTTCTCATCACACCTACTAGTATTTAGCCAGTTGAAGGCTATGGCATAACGCCAACGTTATCTATTTAGAAACAGGAAGGATATTCGTAATTTTGTTCGATTTACAGAAGGCAAATTAGCTAACAAGCTCCTAGAACATGAGAGGAGAAATCGCGCTGTGAATATTGTCATATTCACAAGAATTGTATATAACTATGATTCCATTAAGGGCAAGGGCCTCCTGCCTTTTGCAGAGAATGCTGAATGAAGTGATGAGGGGCGAAAGGACTAGGATGATGGTGGTAGGTGGGGTAGTGAGTGGTGTTCATGGGGTTTTTGGAACTATCCCAGCATTCGCCTTATGGCACAGGAAAACCACGAAAATCCCGGTCAAGTATCGAACCGGGCCCTCCCGACTGCGAAGTCAGTGCGCTACGCACTGAGCCACTTCGCTTGGTGAGCTTAAGTACATTAAATTTAATGCTTAAATTTAAATCAGAGTAGATTTAATGAAGTTCTCCCGTTTTGCCCGCCACTCGTCATTCATGGTCACCAGTCCATCAAGTTCGTCCTCTGCAGATATGACTACGAAGCTTTGACTTTTGCGTCCTGTGGAATGTGTACATTAAATTGAATGTGCGTTCACGATAATTGCTTTAATATAGATTCACATTGCCAGAAGGTTCTGCGTTACTTCAGCGTGCGTCTAACTGGGAGGATAACGGGCGACTCGTCGTGGGCGCCCGTGGGCTGCGCTGTGGGCTGCGCTGTGGGCTGCGCTGTGGGCTGCGCTGTGGGCTGCGGGCCGGAAGCTGTTGCGTCGCGCGCCGACGGACGGGGCTCCAATCACGCGCTTCATTTGCATTTTCGAGGGCCATAAACTAGAGGCGGAACGCGCCAGTCCTCGGGGTCTCGTTTTCAGTAATATGTTTTAGGCCTGCCCGATTTCCGCAACTGCCGTTCAGAACAACTATAATACAATATGGAATACATAGTAATTAATATATTTGATTTATATCAATTACCAATTAATCGGAGTTTTGTAACGTAATCTTTCCAATTGGACAGTTTTCGACGGTTACGTGGAAATCATTTGTATTCTTAAACCGGCTCTTGGGGAGATGTATTGAATTGAAAGTCGGACGTTGCTGGGTGTAAATTTTTCAAGGAAAAAATTGGAAGTTTAACTCTACATTACTGTGATGGATCAAAATTCATCAATCTCAAAGATCATTTAATCTTTCGCTGTACCAAAATTCTCCTCGCATATGAAATAGTGGGGAAAAAAGTTTTAGAACTTAGAATACCACGATGGGTATGAATATTAACATTTCTTGAACTCTTAAATCCAGAGAGCTTCTCGAATTTTCCCAATTCTTAGAGCAATGCTGATTGGAATTGTGCGTGACTACTTACCCAAACGTAAATAATGGTTTAAAGAAATCCCTCCTTTGATTATTCGCCTTTAATCTTGTGCGCTGGAGGAGACTTGTTTTTTGGCCGTGTGTAACAGCGAAGTTAAGCTGCGAGCCCTAGTCGTGTCCAGCATGACGGTGCAGTCTGAGGAGGGCGGCCTGGGCGGGCGGGCGAGCGGGCAGGCGGAAGTGGAGGGCGCCGGAAGAGCAGCGCGGAGCAGCGCAGCGCAGAGCCGGGTGTTGGCGTCCGGGCACCGTTAGTGGCCGTGGCGTGGGCTGCTGTGCTCTGCTCTGCTCCACGCGCGTCCGTTGCCCCTGCCGCTCGGCGCGCACCCGACCGAGCACCCCCTCCCCCCCCTAACCCCCCCCCCCTTTTACACCGTCATTCTTTTCATCATTTTTCTCTGCGGAAAAGGGACGTTCGTTTTTCTATACGCTGCTGTTTCGGTATCGAAACCGGGGGAACGATCTGGAGCGTTTTACACTCTTATTTCGTTTTCTGCACGTAATCGGGATGACAGTATTTCCTCTGGACGCCGCAAAAAGCGCAGAAGATCAAGCAGTTGAACATAGCGTCCTTGGTAGCAAATTAAGTTAGGTTTTATTAGTACCGAACAAGGAACGAGACATCAGAAAACGGTACACGTTTTATTCCTCGGTACGTAATCGCTTCATATTCCTATTCAACATATTAGAACGCTCTCGATACTGTATAAAAGGAACAAATCGTTCCAGGCGTATAGCAAAACCGGAGAAAGTTCCGAAAAGTGACGCCAGGAGCGTGGGAGTCAACCTGGATGAAGTGTGGTCTTCTAAAATGAAGCATGCGTCATTTTTCGTGGAAGTTACATCTTGTGTGGCCCAATTCTTTTCGGTTCCGATGAAAAATGAACAAAATACGGTGTAAAACGGACTAAAGAGTATGGGGAAACATGAATTTGAATTGGGTATTATTTTTTCTTTGCTTTCGGATACAATTATAACGACATAATTTGGTTCTAAAAATGAAAATAATAATAATAATAATAATAATAATAATAATAATAATAATAATAATAATAATAATAATAATAATAATAATAATAATAATAATAATTGGCTGATACTTAGAGTACTATCCTTACCAATGAACGAAATTACCAATGGACGTGAGTTTACAATAGGGATTACCAACCTTTTTCTTTCATCGACCCCTTTCAAAATAATTGTTTGCTCCGTAGATCCCTTTACATTATTCTGTATAAAATACAGCGTGCATAACCATAACAGAGATTTGCATATAAATGTCTCAAAGATGACCATTTCACAGACCAATATTTTGGTAAAGATTTCGATTTTTAGTAATCGAAGACGCTTCCACTTCTTTGTAGCTAAGTTTCTAATTTTCATGGTCACAAAATATTACAAATGCTTACAAAATGTTGGGCGTTTTTTAACTACACATAATATTTCTGCAATGCGTATTGCCCGGAGTATTTTCTTCTGCGATAGACTATCATGAAGATAGTTATAATTGGTTGAGCAAAGTAGTTGTGAAGCTATGATAACAACAAGAATGTGTTTATTATCGGCAAGGCTAAGGCCACAGGACCTGCTGTTCTCCCTAAACGCAAGGCTAACCAAGGCCTGCTTTTCCGCTTAGATTGTCTGATGCACTGATGCAGAAAGTCAAAATCGGGCCCGTAAGTCATCAATTTCATTGGTATAAGAATAGGGATGGTGCAGTGGACAAAAAGTATGGAGTGCGATTTGTTTTATTTGGTGCCGATAACCGTCGAAGGGAGTTTATTAAAGACAATAGAGTAGTGTTCTTCGCCGTACCACTACTCTCCCACTTACCATTGGGGTGCATTGTGGACACCAGCCTAGGCTCATGATCCTAAGGAAGAAAGACGGATACGAAGGAAGAGCGGCGAATTAGTATTTTAATATTATTTGTGACGTTACTTTATGACAGAAAAGTAATTATCAGGTTCATCAATATATTTGTAATTATTGGGATCTTGAGTACAACTGTCAATCATTGTTTCAATTTCGGCTCGAGACCGCCTAGCGACCCCTTCATCGTGTACCCCACTTAAAATTCCGTCGTCCCCCACAAGAACATGTTGGGAATCCCTGGTTTAGATTATTGTAAGCTATGTTATAAACTATTCTTTTATTTATCAATCCAGGGATAATGAATTAAGTAATGTTTTCCTGCGTCTACTGGCATTTTTGTAAGTTCTTATTGCTACGTGCCGATGAACATTTATTTGTTTAAAGTGATTCAACATTTTATGAAAACTGAATACGATTGCCAATGACAATGGCACTTCTTAGTTTTAAAGGTCTGCCTTCAGCACTTCTTGTGTTCAATATCAGTATTAGTGCAGTGATTACATTTTCGTGGCATTGTTATATTTCCAAAACTGTGTGTTTAAATTTTCCCAGACAGTTTTGGTTACCCAAATGCCATAGCGATGCCGGCTAATCATTTGTTTTCCAATAAATCCTCTTACGAATACTCGGCTTCAGAGGCGCGTTCCACTCGTGGAAAACGTTTTGAGCAATTTTTCTAATTTTGTCCCGACACCGATGAAAGTGTACTTTTAATTTTTAAACAAATATTTTTAACATCGATGAAGCTGATTATTTTTTAAAACATAGATGTGTGTTCGGTGTGACCAAGGGTGAAAAATAAATAAAAAAGAGATTTACTCATTAAAGAAGCCTTTTTGCAGTATCGAATATGATTAGCAAAGTTTTGCTAATTATGCAGATGATTTTTTTGACTTTGTTTCGTCAAATAAATCTCAATTAAAAATTAATGAACGACACATCTTCCAAATTAAGTTGTACCCCATATGAACTTTAATTATTACTTCAATGGTTTTTGTGGTCTATGTTTAATTATCATCAATGTTTTAATTTTGGGCATCGGTGTTGGTCGTCAATGTCGCATCCCTTTTTGGCAGCCAAAAATTTCTTGAACATGCTCATCACCATTGCACGATACAAGCCCCGTGTGTTTCTTGGTTAAAAGAGTTCACTCCATGTTCATTCGCCCATCTTCGACTCCCTACAACTTCGTAACATTTATTTGGAGACATCGGGAGAGGTGGCTCAGAGCATCAACTGATGTTGCTGCAGTGCCTCATATCGGGAGGTCCTAGGGTTCGAGTCCCGACGTGGCAGGATTTTTGACAGAAGATGGCTGACATTAGCTAGTGTCAAAAATTATCTAGCCGCTGCCTGGAGGAGAATTCTAGCGGCCGGCTGTTCTGATCGGTGATTTTCCGTGGTTTCTCCGATGAACACCGGTCGAATACCGGAGCAGTACCCTAACAAACGGGTCGATCCATTCGTCCTTCTCCTTGCCCTATGCTCACCCTTTACTTATTACACACACTGTCACTTACTGTACTACACTATCACGCATGCCGGGAGATCGGCCGGGGACTTAGAGCTTGTCTCAGCTGGGGTGCCCAACTGGTGGGACATAACTGGCTAAGGAAAACCCGCGAGCTGACGTGTAGACGGCGCCGAATCTCACCATCCTGCAGGGAAAGATCACTGCCACCTTCCGAGGAAAAATACATGTATTACCCTTACGGAACGAATGACCTTAGCAGCTGACGCGCCCGGAATCGCTAACTAATCAACTCCGTGGTGGCAATAGAGATTTTGTAAGTATATTCCATGATATTAATTCATGATTGAGGAGATACGAACCACAAAGTACATTTACAATATAATTTTTAATTAGAGAAAACAGCCATACACTTGTTTCGGGACTACTTTATCCATCTTCATTGGCTACAGAAAGATGTACCTAAATGAACGAACAAATGTAAATAGCATATGAATAAAAAGAAATACAAATAAACACTATTCTATTTACATACATTTTTATTGTAACATAAGTCGGTCTTCTCCAGCATTTGCTCTCGTATGTCTTTGTTATTTAGGTCCTAACATCATTTATAACTGGGACTCGTGCAGTACTTGATATTGATGAATCGTTACGATATTTGCATCATCAACTACGTAATATCAAATTTTTAAGAGACCCTCAATTATATGGAAGAATATATTCTGAGCACAATGAATTCGCGAGAAAAAAGTAAAAGTAAAAGAAAATGTTCCAAGATGTTCCAATGTTCCAAGAAAAAAAATATTTTTTTTACATTTATGTAGATTAATATTGTATGAGAAAATATTGTGCGTTGATACTGAAATAACGGATTTTCTATTGTATATGAGGACTCGAGCGTGCTATGGATGAGCGTGATTTAATTTATACACTCTCGGTATTATTGTATTAAAACACATTAAATTATTTTATACGAATATTAGAATTAGATAATGTTCTGAGATACAAAGTCGTTCCTCGATAAAAGTTATGCAAATAAAAAAATAATTTGTATAACTTGTGAATGAATGTATAAGAAAGTAATTTTTAATTCTTTAATATTTTTCATCTTTAATGTTCGCATTATCTGTAGAAGTTGTAGGTAATTTGTTTCATGTACGTATATTGCGTAGTAGACCAACATCCTAAAGTTGGACAAGGCCTGCGTTCATGACATAGCTCAGCTCCTTGTGGCGTCTGCAGCCCAGGGAGGGGCATAGTTCCTGCCGAGCGGGCTGCGTCCTTGTTTTTCGTGAACGAGCTGTTTATCGATCGCGGTGTCAAATCCGAAGCGCGACCCCCCAGCGGCCTGGGGCGTCGTCTGCGGAGGGGAGCCAGGTTCGACCCCAGCCCCGCCTCCGCGCGCTGTTGCCATCTCCTCTCCCGAACATCGAACTGTCCTCTTGCGTAAGGCGGTGAGTCATTCACGCACCCGATTGCGGAAAACACGACGCCCTTTTATTGCTATTTGAACTTCGCGGTGGCAGGTGAAATCTTAGGATAATGAATTATAGACATGGCATAATGAAAAGTCTTCACCTCGATTACCAAGACATAATTGTTGGATATTTTATTGAAAGTATTAAAACGTATCTTTGTGTATATAATCCTAATTAACCATCCTTCAAAAAATCTGGAAATGTTAAGGAATTTGTCATAGGTCAGATTCTTTCATGTTGCCCGCCCAGGACGAAAATTTGCACGTTTGTTTGAATTTATAAACGTAACGTTGCTTTGTATATGACCTAGGTAATGCACAAAGAAACTCACAGAATGATGAAACGTTGCTAGCCTGCGTTGCCCAAGCACTTTAATGCATCGACTAGTTTCTTAAAATGTTCCGCGTCGCCCTGCCCGACCCCCTCGCAAACACTGGCGGCTAAGGCGGCTCCATACATTCGGCATTCGCCGAGAAGCGAGCTACTGCTCGCCCAATCCCGAACTGCTGATGTGTTCGGCGAACGTTGGCTCTCTTCGATGTGACCTAAAGACCGACACGCGGTGGGTAGGGCGAATGCCGAATGTTCGGTGCTCGGCGAATAGCGAAGAACCCGTCCATACTTCTTGGGATTCGGCGTGCGGTTGCTCGGGATTCGCCGAATGCCGCATGTGTGGAGCCGTCTTTAGATGCAATGCGAGTTACATCGTTTCTATAATCACTTTCCGAACAGTTCCGAAATTTTGGAGAGAGTTGCAAACCGCCCCTTTCCTCATGTTTTTTCTTTGACATCTGAAAACCTTGGGGGCACTCGCCCCAGGGGTTGAAGCGCTGAAGAAGAAACAGCCCCCCCCCCCACGCACCCACACACACATACGAATATACTTTTTACGTCATAACGCGCGTGTTGTCTCCTGAAGTGAAAGGCGCAGAGAAGTCGCGTGCCCGCTCTGCTGAGCACCGCCCCTTACCCCTGGCAATCGCTTTTTTACCCCCTAATCAGTTAGGTACCCTCTGCGTTCCTGGCTCCACATACAACTGTCACTGCTCGCTTTTAAAAGAAATAATATAATAATAATAATAATAATAATAATAATAATAATGCGCTAAAAGTATTAATTAATAATGTGCAACTCGCTTTAAAGTCTAGGGGACTTCTATGTGAACGTGTCATTTTTATTAAGCTGGATGTTTTCCAGAATTTAAATCACTTAACCTATCGTTTATTCAAATATTAATAATCTTAAAGATCTTCAATTTTCCATGGCAACGGCTGTTTTCCATGGTTTAATTTGCGAGATCGATTCTGCTGTCGATTCCCGAATCTTTGTGTAGATCTCATGGGATGGAATAGGCAACAGAGGCTGCGGAGTTGTAGACGACATAATTTGTTGTCCACCTGTAAAGTGTGTATGTTAGTGTTAAAGTGTTAAAGAAAGTGAGAATGGAGAACATCGTTTTATCGAACAGTGGCATGCAAAGCGTACTGGGATAGTGAAATAAGTGTGGCGCATAACGGGAGCTGCCCGTCATCCTCCGAGGACGCAGTGAAGAAGACATTGGTATCTCAATTCAGTCAGACACTAAAGAAACTAGAAGTACTGAGTTCCTAAATTCTTGACGGTCCTTTTTCACATTTAACGATAACAACTCTTCCCACATATTAACATTTGTGGACGCAATATTAAATGACGTAACATGAATTGTTCACAATTTAATGTAGCGATGTGTAACAGTAATGTTCTTAGAAACACGTTTCTGGTAAATGTCTTGTCGGAAAATTAACATCGTTTACTTGTCGGGACAGCTTGGATAAAACAAAATTGACGACCTTAGTTGAATTGTGAAATATAACATGTTAGATGCCAGTCCCGGGTCCGTAATTTAAACACCCTTTCCGCAATAGGCGTTCAGCCCCGCTATCATCCCACGCGATATCAATGAAATCCCCCTTCGGGCCACGGCGCGAATTGGGTCGCGCTGTAACTGCGTCTGTTGCCAGGCACGTCCTGCCTTCAGTGCGAAGAGGTTCCTAGTCGCACATTCCCGAGTCGGCTCGTTGCAATTGGAGGCGCCAAGTGAATAAATTAAGGACGCAGAGCGTTTGACTGCGACCCTCGAGATCAACTTCGATGAGTGGAGTGTCCATTTGGCTTGGGTCTGTTTCTTCTCCTCGTTTCTTAACATGTCGAAATTCTCCGCGCCGGGTAGAAGCAGCAGCTAACTCTCCTACCGCACGCGGTGAAACTTAAATCGACGCGTTTTCTTATAGAAATATAAGAGAGTTCAGTTTCTCCTCTTAAACCTCATGTTGGGAATGCTATGTTTTTATTTGTAACTGCCTCAGCTTATATTTTGAGAATATCAGGGCTGGTTGAAAATACTATTATCTAGTATATTCAAAGCCTATTTATTAGTCCGTGCAGAAAATTGTCTTTGCTGATTCTGGAACTAGTATTGTTTATTTCGAGCGTAATCTCTTTGTTTAATGTGTTGTCTACTTCTGATTCTCTAGAGTTTGTTTGCTTCTCTTTTGACGCAAGAATCAAAATGCTTATTCTAAAGAAAAGTATATCCAAATGTGAAAAATATCTTGTAAAAATTGGTTTTTAATGTTATTAAATTTTCTAGATAGCGATGATGCTTTCAACAAGAGTTAGCCCGCGCACTAATGATTAAAACTACTTTCATATTAAAAATTTTATTACATAAATATTAATGTATACATTGTATACAATATTGCTCCTTATTACCTTCGATTGTGACTTTCTCACTTTCTCTCTCTCTCTTTTTTTCATATTTTTTTCTTCTTGCGTATTTATAAAGATCGGTTTGAAATTTATCTTTGACCCCACGCGGAGGTACAAGTAGTTATTTTAAATATGTAAGACAACCCAGGAATTGTCGTTCATGTTCCATTAGTTTAAGTAGTGTTCTTCAACGTTCGTGCAACGTGCGTACAATTGTTTATATATAGGGAGCCAGTGAAGTACTATTATTCAGAATGAAATCTGGCATTGATTAAAAAGTTACTGGAAGATGATTTCCCTAACTTTTTATTTCTCTTTTTCTTGTTCCATTTTCCTATGCGATTGTGAATGCGGAACATTTAAAGCGGTGGTTGCTGGGGAAGGCGGGATAACGCCGCGATCAAGTAGGGATGCGACATCGATGTTGTTATTTTCATATCAATGTATTAACACCGTAGTTTTTTTAACATCGATTTTTTTCACGTTTCTGAATGAAAAATTCCCATGATCACTATACTGTAAAAGTTAAAATACGAAATATCTGATAGTCACACTGTTGTTTATGTGTTGGAGCGAATGCCAAAGGAATGATGTGTACACTTCCCTGCATCGACCAAAATCACTCTCCCGAGATGACCTCCATTTCCTTTCTTCATCTTTATTCATATTCAGTCGTAACTCACTTGAGTTAGGTCAACAAATACGCTGCGAGAAAACAGACAGCCCGTTCATCTCGTACCCTTATTCGGCGTATTGATAAACACGAACAATGTCAAATTATATTTTAACGCATACGAACGTAATGTTGGGGGATATTAATCTAGTCTATAAACATCGACGTTGAAAAATATCGATGTCTTTTACTAGATGTGTTTTGAACATCGATGTTTGCTAATATCGAAGTTTAGCTATGGATATCGCATCACTACTGCCAATATAAGACGGAGCTCTCCCCAGGACCCGCCCCCCGTATCTTCCCCTGCCCCCGCCCCGCCCCCGCCCCCGCGCCAACGCCCGCCCAGCGCCTGCGGGCGTTGCATTATTGATTGCGCTCCACACGCCCCCCCCCCCTCCGCTCCGCCCAGGCGCTGCCGAGATGCGATCGCGCACCGCCTTCACCGCTGGCGACAAATCCCCACCCTGCTTCCCTCCTCACGAGGCTGCGCTGCGAGCGCGAGGAGCATCGAGTAGGCGAGGCGGAGGCGATCTTGGGAGCCGTCGACGATTCTTCGACGCCCGTGAGCCGATGCTCCACGTCGTCTTGCCGGAGGAAATGCAAGGCGCCGGAACTGTTGATCGTAGTAAGCCCATTGACGCCGACGTACAGGAGTGTTGTTGACTCTTGGAAGAAGTTTGCGCATTATGCGAACGGGTAAACGTTGGGCTGATGAGTCAAGACTTGTTTGTACGGGTGTGGTCGCTTCTCTTCTTATGTTTAAACACTACTACTCACCAACTTCCAGTCACTACAAAGCAATAAATGAATTATGGTGGATTATGTTGTCATGTTTTGGAAATTTGAGGCTATTGTAAATAAAACGTTTCACTACAATTATGGCAAATATTCCATTCGGAGGAGTAGCATTCTTTTACGAAAAGAAAACACGGTCTGTATAATGACTAATGCAATATGAGTAAAAAATAAAAATTACAGAGAAATTAAGGTCTTTGTTGCCAAACCATCAGTAGAAATAGTGGTGCTTCAGCAGCGTGTAGTTTCTCGCTTCAGTATCGGTTACGTAAAATTAAAATACCGCGATTTCTGTCCATATTAACACGACTGTTATCATTTGTAAAAATGATTACGAATCGCAGCACATTGGGCACGGAAATGTAATTCATTTAAAGGCAATACATTACCACGAATTCGACAATTTAAAACTCCATTCCATACGCCCAGAAATATAGCCCGGCAATAAGAATTTCAACTGCCGACTCGCGGTGGTATTGCGGTATTGCAACGCGATAACTCCTGAAAGATTCTAGCAAAGAGTGCGGGAAATTCAGAATTGCATAGTCGATAATTTGCAAAATTACCGTAAACTGCCAATATTTTTTAAGTTGTAATTGACCTTTTTTTAAAAGAATGTATTTTTAGAACAGGTTTCATTTAACTAAAAACATCTCTATCTCGAAGATTCTAATTTGCAAAATTAATTTTTTGCAATTTTCGTGAATACAGTGTGCACCATGGAACTAACACTAATTTCTTTACCATTCTGTGCCACATACCAGGAGAAAACTTTGGATTAGTTTGTCTTACAAATTACATCAACTTCAAGCAGAAATTATGTGAGAACAGGTGTTTCAAACAATTGTACACGACATTTTTAAAGAATGAATTTTCAGAGCCGAATTAATTTTTAGAAAGGACTATCATTAATATTGTATTTTAGTACCTTAATTTTTTGAAATTTTCGAAAATGCATCTAATGTGCCGAAAATGTGTTAACCTTGAGACATGCGTGGAGAAAATTTGATAAAGTGAAAACATTTGGAGCCATTTGGGAGAAAATAATTGTTTAAAATTTTTGAAAAATTACGCAAATTACTCGAAAAGTACTCTTAATTTCGAAGAATTGTATAGGACCTTATTTCAAGATATCTGTGAACAATGTATTTCATTAAGGAAAATCTATTTTCAATATTATGATTGTAAGAAGACGCCCCCAAAAATTGAACTTTTTTAAATTATCCTAAAATCGGGGGATTTCAACGAAAATATAACCAGCGCCATTATTTTAAAAGTTCTTTACGTTATGCGAGAACAAAGTTTAATAAAAAATTCGGATTATTTTCAAGAGAATTTTGAAGATATTAAGGTTTCGAGTAAAGTATCCCCCAAAATCGAATTATTCGTTTCAAACTCTCAGGGTCCCGATCAAATCGACCAAATTCGGTCAAATTGACCGAGGAGTATAAATTTTGGAGAAAATTGTGTGAATTGTTTAGGCGCTATCGTTGACAAACACCTTTTACCGTCAATTTTTCGGCATCAAAAATCCACAAAACAAGAATTCTGACTACACCTGTTCGAGGGAGTAATTTACCACGCATATGGACCAGATTTATCCACTTTTTCGCTATCAAGACCAATAATAATTTTTCTGAAAAAAAAAAAGGAAAAAAAAGAAAAAAAAAGTTTAGTGTTAAGATTAAAAATTTCAGTTTTTCGTGATAGTAACAATGGTGTTGATATCGATGTATTGACGCTATCGCACGCATATGCTTTTTTATGAACTTCACATTTCCAAGTGGGTGATATGAAGTGAGGTAATATCCAATATCCAATGATAAGTAGGATTAAGTCACTTTGGTTGTATCACCAGATTCTGTATCTAATGTATGGCTTCCCAGCAGTATACAAGTTGATATGTTTGGGAGCTTAAAGAGGATATCGTACGGCTGATTAGAACCGTTTCGCTCAGCACTGTGAATGCGTCATTCCTTTTGAAAACTCTTTCCCATTTGTGGAAAGAGCCCTTTACAAAGATAAGATGTCGGTAGTGCAATGTGGTTTTGAAGGGATGTTTTATGTTCTGCACCTTTCCAATAGTAATCCTTGAATGGAAATGGAAGGTACATCATATTTGAGGGTTCTTTGAGTCTGGTTTTACATCACGTGACGTGTCGTCCCTATGACATGTATTCGGTGCCTGTCAATTTCGGGAGAGGGGTGAAATGCGATTCAAAACGAAAGGGAAAATGGTTTTCTTAATTTCTCTGGCAGCTATGATAATTTAATCGTTAAAAACAGAGATTATTAATGTTTTCTTCCCTGCCTTATGCCAGAGCTTCACAAACGCCAAATAGTGGCGTAACTCGAAGACCAGATGCACTCTTCTGAGGCGAAAACGTTTCTCTCAGAATGAATGGCCGGAATTGGCTGAAACGTGACTGAAAAATTCATTAGAATCTATATATGTAAAATTCATTAGAATGTATATCAAATAAATGTAAAATCAGCTCCCTAGTATTGCAATTTTTTCACAGTTGAGGCATTCGGGTGTAAGAGATGACTTCTGAAATTTGGGGAAATTAAGACACACAAGCGCACGCACGCGCGCGCTCACGTCCTTTTGTGTAATTTTTTCTCTTTCACAGCTATGTTTTCCACTGACTGTTGCGTTTTGGGACAAAAAGGACTGTTGAGGTTTCAAGGCGCCTTTACTACGAGGTGATTCTAGACTTTTAATTTAGGGTACGTGCTTGGTGCGCTGGCGAGTGTGTCTCGTTATTTGCGATCTATGACAGTTCACAGTGGTTCACACAGAAGCCATATATGGTGGAGACAGTATAACAATTGGTCAATTGCCATATCTTCCAGAATTTCATTACTCTTCCATCGCGTAATATCAGGAAACGCGATCGTGCCTTGGTAGGGAAGCCTTTCACGACAACGCTACAGAGCGATCGAAGAAAATCCTAAATAAATTAACGAATCTTCGATTTAGCTTCAAGGCGTCATTGAGCTTTGAGGTCAAAATGCCGCATATGCGCAAAAGGAAACAGCCCGTATTATTTTCCGCCGGAAGGTATTGTAGAAGCACTTGAGCTTTGAACACTTGAAGTTGATCCGAATAGCTAGCAGGGGTCCGCATGCGATTAAAGGGCGGCGGCCGGCGCTGTCTTCCGGGAAGGGCCCCGTGCGCCGCTCTCGGGAAAGGCTTGTGGTCGGCGCGGCGTGGCTTTAGCGAGTTGCGAGAAGTCAAATTGGGAGGAGGCGCGTGTGGGTGGGGTGTAGGGAGTGAGGAACCAGGATCTGGCGGGCCGGCGCCTTCGTGGAAGGCCACTGCGTTTGCGGTGGGAACTGCCCGGGTCCCAGGGGCAAGAGCTGGATAGAGGCCTCCAATATGTAAAATCATTTAAAACTATTTTATCTAAGGTACATGAACAAACACTTAATTTCCGTCATATAACTTTAATAATACGTTCGAAATGATTGTACATCATTGCATATTTCAATAATTAATTGCAGTAGTCTCCTTTTTATAGTACTCTTCCTCTTCTTTTCTTCTGCTTCTTCTACCCTGTTCCCCTGTTCTTGTATTTCTGCTTTTTCTACATGTGCTTCTTCTGCCTCTACTCTTGCTACACGGACTTGTTTTTGTACTTCACTTTCTTCATACGGTTTGTAGTATGTCTCTGTACGGATATTGCACTGCAGGGAACTGATAACGTTCTCTCCCGGGAAACGATGGAACGATGCGTGATGGTGTATTAGATGTGTGTTGGTGGTCGGACACTGTCTAGAAAGTGTAGGCGGGAGCAGAGCTTCGGCTGTATTGGAGTCTCCTTGTTCTCCCTACCGGTTATCGCCTCTGCGAGTGAATGCCAGAGCGCGAGTATAGGTGGTGGCCCAAGGAGATGGCGGTGTCGGTCGCCGTCGTCATCGCCGCGCAGAAGCAGAAGCGCCGAAGCGGCGTTGCTGAATTGGGCGGGGCGGTTTCGTAACCGAAGAGGTCTCCTCCGTCGCGCGCAGGTGGTGTGGTGCGGTGCGGGGGTGGGGGAGATACGCGCGCGCTATCTTTGTGGGTCGCCATTTCCTCACAGTGCGCGCAACCGCTCCCCCTCCCCCACGAGGCGCCGCGCGGCAGCAACTTCACTGGCGCTTCCAGCCCAGGGCGGGCGGAGGACGAGATGGCAAATTGTAGCAAAACATCGAGACCTAAATGAAAGGAAATGAATGACGATGGAAACATGTTTAAAATATACTAGTTTTAAATACGATGAAACATATCAAAGTTAAATGTCTTGGTTGTAATGTAGCACGTCATTATTAGTTTAGTGTATATTCTGCCTGAAATTTGAAAATTTCAAATCTGTGTTCTATGTAGTAAAGATTCAAAATGAAGTTTAATGGTATTACCACTTAACCAAACAATCAAAAAAAGGTAATAACACTGGATAAAGGTTACGAATAGCAAACGCTTTCGTTCCGTCTGGGGATCGACAACAGTGACAGTTGTTAGTAGCTGTTGATTGCAAGCAATACAGAAAAGATATATACTAAAAATTGTATTTATATTATGACAATTTCTTTAGAACATTGATGCTTATAAACAAATATATCGAGCTGAAGAAAACATTGAAAAAAAAAAAAAAACAACAACATCGACGTTATAATATCAATGTTTCTGTTCGAAAATATAGATGTTTTAAAATCATTGATGTTTTTTTCACATCCCTTGGTGCGGGCCGTCATCAGAAATCAGTCAAGGGGAGAGACGTGCTCACGAAACTGTCTTCCAAGTTTACTATTAAAAATAGCACGAGGGTACTTCGCAAGACGCCCGGCAAATGGAAGGAAGCACTTGTTCTTCGGACGCGAAGTAAAATGATGTCCTCTGCGTTTTTGGACAGTACGTACTTTGTTCTTCGTTTTCTTGAACTTCAAGTTCGCTTTTTCACCTTCTTGTTATTAATTACAGACTTGATTCACTCGCGTGACAATTGTCACGTTCGAATGTCCTTTGTCGATTCGACGCAGATATAATCTTTGGTATATTGCTTTTAATTTTGGAATTCTAACACGAAACATCGTTAGGCATTCATGTCGGATTCTGCAATGCTGCAAGTCCTCAGTTTTGAGTTTAAGTCGAAAACTTTCGCACTACGTGTTTAAATTCTAATTATTTTTTTTCTTCTATTTTAAACTACGGTGTTTTCCTTTTGAGTAAATGCACTGTGTAACGATAACAAGTTCTGGAAATGTAAAATTGAAATCATATTGCTGCTTATGCTTTCGTCGCTTATCTTTATTTAAGTAATAATAACATTTACTTATTACTAGTTTATCGGTTGGTATTTCATGTTAAAACGTTTTGTCGACTGCGAACGTACTCGGCGATTTCAAGTATTTAAATGTGATGCGAACAGGCGTCTGACTCTTCACCTGCAGGTTTTCTGAGGGAATCGGGAGGTGTATCCGTACATTTAAATGTTTATTACGGGATTGATTAAATGTCATGTGCGTGGACCTGTGATATTTCATATCTTCAATATACGTTAAGTGAATAATGAATCGGCTGAAGACAAATCGTCAGTGGGTGACTTCTCAATTTAAGTGTATTATTAGCCAGCAAATGTACTTATGTATTGTTCCTTTGCACGAAAAAAAAAATGTAAATTGTTTTTTGAAGATAAATACTTATTAACGTATACAACATAATTTCGCGGAGCAAAATATTTATACACAGAGAGACTTACCCATACGATATGAAATCGCACAGAAAGTGAAATACCTCAAAGTTATGGTGTTCGACATTCTGAGCGTTTCTGAAGTCCCAAAATAACGCAAAATAGCTATAAAAACAATATTACAAGAGGTTCCGTTTTGTAGATCACTGCCCAATGAATTATAACGTCGATGCCAAGGATAGCCTCGTTTTAAGGGTGTAAGACGTGCCCCAGTTACGCACAGTGCCAAGAAACGTACGAGTTGCCAAGAAGCCTGCGCGTTTTATTTATCAACATTTTAAATTCGATTCCTCATGGAAAAACAAGTAGTCAAAATATAATATGGAATATTTAACATGCTTTTCCATTGACTTCAAAATGATTTTTTATCTATTGACTGTTAAACACAAAAGTACGCAAAATATTCTATAGTTCTTAACATTCCGGTCTTGCAAATCACAGTAAAAGTTGAAGTAGCTTCATGCTGCAATCAAACTGTGGTAGTTTCTGGCGCGAAAAGTGGATCCAGAAATGTAATTGGACACCGAAAGGAGTGCCATTTTGTGGATTAGGACCTAAGAAACACAACTCGTGCTGGGGTCAAGATCACTTATTTGGAGCTCCTAGGACGTATAGCTTCCGCACGATGGCGACGTGTGTTGCGGGTTGCACGTGCGCCCGTTCTTTACCTCCCGTCATGTGTAAACTTCCATTTTTTCCCGCCTGAACTCTGCAAGCTTGGGGACTGGTTCCGAATCCAACAGAAGAGGAGTTCCGGTGGCTTGTGCCGGTAGTTCAATATTATTATTATTATTATTATTATTATTATTATTATTATTATTATTATTATTATTATTATTATTATTATTATTATATCTTTATTTGTGACATGCTTCAGGTTATAAGGCCTCCTCATCCGTCTAATCGTTTTAATGAATTTACATTTATAAAAATTACAGTTGAGACGTTTTGATGTAAGTATCATCAACTATAGTTGATGGTTGTAACTGTCCAATAAGAGTTCATTAACATTACGATTCCATTGATTCAAATACAACTATTATTTGAAAGATTTAATTATGACAATCATGCTTTTTGGTCTAATTAGTTTAATTAGTACGTTTCAACGATAGCTCTTTTCCAAGTACTGGAAAAAATATTTCTTTCAGTACTTGATAAAATTGTTAAACTAGTCAATAATTAATACTTGTCGTTAATACATATACCTGTCGTTAATACATAATGCTTGTGGTGTATACATAATACTTGTCGTGTATACATAATGCTTGTCGTTAATGGGCCGTTCATAAATTACGTAACGCAAATTTGGAGTAACGCCCGCTTGAACCCCCCAAAATAATGATGTAACGCCACCCCCTTGTAAATGCAAGAAGTTTAAATTATAACTCAGCAAAAACAATTTGTATTTATTTTACTTGTGTTGTATATTAAGGTAATTAATGATAATTAAAGTAGAAATTAGTGGGTGATGCTGGCTGCACCTAACAATAAGATTGGGGCAAGTTGTGAGGGAAGGTAGAATGCTTGGGCGAGAATTCTTGATCACAGCTATGCATACGTCGCCATGGATGATGCAAGAGCGAGAGTCTACAGCACCCATTTAAATGGATTCCAGAATATATTTCATATCAATTTTGGGTATTTTCTTCGTAATATTAAAAATTAAAACATGTTGAAAAAATATTTGCATTTATTGTAGCGGTTTACAACTAATAACTTTAGATTGTTTGTTTTTAAATCAAACTAGTTAACATTTTATGAGTACAGGACTAAAAAAAAAAAATAATTTCCACATGTTGAAAAATGTAAAAAACTAAATATCAATGTTTCGTAACAATAAACCAATACTCCTACCCCTATGTAACGCAGTGTAACGTTGCCTAGAAACCCTCCCCCCTTAAGCGTTACGTAATTTATGGACGATCTTTTAATAATTAATATTTGTCGTTAATAATTAACACTTGTTAATAATTAACTCTTGTCGTTAATAATTGTTAAATATTTTTCCAGTACTTGAAAAAGACGGACAACTATCGTCGAAACGTTGTATGAAGTAACTAATTAGTCCAAAAAAGCACGTCTGTCATAATTAAATTATTTTTAAAAGAATTACTGTCTTCAAATTAATGGGATCGTAATATCAATGAAAAAAAATCCACTAACATTTCATGTTACAGAAGAAATATCATTTTATGACTACTATCTTCAAGAAGTAATCTACGCGAACCGTACTTTTGCCCAAAACGTCAGTGTCCTTGCAGATAGCGTCCAATGTGGTTCGTGTGTTTGTGATGGGTTGACGTGGGGAGCGGGGCCCCGCACAGCGCCGGCGGCCTCTGTCGCCGCCATTTGGGCCGTGGCTGCGAGGGGCCGGGCCGGGCGGGGCAGGGCAGGGCCCGCTCGTCAGGCGTCAGCCGCAGGGCGCGCCTTATGAATGCGCGCGGCGCCATCGATCGAGCCCCGCCCCGCACAGCTGTGTCTGAGTGCTCAGACTCAACACACAGTACGTCTCACGAATTCACCATTATTGTCATTCTTTTGCTTGTAACAAGGGAAGAAATATACATTATTATCATATAGAATGCCATTTCGACGCCTTCCGACGCGCACGAATTCGCACCCGAAGCCAAGACAGGTGTATTGTAGGAGCGCCAGTTTGCTGCCCATGTGCCGACGTCGGCAACAAAACATGGATGTTTCTAAATTTTTGATGTTCAAAATTGAAACTTCGAAGTTAATACATCGCCCCCCCCCCCCCCCAACCATAGAATTTTAAGTTATGGATTGATCTCGATTCTGCAGCTGCAAAGTTTAATTTGTCGTTGACCGCGTTTATTAATTGATAAGTAAGATTTAACTGACGAAACAAAGTTAAAAACGTCTGGACGTTCAAGGTAGTCTCACTGGAGTCTGAGCTTCCTCAATTGGTCATAGATAGGTGAAGGAAGAAAGGGAGGTCATACGCAGAGGCCGCGTGAACTCAATTAATT
The DNA here is from genome assembly GCA_038098605.1 of Gryllus longicercus. Classification (NCBI taxonomy): domain Eukaryota; kingdom Metazoa; phylum Arthropoda; class Insecta; order Orthoptera; family Gryllidae; genus Gryllus; species Gryllus longicercus. The sequence continues at coordinate 1,368,058 of JAZDUA010000209.1, read as the reverse complement.
CATATTTTAACTTTTACAAAATTGTAATTACGGGACTTCTTCATTCACAAGCAAAATGTCGAAAACGTAAAAACATCAAACATCGATGTCACATCCCCAGTTCCGCACCGCGCAGCTCGCGTTGATGTAGACTCGCGAGGAGTACGCTCGAAAATGTATGTTTTGCTTACGGGATACTTCATCGGGATGGCTAGTTCTTAGGTTTTTAACTCTATGCTGTCACCTACTATGCTGCGAGCTGCCGATCACAAACATATGTCCTTCGTTTTTGAAGTGCAAATCAGATAATATTCAGTGAGGATGCGCAGAGGAAACTTTCTATTGTACGGCAATAAAGGTACTTATTTTGAAATAGCAGCTGTGAGGCAAACATCAATCGAAAACTGGTTATTTTGTGTCAAGGCAGGAAAATGCTTATCAATGTCGTCCATTCGATTCAAAACTCGCGTCGCGTTGTTCCGAAAAGTCCCTTCCCACTGTGTCCACCACGTCTCGTGTATTGTAATAAATCTATTTGTAATAAAAGTATTTGTACTTAGTTTCACCGACAGCGGCTGCACTGCTGTGAGAAAAGCCATTAGGGCATACTACTGAAATCGTCACTAACATAGTTCAGAATAAAACAAAATGCGCATTTAAAGTTGATAAACTTGACAATGAGGATTCTCAGCACTTGTCTGATATCTATTTTTTCATTAAATATTATAAGTTCACTATTTTTTTAATTTTTTTCAATTATCGCGTCTTAGTCTTAGTTTTCATCAATACGTAGTAGTATCGGCACTCATTGTTAAAACTAAAGTTGCATTGACTTTCAGCTGTAGGTAGACTTCACTTCATTAGGAGAAACAATTTTTCGCTAGGCCGCAGGGTGCGAATTGGCAATTCTTTCCAGAAGGGGTGACATTCAAAGCCTCAGGACTCAGAAGGAGACGATCGAAGAATGGACTGTGAAGCGAATATCATCTTCGCGTGCGCAACACTATTAGAACGATTATTAATGCGCTGTTGAGAAAGTCTTCTGGCTCAATTCATGTTATTAGGCTTCCAATTTCGATATTTCAGGGAGTGAAAAATCATTAAAAAATGCACGTAAAGAAGACTGATTGTATCCCTGTCAAACAATTCGCAAGCGGAGGACAGAGACTCTCCGGAGACGGGACGGTCTTCTGCAACAAATGCCACCCACCTCGCAGTCGTCTGCTTATTCGAAAGGACGTACCTGCTGGCGTCGTGTCGCATAGATGACCTTGCATTGGGCAAGTGAATGCTTTGTGCTTCCGCCGAGAGAGTGCCTTGGAGCTTCCTTGTGCCGCTGCCCTAGTTTGCGTAGCAGCCGCAAGGCTTCGCGCCGCGACGTAATCGCATTTCGCGCCGCGCTTCCACGGCCTCCCCCAACCCCACCCCACCCCTTACACACGCCGCTCCTGGTCCTGGCGGACGGCACTGAATTCTCCAAATGGACGTCGTTGATATGTGATGCGGAATTTACTTCAAAGAAAATCATGAGAATCATCAAAATGTTACTTCAAAGAAAATCACGACGGAGATTTAAAACAATTCTTAGGATTCGCAATTGGGGCCTTAAGCATTGCGTTGCATATTGCCTCAAGACCGACAATAGTTGATTTATGTTAAAAAATAGCCAAATGGGACTGCTATCTTAATCATTTTCAATTTGAAAGCAATGTGAAATTCAATGTTAAATGGCAAATTTGTTTGGGAATGTGAAACAGAAAATATGTGTTCTGGATGTTGTTGCCCTTTCAAAAATTGCTCCACGTTCGTGCAACACAAGGGACTCGAGCAGATCGTTCCCTATTCGCGTAGGTGACCAGCTGTCAAGCAGCTCCATTCATGAAAGCGGCTGCCCATAATGATTTGTGCTATGCCATTATTAGCCATTACCATAAACGGTAGAACGTCCGCCGTCCAAAAATCTGTAACTGCATCGCTCTTTGTGAATTTTGCGATCTTTTGATCTTCTAGAAGCGTCAAACATCCAAAGGTAACTCCAACTAGTCCTTAATAAAATTACACGAATGGGGCATCTTCAGTCTTCAAATTTTCCTCAAGCACGTCAACTGGTATACACATTTGCATAATACATCTCATGCTTAAAAATTCAGATCCCTACCTTGGAGACAAACAATTCCCATTCGCTGTATCTGCCAAAACCTTTAAGCTAACGTGCGATAAAACCCTTACATGGTGTGTTCACATCCGTAGCCAGCGGTCCAAATGTGCTTATCCCTTAAATATCCTACATATGCTGAGTGGTACCTTATGGAAAACATACCGCCCTTATCTTTGCGGTTGTATTGTTAACTTATTCGCTCTGTTTCGGATTGTGGCAGAATTGTATAAGGATCATGTGCTATGAGACCCAGAATCCGTCTATCAACGGGTGCGTATTGTACTTGCGGGATTGACTGCCAGCCAGCGAGCCATATCTGAATCAAAGACGGTAAATCCTGTTCGGGCCTTATGTTGATAAAGTTTGGGGTAGTTCGAAAAATCCATCCCGCAGTAATATAATCCATCCTTGATATCGGAGTTCGTATGTTCTCCGAATGGAGTGGACCTCTCTGTGCAACTCATCTTTCCACATCGCGTGGGGTTTCATGGCAGCCGACGCAGGCATTGCGGGAGGTCCATGCACTCAAACATCTTGTCCTTTCTGCGGGGGAAGTTGTCGCTACAATTTGGTATGATAGTTAAGGACGATATTGTTTGTCTTTGTGTTACTTGGACCCTGTATAGCCAGGTTTTAAGTCGTGTATTATTATTATTTGTATGACTTGCTCATGCGGACGCGGATCAGGATGCAAAGCTGCGCGTCGCGAGTGCTCTCTGGCGCGGACCCTGAGCGCGCGCGAGCGAAGCGCTTTGTGGAGGCGTTTGCGCCAAATGAGCGACCGCCCTCTTTTCGTGGCAGATGCTCTTTAGCAGCGTCGGAATGTTACATTGAAAGAGAAAAATGGAGTTATGTGGTTGTTAGTTTTTTCACCGCATTTGATGTCGAATATTCTGATGTCAAATTTTCATTTCTCAAGTTCTCCTGAATGAACAGCGATTTATTAAACAGCATGATGAAGTTCGTACGTCACGAAGTGGCGTCACTATATGAGCGATGGAGTAGCGAGGGATGTGTTTTTGATACAGTTGCAAAAATATTGCACCGGTTTTCGTTGGCTGATTGTCAGCAATTTTGTTGTTTCTGAGCAATTGCTACTGGACCAGCTGAAATTTGTACTCAATGAGACACTATTAACGCAGGGTGGCGTCTATCTGGAAAACATGGAAAACCGGGGAAAAAGAAGGAAATTCATTGTTCTGGAAAAGTCTTGGGAAAATCAGGGAATTTGTGGAAATCAGGGAAAAGACCAATCAGAGAGCTGACAAATTAGTTTCGGACTTGCTACAATATTTTTTAAAAAATTATTGTGAAATATTCTACAAATCTTATTAGCGAAATATTTTTTTAATGCTCTGGAAAAGCCAGGAAATGTAAGTATTAATTGTAGTCATCCTGTAATGATAAAATAAATGCGAATTGTAATTTCATCATACTTCGCACTCGTACCTTCTTGTAAAGAGCTCCAAACGAACTGAGGGCGGCGGTGGCGGCGGCGTGGGCGGTGGGCGGAAGAGGCCCCTCGTGTGTGGTTGCGTTCGCGGAAGGCGCCGCTCGCGCGCGGACAGCTGCGTCCGCTCCCGCCCCGCCCCGCCCCGCCCCGGGCGCTATTCAATTGCCATCACTGGCTGCGCTTGCCCAGCGACCTCATCGTTGCCCGAGGGGCTCTGCGCGTTGGGGAGGAGCGGACTTCAGTCCCAGCGGTGGCGGATTTTGGACAGGTCGGGTTCAACCACTGGGACATGACGACCGGTTGCTCTGATCAGTATTTAGACGATCAGGACCACGCGAGATCTTTCCTCTGCCATCCTTGTTGCATCTTTAACTCCCTCGTACGTTCTTTCATGCACTACTCTACCAAATGTACCGGAAGACCGGTCGCAAACTTAGTTGCCTGTCCCGGCTGGGGCGGTGCCCAACTGGGGGAGATAACTGGGGAGGAAAGCCCCGCAACCCGACGTGACTACGGAGTTCAAGTTCCGGCAGAGGAGGAAGTGCCTCGCCTCCCGGAATGCTTGTATAACATGGGACCCGTGACGTAAGCGGCCGCTGAATCCAAGTTCGACTCGCTGTCCCCAGTGGTAGCCATGTGGAGTTGGCCTTTGGTGTTATTTCCATTCCACTGGAAGAGAGGGGTCAGACGCGTACGTTCCACCGCGACGTGGCGGCTTCGAATTCCTTCCGCCCACGCACTGGGCGAGCTCGTGCAGATTTTTGTGCCTTTAGCCTCACTTTTTCCGCCATTGCTTCATTTAAATCATATCACCACCATTTCCACCTATCTGAAATCTATTGAAACCATTCCTCCCTAGTGTATTTAAAAAGTATGGAGGATCGGTACGAAATGTACTTCAATCCTTTCACATGATAACGTTAAGCGCGTTTTCGAAGACGCTCTACGTGTGTTGGAAGACGAGATTGCCTTAGGTCATAAACTTTAAACTATTACAATATTTCACATTTTGTTGACGTTGTATGGCTAATTATCCTCCAAAATTTGGTGCGTGATTGGGTATTTTACTTTACTTATAAAATCTGACGATTCGAAAATTCGAAATTTTGTTTTCGGATTGTTATTTTTTCTTTAACTGTGTATGTGCTTACTCCGATTCATCTTTACACCAGAATTAGAAATGTCGTAACACTCAGTGTGCCAAACAACAAATCAGTCAGCAGTCAGCCCATGAAATTCTAATATGTTTTGTGTTGTGGCTTCGTGACAAAGTTTCTCTTAAGTTGCTGGCCTCTTCCGCACCTCGTAACGTGCAAATGCCGTTCGGCCTCTACTTCTGGGCTGAGTCATCGAGGGCCGTCCTCCCAACCCTTTCCTTCCGGGAACCGTGGTAACCGAATAAGTATTTCTATTGAAAGGGGTTGAGGTTCGTGAAGTAATACGGTGTGTGAATACAATTAAGAGGATCTTCCTCGGCGGTGCAGGCCTTCCGCGGATCCGCTGCAACGCGTGCGGGTGCATGCGCATATGCATGTGCATTTGTTTGGCATGGATTGTGCGTCTCCCTGACGCCAGCTACGCCAACGCGAACGCCAGCGGCTCCGCTGCTCCCCTCTCCCCGTCATCATTCTCGCCTTCCGCCTCCACCGTCGTAATCACCAGAGACTGGATTCCTTATGTAATTAGTATATGATTTGTATCTTTCTATGTTCAGCACTGCAAATTGTGCTCGTGCCGGATTAGGGCAATCCTAACATAGTATACACATTGTTAGTTACATATTTTACATTTTTGCAATATATATATATATATATATATATATATATATATATATATATATTTCCACCAATTTTCGTAAATTTATTTTGCAACAAAATATTTCATGACTTACAAAAAGTTGTTCTTGAAAAATCAGCATGTTGCCCTCACACGTTTTTAGAATTTCGTGCTGACGACGCGAGGTTGTTCCATATGAAGGTGCGGTCAAGATACACGTAGAGTGTGTGAGGAACTGCGCCTTCACTGCGTGTATGTTGCGACAATAGCACGTGACCGGTGATAATATTATCTTTAGGTGTGGAAAGTGTCGGTGACGACATGTTTCTTTATTCAAAGAAATATACGAGAGAATTGGCTATCGCAGAGGTGTAACTCTACGATGGCAACGCTACAGTGATTGTTTGCCGGTCATTGAGCTCTCACGTTTGCACAATGCATAAAAATGCCCTCTTTCGAAAAAGCAATATAAATTTCAAAATTGTTGTAATGCGTGTTTAGTTAATGCGATTTAAAATTGTGTACGTTTATTTTGTAAACGTTCTATAAATAAAAGCGTAATTTGATATCACACATTTGATCCCTTTGCACGTATTTGTTACATTTCTTACAATTTTTATTTCATATTTTACCGATTCATTCTACTTATTTTTCCGAACTCTTAATCGCTTTTCGCTTGTTCAAGTATCAAATGAATTGTGGTCTCCGTTCCTGTCAGCGCAGCAGGCGCAGTTCCCTTGTCCACCCGCCACCGCCACCGCCACGCAAGCCCGCCCACGTCACCACGATCGCAGTTGCCACTCCGACCGCGCGCCGTCCCTGTCATTTTCTCAGTCGCTGTCGCTGTTTGCGCGCGTCAACGCCGCGGCCGCCATCAGTATTGGCGTGAGCGCGCCTCCCTGGAAGGAAAGCGCCTGCGTGCGCGTGCGGAGGGTGGAGGGGGCGTGGCGGAGCCAAGGAATGCGTCCTGGCGAGGATGCGCTGCCATCGCCGCCGCTGCCGCCTTTCACCTGCGCGTCTGCACCAAGGCCGCGCCTGGGGGCCCCGCGAGTGGGTCACTTAGGTGGCTCTGGGCGCCGAGTGGTGTCACTGCACTGCCTCCCACTGGCTTACGACGAATTCAACCGCTCTCTGGAGGAGAATTCTAGCGGCCGGCTGCTCTGATCGCGAGTTCTCCGTGGTTTCTCCCAACAACACCAGGCGAATGCCGGGGCAGTACTTTAACAAATGGGCCACGGACCGCGCGAGATCCTTCCTACCTCTTCTTTGTCATATCCTCACCCCCCCCCCCCCTACTTACACACACACACACACACACACACACGCCGGGAGACCGGTCGGGAGCTTGGAACTTGTCCCGGCTGAGGCGGTGCCTCGCTGGTGGGAGATGGTTGAGGGCAACGTCCTTAGCCAAAGGGGAGGTTGACGCCGAATCTTGCCATCCAGCGGGGAAATATCACCGCCACCTCACGAGATAAAATATGCACTACACTTAAGAGGCTAATGACCTTAGCAGTTGGCGCGCTCAGAATCACATTAATCAATTATTTCAGACCGCACGCCATCCAATTTGGGCGTTGGGTGACATCGCGTTTCGCCGCACTGCTGGAGTCTTTCTGCTTCAGGGGTGCGGTGATACTTTTCGGTGGCAAGTATTAGAAGCAAATAATATTCGAATTTAACCAACTGAACATTCTCACTTGTCGGACGCTTGCACACCTAAGGGTTACAACGGAAGGGTACGTTCTGGGTTTTGATGGAGAAAAATACTACAGCGCAATAGTCATTTATTGTCGTCCTACCTCACCGTTCTCATCTCCGGTACCGGTATACGGGGTGATTTGCTTCTTCCGCCTGAACCTACGTGCTCGTAACTAGATGAAAATATGTCCCTTGATATTTTCCTTTTAAACGCAGTTACTTGTAACAATATTTTAGTATGAATTGTTTGGTGGGACGTGTCTGAGCGAGGCTGCTGACACAAAATCCTAAAGCTAGGCATTCCGCCGAGCGCCGTTGTTCCTCAGAATGCTCTTGCTGTAAACAATGCACGTGGTCAGTGTATTATTGGTTGCTTAGATTTGCTGGTATATGTGCGTGTAACGTATTGTTTGTGGAAATAGTTCTTGTCGACAATATACATTTCCTTATTTATAGGCAAATCCGAAATTGCAAGGTGTTTAAGAGAGCGAGAAGCGAATGTAGAATCCAGAAAACGGGCACTAGAAACTGATTAGGGCCACGGTTCTCAAATACGCCGTCTCTCACGAAGTGCGTACCTGTCATTGATAAAGGTGTATCCTGTTGCAGCACCCGCCTCTTACAAATCATAAGAGAAGTAACAATTAACACGTGTTGAAAAAACTAAGTTTCATGTGTTTTTTTCGCATTGCAACCGATTGCCGGTACTGTATGCGAACCTTTGCCGAACCAGCCTGCAATGCAGCAGGAATGACGGTTGTGAAACGGGATGCGTGTGTCACTGCTGGGAATCGGAGCCGTATTCTTATCGCAGGCGGGGCTGGTGTTGCCGCAGCCGCTTTTGTGTATCCACCAGGATCATTCTAAGGCTGAACGAAAACTAGAGTAAAAGCTCTTCCCCCTTAGCAAATAGTCTCTGGAAACCCGTCGGAATTCTTACCCCCAATTCGCGTGATATGAAACTCCACTCTTTGCTGTTGTACATGAGAAGTAAGTTGTTTCTCTTGAAGTATAGAACAGTATAACTGTTCGTCGTAGGTATTTCGCCTTTGCCAGCTGACCTCAGATAAATTGTATATGTAAACACTTATTATTGGACCGTTAGACAGCAAAAGGCCTCTTAGACTCAGTTGATCAAAATAATATCCAGAAGGCAGTGGTGAAGAGTTCTTGCAGTTGCAGAAACTCATTCTTTCTGTTGCAGGAAAACCTGTCCTCAACATTTGGCCTTTCCGTGACAACTCATTCCATTCATTGGTACCCAATGGTTTCATTCACCCAATTCTTTGGCAAATTGGCTAATGTGTCTACATTAGGGCGTCCCAAGACACGGGGTATTTTTTGCGTAAAAAAAGATACGCATACCCTTTATATTTTTTATTTTGGACTTCAAAAACCAAAATATTTTTAAACAAGTTTCGTGAGTGGCTGAGGATAACCTGTGAGAACTTCATGCCAAACATGACATTGTTTACACCTAAACGGCGAAAATGAGTCATATTTGGCGCCTAATCTCGAATGGAAACAATTAAAATCTTTCCTTGATATAAATTGAGAGCAAAGGTTGTACTTTTCAAACGTATCGCGTAAAAATAGTTAATTTTTCGTTCAAAACCATAGCCAACTTCATTACAGAAAAATATAAATCAATTTGCCAAAGAATAATTGCTGGGAGTGCTTCGCAGAACCTCCCCGGGCCGGGCCGAAGCGAACATCGCCACAATTATACGCAAGGCGTTTCAAATTGTCGCTTTTCTGAGAAAAGTAGCTGTTTTTCTCCTTAAGATGCCGTTAGCATGCATTGTTAAAAACCAACAGCCGGACTAGCTGGGTCAGGATCGCGTTGCAGCGTAAGACGTCTTCGCACATTGCAATGCTGTTAAATGAATTATAGACGGTCGGAGCCTTGTTTCGAAGCTCCTTGGCAATATATTTATGTGATTCGGCTCGTCATGCTAATTAACAAACCTCGTAACTCCATATTCCCTCTATATTTATTTACTTCATGATATAATATGATCAGGAAAGAAGAGTAATAAATATAAGTAAATATCTCGCATCTTCACTAATGGAGTTCCTGAGTATTTATTAGTTCAACAAGAAGGAAAGTAAAATACTGTTTCCTGGCTATGTTTATTGTTTTCATTGCGAAACTGCCCAATCTGGAGTTATGGTATGCTTATTAGTATGAGGTTGTGTGTTGCAGGGCAGAGCAGTACAAAATATGTAAGGGCGCCGACGAGTGCGTTGGAAAAACATAAATAAAAACCCAAGACAGGTATCACACATTTTCTTGAAATACTTATTTTGGAAATCAGATTCTAAGACTGACACTTAATTTCTTGGTCATTTCAGTCTCTCTTGCTAGAACCCGGAGAACCAGATTTAGTTCTCCGACCCAGCAAAGCATTTCGACGTCTTGAGACATGAACATGATGGTACTGAGTTAATAACGAAGGATTCTATAACTTACTATTTATTTGGCAAATAAAGCACGAATATGTCCACAAATCATATAGTTAGAATAAACCTTCTGATGTTTTGTATGCCACGTTATGAAAATTGCTTCTGTACCTCTTTAACCGTATTTAAATCTTGGAAGTGTTGCATCAACTTGACAAATTTTTCAGCTGAATAGTTCACTGCCCTAAGCGTTGAAGCCTTCTTTCTAGCGTCTTCAAACGAAACATTGTCCACCAAGTGAGACATTCGTAGAGAAAACTGTCATTAATTTTAAGACGTTCAAACAAGAAATTGCTTTTGATCGAAATGAAGTCAGATATGATTGTCTCGTATAAAGAATCACGAATTTCTTCCTGCGTTGGGATGTAAGTTTATATTTCGATATATTTATATATCGAAATATTTATATGTCGATATATTTTTCTTGGTTAAATTTACAATTATTTTCACTTTGGTTTCTTTTTCCGCATCAACGTTAAATAGTGACAGGACTTTCTTCATCAGCCAAATACCATAAATGCTGGCTTAACTTCTGTAAAGCTGCCTTCTAGCTGCTTTTATCAACATTTTCGAAAGCCTTCATTGACTTCCATAAGCGTTTATCTTGGAGGGCTTTAAGCCAAAATGCATTGGATCCTGGGGTTCACGTGGGGTGTCACGGTGAGCAGGCAGACATCAGACAGTGCTGGCTTATCCCAGCTCGTAATTTTCAATTGGGCAATAAACAATGACATTTTCAGGGAATAAATCACTCTCGCCATCATTTGAGCATGGTGCATGACACCTGGAGGTCGAATTTTAAATTTTCTCTGTATTTCTCCGCCTAAAAATGTTATCACAAAGCTCTTTCAACTTTCGATAGTCATCTTTATTGCTTTGGTCAATTCAGGTTGGTAAATCGACACGCATATTGGCAATTTTGGAAACATTCAGGCACGATGCAAGCTTCTCTCTACAGCACTGTATTGTATCAGGATCGACACTTTTCTAGTTATCTGGGAAGTTTTTGAAGAGTTAACTATCAGGGTCTGTAGCCACTTGACTGAATTTCACTTCGAACACAGTTTTTAATACCAATTCTTACACATGTTGACATTAAAATTCATTTGAATCATAAAATGAATCGCCACATAACGCCGCCGGGGCGTCTACCGGGAAACAACTGAATCCACGAATCCTGAACCATTTGATCTAGCGCTATGAATCTCGTCTAAACTTTTACGTAACATTAGGCGAAATTCGAATATTAAATTTCAAAAAAGTTTTATCTCGACAATGTATAAGAGTCCATTATCGTTTTTATAATCTTATTTTTAATTGTAAATGAAACTTAATGTTTGCAACTGAAGAAAGCAAACCACATCCTGATCGCACACCTTGAACGGGATTGATTATTTTTAAATCCGAGAAGACCGTAAGCCCCCGAGCTACGTGCTTGGTTGGGCTCGCACCTTTCCTCTTTTAAAAGTTTGCTCACTTAAAAGTTGCACGATCATAAACAAACAAGTTTCGAAGGACAAGTCGTGCTGAACATTGTAGCCATTGCAGCGTATGGAATTTCCACCTGAAAAGATACCAACTTCCGAAAGACGTTTAGCGTTGCCTGGTTAATTGGTCAATTGGGTTTCAGTTCAGTTTTCGCAAACAAACACGTTTCAAAGTTCTAACCGATCATCTCAGTAACTCCAACATTTCAAATTTTCTGCTTACAAGATATCGGTTTTTCTAAAACGGGTTTGGCATGTTTGTTAGTATTAAAGTCTAATTAAATTCTAAAATTACATTGTAAAAGGTAAATTGTAAATTTATATATGCGAATTTATTAAGAGACAATACGTTTAAATTTCGAAATTAAAAGGCATTACCGCGGGTGTATGTAAGTGTACGTATTGGGCTGATAAGCTTCCTTACTGCGAAGAGTTTCCTGTCATTGTATGTTGTTGCTATTCAATATTACCATATTTTCTGGCCCAAGACCTCTTTTATTTCAGAGGGTCTTTTTGCATAAGTATCAAGAGAAATTGTAGACGAAAAATCGAAATTAAAACGTCTTAAAATATCTTGAAAGCTCGTAGAAATATCAGGGGCATTTTATCTCTCGATTTTTCAATAAGCTTTTCCTGAACGGTGTCGAAGAAAGGAAATTGGGAAGGGAAGGCGTTTATATTAAGCGTGTGAAAGCAACTGTCGACATCAGGTGGCCGTGCTCTGGGAGCCCTCGGCGCTAGGTGGCGCGCGGGGAGTCGAGCGCCTTCGACCTCCTGGAACGGCCGGGCGGAATTAAAAAGGATCGATTTATTAATTTATTGCAGGAGTGAAACGCATGGCTACCTTCTCAAAACGGCCTCTCGCTGAGACCGTCGGGAATGGCGTCAACGTTGTGGTGCAATGATGTTGATAATGTAGCACGTGAGTGATGGGACCGAATGGAATCGAGGCTTTAAGGGTCGGAGGCTTCGAGACCGGTCGTGAACACGATTGTTCCCAGTGTGATCTACCGCCTGGATTTCAGAGCGGGCATCACTCACCGAATAACTACTTCACACATGTCGACGTTTTTGCAGTACGTGGTCTCTTCCAAATATTCTTTCGGAAAACTGTCCGCTCCTGAGCAACCGTCCTGCAGGCGATAGCCGTGCCAACGTCCGACCCAGCTACTTACTGCCCGGGTGCGTAAAGTTCCCCAGTCGGGTTTCGAACCTAGTTCTTTCCGTTGAATTAAGCGAGAGTCGAGGACTCTCAACTAGACTAGTTCAGCCCACCGGCTTTCCTTGAATCAAACGCTTTCCGCTGTTTCAAGTAAGGATAAAGTACTTCCGACTACGCGATTTTGTTCAATGGAAGCACACAAGTGCACGGTAGCTGCGATTGCGTATAATAATAGTCTGTGATCCATTATTCCTGAGGAGCCACGTTTCGAAGATTATTCCGCAGAGTTCTGCTTCATCCCGTTTTCTTCCCTTGTTGGTGATCAATAATACTTTAATATGAATGAATGCATTGGGCGCGGAAGAGCGTTGGAGGCCCAGAGAAGAAAAAAGGGCGTGGGAGAGGAAGGCGGTCAGCCATCGATCCCACGAGGCACCCCCGCCCCGCCCCGGCCCCGCCCCGCCCCGCCCCTCACCTCGCCGCCTCTCCCGCTCCGCCCCGCCCCGCCCCGCTCCTCCCCGCCCCGTTCCGCTCCGCCCCGCCCCGCTCTGCCCCGCCCCGCCCCGTTCAGCCCCGCCCCGTTCCACCCCGCCCCGTTCCACCCCGCCCCGCCCCGTTCCACCCCGCCCCGTTCCGCCCCGCTCCGCCCCGCCCCGCCCAGTCCCGCTCCGCCCCGCCCAGTCCCGCTCCGCCCCGCCCAGTCCCGCTCCGCCCCGCCCAGTCCCGCTCCGCCCCGCCCAGTCCCGCTCCGCCCCGCCCAGTCCCGCTCCGCCCCGCCCAGTCCCGCTCCGCCCAGTCCCGCCCCGCTCCGCTCCGCTCTGCCCCGCCCCGCTCCGCTCTGCCCCGCCCCGCTCCGCCCCGCCTCTTCGGGCTCTCATGCCTGAGGGTCCTTCTAACTATTTATTGACGCTAAATGTAACAAAGTACTAAAGTGTGTGTGTGTGTGTGTGTGTGTGTAGTTGTCTCAGCGGCCGGGCGTTGGCTTATTCGCGACATTTGACAACCTTTTGCTTTTACGACCCATCTCCAGCAGGAACACGGCTATGGAACGACCAGCGGAGACCAGCGGAGTGACCAAAGGGGTGGATGTGGTGATCGTGTCCGATAGGTTCTGCGGTTCTCGTGGTTGAGGAAATGATCGCGTGCGGCACTTGACCGTTGTGTTTCGAGCGGAGGTCCCCCGAAAGTTTACCGCCGTGATCTCACCTCTCGCTTTATGTAGGACTGCAAACATGAAAGCGCTGCGCTGCCCAGCATGTAGGACTACAGTACTTCCACTTCTAGGTTGAAAGGCTGTCCAGAAGCAAGCAAAGCTGCTTTTCATTTTAAGTGACTAGCGGTGGCGTAGTATGTAGGTGCGAATTTACTAGTGGAGCGTCGTGGCCATGGAGCGCGAGTCCTGGCGATGGAAGGCTTTCGACACCCGCTTTCCAGTTTAGAGGAGGCCGACCGCTGTGCGGCGCGCATGTAATCCTTGCCCGGCTGCTCGGAGGGCTGGTTTGCGCGCCTGCCAGAGGAGCGCCCTCTCAGGCCGGGCGTGAGACTATACCGAACGGCCTGACACCTCAACCCACATCCGGTTGTCAGAGGATTGCCCTCTCTGCATCCCAGAACCAGAACTGTTTATATTATTTCTTGACATCCGCGCAATGCGTTTTCATTCGTTTTGGAAGCATTGCTGACGGTTCGGGTATTAAAGTGAAGATTTCGGCTGTGAATTGTGAGCGGAGCGGATGTCGGGCCCTGGGTGCCGGATGCAGTGTGCAGGTCGCAGTCTATCTGCCCCAAGCGCTTCAAATCGCTATCTATTCTTCCTTGGGTGCCCCACCCCTACATGGTGCCATATCGTTGGGAGTCGGCGCTTGCCGTCCGCCGCAGTGGCTGGCGAAAGCTCCAGCGAACACTCTCCCTGGCCAGCGTCCAGCGCCCTCCCTCTTCCCCTTCCCCCTCGCCCCATTCCTTTTCCCTTCGCGTTCCTAAGCATTTCCCCTCGGCGCGCCCTGCTCCATTTCAACTTAGGCGCCGCAGAGTCTGTCGATTCCTTTCCGAATTCCGCAATGTTACCTTTACGTGGAAGAAACACGTGTGACGAAATCGCTTGTGTAATTGCAACCGTAATGCCAGCTCGCGCTAGTCGTGAAAAAGAACGAAGCTATTACTGCCGTTGCTCGCCAGCGCTTTTGACGGGCCAGTACGTACGAGTGACTTCCCTAAATGTACCAAATTTGCAAAAAAGGAGATTTTTGGCAATTGAAGGAGGTTTTGCTCGTCATTCGCGTCATTTTCTATCATGTCACATTCAATCATTTTTACTCATTCCGATGAAATGGTTTCATAAATCGAGCGATTTTAATTCAGCAAAACTCAAACGAAAATTTTTATCACGACGAAAAAAATCACTATAATCGAACTCTTCTGGCTAACCAGTTGTACTCCTGCCATATACCTACTGATATGCTGCTAGACAAACTCTAAACCAGTAGAGATCACAGTAAATCCGTTTACAAAAGAACAACAGCAAAAGCTATCAAGTTATCAATTATCTTCCGTAAAACAAACCAAATTACTATTATATACGATTATCACGAGACCCACATTAGCATATGCATGAATGGCTGGTTAAACGCTGCTCTGAGCAATATTAACCCAATTCAAATTTTGAAATCAGTAGAAAATCAGGAGTAGAAAATTCAGACTTCTCTCACCCAGTTTCATCTCGGTTAGCCTTTGGAACACTTGGAACTTTATATCCCGTTCATTGCAGAATATCTAACAAACGCGCTCTCCAAACTTTTTCTCTTCTGCTTTTCTCTCCAAATGCTGCGTTTTCCATTGTGCCAGTCAGCCAATATCCCGATACCCTTTAAAACCCCTTGACACTAGTTACTCTAGGTATATTTTTAATTTCACTCATGCTCATCTTTACTCTCTTTCAAATCTTAACATTATAGTAAACACATTTTGTTGTAAAAACAAGCGAATGTTTGCACAATTGCCGGGTAAGGTACTCGCAATCAACTTTGAGCCTTGGACACAATTTACTGTATATAAAATTCACACTTGCGAGGGACCTCTGGCCTCCAGCTGATGTGGCTTTGGCCGCGCCGCCGTTGGGCCTCGAAAGGTCCCGGGCTGTAAATTCGGCGGCGCTGCCTTTTTACAGTCCCCCCCCCCCCCCGCCATTCACCAGGTCGAACACGAAAGGTCTCTTGCCAATGCTCTCCAAGGCTAAGGCTACAACCGGAATCATTTGTTGTGTTTAGTTCCACTTTTTCGGTTGTATTTGGTCATAGTGTCTTAACTAGTTTTTAGGAAGACCCAAACTTTTGTATATTGGTACAAAAGTTGTCAATTACATCTGTGTAATGCAGCGAATGACGTTTTTATCGTATACGTACGTATATGCGGAGTGTAGGGAAAATTGCATAGTGCGACGCAATATCGGTTATTTACAATTTTTCGAAAATACAAGTAGTTGTTGGATAATTATGAGTGAAATGTAGGCAAATTTTAAAAATATATTTTCTCAAAAATTACACCAAACGTTTTATTTAAATTTTCTCGTATGTATAAAAAGTGGTGCTGCTCCAGTTTTCTGCGAACTCAGTATTTTCGAAAGCTGTTCGATAAAATTCGTCCTCATTGAATATGCATCCTCGTTCCTCTCATGGTAAGCAAGATGTCACGCTGTGCCTTCATGATCAGTGTGTGAATGGAACCAGCTAACGAAAATCTATACAAAGTGGTTGGTCGCTTCTCGAATTGCTCATTAACATCTGCATGACATTTTTATGGGAGTTAAATTTCTTTCTTCTGGATGTACAACTCGATATGATTTCTTAAAAATGCAGAACCCAGTTGTGGGGTTCATAGTAGGTGTGTAGTCGTGTGCTTCAGGCCGTCTTGGCGTCGTGGGTGAAGTCCTCACGAGTCGTGTTCGTGTGATCTGATATTACTAGGCCGCTGTAGAACTGCTGCCCCGAGTTCGATCTACTTGGTTTCTTTCTTCGTGGACGGGGGGGGGGGGGGGGGGGGGCGAAGGTCGATAGTCCGGGCGGAGTGAGCTCGTCACTAAAACATCGCCCTGTCTCTCCATGCCCCACCCTCGCCCCGAGACACCCAATCCCGACCGGCGTCGTCCCGCCTCTTTCCTTCCCCTCTTGCCATCGCTCCCAACCTTTCCCATTTCCCTTCACCGTGACCCGCCTTTATCTACCCCGTCCGCCTTTTCCCATTTCCCTACGCTGTGAGCCGCCTCGCCTTTTCCTCATTTTCCCTCGACTGTGGCGGACTTTAGCTATCCCGTCCCACACTTTTTTTCATTTCTTTCTGCCGTGGTCAGCCTTTCGCTATTCCCGTCCTGCACTGCCTCATCTCTTTCCATTCTCATTTTATTTCATTCCTCCCTGTCCATTCCCACCCCGATTCGCCTCATCTCATCTCTCTCTCTCTCTCTCTCTGATCTACCGTAGCTTTCCTTGCTTCTTCTATCTCCATTGTCCACCTCTTCTCCACCCTATTCTGTCTCTCTCCAGCAGCATCTGCTTCCTACCCGTACCCTCTATTCAATCTCACTCCGTCCGTCCCTTTTCTCTCTCCACCCTTCCTTCTTTGCTTCTCAATTCCCCGTTTCCCTCACTGCTCAGCCGTACCATCTTGTGCGTGTGCGACTCCGTTCCCTTGCCTTGACTGGCGGAGAAACGAGCATTGCTCCGAATGAGAGCGTGGGCTTCCGCGCCCAGAGTCTAGCTACTTGGCTGCCCGTAGACCCCACGTCCTAGGCAGAGCTGCCAACGTTTCGACCTCCCTCAGGGCGATAGGCGTCTCCCGGAGAGCCGAGTAGCTATTACACTGCATGTTCGTTCGGTCGCGTTGTGGGCTCTCCCAAGCGACGCCCACCTGTGGCTCTAAGCATCCCCCGGGGCGCACCCGATACACTATGTACTCACCTTCGCGTTCAGCTGCGTGTTCTGCGCATGCGCTGTCCTTGGCCCAGAGCGCTCCCGATTCACTTTTCATTTGGGGGGGGGGGGGGGGCGCTGGCGGGGGTTGGTCGCGCTACAAGTGGCTGCATTCAAACTGCGTAATGTCGCGCATGTGGCAGAGATATTCCGTTACAACAGTGTAGGAGAGACTCATTCCACTTCCATGAAAAGGGCCGTTCGCTGATGGTTGATAAAGGGGCGGGGTCTCTCTGATACATCGGAAGTATTGCGATTTGGGCAACCCGTACTCGAGGAAGCTATGCGCTCATGGCTTGCATGTTGCAGAAAAAAAATCGTTAAAGATAAAATTAATTCAAATATATTTGATAAGTGACACGTTTCATATTCTATTTTTATGCTTTTAATTTGCTACCAATTACACTTCGATCTCGAGAGAATGATATAAATAGTAATTATCGTAAGTAAGGGATGGGTTTTGATGTCCTAAAACATCGCCAAAAATTATTAATAAAATGCTCTAAAAATGTTTGAAAATTGCCCTAAAATCAAAGAAACATGACGTTATATAAATTTTAATTTGACGTTTAATGACTAATAAAATTTGATCAAAACCAGTTCCGACAGCCATTTTACCTTCAATAGATTTTTCGGTATCGAGGGCCGGTAAAACATGGATTCTGACTACTCAGCGGGTTAGAGGAAGTAACTTACTGTATATAGCGACAAGATTTATCCACTTTTTCGTTACCACGCCCCAACAATAAGTTTTTCTGTCGAAAATTCGCCGTTTTGCCCCGGAGCATTAGCATGCTTTCTCTACACTGCGGAAGCAGTAGCTGGATGCCTTTTCTAATATTTTTGCGACTATCAAGGAAAGCGAAAAGCTGCCAAGGAAGATGGTATAATTACTTCAAATATTGTTGTTAAGGAAGTGTGAATTGTTCCAAGAACATGTGTATAATACTGAATAAACCTTTATTGGAAATTGTTTCGAACATCGATTGCATTATTTTTTTTAATCTGAGAAGTATATTGGAAGTTAAACGCGTTTCGTTAACAACTTTTCCTCTTAATACGGAAGTGGAAGGATAGAAACGGGTACGCTAGTACAATGTAAAAATAGATGACAATGTAAAAAAAATGTAAAAAGAGATAGTACGGTCGCGCGGAAAGTCGCCCGTGTTAAAGAATGTGTGTGCAGATAATGCAGAATATAAGACGCACATACGTATTGATACTGTTGTTACGTAATGCATTCATAAAACGATATATTGGACGAGCTGGATGTTTAATTTATATGTGGAATTTTCCGTAATGTCTGTATAATATGCTACAGAAATTGTAACGGTTGAGATTTATTCAAGTTTGTTTCTTTTGTAGAAGTAAGAAAAAGGTTCTGTCCCTGACTGTCGGAATAATTACAGATAGGCACCGCAGGCACTTCATTTGAATTTATTTGAATTTCACAAGTTGCGACTGAAATGATGGCAGAAATGGCATTGTTATAATATTTCGTAACCGTTCCCAATAATGCGAGAAAGTATGTAGTGTTTTAGCATCTCTATTTATGAATTTATTTATTTTCGGTCAGTTTAGAAACAAGAATTTCATATGCGTCTGAAATTATTTTAAGAACGTAACAACATATTAAACTTTGTAATCAACATAGAATAATTAATCAGTTTTCCATAAACAGTAATTTGATAAACTTAAGCGTTAATTTACTACCGTGAATTGGATTAAAGATTTTATAGTGATTGTTCGTAATCCCAAGAGTGTTTTTGTATAATGACCTTTTTAACATTCTAGGAAAACGTTAGCTATAGGCAAGATTCGTCCGTGAGATGGCAGTGGGGGTAGAAAGGTTTCCTGAGACCCTATCTCGTGGTGTGATAGTTCAGGCATTAGGAAATGTCAGTGCGAGGGAGCAGACGCCAGCCCTTTGCGAGTTATATTTGATGTACTGGGTGAGATGTAGAGGTCATTTCATTTCTCTATGCAATCTTCGCATTGCATTTTCAGTGACAGAAGAACCAGTTAGCACTGTTTTGAAACCGAGCGGCCAATCTACTATTCCCAAACATACTGGAAATTAAGACACGGGTTTGCACGTGTACTGTAGATATTCAACCGCAGCTGCTCGAAATTTAGTCGACTTGTCAGACTGGGATATGGTAGCCAATTAATAATAAATAATTTTAAGTTCTGTCGGAAAAAGTGTCAGGATATATGTAATTTTTCTGTGTTGATAGCTTTCATCGTTTATATCTTCATATCCGAGTGCTTTGTGCTCTAGGTATAGCACAAAGTTAAGAGTAGCTATTTCGAGGTTAACGAGGATCCAGGAGATGATCATCAGATATTTATACACTGACCGCAACGCTTCCTTCTACTTCAGCTAATGAAAAGCGAATTAATTAATTAATTAGTCGTAATTAAATACGTAAATTAATATACCAGCGGCAACGATGTTTACTTGCTCTGGTGTATTTTATTTCGCGGGTTCAACAGTCAAAGCGAGTGGGCTGTCGGCTACATCACAGCCACAAATGCATTTATGACCATAGATGCAAAATTGTCTTGTCGATTTGCTAGTATTCGTTTGGAAGTTATGAATTTCTTTTTCAGAAGTCGGTTCTCCCCTTTCTTGATTCTTCTCGGGGTGAGGTCCCGGCGAGGCCTGTTTCGATCGTGGCGTGGCGTCGCGTGCCGCTGAGGCCGGCCTTCACTCCCCCGCGCAGGGCTGCCTAAACCGCCCGCCCCCTTCCGCCTCCCCGCCGCCTCCTGCCTCGTAAAGACGTGGCGGGGATCGGAGGTAGGGCAATCGATGCCATCGGAGCGCCGTCCGAGGAATCGCTAGCTGCTCATAACCGCTCGTTTTTTAATGCCACATGACGACCCTCCAATTTTTCAGGCGCACACTGTTTCCGACTTTTCAGGACTCGTTGGGTGTTGGCGTGGTTCAATGTAGGTCATACTTGGCCAATTCGGACTGATTGTTGGCCAATTGTCACAAGTACTGAATAGTTCTATGAGACGCTGGGGAATACAAATTATTGCGTTAATGTCTCAAAAAAGTGCAAGGGTACATCTAAGCATTCGTGAAATAAATAGAAAGGGGAAAAAATCAGGAAACTCCATTCGAAATGGGATCCCTGATCCAGAAGAACTGTAAATTTGTTCTTACAGGACGTGCGGTCTTTCCGAATTGTTGAATTTAGGCATATTGTCGTCCACAACCGAAGCACGAGCAAAATATATTTTTCTTTCCCCTTTGAGGTGAAAATTGAAGTTCCAGATACCCTTGTGAAACTTCAAAAAACCTTTCCGAAAGTTAAGAAAATTAAATTTAATTTGAGACGAAAATCCAATTTTTTTTCTATTAATACTAACATGATTTATAAACAGATGTGTCGCAAGCGAAAGTTCAGTATATCGTGTTGCAGGTCCGGTGCCCTAGATCGTTAGGGCAGTAGTACCGTAGCGATCTCGGACCGAAGGATCGGGTGTTCAAGTTCCGTCTCGGGCATGACTGTATTTGTGTCCGTCCTTTCACCCGCTATCACCATCACATCATGCCGTCTTCACATTTACCATACCGTTAAATTTCAACTTAATCGTACATTCAACTATTTAGCCACATTTCATCTTTTGATTATACGTAAACGCTCCCCCGGTACTACAAAAGAGGCCAACATCTGAATGCGAAAATTTCAGATTTGCTTGACGTCGGCGCTTGTCTGGTTGATCGGCCTCACTTTGTTTTCTCACGGAATGTGCGGTAATGTAATGAACGGGTGCCCACCCTTGAGAAAATATGCAACTCCGAAGTGACAGTTACCACTCGGGGGTAGTCACTTTCCTCATTAGCAGCGTAAATAGACGTTGCGCATTCGGTCACTCCGCTCGGCGCAACGGAACTCCAGCCGCCTTCTCGTTGCGCGCTTTGCCATGTGCAAGAACGTCAATCCAAATGTCCGTGTGATTACACCTACTCGCTTACGCATGCTGCTCTTGACTTCTAATTATAAATGCAACACCACTCACAATTTGTTTTACTTTCTCTTAGGCATATGTGTTCTCTATACGGAGTAGAGAAAGTGATGTATGTAATGCTGGAAGTCGAATTGCATTGTAATAGTTTTCAGAGCGTTTTCGTAGTCTATTTTTGTTGTTATCGTTGTTGTTTGTGATGGTTTGTATCTGGCCAATATCAGTTGCCTTTCTTACATTTTTCGCAAATAATTGAGTATTGAACGAGTAATTGACTCTCTTGACCCAAGTGCTATCAGATGACAGTTAATTTCTACAAATCTTACAAATTCGTTTTCCGGGGATTCTATGATGAGTTCATAGTCCGATTTGTTCTCAGACTGGGCCGTCCGTCAATGGCCAATGGGCTATCGCAATATTGAGTGCGCCACCAAACACCGAAAGCCCCGTAATCCAAAGACAGCTTTGCGTGGGGCTCTAATAGAGCCCGCGTGCGCATGCGAAGCGCACACTGGCGCCTTTTCGGGCGCACTAAACGTCCGCCGTGCGTTACGTCACTGGGGGGTTACTCATTCGCGTACTACGCGTCTCCGGTGAAGCGTGAGCGCGTGCGGGGACGTAAGAGGTTATAAATTGACTGTGGACAGCGGCGCGCCGAGCGTTGACGTTACGGGAGAAGGCCAAACGAAACATTGACTCAAGACTAAACCGAGACAAAGCAGAGGAAGATCTATTAAACCGTAATCCCTCAACATTCGCGAGAGTGAGGTTCACAAAAACCATCGCGAACGCTACATCCGCGAATGTTGATATATATTTTAATGAAGAAAGATGTATTATATTCCTGGATATCGAAAAAAAAATGTTTAAAAAGATAAGAAAACAATTGACAAACAATTGCAGTGAAACTGAGTAAGCATTACAACAAACATAATTCTCAATTAACAACCCAAAGAGAAAAAATAAAACAATATTTAAATGTTATTTCAAAGTTGAAAGTGACATAGTTTTTGGATATTTTTGTTTGTTTCATCGATCTCATTGCAATGATCTCCAAGTATGGAAGAGTTGCTGCTTCTATTTCTCTCTTAAATTCCGATGTAATTTGCAAGTTCGAGTCACATTCTTGTGCCCTTTCCACAGTTCTAGAACGTCACTAACAGATTAAACATTAAAGTTGCTCCAGAAAGCAGTTTCGCTTCCGTTACTTTATTGCTACGTTGGAAAATGTTTTCTTAACTGATGATTTTCTGAAGCACCTCTTTTCAGTGAGTAAAGAGAATTGCACTTATCCTAAATGGATTTTCTGTCCATGTCGTCAGAACTCGTACTTTCAATTTAACCTGAAATTTGACATTTTTGCAGATCGTAATGCTGTGAGTCGGATCCTCAGATGAAGGTTTTGAAGAAATTGAAATCCACTTTTTTTTTAAGAAAAATATAGTACAACTAAATGATGCACTAGCGAATGTTGAAGTCGCGAATGTCAAAACCGGTAGAATTTCTGTAATCACGAATGTTCGAAACTCGCGAATAGGAATTCGCGGATGTTGAGGTTTTAAGGCCCATTCACAATGCAAACTTAAACATAAGCATCGTGCATATACATAAACATTGACATAAGTGATAGACTGAAGTATTCACGTAGTCTAACATAAACGTAAGCAAAATAAGAGTTTCTATTGGCTGTGAGACATTGTGGTTTACTATTGGTTGGATGTGAGAATTGTTTTCAATTGACTGTGGCCATGGCCCATAGTACATGGCGTTAGTTCTTCGACTTCGATCAAATTTCGATTCTCGATTTTGAGTTACCATTCTGTGATTGGTTCATTTATGTCTAACTTACGCACAAGCACAGAAGCTTGAAGCTCGCAAGCTTTTAAGTTAACGCCTTACGTGTTATGCTTATGCAAACGCATTGTGAATGAGTCCGCTTATGAACGTAGTCCGAACTTTTATGTGAACGCCATGTTCGCATTGTGAATGGGGCTTTACTGTATAATATTCGAAACGTGTTTAAAAAATACTGACACATTTTCGAGTCTGCAAGATCTTGCTGTCGTTTACGTTCTCTTCGATTACCTACTTGGAGACCTTACTGGCAGAGGATGGATGATTTCGGTGCCCAGTCGATTGTGATGACGGAGCAGTGGCGGAACGAGAGGCAGGGGGCAAGAGTCTTCGTGAGAACAACTCCGCGGGTTTGAAGCCTCCCCAAGGGGCCTCCCCTTTACCGTCGACGTCGCAATTGAATGGTGTTAAAGCGTTAATGCAACATTTTTCAGAATTTTCGGAAACGAGTAATTGACTAATTTCACGTGCCTGGAGCTGGCTGTCCCCGGAAACCGTTCACAAGTTTTAGTAAAAGAGGGTTTATAAATCTCGCGAACTGCATGACTTTGTCGTACGGCTGCTCCGAGAGCTACTCGATATCGCGACGTAAACTTTCTCAATAGCGTCCGTTGTCCCATTTGTTCGCAGTGTCAGTCAGGCTGCGATGACTCAACGGAATCACCGTTGCCTCTGCAGCATCGTAGACAGGGAGGTTTAACTTTCAGTCCGTGCGGTGACGGACTTTCTAGTTAGCGAATCGAAATCATTCGCTCTCTGGAAGAGAACTTTAGCCGGCCGAATGATCGGATAGGTAGTTTTCTGTGGTTTATCAGCAGAAGGACTATCGCGTATCCGCCCCGTCTTTCCTTCAACATCCAGGCCCTCTCCTCCCCCTTTACCCACCCATATTCTTAATGCAGTACCCTAGCTCAAGAATCTGGGGCAGCACCCCGTTGGGAGAGGTACCTAAAGGGAATCACAGCAAGCTGACGTGTGGGTCGGCGCCGGATTTCACTATTCAGCGAGGGACACCGCCATTCTTCTCGAAATATAACATGTATTACATTTATGGAACTAATGTCCTTAGACATTGCTGCGCCCTGAGAAAATAAATACTCGCAGCCCCAAATATTCGTTAAAAAAATTGCTACTATGTTTACTTTCACGACGAAGCAACCAGAGGGAAAATAACAGGAAGGTGTAACGTATTCTGTTCATCATTTGCAATGTGTGCGTTTGAGAAGGTCAGTGTGTATACATAGTTACTAATGTGTGTTTTCTTTGCAGGTAAGTGAACCAAGAAATCAGATGCGGGGGAGATCATGCAGAAATAACGCCTAGGAAATAATCTTGAATTACTGCTGGTGAGTTTCCTCTTCTCTCATCTCGTAAATATCCAATTCCAAACGATATCCATGTCTAAAGTTCGTAATCCACTCCGGCCAAGTCCACAAATGTGTTTTTGTGTAGCGAACTCTGTAGTTTGTCTACATATATTAGTAAAACTGTTCTCTTATATAACGTGCAGAAGCTACGACACAAATCAAAACCTTTTCTTATTATATTTTATTCCGTATTGTAATGGCTTTACAATCACTAAGTCTCTTATTAGTTTTTGTTTAAAATACTTGCATTAGTGCACTTTTGACGTTCTATTAGGTCATGATGTGTCTGATGTGATTTCGTGGCTGTGTCGGTGGCCATCCAACTATTATGACCAACTGTTGTGTCAACTATTACGTGAATTTGTACGGGGGATCTGTAACCTGGTGTTTCAATTTTGTGTCTGTGGGCCGTCGCTTTGGTGCGATAGGTCATTTATCGAATGGCCACGCTGCTGGGGAGGGGTAAAATTGCTGCTGTTCCTTAGCGAGAATCCGCGACGTCCGTCACTTGTTCTCGCACTGCCTTCGCGTTGAGGCGCGATGGGGATGGGCTCAGCTGTGGTGAGTAATGTGATGGAATATGTGACTGGAGAAACAGCAGAATTCTGACACCAGCTTTATCTCGAAATCTACGTGAATCTACCGGAGTTTAAAGCTTTCGATGTGACTATTTGCGCGGCGCTGGCGCTACGCGCGGCGATGGTGTAACGGTTAGTGTATTGGTTGTCGGAGTCAAACCCGATCGAAGCCGTGGATTTTTAAGGGCGAAAAAATCCTTTGTACGCCTTCCTTCGGAGGGGAAGTAAAGCCGGCTGTCCCATGTTAGTAGATTTACTTGCGTGTGAAAGATCCTCAATCCTAAATGACGCCTCTGAGCTAAATTGAAATCGCCTGTTTCTCGCCCAAGAAATACCTTCTTTCTCTGTTAGTTGGTGAAAGGAGCGTAGCGAAATTTGTGTGGTCAGACGGAAGAGCGGGCATGATGGCCCGAGTCTCGCCACGCAAAATAAGGCATTCAATTCAATTCAATTCAATAACGCTCCGAGCACTACGCTCGGCGGATTTCGACTTGAACTAGCGGCGCTACAATAGCACGCACTTCCCCGCTTCAGTACCGCGAACAAAATTATTTCCGTCCTTTTAACACATCTCGGCCGTCACTTGTAAAACCGATTACCACCAGTTGTAGGGCATTCGGCGCGAACATTTAATTCATTTAAAGGTCGTTTATCAACACTCATGCGAACATCAGAAACTCCGTTCAATAAGACGCCCAGAAACAACAATCAAGAATGAGAAGTTATTCTGCGAATTTCAAACTGTCGTGTCTGGGCGTTCACATTGTTCGACTGGTGGTCGCGCGAGAGTAAATTGGAACATACAGGATCATGATTTATCCACTTTTTCGAGGGTAATCGCATCTCACCAGGGCCCGGCAAGGTTCAAAAATCGCTGCCCCCCCCCCCCCCCAGTATTACAATGACTTATCCTTTAAAGTAAAAAATATAGTCCCTTAGCCTTTCTCGTATCTGGGATAATGATATGAATCTGACGCCTGTTGCCGCTACGCAACGGTCGCTAATTTAACGCGCGTCGCTCAGTCTGTACACTTTTCTTCTCCCGGCTCCCACACATGCGGCATTCGGCGAATCCCGAACAACCGGTCGCCGAATCCCGAGTGGTGTGCGCGGGTTGCTTGCGATTCGCCGAGCGCCGAACATTCGGTACTCGCCCTACCCACCGCGTGTCGGTCTTTAGCACACATCAATGGGAGCGCACATTTACCGAATGCCGAATGTGCGGAGCCGCCTTTATGGAGGAAGGCAAATGGAGGGGCGAGTGATAGGCGTCAAAGAGAGGATACCTGACGCGACCTTTTCCATCCATCCAATATCTCCACCTGCAAAGGGAGCTCATTATGTGTCACGATATAAGGGCTGACGCACCTCATCTGTTGTAGGCAAGCCACGCGTACGAACGCCACGTCGTAATTGCTCCAACCGTTGAAAGAATGTGGCACAGCCTCGAAATACCCCGTGCACACAGCTGGGAAGGGAATAGGAAATCGTTAAAATTTGCCCGCAACCTGTAGTTAAAATTACCCGATTCTCTGAATCGGCCGATTCGATTCTCTTCATTAATTCTTCACTCGCATCCTCTTGTTAGGAGAATAGTATTTACATCTCTAAAAACAGCCGCATCAGCGAGATTTGTGCCAGGATTTTCCTGTGCCTTTTGGAAGTGTTCGTGTGGACGGGGATTGTGAAGCCATCCGCCCGCGTCTCTCCTGACGGGGCGCACTGTCTTCTGGCCGTTTCTTCTAATGCTTTCCGCATGGCCGCATCAGCTGCGCATGGGACACTTTCCTCTTGCTCCCGCTCGCACGCGGAAACGACCGCAACCATCGGATTCTCGCACACATTCCACAAGAATGATCTCTCTGTGAGGTATGAACCTAATTAGTATCAGGATGCCATTTTTCTCCGTACATTACAAATTTAATGATTTCTTTACTCATTTATGGAAATTTATTATTTATTATTATTTGTTATTATTTATTTGTTATTTATTTGTTATTATTTATTTGTTATTTATTTGTTATTATTTGTTATTATTTATTTGTTATTATTTGTTATTATTTATTTGTTATTATTTGTTATTATTTATTTGCTATTATTTATTTGCTATTATTTATTTTTATTATTTATTTTTATTGAGTAATGAAGGGTGAAAGGACTAGGATGATGGCAGGCGATATAAGGTGGGGTAGTGGGAGGTGTTCGTGGAATTTTGGAACCATCCCAGCACTCACCTTGTGATCGTGGGAAACCACGAATACCCCGGTCAGGATGGCCGGCCCGGGGATCGAACCCGAACCTCCCGACGATTGCGAATCCAGCGCGGTACGTACCGAGCCACTTCGCTCGGTGGGAGTACAGAAATTTGTTATTTATCAATTGAATGTTTACACAGGAACGCTGTTACTTTACGTAATGTGAACATCCATAAACAGAAAATGCAGCGCCTGTTGGCCGACCCTTTCTTTGTGCGGCCGCTCCCCTTCCTCCGCCTCTTGGCACGACACGCGGCCCCGCCAGTCGCCTCGCGCCCGCGCAGCGGCAGTTTACACTTCCCTTCCGACGCCACGGCCCCGGGCTGCGTCCTCCGCCATGGCTCGCCCAGGTACGGCTGGTGCGGTTCAGGCAGAAGCACTACTGGCTGCTCATTAAATTGCTTTCATGCAACCTTATTTGCGATTGGCGTTACACATAGTACCTAAAAAACTTTATAATGGTGTTGCTACTTGTATGTCAGTTTCTAAAAGTATATAATTAAAATAATTTCTAAAATAAATAGTTCGTAGTGCTTTTAGCGCCATTGAAAATTAGTCTTCGAATAGTGATTTTGTTATTACACTTTGTCTTTCCCTATCTTCAATGAATTCCGAGTGACATTAATTTGATAACTGAAATGTATTTTTATTGTGTTGTATGTATTTGTATTGTGAGATGTTACCTAAATTACGATACTTAAATTTACCTGCGCGTGGCAGGTGTAGGAGAATCGTGCGTTGGCACCACTGTTCACGTCTAAATATTGTGAGTTGGCTCTTAAAGTTTACGCGGCAGCGGCCAAACTCGAAAGGTTGCGCTCGTGTTGCTAACCCTAACCGCTCTGTCCGTCTTCCGTTGACTCCCGTTTCGATTGGGGCGTGGTCGCTGGGCGACAGAAGTTGTGACGTGAAGGAAACCGCTTTCAACAGTCAGTTTCGGAAACCGACCGGAAGGCAAAGAAAAATCATTAGGTGTTACCCTTTTCTCCACATCTCCCAAAAACTCTGGTTTTTGTCCCCTCCATATTAACCTTGTGGAGACAGGAATTTATTTTCTATTGATTGAGCAGTTGAGCTGCTGCCTTTCGACTTTAGCATCTAGAGGAGGGGCTTTATCTTAATAACTTAAGTTTAATATTCTAATTCTAAAGTTAAAATACGTGTACTTAGGCATTCCGAACTTTCACTAAGATGAGTTCTTAATTATTAGAGAAATTGTTCTTTTTCCATAGGTGAGATTTTCTTTCCCTTCCTAACAACCTCCAATACGGAGACTTCTAGGCGTGGATGCTGTGGATCCTTTATCTCCCAGATGCGAAATGTTTACAGAACCAAAATAATGAGGCTAGTGCGGTGTTTGTGGTGCACTTCGCGCGGCGTTGTGAATAGTAGGTATTACTTTGAAGAATGGTTCTAAAATACGAATCAATGAGGCAAACAACTTTCTAAGGATGTGCTTGACAAGTCGTATACCGGATTATCTTTCCCATTCTTACTCACTCCCTGCGAGCTCGGCTCTTCAGAGGCTCCCAAGATCTGCGCTCCGAACCGTGGAAGGCATCTAAGGGCTGATCACGCGTTGCTGTGTTTATTTGTAGAAATCGTCACTGTCAGGAGTGAAGAGAACATCGCCGAGAGTACATTAATTTGAACATTTCAGAGGGTATTTTAAGATTACGTGTCCTCGTGATTAAGCTAAGGATCGGCAAGGTACGCCAAGGTACGCAAGGCGCGCCAAGACTAATATAAATTGTTGCTTGGGCGCTGTAATCAAATGTGCACGTCTGTCAATCCCGTACGTGTAATCGGTCCGCAGAAGTGCACATGTTGCGAGAACGGAGATGATTGATGATGTTTTAGTATAATTTTGACAAAGCAGAATTCTGTACCGTTTAGTATTTACTGATTAAAGAATGTGAGTTCGCCGTTGAACTGAATTTGAATGCCCAAGTATGGTATTGACAGGGATTGAAGAAACTCTTCTGATTGTTTAAAGGAATGAATTCAACGATGCACGAATGAAATGAATACAGAGTTTGGCCTGGTCAGATTATTCAAGAAGAGAAAGCCGATGGGCGTCGTGGAATTTCGTTCTGTAGCCGCGCATTCGCATCCACATGTGACGTGCGTGCTTTGCTTCACTGGGGGCGAGCGAGTGTAAGGAAGAGATGCGTCGGCAACGAGAGCAGCCCTTTTGTCTGCCACGTGGATGGATCGGAATGGGAAACGCGGTGGAAAAAAAAGAGGGAGGGGCGTGGGGAGGGAGGCAGGAGCCCCGGGGCGTCCTTGCTGACGCACAACCGCTACCACCACAGCATCCGCCCCCTCCACCTCCGTCGCCGCCGCCGCCGCCGCCGCCGCTGTCCCTCATGCCGCCACCAACACCAGTCCCCCACCGCTGAGCAGCACCAGCCAGGAATAGCCCCCGCAGCTTCCGCGCCACGTCGCCCCCCCCCCCGCCCCCGCCCTCGTCCCCGCCCCGCCTTGCCTTCCTACCCCTCCCCCTCCGCGGTCGTGGCTTTCCGTGTTTCGCACGGCCCCGAAATAAAAGGTGCTCCCCCACTTCTCGCGCCGCGCCGGCAGGGCGGTCGGTCGGTCGGTCGGTCGATGGGCCCGCGTGGCGGCCACGCGCTCCAGCGCCTACTTGTCACACCCCTCTCTCGCTCCCATCCCTCCTTCCTCGACCCTCCCCTCCCCGCCCCACATCCCGCCCACCGAGTCCTTTTGGCCGAGAGCCTCCTTCCAGCGAACGCAGTGGATCCTTTTTATTTTAGGCACTAACGAATGAAAACGCAGAAAACACGTTTCATGTGTATTCAGGGTGGGATTTGGGACTTCGAAACACACGTTGAAATTGTGTTTAATGTTGGGAGAGAATTCTGAACTGCTACGGCCCGACTAATAAGAGCGTGGTGTAACGTGGATACACCTCGCGCTTATACTGGGAGTGGTTAGTTCCAGATTAAGGTCGGTGTAAAAACGGAATAAATTTGTAATAAATCGCGGAATAACTACAACTTCTTTAAAGCGAAGCCAATGCTTGGGATCGTTATTTGTAGCAACTGTGGCGATTTTCATGTATTCTTTTATTAGTTCAGTCTGTAGGTACTAAAAAAAAGAGGTTACCTGAAAATGTATGCAACTTTTTCTTTGAGTATGTTGAATTTACCCGGGCACTAGTTAAAACCCCGAGTTTACGACATCCCAGACCCTGTGTTAACTCACGGAAGTCCGAAAATCCGGTATTGTTTCTGACTTGTTTCTTCTTCTTTGTAGCTCTTTAACCTTAAATTCTGTAGAAAAATGATTCAAATCAATTTTAAAAAGGATAAAATTTTCTACAATTTTGTATTAAACATTTTTTCGAAAACAATTACCAAGCAAGCTACAGTATTTTTTCAATTTTCAAAAATGCGTTGCTTGTGAGATTATAATCAACCTATAATATGGAACATGGAGACTAATGTCTATTGTGAGGCGTTTTACTACGTTGTTCCTTTTTCCATGCATAAATACGTGTCTCCCATGTTTAGCGGTTGCCATGGAAACCACACACTTATTCCGTGCTCGATTTATTCCATATTTATTGGTAGTAGTTTTCGCTATTCTCCTGCTATTCTCGACACTGAATAAAATGTACATCACGTTCAGTGTGTACGAATAAACTAAATAGATAAATATATACATCATTTATTTTAAAAACCCGTCCAGCATGGCCGTTATATTAAGGGAATTAAAGTAAACGGAATAGAAATAACAATGGGATAATTTCTTTACGATCTTTTGCTGTTCAAAATGGTGAGCCTTCACATGGTATTTTATATCGAGAGCTAGTATTTCATTGTAATTCAATCGTTAACTTGAATATCAGTAACTTTTTACATTCCTTGTATATTTACCCACAGGGTTCACCTAGTTTATAAACTAAATAATTTAGAATCACATTACAAGTTTTATTGTCGGCCGTAGCTGCTTCGACTCGAAGGTTCGCGGGTTCGAATCCTGCCTCGGCCATGGATGTTTGTAGTGTCCTTACGTGTTTTTCTTACAGTTCCCCCTACAGTTTAATAATCAGTGGTCGCTATATGAGTAAGACGTTGAAAAGCGACCTTGAAATGTTTTTTGTATGCGTAAACTATGATTTGCTGTGCAACGTATCGTGTATATTTGCACTGGCGGAAAAAAAAAGTATTGCAACACCGGAAAGGGCACGAACAATTAAGTAGGCGATAAGGGACGTTAGGGATGGGGGGTCCTAGAAGCCGTGATTAACATTTCGCGGATAACTGACTTTGGTGACGTAATGGCAGCGTGACGAAAAAACCCAAACGCGCCTACTACCTCTAGGATTTAAAAGGCGCTATCCACTGCGATAAGGTGTAGTCGGGACTTACGTATGCCACGGCGTCGCACTCGTTCGTCCTTAAAGCAATTTGACGAGTTTGAGCGGGATCGGATTGCCGGCCGGCACGAAATCGGGTGGTCCTTTCGGCGCACTGCCGACCACATGGGCCGTGATGCGACGTCGGTGCCGTGGTGCTGGCGGCGATGGGTAGACGAGCATTCCCATAGCCGTAGACCTGCGGAGCACTGACGAACGTCAAGATCGACGCAGCGTGAGGGTGGCGTTGGCAGTGGCCTCCAACGTGTCTCCACGCACCGTTGGAAACCGATTACTTGCTGCAGTGTTACAATCTCTTACTCCGCTGGTCCGACTCACGCCGAACCATCGTCGGGCATGGTGCAATGGGCCAAATGGGTTAATGCTGCGACTCCCCCAACACCTGAGAGACGGAATGGCGTGCAATGGTGTTCGGTGATGAGAGCCGCTTCTGCATGCATGCCAGTGATGGCCGTGTACGTGTGCGGCGTCCCAGAGGGGAGCACGTGCTTTTCGGAGTGTGTTCGTGCACGTCACGTAGGGCCCACGCCGGGAGTGATGGTGTAGGGGTGCCTACAGCTCCATCAGCTACAACGCGCGATCTTCTTTGGTGTTCGTGGAGGGATAATTGACCAGCATTGGATACATCCAGCACGTTGTGCGGCTTATACTGATACCTTTCTTGTAACTGAAGGGGGTGGTGCGCTGTTCCAGGAAGACAATGCCCGCCCTCACACTGCACGCGCTTCACAACACGCTCTCCGCGACGTTCAACGACCCTGACCAGCATGCTTGCCGCATTTGTCTCTGATCGAGCATGTGTGGGACATGATGGGTTTACGCCTGATCCGTACTGCGACTCCAACAACTCTGCCTTCTCTGCGCGAGGCGGTGCAGCAGGAGTGGAATAGTGTAATGTAGGACCCTATTTGTCCCTGGATGATGGAATGCCAGACCGCATCAGGGCTTGACGAATTGCCCGCCCCGGGGTAACGCAGTAATGATGTGGCTTTTCCGGCCCATGTTTCTCTCTGTTGCTGGACGTTCCAGTATCGTGGCTCTGCCCATGTAATCATGAGTAGTATTTTCTCTGTATGTGCTGTATCTGTAAGGAGGAAGAATAAATTTTACAATGCAATCGGGATGTTGCAATGTTTTTTTCCGACAATGTATTTCTTTCCATCTTTGGGCTTTACTGCGTAAAGGAGAAAAAACTATTAATATTCTATAAAAAAATGAAAATAAGTTACTGATTAATATTGATACTCATTTTTTATGCCCTTTTATTTCCTAATTTATTTAATTTATAATTATTTCTGAGTGCGTCTACATTTAATTTAATTTAATTTAATTTTGGCTAAATCAGAATTTCACTATAGGGCGCAACAATACTTTCAGGGTCGGAATAATTGTATTCTTGGTGAGCCTGAAAATAATCGTTTGTACGGTTTCACGGCTGATTATAATTTTTATGATTATGGGAAATTGGATTTTTTTTACCCTGCGCATTCTAATACACAATAATTTATATTTTTACTAAAGTTACTGTTGCGTGTGTATTAACGACTGTCACTATTGTTTTCATTTATTTTCCTTGGTTCGTGACAAATTAAATATTTATCTTTAATGCTACTAAACAAGAATAATTCTCTTTAAGTTATGCAAACGCTGACAACTTTACCTTTTCTGATTTTTATGCAAACAAATAACATATTTATCCTTTATCTTGTTGTGATAATTTCTTCTGATCATTTAAACTTAAATTATTTTTAACCCAACACTCTTGGCCTTGAACATCCTTTTTAATGTTCTTAAAAATTATTATTTTCAGAACTCTTCTCTTTCGTTAAAACAAACAAACAAACAAAACAGCACACTTGACGATGCGTCAAAAACTCTGTCCTGGGCGTCGTCACCGCTGCTCCCATCGTTCAAATTCCACTCTGGGCGTCCACACCTACAGTTCCAAGACTTGGTCGTCCGAAAATTATTTGTCGCTACTGTAAAACGACATTTAATCAGCCGCGAATTTGTATTTTCGTACTATTTCTTCGATGCTATTCTTTGTTACTGACCCATAGGAGTTCTTTTGTCTATGTCAATAATGCCCTCTTATAAAAAAATTCATTTAAAATATTTTTAAATTATGATAAATGTTCAATAGAAATTAACTCTCTTTGGCTCTTCACGACGTCTAAATCCCCAACGTCACGTCCCTGCTTATATTTTCTCGAACTTATTTGATTTTCTGTTCATAATTCGCCTACATTTTAATTAATCATTAATTAAATATATTGAGATATTTTGATCCATCTCAATATCAATGAAAAATTATAAGGAAACGTAGCACTCGATATAAACTAACATACATGAAGGCTTACCTTTTTGAGCAACATATATGTATGTATGTCTGTATCTGTATCAGTTTGCAGTAAGAGGATTTGAACCGATTGTAAACAACAGGCTGAGACAATTGTGAGGTAAGAGAGTTTCCTGGCTGGTTGGCCGTGGTCCAGTTGGCGTTAAAATGCCAAACGTTTAGCCCACGACTGCGGTGGACGTCTTCAGTGGTCGCAGGGTCTCGGTCGCTGTATCCGGGGCGGCGGCTTGCTGGTGACTGGCAGTCACCAGGAGACGTTTGTCGTTTTAACGCCAACTGAACCACGGCCTACCTGCCCGGAAACACTCTGTGTTATTGACTATGCCTGTGTAAGCCTATGATGCTATATACTTGTGAGGCAGTTGGAGATGGGGGGAGGGTGCTTCAAAATACTCATACATGAAACATAATACAAACGGACACATTGGGCTCCCCAAATGCATTTGAAGACTTTTATATACTTAAATGACAACTTTAACATAATTAAAAACTGGTGGTGCTGGAGAATGGCACAGACTTCCCCGTAATAGTTTTCTATTTTCTTTGGTTTCGGTTAGCTATTCGGACAAGCCACATATTCTTGCCTGCTGCCATCTATCGCCGCCCAAAGTACATTTTTCTGACATTTTATTAATTTTTCGTTTTCCTAATTGTAGAGCGGAGTCACATTATTAAAGAACAATAAATCGTTCAATCAATTTTCGGTATCAAGGGACCCCCAATCGTGTATTACCGTCGAAATCTCGAGATCAATTTTCCGCAGCATTGCATCATAACTTTCTCTATACTACGTATATTACTTCGAATATATACGTACGTATACGGGAAAGTAATAACAGGGAAAAAATTAACGTGGCAAGGAACCATACAAAGAATTATTTACATGAAAGTTCCATAAAACACTCATAAAGACACTTGAATGTATTTGATATCTCCTGTGTATTGAGACAAATATATATTTTAATACGAGGCGTTTCCAGAACCGACCTAGAATAATAATTACGTTCCGACGTAATACTTGAACATCTGTAAAATTCATGGAATGTCCATTGTCCATCCACTGTGTCGTAATGGAATTTTGTCGATAAGAAATGTTACGTTTATGCAAAGATTTGTTTTAGGTTCGTCTTAATTTGAGCAATGCACGATTTGGAACATTTGATGCGATAAACAATGTTCTGAAGGTCAAGTTTATCTCTCCAGTGTTTTAAGTTAACAACAGTGTTTTAAGTTAACACCTCTTATTGCACATTCACTTTAACAATTTAATATTAACTTTGACTTTTAATTCTTTTAAGCGTTTTTGAATTAGAGGGATAAAGGATAAACAAATGTTTTTCTCTCTTTTATCGGACATAAATTCACTAGAGTTCGAGTTATTACCCCAATTTGGGGTAATGCAATTACTCTTACGAAAGATGGTGACATCTAGAAAATTTACTTTTGAATTCTTTTCCACTTCAATGGCAAACTGAATATTTGAAATTTATTATGATTCAAACTACCTAACAAAGAATCAATATCATGTGGCAAGATGATGAGCGCATCATCCACAAAGCGCACATAGAAATCAAAATCTGTTTGTTCATGGAAATGTTCAAATAAGATAATAAGTTTTTCCTTATATTCATTGTAGCTTGAAGATGGGGGAAAAATGCATGTCCCCGAAACGTCTCTCAGCACACTATGGTTAAGGGAAAATAAAACTTTAAAGTTGATAATATTGTGATTCAGTGGTTTTATTTAACTTTTTCAAAATAAAATTAGTGTCGGAGTAACCTCTGAGGCTGACCTAGTCTTAACATGTACAATACGTTTTCTTACGAAGTAAGCGTGTAGGTAAAAAGACACCACTTGCGTCTCCGCCCTACGTTATTCACATTATTATACTAATATACGTTGTTCACCGCATTGAAACAATTCGTCGCCCGAAACGTTCGCCCACGAGTTAATAGATAAATGTGTTTCGATATTGCGAATCCTAACCGGAAGTGGCTAGGGATGGCTATTCCTTCATAATGTAGTCATTAAAAAGTCAAGTTCATATTACATAACTGAGGAGTTTGTTCACGAAATAATAGTTTTTAAAGTTTTCTTCTGTTTCGTGTCAATCGATCCGTTGTGCGCGTCACCGAGATTGTTCCACCGGAATCTGATTGCCTGGCGGAAGGGCGTGTAGAGCTTCAAACCTTTTGTCGTGGGGTTTTGTCCTTGTTGGAAGTAGAGTTTAAATGCCAGTTCCGCCAACACCTTATTATGGTTCCAGTTGCCACGTCTCGTACCAAAGCCTAGAACGGATGAACGATTGGATGGGTAGGTTTTTATGATGGTATGGTACTCGCAAGAAAATGGAGCAATGGTGAAATGAAATCGGGAGGGGGGAATAACTCCTGCCGCAAACAGTCTGAGCCCTGCAAACGACTCGACAGTGTAGGAACTCCGATTCTAAGACGTGACAAGTAAGGCAACGGTACCCTAGGGAGTTTTTTGAGCAGCTTATCGAAAAACATATATAATAGGCGTTATAGGGAACCACATGACATGTTTCGTTTCGAGTGTTAACAGTGGTTTGCTGCTTTGACTGCGATAAATAGAGTTCCGGACTATGACGGCAGTGTGCGTGCGTGCGTGTGCGTGTGTGTGCGCGCGCGCGCGCGTGTGTGTCCTGCAAACGCTACATTCTCAAAATGGCACTTCATGATTCGCATTGGTTCAACTAGCGCTGCTTACCATAATGATGTTTGCAGCATTCTCTGCCTCCAGAATGGGAAGCAAATTCCAGTGATCGTAATCACCTTCGTTGTATCGCACCAATTTACAAGTTACACGATACTTTTGATACAAGTTAATGATAATTCTCGTGGAGTATAGTTTTGCGATATAGCTGTATCGTATCGTTATGATTGTACAAGTGAACATTAGGCGTACAGCAAGATTAAACCGACGGGGACTGTTTTATGTACCATTCTGCACGAGTTGATGGTACAATTTTAACGTTTTATAACACTTTCACTGCATTCACTGCATATTTTATATTACATCACGCATTGCCCTTATCTGGGAAATTCGTGCATTGAAATTGGGGAGTTGGGTGGTGGGAGTGCGGGAGCTGTCGCAGGTGGGAGGAGGGTGGGCTAATTTTAGCGCCTCGACATTGCCACTCGCCTCCGCAGGGAGGTTGCCCCGTTAGGCGCCTTCTTCCGGCATTCGAGACGACACTTCAGTCCCGATGCTTTTGATCTGTGTCCTCGAGGCGAGTCGCAACACGGCGTTGTCAGTTCTGTCTAATGTGGGATTCATATTAAGATGTTATGGTGATTAAATAAAAACAATCGGGCTCGTGCGAATGTCCCGCAAATTGTTTTAAACGCGGAAAACGCTTCTTACTGGAAACTTTGGCTCTGAACCGTGTGGTAAATTCAATATTTTCAATTCTGTGTGTGTGGGTAAACATTCTGATGTTGGTAAGTGGTTATTTGTGTTATTTATGAAAACAAATAAGATATAAATAAAATAATTCAATTGAAGGTTGCAAATCTATTTTAAAGTATCTTAATATTGCTGTTCTAGATAAAATGATCTGAGAAATTGTTAAAAATTATTGAACTTAATATGACTTGTGTTACAATTTATAAAATTTATCTCTCATGTGGCCGCTAATGACCCTAGCTGTTTCTAAAGCAACCTAAAAGAATAGTAAAAAAATTGTTCTATGTGATTCAGTTGGGTAGAATATCAACCTGACTTCAATTTTGCCATTTTCTGACAACCCATTCTACGGTGTGGAGTGTCCAGATGCACTGTACCTCAGAAATATAATGGAAGATCCAGAAATTTCTCATTTTGTACATTACGTGCTAGGAAACACAGTCTTTTTGAAGGCCTAGAACACAGTTTCCGAATTACACGCGATGGACGAAAAAACTACATTCCGATATTGTGAACCGTTTAGAATTTATAGGAGTGGCAAATAGGTGCTGGAAAACAGTATAGAAAGAATATGTGACTAATGAAAATACATAGTAAAAAGAGAGGTATAGGAAACAGGAAACCAGAAGAAAACCACTGGAATCTGGTTTATCTACCATATATTCCATAAAAAGTGATAAAGATAGATTTACATTTACATTTATTTAGTCAAAAAACAGTAAAAAGAACTGTATGTGCCCTATGGGGGAGAAGATATTCTGCGCACGTTTTCTAGAGTTTCAGAATCCCTTCTCATAATTTTCACTACAAATAGTTGAAAAACGAATATAAGTTAAAAACAAATTTAAAATAATAGGTAAATCTCTGGTTTTCTGTTTCGGGATGTTAGGGCGCTCGCCGTTATACTTCGAGTAGCCCGCCCGTAAATTGAGGATATCAGGATATAGATTCTAAAGAAATATCGCTTTGAAACATGATACAAGTATTATGGAGTCTTGGTAATGCCGTGCGTAGACTGTTCTGGAAGTGGTCTGCGAGGGATTTGAGATCGTGATGACGATCAAATTACTAGGGTCCTACGAACCAATCGGATGTGGCGAATTCAATTGGAGAGTTTTTATAGCTCTTTAAAAATAAAATGAAATCCATAAGAACGTCTTTTTTGAAATGCCTCTAAAATTATACCGCAATATTATGTTGGGAGCATTTTCAAACTTCGCTTACCGCTTTTAATTTTCCTTCTCGCACGAGCACCATGTGTGTCATATGGTCGGTTAGTTTAATTGAGTCGCGAGTTGTTGAACTGCTTTTACTCTCTTGGGAAGGGAAGGAGCCCGGGTGTAGTTTTGTTGGACGATTGGAAAAGCCCATCCGGTTTCAGAGTTCTGGGCGGTATCAACGTCGTCAGTACAAAAATATAATCCCATTGAGGAGGCGAGCAAAGTCCCGGATTCGCCCCCGAAATGACCCTCCCCATTCAGAGGAAATTGGTAAGGAAAATGTCCTGAACCCGGAGTAATCGGTCAACTTAAAAGTTACTATAATTTCAGACATTTCTTATTGAGACCTATTGTAGTAGACTTTGCTCAAGCGTTGATCCTGCTGTCAGTTGGAGGGGCTTCCTTTTTGGAGGGGTGTGAGGTCAGGTGTCCAACTCCGGGGCCTCAGAGACTCGAGGGTAAATGGCGGTGCATGGTACTGAGCTCAAATTGGTAACCAGCAGTGACGAACAAATCTTTGCCATTGGGTTGTTAGCTCGCGAGGTGGTCTCGATTGCACGCCTGTTGTGCGCTCGTGCTTGGGAGCCCCGAGTGGCTAATGGTGGGAGCGGCCTCGCGGCGCCCCCCGGCGCTTCCTCGCCCGCTCGCGGCCTTCGGAATAGCGCTTCTACCTGCCTCTGGCTCTCCCTCCCTATCTCGCTGTGACTGTGTATCAGGCTGCGGAATGTGGCCCATCCGCACGGTGGTGCATCCATATCCAGGGAAGAGATGTCAAGGAAGGTGGCGTCTCGTGCCTCGCTCCGCCGTCGCGGACCTCACTAGCTTATCAGCGCTACATGAGGCGTACAGGGAAACTTCCAGCAGTACGCGCAGTCAATTTTTCTAGAGATGACGCTAGTCGAAACCTGCGCCAGCGCGTTCCGTTTTCTCTCTTTCTCTCTCTCTCTCTCTCTCTCTCTCTCTCTCTCTCTCTCTGCATTCAGGGTGGCTGTCAAGGGTCGAGAAAATTCTGGGAATCATGGGAGGAGTCGGGATATTTTGAAGTGCTTGGAAAATTTGAAAGTGGCCGTATTTGTTGTTAGCTTTTTTCTATAATGTATATTCTTGGTAAACCAACTGTTTGTGTTTTTGTGGGACGAAAGAGTGTATGGACGCCAGTCCTCTGTCCTTCGTTCATTTAATATCCCCTTTGTTCCTAGACCTTTTTAACAGGGAATATGTGCGGACAGCGAGCTTCATTGTTGTATGAGATAATACGAAAAACTGTAATGTGGTTAGAATGTACTGGGAAAATGTCAGTGAAAAGTCAGGAAAATGTCAAAGGAGATCCTCAGTCTATGAATACGTTGACCCTCCACGCTCTGCCCACGATGGGTTAAACAGCCTGTGTTTATCTATGCTTCAGTTTCTCTTTGGCCCAAACGCGAAATAAAATGAATTGAGAAACGGGAATTCAGGGGTCTAAAGTTAGACAAATCTCGCGGCTGTCTGGTTTTTTCTCATCGTTTCCCTTTTCAAGATTTATAAATTGTGATATATTTCAGTTCAAGGAATGTTACTTTAAAAAAAGCTTTTCTATTTGTTTGTACGTCGTTCTATTGGATTATTTTATTACAGCTTGACAATGCGGTAGAAATCATTAATTTTCTCATTAATTTGCTAATAATGAAATAAAAATATTAATTAAAATAGTTTAAATATTACTAATAAACGAAGGTAACTTATTACAATTTTATAGTGTTATTTCCTTATTTCGACAAAATGTGTGTTGTTGCTGTCTTACCACTAGTCGATTTGGGCGAAAAATAGACCGATGCCAACATTAAATATTTCAAGAACGATATGTGTCACCTGTCTTCGCTTATTTCCACATTTCTTTTATCAATGTCCACGTGCTTCTCATCAGTTCGGTTCCACACTGTTCGCACGCATGGAGCGCGTCGGCAAAGACTGTCAATATCGTTCGGATCTCAGATGCTGACCAACAGCTCTTCATTATGCGAAAATGCTTTCTGCTGCGCATTAAACGACCAGGGAGGCTCTGTTCGCGATTCAACATTGCAAGCTAGCAGCGTCTCCTAGGGACTTTTATATTGCCTTTGAATCCTTTTTAGCGCTGGCACGCCGGGACAGTGCTGTGTCCTACTAGCAGCGCTGCAACGTTTTACGTGTAAATATGCCTAGGGTTGCCTTTTGGGTTGTGTTTAAGAACGAACATCATAAGAAGAGAAAGTTACGTAATGCGGCGCGAAAAAATGGCAAATTTTCGGAATATTACAGGGCCATGGTAACGAAAAACTTGTAAATAGTTACTAAATTTACAGCAAAAATAACAAAATCCTCTAACACATGGTGTTGCGTGAATCCGTGTTTTGTGCGTCCTTGATCCCGAAAAGTCGATTGACGGCAAATCGTCTGTCTGTCCGTCTGAAAAACGCTAGGGGCTAAACTGTTCTGCCGATTTTCTCCAAAATTGATATTCTCCGAT
The DNA here is from genome assembly GCA_038098605.1 of Gryllus longicercus. Lineage (NCBI taxonomy): Eukaryota > Metazoa > Arthropoda > Insecta > Orthoptera > Gryllidae > Gryllus > Gryllus longicercus. The sequence continues at coordinate 1,326,988 of JAZDUA010000209.1, read as the reverse complement.
CCCTGATCGATCTGGCGGATGTCGCGGCCCCTTGAATTTGAAATAGATATTTTAATTTGTAGCGGGTACTTTACATGTCGCCCCTGGGATATTTTCAAAATGTTCAAATATGTGGATCTATCGCCTTCAAATAACGTAATGTTGATTTTTTTGAAAATATGAGTATTTATGTGACAGGTAATTCCAGCTGGATGTTTGGTTAGTTAGAATTTTTATATTATTTCATATTTCTTTGTTTGTTTTTTACATTCGACTTTTGTTATACGTTTAAAAACTATCTTTTATAATTTATTTAAAACCTATACTAAATTGCGATCTTTAATTGGGTTAAATATGAAAACGAATAGAAGATTTCGCTTTGCAGAATAATAAGAGGGAATGAAGAGTAATGCGCGTAAAAACCGAGTAGTTTTAATTATAACAATATTATATTAATTATATTTTTGTATCCATTTTCGTTTTCTTGACAAAGGTTTCAACAATGTTAATTTTCAAAATGTGTCCCATACGAATTAGCGGACACATTGTTGCACCGCCTCACTGGTAACAGAAGGCGATAATTACGACCGCTGTTCGTTTGCGTTAATATAAACTAATAATTTCATTTATAGCTAAAGTACGCATCGCGCATCGTTGGTACATTTATGTAGAACGTGAATTCACTGAATCCAATAACAGAAAGCCGTTTTCGTTTAAACGTGCGAATTATTAAAATTAAAAAAAGTGTTTTTCACGCTTCGTTTGTTTAAGAATTTTGCAAATGGTAATTGAAATGTACGAGGGGCATTGTCAGATGATATTACGTAGCTATGAGCAGTATCGCGAGAAAGTACGTGCTGTTGTAGCACCTAGTTACTCTCTGCAGTTGGGTTCGCGAGATTGCAGCGTTTTTGCAGATATTTCTTTCAAAAGCGCAATGTTTAAAATGCACGATCTTATAATTTACGTTATAATTTAAATGAAATGCGGCGCAGTATGTTATCAGCCATCCTCTCCCATATCCTGGCGTACCCAGTGCGTCCACTCCACTCCACCCCACCCCACTCCACTCCTTTCCACCCCACTCCACTCTACTCCTTTCCACCCCACTCCACTCCACTCCTTTCCACCCCACTCCACTCCACTCCTTTCCACCCCACTCCACTCCACTCCTTTCCACCCCACTCCACTCCACTCCTTTCCACCCCACTCCACTCCACTCCTTTCCACCCCACTCCACTCCTTTCCACCCCACTCCACTCCTTTCCACCCCACTCCTTTCCACCCCACTCCACTCCTTTCCACCCCACTCCTTTCCACCCCACTCCTTTCCACCCCACCCCACTCCACTCCACTCCTTTCCACCCCACCCCACTCCACTCCACTCCTTTCCACCCTTCTCCACTCCACTCCTTTCCACACTCGCTCCACTCTCGCTCCACCCTCACTCCACCCTACTACAGTTTCAGGTGGGGTGAGCGGCGTGGCTCCCGCGAAGCGTTCCAAATCTCAATCCGCTCAGCCACAAGGGCGAACAATCGGAGACAGCACCACTGCCGTTGGCTGTCATCCATGAAGCTTATCTTTATCAGGTCCGGTCAGGCGGAGACCGGGGCGTTGGCCCCAACAAAACCTCTTCCCGTGGACGATGGCGTATACCCCACGCGGTGCTGTGTCGAGGGGGACACACCCACATAGAGGATTGGAGGGTGATGATGGGGGAAAGTAAACTACGGCCGCGCTCATTGTCTGTGCGTTGACGCGTCTCCGAGCCTCCACCCCGGCATGGCTGACCCTCATGATGCCCTTGCACTCCAGCAGCGCTAACGCGCCCATGTCAAGGCCGTGCCTGATTCAGCGGTGCTCTTGCTTTGGAGCCGTAATTTAACATTCTAGTTTTTAATTGTCCATATTATCAGCTGATCGCCCAGGGATGCCGTAAATTTCAAGTGACAATGTTCGATTTGCTTCAATGGCACTGTCAGAAAACAAAATAGTTTCGATTCTAAAGTATCAACAAATATAGTTTTTTATTGTTCTCCGATCCAGTTCTGACCACTCATAAAGTGTCACTATTTTAGAGAAGTGCTATTTGAAAACCCTGTCACCTGAGAGCCTTTTACAATCCAATAATAGTTCATTGCGTTGCTTTCTGTTGCTTTATTCCACGTCTTCCGTGCATTCAATTTGCGAACGTGAGTCAGTTACTTAAAAACGAAACACGCATGGAAGCGCTCGCCGACCTTGGCGCCGCCCTCTCAAGATTTTTATCGCGGTGCGAACTGTGACGCAGGACGCCTCTGGGGGAAAAGTGTGTTACGGCTGGAACCTGTTCGGCTGCACTACACGACATCATCAGACTGACTCGTCTGCCTGCAAAAGCCTGCTCGGCTGCGGGAAAATCACACGCCGTCCGTGAAGCGCTGTTCTGTAGTAAACGTAATATTAAAAAATGCTAGAAGTAAATTAATTTGGTTTCGTATTCATTATACGATGGTGGTTAGCCTTACGCAGACGGACAAGAAACGGGTGAAGTGGTTTCTCGACTTACGACAATGAAATAACATAACATGACATCACTACTGCCAGAGTTTCGGCTCGGTATTGGGCCATTAACACCAAAATACAAAAATAATTTACGAGTTTAAAAATTAAATAATTTAATTGCATGTAGCCATGACGATGACCTAATGTAGAGCCGCAACGTTCGCAGTCATTTGACATCTTTTTTCCCCTACACCCAATGATCCACTCCATCATTTACCAAGAGGTGACCAAGACCAAGAGGTGAAGAATTTTTATCACCAACAAAGATAAAAACCTACACATATTGATGACCCCGCGTGTCATACTCCATCCCCGAGTACTGGCGCCCTCAGCCCTCTTCACAAACATTGCGTTCCACTGCGTCTGAGCGGTAAGGCGACCGAGAGTGGTGTATGCATGAGAACGATGAGTCGCAAAATGAAAACAACAAAGTCTGCGGCTCAGAGCCGCGCAGTGGCTACGAGGCAGGCATGATGTTTGTGCCCGGCTTGAGACTGCCAACGCTTTTTACCCGTACTGTGTTATATTCGGCAATACAAATAATGTTTATAATTGGGCGAAACTTGGACGGTCAACACAGATTTGCAGAGGAACTTATGTTTTAATGTTTCGTGGTGCAGACAGCAGTTTATCGCGAAAGCGGCTGGTATAGTGTTCGAATGGGGTACGAGGATGATGGAACGATACAATCTTAGTTCTGCGTGCAAAATTGGTTAGAGATGTTCCAAGATTCTGTTATTTTTCAGAAATTTGAGTTTTGGAAATTAATTTAGTGACTACGTTCTTATTGGGGTCGATGTATGCTGGAATTAATCTTAGCACATGGATTTGTAAATGTAAAGCTTGCTTTGTTAGAGAAGGCGATTCAATTTTAGGTGCGGGTAGAAGTCTTTTGGGAAGTGGGGGTAGATAAATTTGATAATTCTTATTGGCACTGCAGTGAGTGTTGAAGTTGAAAGATGTCTTCAACCATGCACAAAGAAAGGAAGATCTCAATATATATTTTGGTTTCTCGTAGCGATGCTTATAAAAAGCGTCCTTGGGCGAATCCTAATGTTCCATACAAATCAATCCTTTCTCTATTTAATCCACTAAGAAAAGACGTTGTGTACATTTTATAAGAAATCTTCGACACAAATCAGTTAAAGGTCCTATCGTTGGAAAGGAAATTACTCTTCAGTCTTTCATCTAACATATCAAGACGAAAAAGATGGATCATACGATATTATGGTGTAGACTACTAGATGTGTTGTTTGTAGATTATGGTGTATTTTACTCTTATCAAATGAAACGAGTTATGTTTCGTAAGATGGATTCTACAAATTGAGACATTTTTGGACGTTCTTTTACAGTTATTGCGCGAAATAATGTACACGCAATGCTATGAACCTCTAATCCTTGGCATTGTATATTTTGTTCGGTGTAGATACACACATATTTTATTTCCTTGACGAAAACATAGACGAATCGCGATTTCAAGATGTTCAAGAAGTAAAGAAAACTTGAAGACATTTATAAAACTTTTATTTTATTTACAAATTATCAGAAGTCTGAGTAAAAAAATCTGTTAGATTAAAAACGAAAAACTGATGTACGCTTATAGCCTATATAAAGCTTTTTTTTCTAGTTACTTTACTAATTTCTGTAGTCTGAGCTAGTTTTCCGGTACTACCTTAACCTCCTCCCAGCTACCTACTATTGCCGCCCGAAGGACGTTTTTGCACCTATTTCTCGGTCCTTTAATGGTAGAACTGAAATATGATTTTAAGAATATTTTAGATGAGTAAAACGTGATTCTGTGTGCAAATTTTCGTTGACAAATGTTGAGCAATTTTTAAGAAAATGTCGTTCCATCATTTCTGAAAATGCGACATTTTGAGCTGATTTTCACAGGAAAAAAATGTTTTTGAGAAACTCTTTGAAAAACTTTTGAAAAACTCTTATATATACTTTTATTCACAAAACATTATAAAAACATCGGTACTGTAAATATTAGAGAGTTGTGTTTCGTGAGACGGATTCCACAAATTGAAACAGTGAAATTTATTTACAAAGCATTTATCACTATCTCTTCAATAAATTTGGAGAGAAAATTTGGAGCACTTTTTGAGAAAAGCTTGTTTTTAATATTGCCTATATATCACTCAAAATTGCCCGAAAACTCATAACATTTAAAAAAATTGTACATGACGTAAATGAAAGAACTAATTTGGATAACATAATTCTTTTCAAAAATTATCGATATCTTCCATGCTGTAGTTCTAGAAACAGAAAACTTTTATAATTTTCGAAAATTTAAGTGAACAGTGAAAATCGAACATATGCCATAAAAAATTATGTATAAAAAATTAAAGAAACAATTTTTAACAGTTTTTGAGAAAATATAGTCTTTAACATATTTCATGCAATGTTCCTGTATTTCATGCAAACTTACGCGGAAACTACTCATTTGTATTTCAATTGTACCTCATCGTGTTTAAAGATTCATCTTTGAAGAATAGATATCATTTACTAAATAGTGGTGTTACAGAATGGCACAGACTTTCTCACATTAGTTAGTTTTCTAATCTCTCTAGTGTAGGCTAGCTTTTAGGTATTGCCTCGCCTCTTCCCAGCTGCTACCTATCGGCGCCCAAAGACTATTTGAAAAAGGTTAATTTTTGCTCGTACGAAACTGCTAGCAACAGTAAATCTCACAACTCCTCATCGCAATTAGCTCGGAGCAGAAACCACAGAAATGTGGAGTCAAGTGTTCAGTAGTTGAAGGGCCAGGCACAAGAATAGCGCTCACCGCGTAAGGCAAGCTAGCTAGATGATGCTTTAAACATTCAAAGCTATATTAACAACTGCCAAACAGGTGGCCACTTGCACATTATGTGACCGGTTTAAAATCCAGACAGTGAAAAAAATATACAAAACAATAAATGTATCAATTCCTTGTTTCAATAAATTGCAATATTCAATAATAATACGTCATCAAACAACTAGCAGCTTACCGAAGAATATTACTCAATTATCACCTGCTGTCGAGGGCTCACTCCAAACACAAGTTCCGTCGCAATGGACGTCTAATTGCCTCCGCAAGGGCCAATCGAAAACGGGATCGATATTGCTCCTACAACATTTACTCGGGAATGAGAGCTGAGAACAGGGCTACCACCTTCATAAACTCCTCCGGGCAGGAATGGTAACCTGTCCGCACTGAACAGTACCTGGACCCTTCCCCTGCATCAGCGGAGCTGCATCCTTCGCCCCGGCCGGTATTACATTCTCTGTCTTTTAACCGTAACTAGGGTCTTGGGATGGAGCATCGTGTAATGAATGTTTTTTCTTTTTTTTTTTTTTTTTTTTTTTTTTGCTCGGGAGGTGGCGGTGATCTTTCCCCCGCTATATGGATAGATCCGGCGCCGACCTACGGTCTGCTGGCAGGGATTTCCCCAACCAGCGGAGTACTGCCTCAACCGGGACAAGTTCTTAGCTCCTGACGGGTCTCCCGACATGTGTGGCAGTGTAATGCATGTGAGAGTAAGTTTGTGTGAAAGGGGTGAGAATAGGGCAATGAAGAGGAAGGTGAGATCGCGCGCGGTCCGTGGCCTGTTTGTTAGGGTACTGCTCGGGCATTCGCCTGGTGTTGATCGGAGAAACCACGGAAAACTACCGATTAGAGCAGCCGGCCACTAGAATTCTCCTCCAGTCTGTGACTGAATTTTACCTAGCTAACAAGCTAGTGTCGAAAATCCTGGCACCGTCGGGACTGGAACATAGGTCCTCATTGTCAGAGGGACTGCAATGGCATCAACTGATGTCCTGAGCCATCTCTCCCGGTCATTTTGGCCGGCGAAAGTGGAATCTCCCCCCCCCTGAAAACCTGCCAAGAACCAGCTTCGTCATCTGCAAATTCCACTTGGAAGCGCCTATAGTCGAACCCAGGCATCATCGGAGGAAGAGCACCACGCCACGGGCCGCACAGTCCTGGAACTATCTATTGGTCAACAACTGAAACGTATTCCGCGAATCTGTGTTTGGTCCAAGCTTCAATTAATAATGCATTGCAATAATAAGCAAACTCAGAGAAGCAAAATACAGCCAAACGTGGAAATAAATATTAGCATTAAACAAACAGCTGTGAAATAGAACAGACCCCCACCTCGATCAGATTTTTTCTTGTTTCCATGGATCCATGGAGCAGGTAATGAGATAGCCCTGTTTCTCTTCTGGACCTCAATGTAGCTTTACTTCGCGCACGTTTTGTCGAGTTCTCTTTTTGCTGATTGTATTAGGACTAGAGTCCGGGGGAGTGGGGTGCTATTTTGTTAGCAATAAATTGTAACCATAGCAGCTGTAAGGCTTTAACTTCATAAACAAAATACAGACAACACTTATTTACGTAATTTCCATTGCACCATTAAAAGTGAAATAACAAAGTTACAATCTGTAAAGTTGTGCGGCGTAAGTCCGCAGAGGTTTCCGCTGGCCTTGCCCAGCAGTTAGAAGGTTGAGGTGATGTGCGGAAATACTGCGTTTCGTCTAAAGCGTACACTGTTGTCTCACGGCCATTGAACGCTTCCTACTCCAATGGCACTCGACGCACGGCGCGGAGAGCGCATGCGAGAGCGTTTAGTCCAGAGCGGAGCCCGAGAGCACTTGGAGCCGAAGTATTGGGGAGAGGTGAGGGGAAAACACCCTCTAACGTGCCACAATTACCTCCCCCCCTCTCTCTTTCTGTATCTGTGGAGGCTCGTTTGGCACTGTATAAGTGCGCGACTTACTGGCTCACAATAGAATAAAATGAAATCTGTAATTCGTTTACCGCTGCAATATGTTGTCTATAACTGCGAGCGAAAATTTCTGGATTACAAATCTTAATCACGCTTCATTCAGCATTAAAGTACATGCATAGTAAAATGGGATGAGGATTCTTGCGCTCAAGAAAACGTGCTCAGGTTGTACTTCTTCCAATACGTATTTTTTTTTGTTGGCGAAAAAAAAAAAATCAAATCAAATTAAATAGAACCATATTATGTCCCTGGCAGGGTCATGTTAATACTTCTCCAACCGGGTAACCGTTTCTGTGGATCAGTGCATCAATTATTGTCATTGCAATGCTTCTGACCGGGAAATCCATGGGTTCGAATCCCGATGACGGCATGATTTTAGACACTAGCCACGTAACTAGATCAAATTCGACCGCTGTGGAAAATTATCTCTCTGATCAACACCAGAGAAATGCGGGAGCAGTTCCGCAACAAACGGCCTGCGGACCTCGCGCGATCTTTCTTCCTCTTCTAGTTTCATCGTCAACCCTTACAAACACCTACGCACTTACATGCACTAGACTATCACACGTGCTTGGGGACCACCCAGGAGCTTAGAGCTTGTCTCGGCTGTGCCCCGCTGATGGGAGATACCCATTTGTCGAAAACTTCGAAACTTTAAAAAACTGCTCTAAACCTTTTCTTCAATTATTTTCCTTGGATAGAGCATTATGCGCTTACAAAAACGGCGGCGGATGACCTGTTATTGCAAACATTCTATTTTCAAAAATTGAAAAAAAAAACTGTCTTAATAAAGATCTTGTACAATTACTTCAGGAAACGAGTACTTTTCGCGTAATTTCTGCATGAAGTTAATGCAATTTATTTAAAAAATCTTAAAAACGGCTCCCACCTTTTTATTTTAATTTATCCACTGCCAGAGCACAGCACGTTTAAAAATGGCACAGATCTCATTTTAGTTAAATTCTCTGAATTTTGGAAAATTGCAAAAGTTTGAAAATATTATAGTTTAAAAGTGTAAAAATTCGTAAATATAGTATAACCACTAAGGATACGATGTTTTATTTTTCTGGCCGACCAAATTTGGCCCCAAAGAGGAGTGTAGGTGACGTTGGCAGGTGCCTCCGTGGGGGAGGCTCAGACCCAGGCGCAGGCGCAGGCGCAGGCGCAGGCGCAGGCACCGTCACGCGAGAGCGGAGGCAGCCGCTCTTTGCCCCCAGCCAGCGGAAGCTCTGCGCCGCGCCCGGCAAATAGGTCAAGGCCGCCCCCACCCTCCACCCCAGCTCATCGCCCAGAGGCACCGTCGACTTGTATAACCAGGTTCTATACGTCAGGCGCATTCCCGGGCAGTACCCTAACAAACGGGCCACGATCTTTCCTTCCTCTTCCTTCTATCCTCACCTTTTACACACACACACACACACTAACATGTACGTCACTAGCACACCTCCCGGGAAACCCGTCAGGAGCTAACAGCTTCTCCTGACTGGAGCGGTGCCACTCTGGTAGGAGATACCTTGTTGGGAAACGCCCGCTAGCCGACTAGGTCGGCGCCGGATCTCGCCATACAACGGGAGAAAGATCACCGCCACATGCCGAGCATAAAACATGCATTACACTTACAGGACCAATGTCCCTGATTGTTGAAGTGTCCGGAATCAGTGCTCAGAATCAGTAAAAATCAGTTAAATTGTAATATTGTACTCAATCAGGCCCGTATCCACGGGGAGGGACACCCACACACACAAAAAAAAATCAGCATTGCGAGCAAAAGTAAGTATTTTAGGGTAATTATTACATCCAATGAAATCGTATTGCAGCATGAACAAGTATAGCCTACGACATTTTACGAAATCTGTAATATGATGCCGTTGACCAAAACATTTTGAATTTTCCCTCCCAAAATTCGTCTCTGGATCCCTCTCTCAGTCGATTGATTCATAACAATTCCCAAGGATTGTAGGGGAGTGTACCCATTAACACTAAGTGGACAGTATTTATACAAATGCACGTTCAATTTTTTAACTAATGAAATAAGAATGGGTTCCGTTCTTGGTTCTAGAATGTAATCGTTTTAACTAACCTATTTACAAAATGTATTTTAAAAGTTGAGACTTAGTTCTCGTGTAAACATTTTGTTATAGAAACGCTTTATTAGAAAGAACGATAGTATTAGAATGAATAATAAAAATATGTTTAGATGCAGCCCTTTCAGTAATTCACATTTTACTTTCTTGTATACTACATGCGTATATACGGAGTGTAGATAAAGTTATATAATGCTGCGGAAAATCGATTTCAATGAAAATAATAGTTTTTAGGTCTCCTAAAATCGAAAAAGTGTTTTTTTCAAAACGTCTGTCTACCAGTTCGTCTGTTTGTTTCTCTGTGAAACTTAACCAAAGGCATATAGCAACTAGGCACGGTTTTGGATGAAGATTCGAACCCACGCAAGTCATAAATACACCCTGGCCAGGATCGTACGATGATTTAGCGATCTCGGCTAAATCGACATTTAGCATTCAGGGGTGCCAAAACTTGCTCTTTTTTCATTTAGGATGTCTTCGCCTATTGAAATAAGAATCTCAAGTTAGTGCAAAAGGAGCAACTATAAGTTGCAAAAATTATAAAGTACGCATTTGGGTATCATAGTACTTCTTGGGTTAATCAGACCCGTTACATTATTTAGCTGATGAGGTAATGTCAGAAGTTTGGATGAATTGTTGGCCTGGGCTTATTGAAAATAAATCTAAAATAACAAGTTTGTCTTCACAACGACCGGACTTTATACTGCGCTTTTTCCACCTCTGCCCCTGGCAGGTATCAGCTGTTGACAGTTTCATCCGTGACGTCACTACGGTGGCTTTCAAGCTCCCGATTGGACGATACGGTGAACAACTGATAACTGCCAGAGAGAGTTGCGTAAATCGCGGAGTAGTGCGCGAGCTGTCGGCCGTTTCGCTTTGCGGGGTCGAGGCTCGCTCTCCCATTGTTCTCCGTGGGCTCGTCACGGGGGTCGGCGGAAGCCGGCCAATCTGCGCCGCCCAACGGCAGAGGCTGGCGATCGGGGGACGAGGAGGAATTGGTTTGGCCTAGTGAAAATGGGCAGGTGTCGAGTCCAAGTGGGACATGAAATTTGGCGATATTAGAAAGAATGCGGAATTTATTCCCGTGAAATATCAGGGTATGTGGTGTTTAATTTATTTCTTGGATTTTTATGCTTATTATTTCAATAGGCAAAGACACCCTAAATGAAAAAGAAGCAAATAAATTAAATTAAAAGCAAGCAAAATACATTAATTTCTTGGATTTTTATGCTTAATGGATTGAATGTATTTTGATCTTGCCTTGTGCAGTTGGGCTCCAGTACGTCACGACAAAATATTTCTTCACTCCCGAGGATGAGGTGAAGGATGTGATGAGGATCGTGTGGTTCATTGAACGTCATTGATTGGCATTTGGCATTGGCATTGGCGAGAGACTGATGGCGTGGCTGTTGATGTTTTCATGGTGAGGGGGCGTGGAGGCGACAGGCACACTTGTTCGCTTCGCTTTCCACCTCCCTGGAATTTAATTTGTCTCCGGTTTTATCCGTTGTGTATTTTGCGACTCATCTTGTAAGTTATTACACGCGAACAACTTGTGAAGTGGATCAGAAATATCTTGTATATAAGAAGAAAATTCGCATGAGCGTGTAACCCGCTGTCTATACAAGTGTCACGTGGGAAGGAGATGGGGTGGGGTGACAGTGACAACTCCTTCTCCCCAGAGTTCAGCGTCACCTACTAGAAAATCATTGACGTGTCCTTGCCAGAGAGAGAATTTCTCCATGTCTAGGTGCTTGATTTGTGGTTTCAGCACTGAAATGTTCAGATAAGGAATTAGAGTAAAAGAAATTACAAAATCAATCTTTCTGTAAAGCATTTTTTGGATTTATTTAAACTCCAAAACGAAGACGGTTACCGATTCATTCGGTTCTTCGATTCCCCCCATCCCGGATAAATCGACCATCCGCACGTTATGAAGCGACGACGGCTCGTGCGAAAGGTCATCGAACTCGAAATTGTGCTGTCAATCGTTTGAAAGGCCTTCAGTTCCTTCGTGGCTTCTAAGCCGCGTTTGTCAATAGGTTTTGTAGTGTTTCGCTTTCCTGTAGAAACACCCACATGAACTAAAAATTTTAAACTTTACTTCAGATACAAAACTCTCTTTCTATTTGTTACATTCCAAGGAATGCCATTTTAAATGTTTTCTTGCAGTTTTGTGGGTTTGTACATCAAGCAAATGGTATTTCTTAAAATTGATATTAAAATGAAAACTATGGTTTTCTATCACAGCGGTACTGCTCAATCAACTTTCGAGGCTTCGTTTTTCGCCCCTACAGCGCTAACGCGGCTCCTGTCACTTTCTTCTCTCTAAAACAGAAATAAAATAATTTTCGAAAAAATTCACCTGCAGGGTTTTCTTACATGCTCTTAAGAAGTTGGTGATGACAAAGGAACAGATTTTCATGTAAATACATATTTTGCCTGGTGAAACATACCAAAATCTAATATTTTTTTAGAGATTACAGACATTTAAAATGAATTAGAACCATTTTTGTTGTACATATATTACCTAACATTACACATTTCTTAAATATTTATTATAAAAATAAAAATATTTCGTATTCAGTGGCATTTTAATATATTTTTACTCGAAACGGAACATTTCAGGACGTTACTGGACTTGTCTTCATTACAAAGCAAAGTAATACTGCGTTTCTGTGACCGCCGTTTCTAACCGTGATTTGTCAAACTTCTCCCGTCGGGCTTCTTGGATTCCGTGTACTCGCTGCCGAGAGTGAGCTGATGTTTGCGAAGCACTCTCCAAGTGCTGCTCACGTGAAACTCCATCGAAATGTGAGAACTATTTTTTACAAACAGTTGTCTTATCGCATTCCACCGAGAAAGAGGAGAGGGTGCACAGAATTCGGAACTGAGTCAAGAACTTCGCCCACTCGAGAGAACTCGCGGAAAGCCCGTAAGAATACTGACTAAAGCTGTGGTGCGCCCGAGTTGCCGTAGTTAGATAAGGTCGTAACATCTTATCGTGTGTACGGATTTAGTATATCGTGGTACAGCACGTGCTGTTGAGTGCCTTTCCGTTTGTATTTTGTTACTGAATATTAATTTACTAGGTGATCCCTTGCGCATATTCCACGCGTTGTAAGTTCTTTTTTACTCGTATTTATTGATTTTTAAAACGTTTCATGCTGTAACCCAACTTGAATCGGCCAGCAGCCCCTCAAGTGGTTTAGTACTGCAAGGCCAATACTGTGCAAGAGATAACATTCCAATATAGCTAAGCATTGGGAAAAAAATGTATAGTCAATCAATCAATTTAGTTTTATTGAAGTAGATTGTTCTGTCTCTATTCCTGCATTTTAATTTGACATAGATTTTGAGTTTCTGCTAGTGTTTAACGACTCGTGCTATAGAGTGGGTCTATTCATGTTGACCAAATGGATGATATCCATGCACGAGTTAAATGTCCCGAAGTATAATGGAATGCGTAAAAATGTCGCATTTAGTTGAAAATGGTATAAGGAACAAAATTCGGGTCCTCCTTGTCTTCCTGCCTGTTGACCTGCGTAATCCATCACACGTTCATTGCATGTTCATCTGTTCCTGATGACGGAGTGGGGTACCCTTCAAAAATGGAGGACAGAGTAGTACTGCAGAATGGCACAGACTTTCTCGTAATAGTTTTCTTATCTCTTTCCTCTGGGCTACCTTCACGGTCTTGCCTCGTCCCCTTGCCAGCTGCCGTCTATCGTCGTCCAAACAACGGTTTTTAAAAATTTTGTAAGAGATATGTCAAAAAATTACAATTGTGTAATTAAAAAAACAACATAAAAGAATAAAATCACATTTATTTAATCGTATACAGTACATTTATCACTGTCCTTACCAAAAGTTTAAAGAAAAAATTGGGAGCGGGTTTTTGAGAATTTTGTTTTTGATATTTTTTAATATTGTATATATTCCAATGTTGCTTGAAAGCTACTAAAAGTTTTAAAAAAATTGTTTTAATCAACGAACCAATTTTGGAGAACAAGTTTTATTGGAAGGGAAAATCTCTCTTCAGTTTAGTATGTTTGGGTATGCCGAAAAAATTTCAAACTCGATTTTCTGCATCATTACGTCACTTTCTGTATACTACATATATTACTCCGAATTCGAGATAGTATCAGGTCTTATTTTTAAATTACGACACGAGACAAGTGGACATAACTCGTGACCCTTTAAGATCACTTAGAAAGTCATACGATATGTTGGTGCTGAAATGGTGGCAAGTACACCTGCTGTGAACCTTTCAATCTGTGAGCTTCAGTTGTTTTCGGGTTAAATTGGTTTGATACGAGGAGTAATTTCGTATAAATGATAAAATCGATACTTCTTCCGTATCGAATTACATGTATAGAGGAGATTGTTAAAGATCCTGTTTTAATCGCAATTTCTTCTGTTTCAGGTTAGTTCCTCATCATGCTACGCTAAGTGCTGCGCATGCTCTCAGTGCATTTTGAGGTAGGTTCTCAACGATGCACGAAAAGAAGTGCATTATAAATGTTTCCAAATATTTTCCTTAATAATGTGTATTGATATAACCTTTTAGTTGGCGCCATCGTTTTTGACAAAATTTTGTTATTGGACAGTGTGAAGGTCGTTTAAGAGAATGGTGCGGGTCTCATTGTCGATAAAAACACTTTTTCGAAAATTGCAAAAGTTCATAATTTTTTCAGTCTTCCTACAACTAAAATATTAGATATAGACTTTTCCCTTAATGAAGTCTGTTCCTTAAAGATTGATTTTGAAATAAAGTCATGCACAATTTTTCGAAAATTTGAGTATATCTCGCGTATTTTTACTTGATATTACGTGCTGATTTAGCTTCTCTAGTTTCAGAATAACTTCGACGATTTCCCTTTCTGTTAACGGTTCATGTTATTGGAGCGTAATTTTGTTGCTCAAACGCTTTGCAGATTCTGTTTGTGACGCCAATAGAAAAAGAGATCGGATGGAATTCTTAATTTCCTTTACATAGGCATTAACCCGTTAGTGACCATCCAGCATCGGCGCAGCAGCAATGTTCTTATGTCTGTGCAGTAATTTGCGAATTTAATTTCTTCAATAGAGTATAGAAATGACTTGGGGTATAAATAATAGTAGTAAGAAGTTACTATTTTCGTTATTAATTTCGGTAACCTTTGAAACACGATTGTTTTCCGTTCTTCAGCGATTGTGTCAAATTAGGTGTCGTTTTCACAGAAAAATGCGGCCGTAAATTAATTTTTTTTTGATGCGCTTCAGTAGTTCCTGGTATATTAAGAAGTGACGTACTCCTCACAATCTTGAAAAATATGCAGCTTTCCCCACACGCCATTGAAGCTCTCGAGGCGAGCGAAGCGGTGCGCGCGCTCCGTTTGGGGCCTGGACGCCCGGAGAGCACGCGGCGGCGCTGCCAAGGCAGAGAGAAGCTTGAAGGTCGTCCGAAGTACCTGCGCACATACTTTTATTATTATTATTTCAACAATATCAAACGACGAAAATATTAAAAACTTCAAAAAGTACAAGTTTTTCGAGGAAACAAGCGTATGGCGTTTCAAAACAAAGCTGCGTAACCAGGTCTACAGCTCCGTTCCAGTAAGTGTGTTTTCACCCATGGGTTGTACCAACAGGTTTTCGGAGTCTCAGATACACCTGCAGATTCATATCCTAAGTGATTTGTCTGTGCGGCACGTGCCAATTCGCAAAACTCCCTTATGTCTGTTCTTGTCAGTTAGATAAAGAAGGTTGCAAGTCTTGGTGTCTTGGGGTCAAGTTTTTATAACTATATTTCGTTTTAAATGGATTGTTTTTGTCAACGTTCAAATTTGAAGCAAGTTGTTTTGAATGATTGAGAAGTACACACACAGTTTATTCACATTGAGGATAACTTCACTGCAAAAGTGGAAAGGAAAGGTAACTTGCTTATGTGATTGGCTGCGGAGCCGCTTGTCCGAGGGGCGGGGGCGGGGGAAGCCGAGACCGGGGGGGTTGTGTGGCTTCCGCACCGAAGCCCCGGGCCACGCAAGGCGTCGGGGCGCCCCGCCCACCGACTTTTGCCCGCCCCAAGCCATTGAGTTTGATTGATTTGTGATATCAGGCGCTTCAACGGCCAAGGACTCCAGAGTGCATGGGTTTAAGCGGGAGGTGGCGGCGACCTTCCCGGGTAAGACCTACCCATCGGTTTTACGGGGTTCTCCCCAACCATCTATCTTCCACCAGCGAAACTCCGCCCCAGTCGCGGCAGGCTCCCACTGGTCTCAGCATGTTTTCATTTTCCACTAGACTTGTGAAAGGGACTTATTTTGAGCTCTCTGATTAGTCAGCGATGGCGGCGCGCGAAACACAAGTGTCTGCTGCAGACTGAAATTTGTTTCGTTGTCGGCTTTACTTTGAGAAACATTAAATTCCATTGCACGTAAGACGCTGGAAATTTCAAACGATCAGAGAAAACCCTGCTGAACAATAGTTATGCATACAACAAGAATGTAATAAGGCTTGTAATGATCGAGCGGCGGCAAAAAGTCCGAAAACCTTCTGTTGCCCGAGATCATTAGAAACAACTAATGTCTGTGGTGCATACAATATTTCATTTTTCAAGTCGTTTGTGAAATACATACTTCTGCTACTGATATTACTATTAATAAATTTTGATACTGTTTACAAACGTATATAAATATTATGAAGGGATTATTTCTTCTGCTATTATTATTAATATTATTACTTTCGTTACCCTGCAGCAGTGCTCATAAATTCTCTCAATGTTAAACTATTATTATATTAATTTCATTTTTAATTTTATTCATGGGTTTCGACTTACATTTTCCTCCTTACATGTTGCATGTGGACGTGTAATTCTATACAGAATTACGATTCCTGGAAGTTCTGTGGGTTAAAATTAATCATTGAATTGATGATTAATTATTGAACTACTGTCAGTTACACTAGGGAACAAAAATAAAATTCATACCTCTAGGATAAAAGTAGGTAATTTTAAAAGATCACGCTGATTTCGAAAATCATTATAAAAAGTTTCTATCATAAGATATGAACATATTTAGTATTTGAAATAAAGAAAATCACTCACTAATTTCCGCATTGTCACTCCGTTTATATTATTACAACATTTTATGTGCATGGTTTATATGAAGTAAGAACAATAATAATGGAAAACGCATATTCATACTATAATATGCCGACGTTAAAATGGTTTGTTGGTATTCTCCACAACATTGGTAGAGCGAGTGACAATGTTTTGAGTTTTTCATACAACCACAACCTAAGGTTCGTTATAAAAGTGACACAACACGGGCGAGCAGCTCATGGTTTAGCCTGATCAGATCACGACAGCAAAAGTATAAAGAATACGCAAGGTTTGTAATTTCATATATTTTTTTCCTTCGAAGTTTGGGTGTAAATCTTCCACGAAGTTATGGGGTTGATTCGCACGCTTTCGATGTGATTCATTTTATCGAGCCGATTAAATTCTACACATGTGGAACATTTCACTTTATAAAAATCACTGAACTGTAGTGTATTAATGTATTCGAGGCTCATGCAAACCAGACATGAACTTCACATGCACTGCGGGTACAGTTCCGCATGGCTCCGACGGATATTCCTAATCTACGTATAAAATTCTCTCTACTCGCTCTACCTATGTTGTGGCTAAATACTCGCTCTACCAATGTTGTGGAGAACACCAACAAACCATTTCAACGTCGGCATATTATTGCATGAATATGCGTCTTCCATTTTTATGTTGTTCTTACTTCATATAAAGTATGTTGCGCACTCTACCTTCCTGGAGGTAAAACTCGTTTTCCCTAGTGTTATCAGCCTTTTCTTTTCTTTCAAGAATAACAATTTAAAATTTATTGTCATATTCTTACAAAATTATATTTAACTCATAAATTAAATGATTAACTTTTCCTCTGTTTAAACATTAAAGTACCGCACGGTTTTCAATAATGTTCGCAAGCTAACTGCGATGACTTCTCAGATGTTCTTCTCTTATGTATGTTCTTCTCAGATGTCCTCGGACTCGATGTTGCCCATGGAATGTCCTCAATAGCCCTTTTATCACGCTCTTGCCTATCGTTCGAATAGATTACAAATGTTCCCAGAATATCCTCGACAATTTGATACATTATAGGATTCAGTAATTTCCATTAAATTAATTCGCGGACGCCCTAGCTGTGCTTCTGATGTAACACCTTCGCGCAGCTATCTTCAGCCGACTTATTAAGAATTCCTCCCTATGTACGGAGCTATCCTAATATAAATCCCTTCGAAATACGGTGTATTTGAATTCAAATCCCAAATTACATTAGCAAAAATTACCATTACAATTCGATGCAAATAACACCTTCGACTTCTTACTCTGCACATTGCCAAGTTATCAAAACTAATCGTAAGTTACCCGCCTCACTATCATTTAATAGCCCAGTCTATAGTGGAAAAAAAATCGCACCACACCGATTGCTTACGTGTGTTTAGCTCGGTGGCTTTTAGATACACACACTTGTATCTGTTTTCCCATTCAAATTGAACTTGGGGTTTGTGGCTTATTACAGTATTAGTTATTTATCAACTATGTATGATGTACCATGACTAACCCATAAAAAATTTGAAATTTGAATACAGATGGAAATAAAACGTTTTTGCCACGGATTGATATTATTCGCCAAGCGAATGCACATAGTTTTGACAACATTGCGCTGGCAACAGTGCGTTTCGCGTGCGTTCTTGGTTGAATCTGACGTTTTCAAGTAATAGCTGAGATGTTAGAGCGCAGAAAATGCAATATTTCAATATTACGTAGCTGTTTCTAATAACGCCAGAAAATATGTGTTGTTGTAGCACCACTAGTTTATTTAATTTTATGCTTCAGATTTACTAATTAACTAGATCTTAACGTGACTCTGTTTCTCTTTTCTTATTACTCTCCCATAAATCCTTTCATGAGAGAACATGTAGCATCAATGGACTGTTTTAATATTTCTTGGTAACCGCGATCCTCTCGATCCAGGTAAGTTCCGCCGTGTACATCGAGCTCCGTATCGAAGGCAATTACAAACAATGACGAATCGGTAAAAAATGAGTGTTACGAATTCGAATGCGAATGGACCCTGCGTTGGAGGAGCCTCGACGCGCAAGACGCGTGCAAGGCACGCTCTGTGCGGGCGGGAGGGGTGGCGGAGCGCGTGAGTTGTCGGCACGTGCCGCCGCCGCCGCCGCCGCCGCTCGGCTGCTCTATCGATCAGCTCCATCTCCAGCGACTCATTGCGAGCGCCCGGCTCCAGTTGGCGCCACCGGCCTCTGGACCGCCCGCGCAACGCTCTCCACGAATGCAAGAGACGAACCCCAGACCAGCTGATGGAGATCGGACGCCGTCGTTTGGCTGACTTGTGCGTGTGCAGTTTTACTTCCTAGTCTTGCCATTCCGCTACTTGAGAGATTTTTTGCGTAATGTCAACGGGTTTTTGTAGCTAGAATGAAAGAAAAGTGCACTTGAAAATTCACTTAAAAATATTATTTGCAGGCAGAATTATCGGAATTGCGAACTCGGAATTTGTGGCCGGTCTGATTACGTCATTGCGGTTACGTAATTCACAAGTATTCAAATTCTCACCTGCTTTTCGGCATGTACAAAGTCTTACAATATTTTTAATCGCTAACGTTGGAACAATGTGAAAAGTACCCCCATCTTCACGCACAAGTTGAGGAATTAACACTGAGCGCCCCAGGCCGTGAAGGTGGTAGAAGAGGACTTTTCGCAGAGCGCTGCGACTTGACGTTGCTCAACTGTTTTTCGAAACCTGAAAAAAGAAATCTATTGGGGAAAATAGACGGGGACAGGGCGCGTTTTTCCTTACTCAGGCTTCGTTCCCTCCCCGGAGGTCGCTTCCTGGTTTTCGTTGTTTCCAGGTAAATTAATCGCATGCGATTATCGAAAATAAACCCGTGGTAGGAACGTCTGCCATCTTCATTGTTTTGAAAATTATTATCACTGTTTTAATAAAAAATCTAATATAAAAAAAAACCTGTTTGTTGGTTTGTACTTAATACGCTTTCGTGCCGTTCAACCGATTGCAATAACACTTAGTCAACTTATTGCTTGCCCTTGTGGGAAGAATATAGGCATAATGTGATGGGAATGTGCATTTGCCCGCGAGCGTACACGCGCGTTGATGATCATTTTATGCCGACCCAAGCGCCCCTGTTCAGGCGCTCTACGCAACGGCGCTCTACGCAACCCGCAGCACCCTGAAGTATTAAGTGTCTGCCCCTGCGATTGTGAAATAAATCCCGGGAGAGACAGAGGCAGACGTAAAAAGAGGGAAACAAACAGAAAGACAGAGACAGACAGACAAGCTGGGAAGGGAGACGGTGGAAAAAGACGGAGAGACCGAGACAAAGGGAGAAGGAGAGTGAGAGAGACGGAGAGAGAAGGGGAGAAAGGAGAAAGAAAATTGAGGGAAGGACGTCTGCCGCTTTCTGGTAGTATTTTATAAAATACTTCGGTTTACGAAAGAGCAGGTGGAAGTTACGCATTGATTAAGAATGTAAATATTAGAGCTGAAAGTTCTCCAAGTTTTGTCTCAGTTAATATTCCTCCCAATTGTGCAACTCGTGGTAAAAAAACACAGGATTTCGCTGCTTTAGTGGAAACATAATAAAAAGGATGTCTCAAAGAGCAATATAAATAAGTTTAATCCAAACTTCACTTTTTTAACTAACATTCTTAAGCTACGTTTTGCAAATAACATTTCACAAACATTTCCCCCCAAAAAATTGAATACCAAGTTGATGTTTTTCCTCTGTGAAATAGTGGAATCTTAATTTTATTATTATTATTATTATTATTATTATTATTATTATTATTATTATTTATTAGCGTATTGGTTATTTCTGATCTTGCTTCACGTTCTCATCCGAGACCCAGTCGTATTCTTTCCTGGAGGGAGATTGTGTGTCATTATGGGTATCAGCTTTTCGGCTGTATCCCTTGATAAGACTATGTTGTTACGCCCTGAATTATGAACAATGAGGAGACAGGATGATGAGCGGGTGAAGGGACAATCACAAAAACGACCATGGCTACGCAGGACTCAAACCTGCAGCTTCCTCGACGCAGACGACAGCTGTCGCAACCGTCTATTATTATTATTATTATTATTATTATTATTATTATTATTATTATTATTATTATTATTTTTCATTCATAGTATACAGGTGATCGTTGGTAAACACATCATTTCTCAGACAATATTATCTCTTCGCCAGTCGCAAAGTGTTTCAAGGGCGTTTCGGTGTGTGTGCATTTATCAGCGGAAGTGCCGTGTACTCTTGCGCCCGCATAACCCGACAAGTTATCTGACCTCCGACGCCGACCTTGCGCCTGGTGGCGTTATTTGCGCGAGTCCTTTGAGGCGGCGCGGCGCTGTCACGCCCCATGCCAGGGCTGTCCAACTGGCGGCCCGCGAAAGGGTGTTAGCCAGAAGTGAATGTCCCTTGCATCCATGCAGGATAAGAACATTGTGTCCCTGGTGCACGCACCCTGCCGGAGTCAATATCCCCTTAATGTAAAAATATATTTATTTAAGAATATTTTTCTCCAGTAAATCCAGAAATTCAAAATTATCTGAATGTGTTTCACTGCGTTGTGCATGATACGGCCTGTTATCACCATTGGTTTCATCCCCACACTCCGTTTCAGAGCAGCCGTGCCAACTGCCGAGATCAACAATACGGGGTCGCGTGGGGATCGCCCGAAGAATGAAAATGTGGCCCGCAGCCATGTTTATAGGTTTTAGTTCTGGCGCTTGAGGCCTTGCAAGTTGGACACCCCTGTCCTATGTTGTGTCTTCACTCAAATTCTGGACATGCACCGATGTTCAACGTTTTAAATACCATGTTCAAAATACATGTTAATAACCTCCATGCATCCATTTTTCATGCGAGGGGAAGCATTTCGTGTCACAGTGGTCGTGTTAATTTGTAATTGATGTTTACATGACAAAACAAAGTAACAAAGTGCAGAACAATGAACAAACTTTATTACCTTATTGGAAAATTAAAAAATAACTACATCTATTAAGAAACTCAACTAACTTATTTTTCTCTTTTTGTGACTTTGCTCTGAATATTTGAATTTTGGTCTGAAGGATGTTCAAATTATGAATATGTTAACATTATTGTAGTTTTTATTATTATTTTTAAATTAAAAAAATATATAATCCAGTTAAAAACTTAGAGCCCAAAACATCGAAGTTGAAAACATCGGCTTCAGTACATCGAAGTTTGTTAAAAAATATCGATGTTTTGACATCAACATCAATGTCGCATCTCTAATTGCGATGCCCACTGGGTCAACCACCGGGCCCTCATCGCGGTTGGAAATCAATTTTGTACCAATGCATTTCAAGGGCTTCTGGCAAGAACCAAACTAGTCCGAATTCGAGTTTTTTCAAGAGTCACCGAATACTTCACTACGTGAAGTACGTGCAGAGAAATTAATTTAGGATTTTAGCCCGCTCTTGCGGAAAGGAAATACTTGTGTGCTAGGAGATAGCGCCAATTGTAGGGAATAACTTGGTCAAATGTCTCAAAATATTGAGTTTTGGACTTGTTTGGTCCTCGTAAGGAGCCTCTCATTTGGTCGAAGTAATACTAAACCAAATTGTCTAAAAACCTCAGGATCTCTCGATCAGGTTTTTGTCCAGTTTCCCTGATTCATTGAGCAAATGCCGAGATGGCCACTTGTTTTGCTTCTGGACGTAAATGTAGCTTCAGTATGCGCACGTTTTGTTGAACTTTACTTTTGCTTGTAATGGTAAGAGTAGAGGTAAGGGCGAGTTGATATTTTGCTAGCAATGCAGAAAAATCATACTTGCAATTCGTGTACCGATGCAAATAAGTTTTCTATAATTCAGAAACGGAAATGACTGATTTTTTAAATTTATTTTTATTTATTTATTTATGTTAAACTTTTGCGCATCTTTCAACTATTTGTAATTAAAATGATGAAGGGATTCTGGAACTCAAGAAAACGTGTGCAGATAATTTTCTCCCCCCTACGTCACATAGAGTTTTTACTGGTTTTTTGACTGAAAAAATCTAAATCTAAATCCCAAAGATATGCTCCTTCCGTTTTGAATTCTCAATGTACACGAATAAAATTTTAAAATATAACTATGAAAAATAAAAGAATTACAATGTATTATTTTATCACATGCAATTTATATGAAAGTTACTTGCCTACTAAACTGCGGAAAATTGTGGTATAAATTACCCTGAAAACGTGTTGAGTAGGAAGAATCAATATTTAAAAAAAAAAATATGAAAAGTATGAGTGAGCAGCAGCAGTAGCAGTAGAAGAGTTTTTTCGAGGAAGCAGATTTAAAATATAACGTAGTTAAAGTCCTTGGACAAAGTTCGTATTTTTTTCGGATAAATAAGTGAAGAGGTGCCAAAGTAAAATAAGTTTAAATCTTGCTCGCAGTGACGAGTCACGGCGATCTAAAACCCTCCCGGGAGGCAGAGTTGCCTCCCAGCGGTTGATGGAAGTTGGAGGATCCTTAAGCCAATTTGTTACGTTGAATGCAGCTGATTTCATGTTTCGCGGCGTTTGGCCTCTTCCTCCCCTCTAGCAGGGTTCTGACGCACGGGGGTCGTCTAAATATGGATTGGGCTTTAAAGTTTAATAGTGACTCTAGTCATCACGTGAAAGCACAAAATCCTGTAAAATCCTGTGTCCGTGTCGCCGTAAAATAAGGAAATTGTCGGGATCTCCAAATGGAATTGAAAGACCTCTGGAAACGGATGGTCACAAATGTCATATAAGTAATTAGGGTTGTGGTCCATCCTAGGTCTTAATGCCCGTGAACAGAACAGGGAAACAACAACAAAACAACAACAACAAGGGCAAGGTCTTTAGGGCACCGTCCACATCCTATGCAATTCTGTGAGCTTCCTAGGTCCTAGCGACTAGCATTAACTCCGAGGAGTGCGGGAAATAATAATAATAATAATAATAATAATAATAATAATAATAATAATAATAATAATAATAATAATAATAATAATAATAATAATAATAATAATAATAATAATAATAATAATAATAATAATAATAATAATAATAATACAGAAGTGCGTTGACTTACAGCGCGGTAATCTCTGAATCTACTGAACCAATACTGTGAAACTTTTTGATAAGGCCTGGAGTACTATAGGCTATGATTAAAACAAAAAACCTTCATATATTTACAAAAAAATACTTTGGACTGTACTATTTACTGTAGTACACTGCACTATACTGGACATTTTGCGCCTAGCTTTACATCACAGACTCAAGAGTGCGTTAATGTCTATAGTTTAGCTGCGCCTTTATTGGATAACGTCTGAGATCTCTTACTGATTTCATTAATGTACAGAATTGTGTATTTTGAGGTCTGTATACTATTTCCGTCAGTTGTCTAATCCGAAATAATACTGCGTTTTTCTCCGCTTTATTTATAAAAGTAACATGGATATTGATTTTAATTGCGTGTTGGCGTGAGTACATTAAGTGTACAAGGGACGAAACGTTTGGAAGAATTATTTTCTGACGGATGTGAGTAGTTATAAAGTACGAATGCACACGTGTTTAGTTGTAGTAAATTAAGCATAGTTATTAGAGAGTTTTTGCAAGACAGGAAATCCTTTGTCGTGGTACGTAAACATTATCGTCAATAGGAAAAAACGTATCTTCAGAAAAATGAGTTTTTGCAAGTCGTACTATCGAAAGCATACGTTAAAACTGGGAACTCATTGGAACTGAATATATCCCAGGAACAGGATCTAAAAGCTTTTATTGAACATCTGTATATCGCCGAATCTTTTTTTGCTTTTATAAGTATTGCAAGATATAGTAATAACGTATAATGCACCAAGTCTTACATCATACGAATATTTAATACATGTCTTTATCTCCTAAGATAACCATCTTCCTTGATAGTTTTAGAATGTAACACCGCAGTTTTACTAATACATATTTATATTATTAAATTAGAATGGGAAATATATGGTAATTTTAACGCCATGTAGATAAATAATTATTTTTTCAGGACAATTGATGTAGCAACATATACGTGAACTCAAATGCTAAACAATTACGTTAGTTTATTCTTGACATATTTAAATTTACTTGAGAAATTGATTTATTAACCATTAAGTTCTTGCCATATTATATTGGATATTGCATTCGTCATTTCTTCCATGCTCATTGTGTGTTTTTTAATTTGTTGCGTCAAAAAACGCAACACGTCTCCAAGCCCTTTGGGGACGTTGAGCACTTCGCTATTGGAGCAATTCTCCATTAATTGGTGTTGATATCGTGTTTAGTGATGGCGTTGGTGTTGATATCGTGTTTAGTGATGGCGACGAAAACCTACGTAAAGTATGAGTTTGTCGTAGATATTTGTTATAGACGACAAAAACAGGGAGAATGACGGGACCCGTCAATCGAAATCCCGTCATTTGATGCCGACGCAGTACAAATTCTTCTCGAAATTGTCATGTTACATCTTTCAAATCCACGACTTGCAAAAATCCTTTATGTATTTGCAAGTTAGGCGAGCGACAGTGAGAGCGCAGACTAACGGATGCATTTTTGAGAGAAATATTTTCATATAGTGGAGAGGGAAAGCGTACCTTTGGGTGTTGAAGGAATGATTCCATTGATGAATATAATTTACAGTAAAACGGCAATATAATTTAAGTTAAACAGTATTGGTAAATGGGTATGTGAAGGAATTGAATGTGTGACAATGTTAATCTTCAAGGTTGTTATTTTAGATTATAGAAAAAAAGGTTTTGTCAAGCCGGGATCTACTATGATCTCGAATTTTTGATTTGTTTATTATTTTCAGTTATAATGTGAAAGACGTTTGTGGGCGGGAACCCTAATAGGAATAGAATTAAAATATTTTTTAGTTAGAAGGAAGATAGAATAAACAGAAGTAGGCTCCGCCATAGAGCGGCAATAGATGGAGTTCCTCTTTCTGTTTAATAAAAAATTATGATAAATACACCAGCAACGTGGGGTTCTTCAGCTAATAGTAATAGTAATAATACTTTCAATAATAATACTTTCAATAATAATACTTTCAATAATAATACTTTCAATAATAATACTTTCAATAATAATACTTACAATAATAATACTTACAATAATAATACTTACAATAATAATAATAACTGAATAAGAAATTCGAATCCTGAATCGAAAAAGAGAAAACTGCTTACAATGCCACATGTCGCCCACCCACGAGTTGAAGTACATAGACATTGTTTCACGTAAAGGGAGGAAGAGGCTTCCTGCTATAATGCATTAGTAGGAATCGGAAAGTATGTAGGCAACCATCAAGATGGCCCACTAATGAGGCAGGTCATTAAATCTGAGCGAAGAATGGGAAACTGAGGTTTTGCAGGCGTAGCAAGACGTATTGCGAACAAGACTCGCAGAATAACATTGACACTGAACTTCTCATGATACTTAAAATGAAATATGATACTCCAAAAAATGTTGAAGAAATTGTGGAGAGACAAACCACTCCGTGGACAAGGTGCAGATCAATAAAGATCAATCATTTATTTGGCTTAATAGCTGCCCAAGACCAGACGTTGAGAATACCATCGTGATAAAGCGGTTCTCAACATTTCAAAAGATTACAAATGCCTCATATGCCAGGAACAAGTAGAAACCTTTGATCATACCTTCTCAGCTTGTCCAATTCTAGCAAAGAACGAATGCTTGAAATGACACATCAGAGTATGTAGTTACCTCCATTGGCATATCTGCCCCCCCCCTCAAAGTTTAAAACCATGGTAGAATGAATAATTATTTTACTTTTATTAATACACAAAAAATGTATTTTCTTCAAAAATACAGTACTTACAGCACTTGAGAAATGAAAAATTCACAACTTATTACAATGTACACTTCGTTGTATTTTGTCCTCTTTGTGACCAGTTTAAAACTGCTGAATCAATTTTTTCCACCTTTTTTGAGGCTTTTAATGTACCGTCGTTCATTAATCCACATCAAATTTAGTGTAATTTCTGACAGTGTACCAACAGAGGTGCCTTAGCTCCTACGGGCTGTTCGAAAAAATTGACAGTCTCGGGAAATCGGTAGCTTGCTGCTGGGTGTTAGGTCGATTCCCGGCTGGGGCAGTCAATTCTTTGAACAGCGAAACATTTGCTATTATTATTATTATTATTATTATTATTATTATTATTATTATTATTATTATTATTAGTATTAGTATTTATTACTACTCTAAATACCAATTATTTTTACCACGAGACTACGCCTTACAATAATGGACATTAGTGAAAGATTTTGATGGGTAGGGGTCATAAAAATAAGCATGATGGAGCAAACGGTGGATTCTGAGGAAACAAAAATGAAAGAACCTTAGGAGAACCTGGCGCGAACGCGACCCCTCGTCGCTTTGCCGTGCGCAATTGCACTTGGTCGATCGAGATTTGAACCCCGCCCGGCCCAGCGGTGGGAGGCGCGCGGTCTCCTGAGCTTGTCATTTAACCAATGGAGATGCGCGCGCGATAGTGTCTGCGCGCAGAGCGCCGAGACGTCTGTCAGATCTGTAAAAGACTTTAGGAACGTGACACATACGGTGAGTGAAATACTTCAGGAATGGAGAACATAGTGGTTTCGACAGTGAATTCCCAAAGACGTGCCCATTTAATGTGTATTTTGATCTTACAGTATATATACCGTAAGCTCTTATGCGGTAACATAGTTTCCTGCGTTCCTGAGATTGTATCGTAGTTTTAGAAACTAAAGCAATTTAGAAACTTGTTTATATATAGTACTTATTGCTTTAAGGATATGCCGCCGAAATAGAGTTTTCGGATAGAATGGCTCCCTATGTAAAACTAGTGGTGGTGCAAGAGTACATTAATTCTCGCATTATTTCTAAATTTGAAATGTTCGAAAATTCAGAGTTCAACAAAAATAAGACCTGCACTTTCTTTTAAACGACCTTTACGCTATCCAAAGGCTAAATTTAATTTAAAAAATTGGAGCTATTATTTAGAAAATTTTGAAAACACTCCGTAGAATCAAGGTATCCATTTCAAACTCAGAGGGTATTGACTTCATTCAAACAGATCTGCTAGTATCAATTTAGGAGAAAATCGACTGAGCTGTTTAGACTGTAGCGTTGACCACAGATGGATCCTACAGTCGGACGGACGAACGTTTTGTCGTCAATCTATTTTTCGGTATTAGGGATCCACAGAACATGGATTCTGACTACCCAGTGTGTCAGAGGAAGTAATTATGTTTCTATGGAAACAAGATTTACCTGCTTTTTCGTTACCTCGGCCCGGTAATAGTTTTTCTATCGGAAATGTGCCGAACGTACGATTACAAAACGTTCTCTTCTTACGAAGTAAGGGCAAGGTAGTAAAAAGCAAAGTAACATCGTTCCAGGACGAACTCTTCCTGTACGGTTCAATCTTTTTTTTTTCTCTTCTTCTTCTTTTTTTTTTTTTTTTTTAAGAAAAAAAAAACAATTCTCGTACTCCGTATCTTGGCACATCTCGTAGACGAACAGCTGCCATAAGTGGTG
The DNA here is from genome assembly GCA_038098605.1 of Gryllus longicercus. NCBI lineage: Eukaryota > Metazoa > Arthropoda > Insecta > Orthoptera > Gryllidae > Gryllus > Gryllus longicercus. The sequence continues at coordinate 1,298,953 of JAZDUA010000209.1, read as the reverse complement.
TTACTGAGGAGAGAGTGTGTTCAAGCTTTTTGTGTTTTCGGGCTATCCCTCTCAAACAATTTCTAGGATTTGAATAAAATTTCAAAAAAAAGTTTTTAAAGATTTTTACTATTTCGAATACGTACGTATATACGGAGTATTATACTTAGTATTAGGAAAGTTATGTAATGCTGCGTAAAATCGATTTCGATATTTCAACGGAAATACACGTTTTGGGGTCCCGTGATTCCGAAAAAGTTATTTTCAAAACGTCCGTCTGTGAACGCTACTAGCGCCTAAACTATACGTAGGATGTTTTCCAAATTGAATAAACACATGTCCATCTGGCACGAGTCGAATCTTTGAGATTTTGAAAAAAATTCTTTAAAATTTGGGAGTTCTTTAAATGAAGCCCTATGGACATTTTCAAAATTTTCTCAAATGGATGGCTCCAATTTTTTCTTGAATATTCTTGTACGAATAGAACAACATACCCTTATAATGGTGGCATGTGTGTGATTTTCAGGTTTAACTGAAATTGCGAAAATTTAAAATTTTTTCGGGCGTCTTCATACAACTACAAAATTGAAGATAGATTTTTCCTTCAAATAAAATTTGTTCTCCATTCTTTCATTAAGGTCATGTAATTTTTTTTTGAAAATTTTAGTAGTTTTCGAGCAATATTTCTATCTATCTATTTAGCGGTTTTTTTACAGCCTTGGCCGTTTTCCGCATCCCTATTTCCATGCCTCTTTATCCCATACATCGTTTTCTTCCATTTCTCTTTTTTCCATGGCTTCAGTTATTGCCATGTTCCATGTTCTTCTCGGTCTTCCCCTGTATCTTCTTCGATTTGGTATCCACTCCCAAACCTTTTGAGGAAGTCTATCCGATTTCAACCTTCTCATATGTCCATACCATTTTAGTTGTCTCATTTCTATTGTATCGTTCAAGGTTGTTTGCACTTTCATTTTATTTCTTATTTCATCATTTCTTATTTTATCTAACAGAGAAAGTTCACAACATCTTCGCCAGAACATCATTTCTGTTGATTGAAATTTGTCTTTCAATTTTTTTGATAGTGTCCAGACTTCTGCCCCATAGAGTGTGGTACTCTCTATGAACGAGCTATATATGCGTTTCTTTGTTTTCATTGAAATAATTGAGTTCCATAGCACTGGGTTCAACTGCCTTGTGGCTATTTTTCCTCTTATATTTTTATTTTTCACATCCTGTTCGTCTCTACCATCTGCTGTTAGTGTGACTCCCAAATACTTATATTGTGTTTTACCTTTAATTATTCCTATACTAGTCTCTAAATCATGGGGCATACCTCCCACCACCATATATTCAGTTTTGTGTAAATTTATTTCCATCCCCCATTTTTCATACTCTTCTACTAATTTTCTGAACATATAAGTTACATCGTCTTCGTTTTCAGCCATTATCACCTGGTCATCTGCAAATAGTAGACTAAACAATGTTTCATCCCCTATTTTCACACCCATGCTTCTGCACTTTCTTTTCCATTCTTTTAGGGCTTTATCAATGTATATCTTAAACAGGGTTGGAGATATACAGCAGCCTTGCCGTAATCCTTTATTTACTGGGAAGTTGTCTGATAGACATTTTCCCACTTTAACTTGACTTTTGTTATCTTTATAAAGTTGTTTGACTGCATTTATGTATGTTGTTGATATTCCTTTTTCTTCCATTGCCCCCCATACTTCTTTTACTGGTACATTATCATAAGCCTTTTTGAGGTCAATGAAAATTATGTAAAGTTCTCTTCCTCGCTCAATTGTTTTTTCCATCAGTTGTTTGAGACAGAAAATATTGTCAATACACGATCTTCCTGGTCTAAAACCACTTTGCTCTTCTGAGTCTGATGTTTGCATTTCAATTCTATTCTTTAGCACTCGTCCATACAGTCTAACCAAAGATGAAGTCACACTTATCCCTCTATAATTATTACAATCTGTTTTACAACCTTTTTTGTAAATTGAATTTATGTAGTGTAATTTCCATATTTCAGGTATTTTACCTCCTTTTAAAATGCCATTGAATATTTCAGTAATTAATTCCAAACCTACAATAGGATAATGTTTAACCAGTTCTATGGATATACCTCCAGGCCCAGGTGCTTCATTATTTTTCATGTTTCTTAACGCTTTTTCTAACTCTTCCAAAATCACATCTGGTATGATGGAATTTACGTGCAGTGGTTCATAATTTATTCCCTGAAATTTAGCTCTATTTTCTGTCAAAAGATTTTCATAGTATTTTTGCCATTTTTCAATACCAATTGGGTCTACTAAATGCCATTCTTGGGTTGTATTCAATTTCATGGAATGTAACATTTTCCATGCCTCTCTGGATTTGGTGTTATCAATGCACTTGTCTAATCTGTCACATTTTTGTTCCCAGAATACATTTTTTGCCTTCTTCACTTCTTTCTTGACCAAATATTTCATTCTGTTGTATTCACTTCTGTCTTCTAAATCCTTTGTGGAAAGCCATCTCAAATATAACTTTTTCTTTTCTTCGACCAGGTTCTTTATATCTTCTGTCCACCACAAGTCTTTTTGTTTATATTCACATTTTCCCTTCTCTCCCAAAGCTTCTTTAGCGGCTTCATGAGTGCATTTTTCTAAAAATTGGTATTTTTCTTCAGTACTTCCTATTGGGATGTACTTTAATTTTTCTGCCATGCGCAATTTGTACAAAAATGCAATAGAATCATCTTGAAGGCTCTCAATATTGTATTTCGGCCACATCTGACTCTCAATTTTTCCACCTTTTGTACTTGGTTTTGTGTTTCCGTAACTTTTGAAGTAAGGTTTATACATAAGGTAAGCTTTTCCTTTTAGTAGGTAGTGATCTGATCCACAGGAAGCACCTCTTTGAACCCGAACATCGCTCCACTTTATTGATGACTGTTGTTTAGTAATTATGTAGTCAATTATTGATTGCAATCTTCTAGCGGGTTGGGTCCACGTGAATTTATGTATTTCTTTATGTGGAAAATAGCCATTCAATATTTTAAGGTCATACAGTTCACATGTCTCTATAAATCTTTCTCCGTTGTCATTTAATACATTTTCACCATATCGCCCCACAACATTATGCGCCAATCGTTTTCCAACTCTTCCATTAAAATCACCTAGAAGCACCACTTCTTTGCGATTTCCAATAGAATCCAGCAGCATAGTCAGTTTCTCTAAAAATATATCTTTTTCTGCAACACTTGCATCGTCTGTTGGAGCATAAATTCCTATAATAAAAACATTGCGTCCTCTTAGTACAAGTTCGAGACATGCTATTCTCTCATCAATTGCTACCCAGCTTTGAATATTTTTCTCCAATCTTTTATGTACAGCTATGGACACTCCTGCTCTTGCTCGCTTTTCTTTTCCCACTCCGCTAAAAAAGTGAACATAATTTCCTTTCCTTTCATTTCCATTTCCCTTCTTTTTTGTTTCACTTAACACTATTATATCTATGTTAAATTCCTCTATTGCGTTAAAAACTTCATTTACTTTAGTGCTTAAACCTTGAACATTCCAGCATCCAAAATTCATAGACCATTTTCTTTGCCTTTGTCGACGTCGTGAGTTAATCCGAGGCTCATTTCCATTGAGAGTTTGAGCGGCTTTTTTTTATTTTCCGAGTATGGGGGTGCTGGCCCCATGCCTCAACCCCCTTCCAGGAGGACCGGGTAATTTTCTTTTAGGGTTTTCTTCCCTTAGATTGAGTGTCTTCCAAGACTCCGGAGCTCAATCTACCCCTATTTGAAGCACTTCTGCTTCTGAACAGGAAAAAGGGAATGGTAAGGATACACCTAAGGTTAGAAAACGGAAGCCTCCGAGCTACTCAATCCACCCATTGGCTCCCGGGGTTCGGGAAAGGATTTTAGGTAAGAAGGATATCTTACAGTTATGGACAGCGGTCAGCCACTCCTTTGTAGGTAGGAGAAACCAGGCTAATTGCTGCATTCCCCACCCACCGGTAAGGGCGTGCAGGGCGATGGGGTCGCTACATCCCTACGCCTGCAATATTTGCAATTAAAAAAATACAAAAACAAGATTGTCTCCAAAACTGCTCCAAATTTTCCTTTAAACTGTTGGTAGGGAAAGTACTAAATGAGCTCTATATGATGATACATACGTCATACTATTCTTGTTTTTTTCAAAAATAAAAAAAAAACATTTTTTACTGGTCCCTCACGTCATTAATATTTACATTAGCGGCAATTTGTTTACATTAATGAGTTTATGAGTACAAGTGCTTTAAGTAATGTCTGATAAAGTTTATCGAAAACTCGAGTTTTCCATGAAAATTAGCTCAAATTCCGCATCCAACATTATTTCCAAGAGCTTCCACCAATTCCCCGTGCCATTCTAGGGCATTTCTCTCATGGAGAACTATCTTAGAGTATGAGTGCTGCTCGAAACATGTTACATTCATTTCGGACGGCGGTAGTCTGTCAATTGATTTCACGTTGCTCTCTGTGCTAACAGAGACACAGAGTCATCAGTTAAAGTGAACCCACCCAGCTTCTGCTTTATTTCACTAGGAACGAAATTTTGCGATTCGATAACATATCTTTTAGAAAACAGATAGTTGTAATGATTTCTGCCGCAACCCTCGTATTTACTAAGCAATGTCTAGATATAAAATCTCCATCAAGAATATGTGCATTCACGAAAAATTAACTAATAGCTGTTTGTAAACTCAGTTGGATACCCCAATAGAAATTTTGGCAGATCTGACTAGATCTGAGAAGAAAACTCTGTTTTTCTTATAGGGCCTATAACGGGTGCTTTGATAGTTGCCTGATCAGAATTCCCGATCAGAAAATCTTAATAAACTAATCAGCTCTTGTCAGTTCCCCTTCAAAGGAAACCGGATCAGTTCACGATTGAATCTGAAAAGGAAGCCTACGCTTTTCCGGAGGGAAGTGATAGCCATGATAGGATTGTTCAAAGAATCTCGATCACCGATCACATTTGACTAGTATTAGTTTTTCTTTTTAAGAACTCCCGATGGTAATTACTAGTTTTAGTAATATGCATTTCAAGGAATCACAATCACATCTGACGTTGTTTTGGTCGGTTTCCCTGTCAAGAAATCCTGATCAGATTACTTAATTGTAATTGGTTACTCGTAAGAATACTAATCAGAATTAACTGGTTTTAATCAGTTCGCCCACTAAGGAACCCCGGTGAAATATAACTGGTTTCATTGACAGCTTATGATATATTTATTCATTAGTTTTTGTAATTAATAATACTAATTTGGGTTTTATGAAACTTGTCACTTCAAGAGATAATGATCCTGATTGAAATGGAATAGTCAGTGTTTTCCTGTAACAACCTCATTAGGTTTTCCCATCCCCATATGTTTAAAACTGAAGGAATTTACTTATTGCTAGTTGGGTTACCCCATCATTGCTATTTAGAATAGATCGAAATTTACCCGCACCCTATGTGATATTTTTATCGTGACATCCCTACAAAACATTTTCTCTCCGATACTCCTTGGGGATTTCCTGCATGGCATGTTTAAAACGGATCAGATTTTTACTACGTGGATTTTGTAATCTGACCTATGCCATATTGATCGAATTGTCTGTTTGAGGTTTCCCTACAGCGACCTGTGTAAAACTGGCTAGATATTGCCCCGACCCGTATGGAACTGATCTGATCACATACAGTCACCCTATTGAGCTTTTCCTGTTGTCATCGGTGTAGAACGGATAGGACTTTCCTTGCGGCGCCTTGTGAGGATTGCCTTATTTTGAGCAATCTAGATGTAATCGGATTTTTTTTGGACCTGTTCTATTGGGGTTTTTCGTCTTGCGACCTACCTTGATCTGATCAGATTTTCCACCCGGTCGCCCTATTACGCTTTCTTTTCGTGGGCCTAGAACTGATCGTATTTTCCTTGAGGCTTCCCTCATAGCGGCCTATCTAGAACAGATCGGATAACCCTATTAGGCTTTCTCAATTTCCATTTATGTATAACTGAGAGGATTTTCTGTGCGGCAATTCTACTATGCTCCTCGACATCCGTATTTGCGTTTCCCTATTGCTGCCTACCTAGAATTGACATTATGGTGTGGTTCTCCCTAATCGGGTATTCTCTATAAATTTTCAATGATGCACGACTTCTGAATAGGAATTCCCCATCAAAGGCTATAGCCGGGTAAGATGGTCAAAAGTGCCCCCGCACGAAATGAGTAATCAACTAGTGAGAGCTTTTACTAACACAAAAAGACTATTTGTGATGATATAATTCAGTCCCAATCCCCTCATCTCGCCTCTGAAAATGAGAAAACCTGAATTTTCACAAATTATTTTTTTAGCGAGATTTTTCCTACAAACTTATACCGACAAAAATACCCAATTAAAGTGGAGTAGTTTCTCTTTCATATGCTATTTTTTAAAATATTTTTTGGCGCCAAATTTGAACGTAAAAAAATTCCTAAATGTAAAAAAATGGAAAAAATCGTGAATTTCAGTATGTTGTTTTAGAGGTGGCGATCCCAAAAAAATCTCAAAAATGCCTGAATTATATACCTATTATCCCAGTATTTTTCCAGATTTTTTTTATTGGTGCGCCATATTGAAAAAAAAAATAAAAATCACATTTTTAACCTATTTTTGGCATATAAATACATGATTATTCGTTGTTCTATTACGAAAAAAATTCCCGAAAGTTCCTGTGATATCAGCAGGTATATCGGATTTTTTTCAGATTTTTTTTTAATGGTGCGCCATATAAAAAAAAATAAAAACTGCATTTTTACCCTATTTTTAGCATATAAATACATAAATATTCATTGGTCTGTTATGAAAAAAATTCCCAAAAGTTCCTATGACATCAGCAGGTATACCAAAATTTTTTCAGAATTTTTTGATCTGTGTGCCAACTATAAAAAAATAAAAACTACATTTTTGAGCTATTGTTAGCATATTACTACATGAATATTCGTTGTTCTGATGTGATAAAAATTCTCAATAGCTCCCGTGACATCAGTCGGTATAACAACATTATTTCAGATTTTTTGACTGGTGCTCCATATTGAAAAATATTGAGAAAACAATTTTTTCTTGTTTTATAAATATAAAACAAGGAAATTCGACATAAATACGTCAAATAGAATAAGCTAATAAAAATTAAACATTCATAGATGTTGGGTTCGCCGAAGCACTGTTGCCAATAATAAAGATCGACAGTCAGTTATTAATTCCGACAATCAGTTTTGACGCGCATACTTCTCAGTTCTTCGACGAGCTTAGTAGGCGAAAGAAATAATACGTGCGTTTTTTCTTAAATCGTGAAATAAAATAAAATCAAGTGAAAGTTTTGTTTTATTAATTGTAATAATTATCATTGTGAAGTAAGTAACCTTTATACATTCTAGATTCTAGTATATGTTATAACATTTGCAAAAAGAATTATATTAAGTTTATGGTTTCATTGTTTTTAATTATAGAATATGTCTACTGAATCACTGGATGTACCAGCAAAAAAGGCGAAAACGGATAATAGTAAATGTTGTCGTTGCAGCGTATATTTAAGGAAAATTGCAGGAACTAAAGAGACAATTTCAGAAAGTGAAGTTACATCTATAAGCAGTTTTTTTAATAAGAATGTTACAGCTGGAGATCAATTATGTCCAAAGTGTAAGAAAATTATTGGCAAAGCATTACGAAACATGCAAGAAACAAAAAGAGCGGATTACTATGAGGCACAGTTAACTTGTTCGCAAGATTCTTTTCATTTATCGCTTGATGAAGTTACACCATCAAATAGTCAAGCAATCTCGGAATCAACAGATGAGTATACGTATAATTCGCCGCAAAAAGTACCTGTCGAATACATTGAAATGCCATTTCCACGAGTCGTTAGTACACACAAATATTGTTGTTTATGCCATGAAAAAAAGAATATAGTACTAATACCATTTGATGCTCGAATGCAAGTGTTTGCAAAAATGAGAATTATGATTCCAAATGGCAATAGATGCTGTAAAGCTCATTTAATAAAGAAACGGTTTTATGATGAAGAACTTCAAAATATTAATGCTGTTGCTGATTCTTGTTCTATGGATGTACAAGAGGTTGCTAAATTCATGGAACAGTTATCAATCGAAGTAGATTCAAGTCTTCATGACAAAATTGGCAATTATTCTATGAGTGACGAAAAATTGAAGGTGTTAACAAGTTTAAATTGGGAAAACATTAACATGTTAGCTGAATTGTTAACCTCAATGAGAACATCAGAATCTAGAACTGTAGTCCAAGCACTCGTTGTATTTTTGTTTAAATTGAGTGGAAATTCAAATAAATTAATATCTACTGTTCTTGGTTTGGAGCGTGAACAACAAGTTTCTGATTTTATCACATCAGTGTTAAATTCATTTGAAAAAGATGTTTTGCCCAACCGATTTGGATTCCAGGCGTTCAGTAGAGAATATTTCATAGATAATCATACTGCCATTGTCGCAAAGAAACTACATAATGTTGAAAATAATCTCATGATCATATGTGACGGAACGTATTATCGACAACAGAAAAGCAAAAACAACGACTATCAGCGCAAATCTTACTCCGTTCAGAAAGGCTTACCTCTGTGTAAACCTTTTACAATCTGTACCACTGATGGTTTTGTAATTGACGTACCGGGACCGTATTATGCGAATCAAAATGATGCTACCATTTTAAGAGATATTCTGTCGAAAACAGATGGCTTAAAGTCTTTACTTAAGGATGGAGATGTGTTCGTTTTAGATAGAGGATTTAGAGACGTCAAAAATGAATTGGAAACTGATGGTTATAAGGTATTGATGCCAGCATTTAAGGGAAAGCAGAAACAACTGTCAACAAAACAATCGAATGAGTCGCGTTTGGTAACTAAAATTCGTTGGCCAGTGGAAAGTGTTCACGGCGTTTTAGGTAAAAAATATAATTTACTGCACAATCAGTTGGACAACAAACTATTACCAAAAGTTGGTTCGCTATGCAAAGTTGCATGTTACCTAAACAACACATTTGGCAAACGTTTAAATTCAGACCAGGATATGGTGCAAGAAGTTGTTGATCAAATCAATAACAGGAAAGATGTAGAGAACACGTTGGCAAATGAAATTGACGATAATAAATGGAACCGCAAAACTGTGCCCTTTAAACAAATCACTTCCGATGATTTGTTAGATTTCCCGGAAATGAGTGAAAAGGAATTGAAAATCTTCTTTACCGGGACATACCAATTATCACAGGCAATATCATATTTAGCAGAAATGTTAAATGGCAATGATAATATCAAACTGCGTTTCTTAAAGAAAAAACCAACCATCGTGAAATTCGAGGTTCCATCGAGGCACAAGAAAAGAACAGTTTATAAATGCTTTATAGAATATAACCCCAATAGCATCGGAAAATCGGGTATTCTACGATATGCATGTGACTGCGCTAATGGTAGACGCACTATCGGTTGTTGTTCGCATTTAGCTAGTATTATATACTATTTGTCTTATGCTCGTTACCTGTCTCGCATTCTCAAACCAGCTGAAAAATTGAAAAATATTTTTGACGCCGATGGCATTGTGCCAACGTTAGACGATGACACCGATGAAGACTAAACTGTGAGTGAAACTTCAATAGTGCATTCTATAAATTCAAATATTTATAATTCAACTGTTTAAAAATTGCGATTTATTATAAACATCTCTTTTGTCAATATTAAATAAAATTACATTACATAAAATTTTATCAATAAAATAAAAAATATTGCATTTTAATATTTTTTTAGTAATATATATTTAGACTTTGGCACCAAAACCAAATTGAAAAATATGTATATACAGTATATACATTCTTATTTTAAATAGAAAGTAAAATAATTATATTTAATACAAAATTATGGTTATAAAAGAATAAATTCACTATTATATGGCATAAATACGGCAAAAACAAGAAAAAATTGTTTTCTCAATATTTTTCAATATGGAGCACCAGTCAAAAAATCTGAAATAATGTTGTTATACCGACTGATGTCACGGGAGCTATTGAGAATTTTTATCACATCAGAACAACGAATATTCATGTAGTAATATGCTAACAATAGCTCAAAAATGTAGTTTTTATTTTTTTATAGTTGGCACACAGATCAAAAAATTCTGAAAAAATTTTGGTATACCTGCTGATGTCATAGGAACTTTTGGGAATTTTTTTCATAACAGACCAATGAATATTTATGTATTTATATGCTAAAAGTAGGGTAAAAATGCAGTTTTTATTTTTTTTATATGGCGCACCATTAAAAAAATCTGAAAAAAATCCGATATACCTGCTGATATCACAGGAACTTTCGGGAATTTTTTTTGTAATAGAACAACGAATAATCATGTATTTATATGCCAAAAATAGGTTAAAAATGTGATTTTTATTTTTTTTTCAATATGGCGCACCAATAAAAAAAATCTGGAAAAATACTGGGATAATAGGTATATAATTCAGGCATTTTTGAGAATTTTTTGGGATCGCCACCTCTAAAACAACATACTGAAATTCACGATTTTTTCCATTTTTTTACATTTAGGAATTTTTTTACGTTCAAATTTGGCGCCAAAAAATATTTTAAAAAATAGCATATGAAAGAGAAACTACTCCACTTTAATTGGGTATTTTTGTCGGTATAAGTTTGTAGGAAAAATCTCGCTAAAAAAATAATTTGTGAAAATTCAGGTTTTCTCATTTTCAGAGGCGAGATGAGGGGATGGGGACTGAATTATATCATCACAAATAGTCTTTTTGTGTTAGTAAAAGCACTCACTAGTTGATTACTCATTTCGTGCGGGGGCACTTTTGACCATCTTACCCGGCTATAGCCTTTCTATTAGAGTTGTAGTGGATATAATTTGATTTCCGTTTTGTTTCTAAAAGTGTGTGATTTAAGTTCTTAAAGTCGGCATGCATTAATTTGAAATCCACTGCATGCGTTTTCCCAGGTAAAATCCTTCTCGCAACGACTTCGCGGCCCCCTGCATGCCGGAGAGTCAACAATGCGCACAGGAACAGTCGGTCCAAGCAAGTTGTTTACTTTTATCGGACGAATGAGGGAGAGTTCACGTGTCCGCCACCTTGCAGAGTTAATTTTCAAAGGAAGGTTTTTTTTTAATTGCTGCATGAGAGCTTGAAAGTACAATGTTTACATTGGCTACTTACTTTAAGGAGTGCATGATGCACGCTGAAGGTACAGTGCTTGTTCATAGTGGGTGAGGTTTTCTAACCTCCCTTTTTGTAGTTTTTAGTAGAATACTTACGTGATGAATACTTAGGTCACACACCTTAAGAGCCAGACAATGCGCGGTGTCTTGCAATATGATTGTCTTGGCAACCCTGTTTACAATGAAATATACTTGGCTGCATACACCAAGAGAATATATAGAATGTTGATAATTTAATTGAAATGTAAGTCATGAAAAAATATTATTTTAGCGTTTCCTGTGATAAGCATTTACACTAGCTGCAAAGATCACTTCATTGCCGACAAGCGTTCACCTCTCCCCGGTGCGATCTCCGTGTCTATGGTTTTGGGGAAGTAAAGTTGTAAGTACATGCCGTCCTGCATCGTCAAGCATTATACTGAGACTGCTGGTTGAAAGTTTGTTGTAGGCGAACTTGTTTAGAATTTTTTGCATCAATAAAACTATTATACGATAATTCACACAGTCGCCGCTAACGACATCAACTACCGTTTCACTGCCAATACAAAATAATTCTAAAGGAATAAACCGGCTGAGGAAACCGTGAAATCTCAGACCAAGACTCAATCTCGGGGTGTAACAAAACGAACCATCCCTTCATTTATTAACCTAAATTCGGTACCAGCACCCACCTGTTAACAGTGTTGAAATGATTGGATGTAATAAAATAGTGTTGCTACAACAGCGCACACTTTTTCGCATTATTTTTTAATTTTCCATTTTCGAAAATTCAGAGCGTTCAATGCTCTTTTAAGATTTCCTTCCTTGGAAAAAAAAAATAAAGAAAAAATGGATTGTTAAAAAAGTTAGAAATAACATAAATTACTAGCGCAAATTATACAAAAACAAGTTTTCAAAAATTTGTATATGACGTATTTTGAACTGATTTTTTACAGCAGACTATCTATTGACTGAGACGAACATCTTCCATTATTATTGTTGTAGAAAGTCGCACTTCCCCAAAAAATCCGCTATTACATTAAAAAAAAATCTTAATTCAACGGACATGTGACCTGCACCTTTCTCGTAAGTGTCCTTCACACCTATCAGAGGACAAATTTTAATAAAAAATGGAGCCAGTTTTGAAAAACTAGTGAAAAGGTTGTTGAGGATTCGTGTAAAGTACCTTAAAAAACAAAATATCCGTTTGAAACTCCCCAAAGCCTCGAGTTCATTCTGATCGATCTGAGAATAGCAATCTTTCGTGGAGATCGGTCACGCGGTGTCAGAGTTCACTGCTCTTGTATATACCAACATTCATATGTGTGTGTTACACCCAAAATACTGAAGTACTGTTGACAATGATAATCATTATTTTTTTCAACTGATCTCTAAGATTTCGTCAAATAATCAGTATCGTAGCAAATGTAAAATAAATCTTAACGTTATTGTTTCTTGGCATGTTGCAAGTTGTTCGTGAAACTTTATTGTATTAGTTATTGTTTTGTTGTTGTTTCAGGTGGACTGTGTAATAGGAATTAATCATGTCCCACCACAGCGATGACAACATGCTGATAGCGACGAGCGACTCCTTCTGGGAGCCAGGCAACTACAAGCGTACCACCAAGAGGATCGAGGACGGCTACAAGCTGTGCAACGACCTCATGCAGCTGATCCAAGAGCGAGCGGACATCGAGAAGGCGTATGCCAAGAGCCTCAAAGGCTGGTCCAAGAAGTGGAACGACCTCATAGAGAAGGGTGAGGCCTTGTCCTTCCTCTCAAATTCAGAAGAGGACAGAAGACAGAGAACGGGAAAACCAACTCAACATTTTGATTTAAAACTATATAATTTCAACGTTTCATTTAAAATAAAATACACGCTACGATTATCCTTTACAACTTGTACACAAACGAGGTTACAACATGTACATGGTTCCTTTGGTATCCTTTACTGCATGTACATTGTTCTTAACATAAAGGACTCTATATTATACAAGATTCTCTCAGCAACAGTGTAGCTGGAATAATAGAAATAGGATACAATATAATTGTCAATTATCCTAATTCGCGCTGTAGGGTAAAAAGGGTCAGTAAACTTGATTTCTTCTTAAAATTACTCATTATTTCCAAAGATTGATTTGTGATTTTGTTGCACTGAAATAGTGAAACGTAATAAACATGGTATTGTCGTGATGAACTGCTGCACTGTTTCTCCAAATAATTAATCTATTTAATTGATCATAAATAACATTATACAGCCATCGTTTGACCCTTTTGTGTATCTAACTACTTTTTTTTTATCCCTAATGTGTTCAATTTTAATCGTGACTATTGTACAATTAACGTGACATCTTCGCTCTGCACTGATTATTTATAGGCCCCGAGTATGGTACGACGGAAGCGGCGTGGAAGGGTGTGTTAGTTGAATCGGATAGATTATGTGATTTACACTTGAAAGTTAAAGATAATCTTTGTAACGATGTTATGCAGCAAGTAAAAACTTGGCAAAAGGACACGTATCACAAGGTATGTATATTGGGACGTAAGGTTATGTTTTCAGAACAATCGATAACGTGTTTGTTTTTGTGTGTTTTTCAGATGTACTTATTCTTTGTGATTTTGTGCTTCAGAGTATGATGCAGATAAAGGAGCGAAAAGAAATGGAAGACTCTTTTAAAAAAGCCCAGAAGCCTTGGTCGAAACTGTTGGCGAAAGTAAACAAAGCCAAAGTGGACTACCACACCTCCTGCAAGACGGAAAAATCCGCCTCCAATCAAGAGAGAAACGCCTCGGCTGACAGTTCGCTCTCGCCTGACCAGGTAGGCTTTTCGGCTCAGAGATGAAGTAAGAGCACATTTAATGCTATTTGAGTAATACTTGAGTGCGTATAATATGTGTGGAAGTATAGCTGACTAGTCGCGCACTTTTTCTTGCCACTCAGGACCGCAGCACGGTACGTCCAGACCCCCGTGTAGTTTTACATCTAGTTTCCTGAACGGGCCGTGCTGAGCTGCGCAGAACCGAGTATCAAGAAAAAGTGCGGACCAGTACACGATCACATCCCACAAGCACACACGCACATGCGCTCACACTCTCGCATACACACAAACACATCACACTCGCACACATTATCACACTCGCACATCACACTCGCACACATTATCACACAAGCACACATCACACAAGCACACATTATCACACAAGCACACATTATCACTCAAGCACACATTATCACTCAAGCACACATTATCACTCAAGCACACATTATCACTCAAGCACACATTATCACTCAAGCACACATTATCACTCAAGCACACAATATCACTCAAGCACACAATATCACACACTCGCACACAATATCACACACTCGCACACAATATCACACACTCGCACACAGTATCACACACTCGCACACAATATCACACACTCGCACACAATATCACACACTCGCACACAATATCACACACTCGCACACAATATCACACACTCGCACACAATATCACACACTCGCACACAATATCACACACTCGCACACAATATCACACACTCGCACACAATATCACACACTCGCACACAATATCACACACTCGCACAAAATATCACACACTCGCACGCAATATCACAATCTCGCACGCAATGTCCACAATCTCGCACGCAATGTCCACAATCTCGTACACGCACAATATCACTCTCTCTCTCTCTCTCTCTCTCTCTCTCTCTCTCTCTCTCTCTCTCTCTCTCTCTCTCGCTCACACAATCTCACAATTACAATCTCACGCAATTACATACATACATACATACGAACACACACACACACACACACTTCTGTTCACATTAGCAGGTTTAACTGATCAAAAATTTATACTCTCCAAATGTATATTTTTTTTCCTTTTCAGAAAGCGGCTTTGGTAAGCACATTTACATTTCAGTAGCGTGTATGAGCAACTCTCAATATTGCCAGTGACAAAAGTATGTTATATAAATAGTTGAGTGCCAAAAGTATGTTGCTTGTTTGTGATACTAACATTGCAGTACCTTTCATAATGCAAAAGTTGTCTATTTCCTATGCCAATCACTTTAAACTTTTCCATGGAATTGAATAGACCTTGTAGTGTCAGCTAACATGTGGGTAGAGTAGTAATAAGCAAATGTATATTTGATTACGTTTCCAAAAAATGAAATATTTTCTCTCATGAGCAGCTTCAAGCTAATGGTATTAATATATTCTTTATTAATACTAATGCATGTTGTGATGTTAGTTTAACCAATGTGTAATGTTAAATGTAATCGTTGAATATGAAAAGATGGAAGTTCTTTATTATTTAAGAATGATCAATGTTAATTTCTCTTTTTGTTAACTTTAACATTGAATTGTAAAAGAAGAATGTGTACATGTGTGTACCTAATAATAGTGTGTGTTTTGAACAGACACTTCCAAAATGCAACTCACCTTCAAATAACTGTAAACCTGACATAGTAGCACAAACCATTCCTCATGTGTCAAATCATAGTAGGATTTATTTAGAGCTGCAAAAGCAGCTCTGAATCAGCTGTTTTTGAAGCTCTGGATCAGCTGTTGACGGTTTCATCCAATTGGGAACTTGAGAGCAATTTTAACAAATGTTTCACTTAAAAAGTGTTCTTAGTTTTCCCATCATGGGATGGGGTAATTGCCTGCCCTTACCCCACCTCCAACCTGCATAGATATGCGGGAGGGGGGGGGGAGAAGTTGGCAGTGTTGAATTTCCTAGGGAGCAATGGTCCCTTTTTTTAATGGAGATAAATCAAAATTAAACTAGTTCTAAAACATAACATACTTTCGTGCATTATTTGCACCACATCAAACATACAAGCAAGAATAATTTCTCAAATAGATTGAATTTCCATAACTGTAGGCCATCCAATATATCGCATTACGAATGCATTCAAAACTATGGTATCATTACCTTATGCATATCAGTTTATGTATATTCTTTCAGATTTTATTAAAGTTGAATATACCATTTTATTGAATGTAGAGCCACTGTAACGTTAAATGTTAAGTAAATTAAGCTGTCTTTTGTTATCTCTCTCCCATCCATGTCGCCAACCTTGAACTTCTCGCAATATATTCTCATATATCCATCGCTGCATAGTATGGCAATGATGCATAAGATAGTAATTTCTAATTATTGCAATAAACGTTAGTGTAAATTATGGTATTCATATATTATTTCATGTTACATTTAAATAGTATTTTAAGAGAATCTAATTGGGCTAATTTTAATTAACTCAAAAAGACTTGAAGATTCATAACTGAATTTAACTACTAGCAAAACAAGCAGTCTTGGGAAACCCCATCCATGAGGGGGTCCATGCTTTGGAAAAATATGCATAACCTATTTTTGTGTCTGTAAAATAATTGTTACTAAAATAGTCGGTTGTACTACAAAATTTGTATTTAAAATTTCAATGTAAAAAAAAAAAAAATTGATAATGCTAAAGTAGTCTAATATGAACTATGTTATTTCATTATTTGCAAATGATTGTGTAAATTGTTTATGGAAACCTCCAAATTTTCCATGTTCAAATTGAGTGATAGAGCAATAGTGAGTGGAGGCGCAAAGTGGAGGTTTAACGTTCGGGCCCGCAATGGCCAATGTGGATGGGGCCAGGTAAAACAGAGCTTATTTTCAGAGGATATTTTTATTATTTATGCTACTAAACTACTTCTAAACAATTGTATGTGACCTGTTTTAAAGAACTGATTTTTTAGAACAGATTTCATGTAACGAAAAAATCTCTTGTCATAGAGGTTGGTCTTTTGCAATAGTTAATTGTGTGTAAGCAATTTGCAAAAATGAGAGTGTGCGCCGAAAATGACACCAGCATAACTTTCTTTACAGGCCTTTGCTATATACCATTTAATAATAAAAAGAGCTGGTTTTGAGAAAGGCAGCTACTGTGTACTGTGTAAGCAGTAGTGAGAAAGAAAAAATAATATGTGATTGAATTAATTTATTACACAAGCCTGGCAACATTTTCATACACCATATCACATTCTCAGAGTGACAAAGTTCTGAAAAGTTTGCCAAAATTATGTTTGACATGTTCAAGCTCTCTGTTAGACATATCACATATTAAAGCAGTTTTCAAATCGTACATGTAGAAAATATTCAATGAACAAAATGTCATAACGTTTTATTAATAGACGTTTGCAACTGTGGCAGCTCTTCGCGGGTTTCTTAATAGGAGAGGAAAAATTGCTAATACGACTTCATCAACCAAAAATTCAACAAATTAGGGGGATGTCATTTAAATAGATGATGATCATTTAAATAGTGATACAATGTCAATTAAAGAGAACCAAAACATGTCAGTCTTGCTTAAAGTGTTCATTGTAGTTTCCACAAGGAACTTTCTAATTGGCTGCTTTACTCACTGTTAGATCATTGCAATATTAATCTTTTAACAAAAGTATTCATTCTAACGAACAATAAGTGTTCTCATAATTTTTCCTGCCTTTGATTTCTACAATATAAATTTTTAATATCACTTAAACCAGCACAAATTAAACTTCCCTCAAATTTTTTAACCACATTGTGTAAAACTGCAGTTTCTCTCCCTTGCCAGTGTCACATAGTGTTGGAGTTGAACGTCATTTCTATACAACAGCAGTCTGTTCTTCTAAATGCTTTCTGACTTTTCTAAATTGTATAAAAAAAAAATATAGGAAACAAGCTCAGAACGGCAGCACCTGCTGGCTTTGTCATCACATGATATGAATTTGGTTGTGAAGGGAGTCCAACTAGAAAACACTTTCTTTAGGCAACCTTCACTATCTGATTATCAAAATGCTTTGCTATCAAAATGCAAAATTATATGCTTAGTGTGGGTGTATGTATATATGTGTGGGTATGTGTGTATATATGTATGTACATATGTGTGTATGTATGTATGTGCACACACACACACACATGCACACACTTTTATTTGCAGAAATTTTCACATTTGTTCTTATTACTAACAGGAGTGTTTAAAGAGTAGTTTGAAATAAATTGAACATGTGGGGTTGTTGTTCATAGATTTATTAGTTTTTGACGACTGAAGCACCCTGGAAATCTATGCAATTCCCGCACCTCCAAGTATTAAGCGTGTCTTCATTGCGTACAAGAATTGTGTCCCTGGGGTTGTGAAATATGGACCACAAGTATTACTTATATCTCGGACAAATAAATCAAATTTCTCCTAGATAGTGTCATAGGGAATGCCTGCCCAAATTTGAGAGAGAACGATTTAACAATAGGATACTTGAAAACCATGTCCAAACCAAGGTATAGAACAGATCCGTACAAACGAGAAAGACTTTCACCTCTATTAAGCTGTTTGCATGGGGAAGCGTAAAATGTGATTAATGTAGTTTGTGATGTGTAATACATGGCAATAGCGAAACATTGCCAGATCCACTAGTCACATGTTTCTTACCTTGGGATTGGAAAAGGAATTGAGACAAATCAGTTTGATTTGCCTTTTCACCTGGATTTCTGCCAGCCCAAGGGCTTCCACAGTGTAAGTTTTAAGCACAGCGTCAATGCTTCTTGTTTCTGCCTACATCCTGACCCTAAGGTTGGACATAATTAATACATGTGCAAATGACCAATAGGCTCCCAGTGTTCTATTCAAATAGCCGACAAGAGATTGTAGTTGACAGGAGGAACTCCTCCCCTTAGGCAGCAGAGCTGCAATAAAAATCTTTCTTCTTCCACCTGCTTAAGTGCCCTTTAATATGAATATTACAACAATAGAGAAGGAAACATTGAGAATTCCTCCTCAAGTGATTTCGAATTTTTACGTTCCTTAAAAAGCTTGTGCAGTTTAATCCATTACTGGCCAATGTCCCATTTTTGGGACTCTTTTTTTTAAAATTTAAATATCTTGAACTTAACTTTATGGAAAATTTTGTAATCTTGCAACACAACAGAAGATATATCATTATAACAGGCAGGTTAATGACTGTTCATGAGGAAATGTTAGCTTATGTAAAATATTATTTTTAATTTGGTGAATATTTGGTTTCCATGTTGGTAAAATTAAAATATCTCTGAGAGACACTGTGGTGGGAGAATGTGCTTGTAAGTGACTTGCCTTATTTGCGTTAAGTATTAACATACATTCCATTGTTGATTTCAACTGATTCTTGGTTTGCTGTAAATTGCAGAAAGCCTAATGTATTACATCCCGTTTTTGGAACATTGGCCAGATATAGTTACCTTACTCGCAATACACTGTACAAGGAACTGTACAAGGATCTGTACAAGGAACTGTACAAGGATCTGTACAAGGATCTGTACAAGGATCTGTACAAGGATCTGTACAAGGATCTGTACAAGGATCTGTACAAGGATCTGTACAAGGATCTGTACAAGGATCTGTACAAGGATCTGTACAAGGATCTGTACAAGGATCTGTACAAGGATCTGTACAAGGAACTGAACAAGGATCTGTACAAGGATCTGTACAAGGATCTGTACAAGGATCTGTACAAGGAACTGTACAAGGAACTGTACAAGGATCTGTACAAGGAACTGTACAAGGATCTGTACAAGGAACTGTACAAGGAACTGTACAAGGAACTGTACAAGGAACTGTACAAGGAACTGTACAAGGAACTGTACAAGGAACTGTACAAGGAACTGTACAAGGAACATAACTTATTTTACGTAGTGCATAAATGCATAATGCTGGACGATTTTATGCTGTAGATAATAATTTATTGATGTATTCTTCTTTAATGTCATTTTCATGTTTTATGTTATTTTATTCATATAGTACACAAAGTGAAACATAGTTAGAAATCATTACTGATCAAAAAATCGGTGATCGTTCAATCAGAAACAGATCTATGTTTTATGGAATGAAGTTTACCATTGAAGAAATTGTCGCTTGTTTAGAAGAGAAGTCAGTGAAAAATAATATTTCGAGGAAAATTATTTTAGCACTTCTATTATTTCTCATGATTCTGATTAACTGACTGGTGAATAAGAAACTCCAAAAATTATTTCCAAAGCGGAGATATACAAGATGTAGGAAGAAAATGGAACTGACAATGGATATTGACAGAATAGAGCGTCCCACAAACAAATCAGAATCTACTTTTAGATCAAAATTGGATAGTGCAGCCCCCTCATGGATGTAACAATATCCAATACACACTGAAACCAACATCTTATTTTGTATTGTCAATTCTGTTGTAGGGAAAATGAAAACAAATACCCTTTTACTTATGTGTAGAAGTAAATTTTAAATGAAATAGCATTATTGTAATTAATTTCCCCATTATAAATAAACACTTTTCACAAATATATAACAAGGATATACCAATTACCTTTCCAATAGCATCACGTACTGGTACTCCTGTACTGGTAAATAGGAATCGGCATGGGTCGCCCTCTTTCTTGAACTCTATAGATGTTTTTTTACTCAAAAACACACTTTAAATGTCATTTTTAAGCATCAGCAGTCAGATAGTTACTTTTACACCCAGAGGGTTGCAGCCCTTAATGGACTAAACCTGATCAAAGTAGATTATATGATAACGAAAAACTAAAAATGAGTTTTCCCTTATATAAAAATGCAAAAAAGAATTATTTGGTAATTATATATAAAAGAAAACAAAATTTGTGAGGAGGTCATTCCTCCCTTCTTTCCCCAGAATGTGTCACTGGTTTCCAACATTTCCATATACTCTCGTGCAAAATTTGCTTTTGAGTCCAATAGAACCTTGATCTTCCGAGGCCATGACCGTAACATATTAGTCCTTAATTATGTAGATTATTTGGGTGAGTAGAAGAGCACATCTTTTAGCAAATAGTACGAATTGAGAGTACCTCTACATATTTTGCTATAAATGAAGCTCAGAGGATATTTTAATTGTATGCTTATGCACTTCTTTATTAAAGGCGAAACTTGGGCCATAAGACTTGCTCTTTTGCCTGTGGAATAGATGCACTTAGGATATCTATGTGTAGTTTTTTCTCTCTCATTTTCATCTGCTGTTCTGACAATATTTCTTGTTCCTATTACAAAATAAAACCATTCACTGAAGGAGAATACATAAAAGTTTGGAGAGATTAATTACATTAATGTACTGGGAGCAGGAAATGGTCCCATGATCTACTATTGCAGGCATCTTGATTCTTTGGTTGCTCCTGCCTGTGGCTAAGCTAACATTAGCCAGATGAAGTCCAAAAAATTCAATCGTCATCTTTACAGCTTTATTCACACCCTCTAGTTAATGTAGCTACATTGCTTCATTTTGGACTTCAGCGATAACATACAGGATAGAACACATTCAAAACTTGCAATTGATACCATTTCCTATACAATTTCTTGATTAAGATTGCATAAAATGATTATTTAATTTTTATGTAGGAGGGTTGTATAGTAAGACTAACTATTGCAATAGAGCGAGGAACAAGTAGAACTTACTACACTGGTATAGTTAAACAGTTAGTCCTTTTATGTTCAGGTTAAGAAAATGCAGGACAGAGTTCAGAAATCAAAAGAAGAGGTCCAGAAGGCTAAAGAGAAATACGAGGCTGCTCTTGATGAAATAAATGCTTACAATCCAAAATACATGGAAGATATGACTGTTGTGTTTGAAAAGTGCCAAGAAGTGGAAGCACAGCGATTACACTTCTTCAAGGAGATTATGTTTGGCATTCACAAGTGCCTCAATGTGTCTCAGGACCCAGTGTGAGTTCCTAAAGTCATCTTATCTTACTCCACTACTTTCTTTTCACTCTTCATTATCTTTTCCTACACAATCATCTTTCTATTTTTTCTTCTTCTTCTCCTCCTCCCTAGTCTTCTTTTCCCTCTTCTTCTTCTGCCTCTTCTTCCTCTTATTCTGCCTCTTCTTCCTCTTATTCTTCTGCCTCTTCTTCCTCTTATTCTTCTGCCTCTTCTTCCTCTTATTCTTCTGCCTCTTCTTCCTCTTATTCTTCTGCCTCTTCTTCCTCTTATTCTTCTGCCTCCTCCTCCTCTTATTCTTCTGCCTCCTCCTCCTCTTATTCTTCTGCCTCTTCTTCCTCTTATTCTTCTGCCTCTTCGTCCTCTTATTCTTCTGCCTCTTCTCCTTCTTCCTGTTTATAATCATCACGAATCAAAAAGGTTTCATTAAGTTGTCATAGGTATTCATTTCATATATACAGCTTTATTAATTTGATGTATTTAATAAGATTGTAGTTCTAGTTTGAATGGACACAGTCATTTTTCAATTTTAAGATGCTAACTTGTGATATGCAATTGAATAAGAGTTAAGAATTGCTATTGTAAAATTACTGTATGGATTAATGCCTCTTAAAAATTCTTTGTAGGCTTCCTCAAATCTATGAAGAATTCTACCACACAATCAACAATGCTGACCATGAGAAAGACCTCAAGTGGTGGTCCAATACGCATGGGGTTAACATGGCAATGAATTGGCCTTATTTTGAAGTGAGTCACTTTCACCTTCTGAGCTTGCTTGTGTGTGCGTATAGCTAAGTCTCTTGCATGCTGATATTGCATTTGTGTGTCCATTTTCAATGCGGTAGAACATAGGGTTGGAAAGAAAATATACCTTGCTGTATTAATGAAGGCTTTATTTTTAATTTCGAGTGAATTATTTGAAACATTAACTGAATTTGAACATGTGAAGACGTGAAAGACAAAATGTGTTTGTCTTATAAATGCTAAATATTTAAAACTGTACATGTATTTCATTTACATCATAATTCTTAATATTGCTGTTTCTTTCCAGTCGCATACTAATTTACTTGCCATTGTAGAGAAATATAATTAAAACACGTAATGGAGTTCATTGTTTCATAGATATTTGTAAATTTAGGTATTTATTTTGAAAACTTTTTTATGTGTATGGCAAGTTACCTGTGACAGTGTTCTCTGCAAAAGCTTTTGTGTACATTGCATATTGCTTTATTCTTAAAAGCACCAGAGATCATGTTGCAATTTCACAAGTATAGAAATAAACGTTTCAGGCTCAGCATTAGGTAAAATTATAAAATAGATTTGCAATGAATGCTTTGCACATTGTATCATGAGTACCATAATCACAACTTTATATTCTTATACATGTTCTTCTTCATAGATCATCAAAATGAGACTATTGATACAGTTTGAGTTGAAATTCACATATCTTTCTATTTTGCCTAACAAATGGAACTTGTGAACAAATACACTGCAAACAATACCAAATTCACTTTGACTGAGTAATAATAAAGCTACTATTCCCCTACACAGTACACAATCTTATGTTTTAGAGCCATAAATCAATGCATTGTTCTCTTTTCTTACTTAAAGAATGTTTGTTTTCCTTAAAAGAGGAAAACTAATAGTTTGATCTGACATGTGAAGAAGTTTATTTATTTAGTAAGCAAAGTTTCTGCAGAGGAGAAGGGAAGGAGAATCTCTGGGAGGCAAAATCTGCAGCTCAAGAGAGAAGGCGTAAGTGATAAGAAATTGAAGAGAAGAATTTGGAAAGCAGTCTGATGATGGGATATTTTGTAGAAGTTAAAGCAATTCTAAATAGCTAACTTTTAAAAATATGTATTACTTTTTACTATTTTGTTATTTCCAGTCACATGTTTTCTAAACCAGAAGTAATGAGTATTTTGTCTTGACAGTGTTAGTTAGTGTATTTTGGATTATTTTTTATTGTGATGTTGTATGACTTTTATGTCTGAAACTCGTCACTTTTTTGTTATATATTAATATCAAATTATCAACATAATAGACTTTGCTGTTCATAGATCAAACATAATACGGGTTAATAAAATCACATTAATTACTTTTGATCCATGGAAAGTTTTGAGTCAAATAACTCCAGGAGTTGTGGAAGCCCAGAACCTAGAGAAATATACATATTTTTTTGGGAATGGCTCTTCGCGTATTAACAGTTTCTAAATTAAATTATTGCAAATTTTGAGATGCATTAATTCTTATATGTTAGAAGTTAAAACTAAGAAATTTTTAAGTCCAACAGTTTTTTCAAAGGGCAATTATTGTTTCTTTCTATCTAGAAGATCAAAGTTCTTTTGAGAAACAATATTTTATACATAAAAATTATTAAAGATAACATCTTTATTATTTCATATTTCTTAAAAATTGCTAACCTGTTGTTCCACTCAGTTGTGCCATTTCTGTAGAGTTGTGTTGGAGTATGTTATGTTGATAATTTGGTGACATTTGATGCTGCATGTGAGCCATTGTAGTGACATTGACTGCGTGCATGTGTCCCACAGGAATACACTGAGGAGTTCAGGGACATAGCGAAGGGCAAGTCTAAGGAAGCGATCCCTATGGGGATAACTCTGATCAACCAGCGACCTGTTGGAGAGGACTTGCATGTAAACCCCTTTTTTGTTTGCTTAAATTCTTATTTCTTTAGCTTTGCTGTAAAAAAATTGATTTCTTTTAATTATACTATTCATCTTCACTATTCATTGGAGAAGAAAGAAAGAAAGACTGAAATTTGTGTCTGTTCGACTCAAAAATGTTTCTTCAGAATGCAGAAAAGCTGTAAAAAGCATCAAAATTGCATGTGTTGTGCATAAAATTCATTGCTGAGAAATGAGAATTCTTTGTATAAGACTGCTTATTTTGTTTTGTTGAGTGTGTGAGTGTCATGTGCAATATAATTTTGATGTTTTCAGCAAAGTTCACACAAAGCTTTGTAGAAATTTGCTGATTATTGTATATTGTGATTGTCACGAGAACAAAGCATGGTCATTGATTTCTACACATTTCAGATTTTGCAACTTTCTACTGTAAAAATTTTTGAATTGTGATGAAGTCTTGTTTACTTAAAAGCCATTTAATTTGTTTTTTATTTAATTTAGTGCAGATTACTGTATTAATGTGAAGATCCAAAAGAAAATAGATTCAGTTTCTCAGATAGTTTTAAAAGCATTGGAAAAATTTGTTTGGTGACTGCACCCTAGCTTCAAAAGGGTTTAATTAAAGATTATTTGATAATTCTCTCTTTGTTTGAAATAATGCACCATTTATTCATGAAATAGTTAAAGTAATTAGACGTATTTGATTGAAATAGAATACTGTAATTAGAATCTTGTTTTGAAACATAGTGTTAAATAGTCTTTACTCAATACAGGAATATCCACCACCGAACAATAAAACAGCAAAGAAACCAGCAGCTTCTACTGGTCGTGTTATTTCTGATGTAACACAAGAAAGCAAAACGGAAGCTAATAATTCTTCAAAACCTAAGGACAAACCTGACACTGCAAATAGAAGTTCAACTATAACGTAAGTATACCATTACATTTCATTAAGAATCTTTGTGAAACTCTTTGTGGAAGTGGAACAATTTTTCTTTTTATGGGTAGTCATGAAATTAATTTTAGAATTGGAACTAATCTGCAACTTATTGTATGCTGTAATAAAGAAAAGACGAGAAACCTCTACGAAGCCCCCATCGACTAACATAAAAATGGGTATGAAAGAATAACAAAAGTTGAGGGTACCTTAGTGCTCAGAAGCAAAGAAAGTGAATATGATAGAAAATACATTTGGTGTGAATGCAAAAATTGTTAAATTACATGTAGTAATATTGGTCAGACCCTGAAAAATAATTTACTTACGATGAAATTGGAATAAACATTATTTCTGTAGTATAATTCAAGACAAAATGATTCTGTAAAATAATCTATTCTTTCTAATTCTTTTTTTCCAACTCCAGATCTAGGATTAATTATGAAAATGATGGGTGTGATAGATTTTGAATTAGATATTGATTATTTTGCATGAGTAATTTTCTCATTATGGACAAAATGCATGCAGTGCAGGCAATCTAAGAGACCTCATTAAGAGAAACTAACAACAAACTGAGTAAAACAATCTAATGTTCAAGGAAATTTTCTTGAACTTTTATGGAAGTACAGTTAAGTTAGGGAATGAAAGTTCATGCTTTTTCTTACAGATAGTCAGATATGTGACCCATGTAGGAACTGTCGGTACTCTGAGATTTTCAATGTGTTGAAAGCTATTCCGCTGACAGATGTTCAGAGAAGATTCAATTCTGTGAGGAAATAAGCTTAACAACAAGCAGTGAAGTAAACTTAAACAAAATTATTAGATACTAGCTGACCCGGCCACGCGTTGCTGTGGCTAAAGTTTTTGTTATTTTTGTTATATTACATTATAGTAAACAATCTAAGAGGAACAATAAGAGAACATCAGTCACGGAGTCCACTATGCTTTTTCACACAGATGGTATTTGTAAAAAAATATGGTGATCTCCTTATTTGACTTTCTACTACTATAACCCTTTAGTACAATGAAATTATTTACCAATAAAGACGAAAATATTGATGTTGGTATACAAATTCACTGGATTGAGATTTGAAGGGGAAGTACGTTGAACACAATTAATTAAAATGTTCTTACACTTGATATTAAGCAGAAATCAATAGGTACAAAATAAAAATTTATCAGATTTATTATTTCCATTTAATTTGTATAACAAATATAAGTACTATTCAATTATAAATACTTTCAAATTCAATTTAATTTAACACCAATCGGTGCACAATGTTTTTGGTTAACCTGTCTTTAGCTAACACAAATATATTAGACGGTTTCCCAACACGAGAACACGCAACATATAGTTGCCCATGAGAAAAACATGGATTTTCCAAATCTAAACCACAAATGGACATTGTTTGACCTTGAGATTTATTTATAGAAATGGCGAAAGCTAAACGAATTGGAAACTGTAGCCTTTTGAAGGGTATGGTAGAATCTGATGGTATCATCGGAATACGTGGCAGCAGGACCACTTTTCCTTTAAACTTCCCAGCCAAAATGGTTGCTTCAAGAATGTTTCCGGTGATCTTTTTGATGACCAAACGCGTACCGTTACATAATTGAGGTGGATTCAAATTACGGAGGAGAATAATAGTGGAACCAATCTTTAATCGAAGATTATGTGGTGTCATTCCAGGGATATCTAATGAATTTAAAAATTCAATCGGAAAATTTACACTTTCATTTTCATCAACAACAGTATCGATTGATTTAAAAGACATCATATCGCCTGGTAATAACTGTAGTATCTGGAAGTTAATTTCGTCAACATCAACGTTTTTGGCTGCCAAAATCGCCCGTTGACTAAGCCATTCATGATTCAAATAATTATTCTGTATATCCGGGAAAATACTCTGAATCAATTCATTTTTATCCTGAACAACAGTGCAAAAATTGTCTGGTAGTTTAATGCATTGCGTATTTGGTTGCAGTTCTATTTTACCGTTCCCAATATCTGCAGTCCTGATTCTTTGAGCTGCATTTCTTGTTTCGATTTGTTCTGGTAATTGCTGAGCTCTTTCAACACGTTTGCGTCGTGACCCTTTGCTGCTCGCGTTGTTGAGGTTAGATTTTTTCGGTGGCATTTGACTGAAAATAATAATAATAGTTTAAATATTAGAAAGAGGAACTGAAAAACATGTTATCATAGCACATTGAAATAATAAGTGCAAAATAATTTTAAATGGAGGTTAAATAATCTTAATATATATAAATCTCGTGTCACAGTGTTCTTATGATATTCTCTTGAATACGTTCGTTACACTGTTATTGAGATTCTTGTGCATGACCTTCTGCTGTCCTGATTCTTGGAGCTGATTTTTTACCATAGCAGCGCCATCTATTGATTACTTACTCAACCCAGTCGAAAGGTGTCGACATCTGTTAGAATCATTTGGAGTTAACAGATAATTGCTTCATTGTACATCTCTGGTGTATAATCTATGTTTTGGCATTGATTTGTTTGTCTAATTCGGTGCAATATGTCTTCTGTCATACAATTTTTATATTTTTCCCACAAAGTTTGTGCTTGCGAAAGTTTGTGCTTGAAATTATTTACCAATAAAGACGAAAATATTGATGTTGGTATACAAATTCACTGGATTGAGATTTGAAGGGGAAGTACGTTGAACACAATTAATTAAAATGTTCTTACACTTGATATTAAGCAGAAATCAATAGGTACAAAATAAAAATTTATCAGATTTATTATTTCCATTTAATTTGTATAACAAATATAAGTACTATTCAATTATAAATACTTTCGAATTCAATTTAATTTAACACCAATCGGTGCACAATGTTTTTGGTTAACCTGTCTTTAGCTAACACAAATAGATTAGACGTTTTCCCAACACGTGAACACGCAACATATAGTTGCCCATGAGAAAAACATGGATTTTCCAAATCTAAACCACAAATGGACATTGTTTGACCTTGAGATTTATTTATAGAAATGACGAAAGCTAAACGAATTGGAAACTGTAGCCTTTTGAAGGGTATGGTAGAATCTGATGGTATCATCGGAATACGTGGCAGCAGGACCACTTTTCCTTTAAACTTCCCAGCCAAAATGGTTGCTTCAAGAATGTTTCCGGTGATCTTTTTGATGACCAAACGCGTACCGTTACATAATTGAGGTGGATTCAAATTACGGAGGAGAATAATAGGGGAACCAATCTTTAATCGAAGATTATG
Organism: Gryllus longicercus; assembly: GCA_038098605.1. NCBI lineage: Eukaryota > Metazoa > Arthropoda > Insecta > Orthoptera > Gryllidae > Gryllus > Gryllus longicercus. The sequence goes on along the minus strand of JAZDUA010000209.1, from coordinate 1,270,197 downwards.
TGGTGGCATTCCAGGGATATCTAATGAATTTAAAAATTCAATCGGAAAATTTACACTTTCATTTTCATCAACAACAGTATCGATTGATTTAAAAGACATCATATCGCCTGGTAATAACTGTTGTATCTGGAAGTTAATTTCGTCAACATCAACGATTTTGGCTGCCAAAATCGCCCGTTGACTAAGCCATTCATGATTCAAATAATTATTCTGTATATCCGGGAAAATACTCTGAATCAATTCATTTTTATCCTGAACAACAGTGCAAAAATTGTCTGGTAGTTTAATGCATTGCGTATTTGGTTGCAGTTCTATTTTACAGTTCCCAATATCTAGTAGTTGTTCGGAAAATATTTGTGCTGATGGATCATTTTGCAATTGTACTCGCATATTTATGGTCAATCGAAGTGTTTCAACACTTCGCCATAAGAATGATTGTTTCAAACATGCATTAATCTCATCCGCGAAAGTAGAGCGAGGTATAACCGGTAAGGTCTGCCGGAAGTCACCAGACAAAAGTAAGATAGCACCACCGAAAAGTTTATTATTGCTGTTTAAATCTTGCATAGTTCTGTTTAATGCTTCAAGTGAATATTTGTGTGCCATTGTGCACTCATCCCAAATTATTATAGAACTCTTCCGCAACACTGCAGCTATTCCACTATTCTTTTTGATGTTACACATTGCATCTGGTTTATTATGAACGTCCAATGGCAGCTTGAATGGTGAATGTGCTGTTCGCCCACCATCCAGTAAAGTAGCCGCAATGCCTGACGATGCTACTGCTAATGCGATTTTTTGTTGCGACCGTATTTTGGCAAGAATCAACGATATTAAAAATGTCTTACCGGTTCCACCGGGTGCATCCAAGAAAAAAAAAACGCCTTGTTCAGCAGCAACAGCCAGCGTAATCCGATCATAAATAATTTTTTGTTCTGCTGCCAGTAATGGTTCACTGTTCATGATAATTGTTGCTAAACTTTCATGGTCATATTGATTTTCTCGTTGTAAATCGGTATTGACTAAGTAGGTGGCTGGACGATTAGGTGATGGCATACCATAATGATTAATTGGTAAATTTGAAATAAGAACACATAAATCCTCGATCAAGACCAATGCTTCATTGTACATCTCTGGTGTATAATCTATGTTTTGCCATTGATTTGTTTGTCTAATTCGGTGCAATATGTCTTCTGTCATACAATTTTTATATTTTTCCCACAAAGTTTGTGCTTGCGAGGGATAACATGTCGTCAAAATAATTGCAAACAACTGACGAATGTTATTCGGTGTTGATGTCAACGCAGCATCAGCAAGCGTTAAGTCCCAATGGTTATCGTCTTCTAGCAATTTCAGTTCACGACATGCATCCTGGTATGTATTGAATACTCGACCATTAACTGTTCGTAAAAATTCAAAAGACGTTGGTCCGGAAACATTCACCAATAACAAACGTAAATAGAAGCACTCACGTTGCTTTGGATGTACCGTGTAAAGTCTCCCCAATGTCTTAGCTTTGAATATGCCTGTAATGGAAGGATGTGGTTTTCCTTGTTTCCGTGGCAGCACAACGCGTGCAACGCGTGGCCGGGTCAGCTAGCTGATTGTTGTATTCTTAATATATATAAATCTCGTCTCGTGTCACAATTTTTGTCCTCAATGGACTCCTAAACCACTTAACCGATTATAATAAAATTCGCACACCATGTGCAGTTCGATCCAACTTGAAAGATAGGATAGTTTAAATCTCAAATTATAGTCGCAATTTTAATTTATTGCTAATTATTTGTCTGTTATTATTTGACAGTCACAATTATCTACAATTATTACAACAATCAAATTTGTAATAAATTAGCAATAAATTAAAATTGCGACTATAATTTGAGATTTAAACTATCCTATCTTTCAAGTTGGATCGAACTGCACATGGTGTGCGAATTTTATTATAATCGGTTAAGTGGTTTAGGAGTTCTTTGAGGACAAACATTGTGACACGAGATTTATATATATTAAGATGACATAATTCCGAAGAATGTAAAGTAATAGTTGCCAAAATTAATGAAATGTTTTAAAGCATTAGTTGTGCTTATTACATTGTCTGTTGATATTTTATTAATATCTGGAATGAATATTGGTCACTTAGTGGAGATGGTTGTTCAGAATGTTCCATTCTATTTGTATTTGAACAAAAATTCTACAATTAATTGAAGAGGTCTGAGAAATGGTCATAAGTCTCAATTTTGAGTTTCTCAAGATATGGATACAATGAGTCCTCTTCTCAGTGGTCCAAAATTGAATAAATTGGTCACTAGACCATCTCGAAAAGTTGTTAAAAAGTATGTAAGTTTTCTTGTGTTTTGACTGTTCAAAAACATCTTTAAGTTTTTTACTGTACCTGATTTTCAAATGGCGGCCATTTTTGTTGTATGCTGTGCGCCATTTTTATGTTTGTAGACACTTGCTCTTTTCTAAATTACTCAGCTTTGGGATATTCTAATATTTTAGAATAAATAAAGCATTGGTTCAGTACACTGTGGCCAACAAATAGAAATATTATTTACGTACCTTCTATGTTTTTATTTGGGAAGTATTTGCAACCAAATCTATGGAATGCAAATGAACGAAATTTGATTTTCAGAAAGTATTTTATCAAAGAAGGAATAGAATCATATCCTTAAGTCTTTCTGTGCTTTTACACATAACAGTAACAGTTACTTTTATAAAATATCGTTGGTGAATAACATACCACTTGAAAATTATTTCCTTTTTACATGGCAAATTTATACACAAAAAAGTAAACAAAATGCTGAATTTAATCTGTTATGTTTTATAAACAATTTTTATATTAACTGGTTCATCTTCCAACATCAAGATGACCATATTTACAAATGTAGATGTCAAGTTGTAAGTTTGTTGTAAAGTAAAGAATACATCATATTGAAAATTATATATTATGCCACTTTTATTAATATATAAATTACAATTAAGAAAAAAAAATACTTAGTGTCAACTCTAAGAGTTCAATTGAAATAAAATGAAGTGAAATAAAGAAGTAATGAAAATAAAGCTTGATATAACAGTGATCTAGCATGTGTGCAAATTTCATATTTTTATCTCTCCCCCCAACAGATATAACAGTTGAAAATTTGAAAAAAAAATCCAAAATTACAATTTTTAAGAGATTGTAATTTTCAAGTGGTATGTTATTTGCAAATAATATTTTACAAAAAGTAACTATACTGTTATGTGTAAAAGTTCTGAACATATTATGGCTGTAGTTCTATTCCTTCTTTGATAAAATTACTCTCTGGAAATCGAATTTCATTCATTTGTTTTCCATAGATTTGGTTGCAAATATTTCCCAAATAAACACATAGAAGGTATATAAATAATACAACCCAAATCTAAGAAGTATAGAAACAAGTATCTACAAATGTGAAAAATGGCGTAAAACAAAAATGGCTGCCATTTGTGAACCAGGGGGGAAAAAAAACATATGTTTTTGAACAGTCAAAACATATGGAAATTTATGTACAAAATATAAATTTTTTTGGAGATGGCCTGTGCTGGACTACTGAAAAAGGATTGACTCAACAGCTTCTCTTTTGCTTTTAAGGATTTATCTTAATAGAAGCAGGGTGAAAGTGTGGAACTTTATTGCATTATGAATCAAGCAACATTTGTTCATTTTATGATGAATTCACTTGGATTTGTTTGGAGTCAAAATTTTTCTCATTTCTTATGTAGGTCAACTAATTTCTGTCTGGCTCTTGCATCAAGGCTTCACAACGGTAAGAGTTTTTTGGGAAATGGCTTCATCTTCCTGTACTGCCACAAGTGCAAGTTACTTCTCTTTCTGGCCAATTAATTTAGGAGTAGGGTTTTTGATTCATTTTTAGTAGCTTTTATTAACTGTGTATTTATATCCTTATTCTTCATTTGCTTTAAACCTTATCATTGTGAAGCACTCCTTTTAGATATATTTTTAGGTATAATGACCTGACAAAATTTGTTATACTTTTAGATACATATATGAACATGGCAGTGTCTTGTGACCTGTAACTGCATTTCAACAAGCTTGAACTCTTATTGAACCTTTCTTAACTTCAGTGCTTATACTCTGCTTTGGAGAAGTTAAATAAAACTCTTGTAATAGTTTCAACAGGAAATACATGCAGGGATGTTCTAGTGAGTTGTGCTGGGAAACATGACTTGAATGGAGAGGAATAGAATGAATGAATGAATCGAGGTGAAAGAGTAGTGAGTGGATAGTAGATTGTCAGCAGCTATCTCAGCAATTTAAGTGCTCCTTCTAGGCATATGCTGGCATATCATCCCAACCTGGTGTGTACTGAAGTAGCAAAATTAGTAGGTCCTAAAAATTAATGAAGGAATGTATCCTTGTTAAATGACCACCAGCAATGCTGAGGGGAAATGGTTGTCATATTTGGTGGCTGATAATGAATGTGGTTTCTCATGAAACGTTCTTGAAAAGCTCAAAATAATTTATCTGTAATGTTCTGGATTATTGAGAATGAAAAATCCAATCCTTAACTTATAAGAATAGTTTATAAATGTAATCATTTCTGCATCATTTATTTCCCTTAAATGAAAATGTTGGGTGACATTTTCTATGATTTGAATTTGTATGTAATTAATTTCTCTTTCTAAGGGAGTGCTTCTGCTCATTGGAGCATTCTAGAATATTTTAAGCTATATGTTAAAGCTATAGATTGTGGATATCCTAACATCAAGTGAAGACACCACTGGAAAGCTTAGGAGGAAATGTGCATATTTGCTACACTAACTGGCAGTATATCTTTGTTCTTACAAAACTATCTAGAAATTTCATGATTGAAAACATGTAGACCGACAAAGAGTTTCTAATATTTCAGACTGACTAATTCAGTTATGAAATTCTGGATGCTTCATAGTCATCCTGAAGAATCTCTGAGTAGATAAATACTTAATTGCATATTTTGATATATTGTTTTGAATTCAGGCCTTTTTCATTGTTATTGCCGTTAATGAACCCTTCAAGAATCTACTGTTAGATGACATTTTTTCATTGATAAAATAGTTGATTAATTTTCTAACTTCTTTGTCAACTGGCCTTTTCTCAAACTGGTGCTTTTGAACCCTTTTCAAATTGCAGCTCTTTAAAAATGTATTTTTAACTCCTGCTGTACTTTCACATTCTTCTTAAATAGAAGATCTTGTTATTAAACAAAACATTTGAAATTGTATGACACCAATGAAATTTAATGCGAGAAAAATATGACAAGAGAATGAAGAATAATTTACATTTTATAATTTATTATTTAAGGGCTACAAGGGGAAAATATGACTAATTTTGTTCCCGATTTTTGAAGTGTTGGATATAGCTTTTTATTAGTTTTGCTTTCATTGTTTTTCCACTATGCACCTATAATTTTGTCTTAATACACTAATGTTCCCTGGCATTACAGAGGGCTGCAAAAGTAATTTTCAATGACTTGGCCATTGTCTTAGAAGATTCTTTACTTAAATTTCTGATTTAAGTAAGCTTTTGTTTCAATTAAAAAATAAAAAAAATAAAAAAAAAATAAATTAAAAAAAAGTTATTTTTTTTATCTTCTTTACCTTTGTGAAATGTATTTTAATAATTTTTTTATTTGTTATGAATAATTTCTTTCGTATGTGTATTAGATTTGAAGATAATGGTTAAGCCATTGAAAGCTGCTTCTCTTGTAATGAAAATATTGTAAAAACTCAAATTGAAACACTAACTCCACGTCATCAATATACCAATTTTCCAATATACCAAGTAGTGAGTTTGTTGTCATGAAGTGATGTCTTGTTTCAGGAATGGTACGAGGCAAGAAGCCAATCCTTTTGAGGAGGAGGAATGGGATGAAGAGGGCGGGGAGGCGTTAGTGGACAACGGAGAGCCTGGTGTTCCAGTCAAGGCCCTCTACGACTACGAGGGTGCAGAGTCAGACGAGCTCAGTTTTAAACAAGGTGAGATAGAGGGAGAGGGAGAAAAGAAAAGGAAAAAAAAAAATGTTTTCAAGCTCACTGAAGAGGTCATGAGCTGTGTGAAGAATGCCTACCTGCCTGGCTGTCTGTACTTGGTGCAACAGCCCGCGAACAGGCCAGGCCTTACCAACAGCATCCTGGCCTCGCTGCCATAGGTTAAGTAGTACATGTGCTTAGCATGAAGATTGCCATGCCGTATTCTGGTCTTCTCAATCTGAGAAGTGAATTTTCTCATCATCGCACAGCAACATATATTGGGACTGTTGGCACATTGACCGCCAAATTGCTTCAAATTTGGCGCCTTGTTTTTTAATAGAGCATTTTTGATGTTCTTTGAAGGCGTTTCAGAGGAAAGGATTATACATTTCAAACTTGGTGCTTCGGAGTCTTAATTTTTCTCAAAAATGCTGTGCGAATTTCTTCTCTGTTGACCAAATACTCATTTCTTTCGTACAAAGTTCCGTGACGTAGATTGTCAGCTGCTTCCTGTTAGTTCGGAGTGTCACCAAAAGATCGCATCAGCTCCTGGGCAGCTCCTCGTTCAAACCATATGGAGCATTGTCAAAAATTCTGAGAATCCAGCGATTTCCATTTTAGACGCAACGAGCTCGCATTGTCATCAGAGGTGAAGTACAGAAAGCTTAGTAAACACGTTTTGAACGCCTTCAAGATTAGATTCAGGGTGTGCCAGGCACTGGATGCAGTTGTAACATGAAGTAAAAACGACAAAATTCATAAAGAAACGTTTAATTTCGTTTGGACGGAGGTAACTGTGACAATTTCTTCAATACTCGTTAATTCTTTCTCCAAGTAACAATCTTTGTCAATTGTGCGTCGTCTCTTTTCCAAAACACTCTTGTCTGACAAAAAACTACTGATAGAAGAGGTGATGTTTTGTTCCAACTTGCTAATTGCTCTCCCAACTTTTTCTTAGAGTATTTCACTGCCTCAACAGGGATTGTGCAAGGAAAATACACACTACAATCTTGCTCGACCAGGAATCAAAGAGCAAGGGCATGTGGAAAATGCACTTGACAACAATATATATAATGTTAGAGGAGAACAAAACTTACATTTAGCTACCAAAGTAAAGGACTTGCATTTCGGTGATAAATGTAGGGAATTGGTTAAAACATTGATTAGGGGTAATTGGCCTCTGTTGAACCTTTCAATAGTTGTTAAATTATTATTCAGTAAAATGATTTTTTATCATGCCTTGTGTGAAATACAGTTTCACGTGCTTGTTTGCCATGTACAAAACAGCTGTTTTTTCGTTCTAACTAATACTTTACGAAACATTAAGGGTCGTCCATAAAGTACTTAAAACAAATGTAGGTGGAGGTTGTTGGAGGCAACAATACACTGCATTACTTAAGAAGAGAGGGGTATGTCAGTGTGATGTAACTTTATTAATTAAATCTTTTAGATTACGAATAAGACATTCAAAGTTGATCTCTTGTGTATTCTAGAATCCAATTGAGTTAGAACTGAAGACTCTCACTCTATATCATCCACAACAGTATCTGCATCTGCTTGGCTTGTTTACTGGATTGTTGTTATTGGTCTTTTGTTTTTGGCCTATCCATCCTTTCTTTTCTCAATAGTTCTCTCCAGTCTTTATTTGGTGCATCACCTACTAATTCTGACAGTCTATAACATTTAGGTTTTATTTGTCAAACATAATTTAGTTGTCAGTCATTAGGAAACTGCGAAACCTCGTGTAGATCTTGAAGAGTGTCCGTAGGCTGTAATACAGCCCTCTGGTGAGGAAACAAGGAAGCAACAATCTTCTTCCAGAAGACCGGGCAAGTTGAGCCTGGCCATTACCACCTTATACAGACGATCCAAAGGGTCAGCATCCACCTCGTTGCTTAGCTTTCTCCAGCAGCGATCCTTGCTTATCTTAATGGCTTTTGTGAAAGCTCTTCTGGCGGCCATGTGTCTCTCCTTAAGTGTCTCATAATTTGGGCGACTCTGTCCGTGTTCCCCCATCTGCGAGTCTGGTGGCAATACTGCGAGTTCCGCGAACTCGTTAGTCCACCAATACGCTGGAGGACGGCGTTCTTTCAAAAGGCTTTTCGTCATTGATGCATCATCAAATGCCTGGCTCATTACAGTTCCCACCATATCTTCAGAGTTTCCGACCAGCATAACATTGCCCTTCATCATGGCAGCGAAAGAATCACGATCAAACGACTTGTGGTTCCAAGTTGCTCTCCTATCCTTTTTCAGAACTCAACATACATTTCTCCATGACTTCATACACAATAGCTTGGTAGTCGCTATGTGTATAATCGCTAACCTTCCATGCCGTAATCGTCTAGCTAGACTATCACACGGGAATGTCAAGTCAACTATGGAACTGCGACCATTCATGACAAAGGTTGAGCTGTTACCAGAGTTGCAGAGGTAGATGTCTAACTGGGCAAGACTCGTCCCACGTTGGTTCATTTCCGTATTCCGCTCAATGGCCAATGCATTAAAATCCCCGCCAACGCCTTCTGGAAATAGGAACACTTATAGCTACCAGTTGCATGCATCTCTCTGTCTTTTCCTTGACGGAAGTAACAGTTAGGGGGTTTAATGCAGGTCTCAACAAAATGCCCTCCCTTACCACAGCAATGGCAATTTGTGGACCTATCAGGCCCTTTATAATTTCACGCCAGGTTCCCAAAAGCCCAACCCTTGTAACACCCGGTAACAATTATCTTCTCCCGACACCGGACCCAGCCAATCCGAATTTTATTGATTCGAACAGCTTTCCTGTCAATATCTGCTGGAAGTGCAATTACGGCCATTTGGGTGCCACCATTTTGGTGCGAATGGACTTAACTATTACTTTCCTACCCTTGACTCCCTCCAGCTGTCTCTCAAAGAGCCTTGAGAATTTCTTTGTCATGACTTCATTCAAATCTTTAATCTCCAAGAGAGCCTCACTTGACACTGTCTTTATCTCCGCTTTTCCTTGCAGTTGATCAGCTACTATGGTCTGAAATTGCGCTGCTACAGCTCCCAAGTGCAAAAGCAGGTTCAGTTGGGTTTTCATTTACAGGAAAGTTTATTTCACTGGTATTCTCAAACACTGGTGATTCAGATTGTTTATCAATTTCACAATATTGTAAAGAAAATGAAACCTCTTGAATTTGAGAAGATTTATCAATTGAATCATTTGGTTCATTACTACTCTCCTACAAATACTGTATTTGGTACACAAGAGTAATGGATATAAAAATGATATTATAAAGCCTCTTGCATGATTATTGTTATGAAAGAGAAATATCATTTTGCAAGAATATTATATCAGAGAAGAAATTTAAATATTTCCGTTTGTTTCAAATGGAGAATATTGCATACTTTCTGAAAATCTATTTTTAACTTGAACCACCAATTTGGGCATCAAAAGTAGCTAATTCATCTATGCTAAGACAAATCTAGTATTTAAAATAATAATCATATCTTTTAGGAATGTTTGAACAGTTATCTAGTGAAGTAGAAACGAATCCTGTATGTGATAAGATTGCTGTAGTTTAATATTTCATTTAATTGGTAATTATATTTCTTATCAGTCAAACAGTATAATCTGAAATGTAAATCACTTTTTCTTTTTATATTGCAGGTGATGTTTTTGAAAAACTAGAAGATGAAGATGAACAGGGGTGGTGCAAGGGAAGAAAGGACGGACGTGTGGGACTGTACCCTGCAAATTATGTTGAATTAGTGGCTCAGTAATTAAATATCTGTGACTGAAATTTGTGATGTGTTTCCTTGTTGCATGTCGTAGCCCAGTTACTATGCAAAATGAACAGAGATGACCAGTAATGATTAATACTCACAAAAGAAGGATTGCAATCTTTCTGTATACGTATGTACATTATGAGTAAATGTAAGTTGGAGAATGTGGAGAAGTGAGGAACAACACCCAGGATGTAGTTTTAGATTGACCTGTCTTCCGATTTTGCTCACCCTTCTTCCATTCAACATTCAGGTCTAGGTACAATGGGAGATTGTCTCAACTAAAACACCTCACCCACACTGAAAATATCAACATTGACTTGTGGGCGTGAACGTATTATCATAAGTTAGATCTTAGAGTTGACAATGCATGTGGAGAGAAACGAACATTTGAGATCAACAATAACACAAGAAGTTCAGACTTTATATGTATATAATATATATGATTTGTGTGTTTCTTGCCATAAGAGAGTTATTTTCAACCAAGTTTGTTTTTAATTTTTCATCAAAAGAATTTATTGGAATGAGGTTTTTTTTTATTTGTACAAATACACACTAGCACATACAAGTGTGATTTTCTTCCTGATAATGTTAATTTGAAAATTTAAAGAGTTGTAAACTTTGATGTCATATCTATTTATAACATTTGTGTATATTTAAAGCATTATGAATGAATAGCATGGCGACAAGCTTTTGCATTTACATTCTGGTTTCTTTTTGGATGAGGCCTAACACTGACTAAATAGTTCCTGTGGAATTAGAAATAACACACAGGGAATGCTGAAGTATGATTTCGGAACCTTCCTTTGTCAACTTTGTGTGGTAGGGTCATATACTGCAAATAGCCCTGCACTAAAGACTATGGTCATCTCGTTCATGTAGAAATTGTTCCACATGTTCATTTTGCAGCTTGGGTTTAACAAGGATTAAAAAGTGAGAACTGTGAAAAGCAAGTGAGAAAGAAGTGTGTTTGCTAAGAGACACTCATGTTAAAGTATTGTATTAAATAAAATTCCTACATTAATGAAGAACTGAGGAAAGCTCCTTGTGTTCTTGCATCAGTGTTTGATACTGCTACGTACCAGTTTTTAGTACCAATCTACTCTACACAGGATCGCTGTGCTATCGAGTTGAGATGTTCCCTAGATTGAAATTTTATTTAAATGCACTGCTGTGTTCAGCGTCTTTGGTTTTGTAGAACTTGTCTGTAACATATAAGTACTCTTAATAGTTTTCTTCTGTATTTATTATTTGACAAAACAAGTAATTGAAACTTCTACCATGTTATATGTTTCTATATATAAATATACTTCACATATATAAAAGAAAGCAAGACTGTACATATAATTCTGTCTAATAGCAATTAGTTCTCTTCAATTACTTGTTTTGTTGAATCAAGTATTATTCTACTAACTTTTGCTGTACATTATCTCTTGTTTTATGTATTTTTTGATTTTATGGATTTTTTTATGGGAATGTAAATGAAGTGGTAATAGTTCATTGCATGATGTAGTAGGAAAATTGACGTACCGTTACACTATATTTAATGTACATTTTCCCCTGTCTCTGTCTCTTTACCTCTGAATACTGTATTTCTGAAAAGCTAATGAATGTTTGTATTTTGAGAAATGTAAATTCTCTAGAGTACTTCTTCAGCAACTTGATAGCAGTGAAGTTTGTGTTGATGCAATAATGTAGGAAGAGGGGACTTGTAGTTATGTACAAAACTCAATAACAAAGTCATGGCTAAATTTTATTATTTTTGTTATATACCTTATTGTTCTTTTAATTGCCTCTCCTGTAGTGGTATTGTTTTGCATATTTCAAGTCTAAATCAGACAGCAAATGTAGCTTGGTAGTCTAGAAGAGGGTTGTCTCAATACTAATAAAAAATCTTGTTTGGCTCTCACAGCAACATTCAAATTCTAAACGTTTGATAAAAAAATTATGCATTCATCCATGATCATGATGTGGATGATAATCATTTCATCCACAAATATCTACGAAAACAATGCAAAAACTTGTTTTAAATATTAGATTGTTTTTATGATGGCAGATGATAACATCTCAAGGCGAAAGACTTATTTCTTTTCTAGTCACAATATTGTTGTCCACAAAAACTATAAAAACATTTAAGGAAAGCATTTTCTCTCGTTACCTAAATGGATTTGTTATATTTAATTAAAATTTTATTACTTACATTTACAAACTGTGGTGGGTAAGTATAAAACTAGTTTCATTGTATTTCGTATCTGTTCTGTCAATGGCTACCCTAATCTAGACCACTAAAGTTGTCACATAAGGTTAGCATTTTTGTGACATATTTGTAATGCATGTTACATTACTATTGTATATAGTATTCAAACGATTCATATTAATAAATGACCACATAGCATGTTAAATCCCAAGAAAGCTGCATATTTCATTGACGTGCTTCAGCATAAATATATTTTGACTAAGTGCTTTATTAGCCGAGAATTAATTACTAAAGTAAGAAAATTTGTATTGAAGCCTCTATGTATGAATCAAGAAATTTATGTGAGTTTAGGGATTTCAGAATACCAGGAAATAAAACTATATTTCTATATTGATGGTACATTCCATCAACTGACTTTATTTTTACATCTTTCTAGATATTGCTGTATTTCTCTTAAGCCATGGAGTAAACCACCTTGCTGTGTCTTTATAGATCCCAAACACCATGTGTGGTGGTAAAGGCATTGGAATTATATTCACCACAATGAAGTGTTCAACTTTTGTTTCAATTTGGAAATTGTTATATATAATTAGACTGCTTCTGATATACTAATGTTTGTTAAAATAATATTTGTGGTACAAAATCATTTATTTCTCAACCAACAATCGAAATATTTTGACAGTAAGATAACTTAGTGAAATTTAAATGAAGTGGCAGCTCTGTTAATGGCCAATCAGGGCCATTTCAACATTAAATATTTATTTACACTAAATATTAGAAAGTGGTAGAAATATTGAGATTGATTGGTTGGAAAAATGATTATTGATTTCAATTAAGAATCTGTGATGGAAATAAAAATTGTTGTGTTTAAAATTTTTGCAGGCTGTATGCATTGGTTGTGCAAGATTTTATAATAGTATATTTAATTTTTCATGAGTATTGCAAAATACACATATGTTCTTCAAAGCTTGTAAATATTTAAACAATAAGTACACCTTGCACACCTACGACGGGAAAGAAAATTGACGAAAAGGATATGAAAATGTGATTCTTGAATCAAATGATAATTTTTATGTACCTTTGTTTTCTTTTATTTTTTTTTTCTTGTTAGAAGGTATGTAACAACAAATTTGCGTTTTTCTCGAGCAGGCACTAGTGGATAGAGAGTCCATTCAAAAATAATTATTTACAAGGCATTTGCGAGAGACACAAATGCAAAATAGGGTTTAAATATAGAGGGTTTTATGTAATTACATGAATTAATTTTCATTTCAGGTGAGGAAAATAAAATTGTTAATACGACATAAGATCTACAATAGACTAGTTTTTGTACTACTTCCAGCAGATCACATATCGAGGGAAGGAAAAATGAAGGCATAAAATGAAGTTTATATAAATTATTTACACAATTAGCATGAGCCAACATTTAAAAAAATTAACATAAAGATATTTATTTATGAGATTTTAGAGTGATAGCTAATAAGAGTCAAAACTTCGTGCTCTGAGTAGTTGGTAAATTGGGCGACACCATGATGACCATGAGATTGTCATTACTGCTCAATACTTTTGCTAGCTCTTTACGTATCCTTTTTGAATAATGTTCATAACCTTTCGTTGTGTGGCCAATATGAAAATTACTTATGCTTCTGGTAGTATAAAATGACTGCACTGCAGAATTCACGAAGATATGTTCTATTTAGACCCTTGATAATAAAATTATAATAGTCGGATATAAAATGTTCAAGAGTTTGCCAAGAGAAGGATGTGGTTTTCGAGTGACAAGATCTTTTGGTCAGGGGAAATGTTGCACTCAAAATGAGGTTTTGAAAATAAAACATTTGTTTATTCTTAAATCCATAAAAAATGCATGACTTTTGTTCAGTGTGTGCTATGTGTTAGACAAAATATAGTGGTAAAGAGAAAATGAGCTACTATTAATATACTAATATTATTAAAAAACTGAATTGATCCTTCTTTTTACATTTACCCAGGGTCGGAATTAGATACTGTGAGGACTATCATTTCATTATTGTACTGGGGCACACCTTCAGAAAAATCTTTCACAGTTACAAAAAAGCTTTAATTACGAAAGAATAGTAATTTACATCATAAGGCAAGAAAGTCTACCTTTTCATGATGAGACTGGCGAATTCACCTACTGAGGCTGGCAGGCCAATCTTGAAATGCAAGATAATTTGGAAGTATGGAAACTCTGCTCAATATATTAGTTGCAGCTAGAGTAGCAACTTTTGACATGTTTGCATTAAAAGCAAAAGATAGATATGTGAAACAATGGGGTATATTGTAAGTGGCGAGAGGGATAAGAAGTGTCACAGAAAATGTGTTATTCCCATTCTTTTCCAAAATGAGTAGACAGTACCATCAAAGAGGTCTTTTAATAGATTATTTTATTATCATTAATGTAAATAGTTTCAAATATAATATCAATTGATAAGTGCATGTTTTGAATACATTGAAAGCTAACTCAACATATTTTGACACGGGATGGCTTGCTGATAATAGTTTGTTTCTTAGCTATGATGGGGCTTGTTCCATACTCTTTGTGCCACAAGTAAGAGCGCTGTATATGTAAACAACCAAGATCTAAAACAGGTTAACAAACACTAAGCAATGGGATTTTAATGTAATGCGAAGTTCCTTGGTTCTTCTTGGTCAGCAGTTACATGGTGAAAAGATTGTGACAGTGGAGCCAAGAAATAGTTATTTTTGTAAAATGTTCTCTAAATTAGTCTTTATGGACGAGAGGCTTGAAGGTTAACTGCGAGGCAGAGCAATAGCAGAGTTGAGTACTAAACTTTTCAGGAGAGGACGTGATACATACAATGTTTTTTGTTATTTCTAGTTATTCAAAATAATTAACATTTTCATGAATTAAAAATTGTCATTACTATTGATGTTTTGTAGCAAGGGTTATTGGTAAAGGGTCTTAGTACTGTTTTATATCAGAATTGCAGTGCTGGGAAGGACCAAAAGGTCTAAGGGGGACAAATGGGGGAATGAGGAACAAAATGGACAAAATTGGAAAATGGGAAGAAGGTCAAAATAGGGAAAGGGGGACAAATTAGATGAGAAAAAACGGATCAGGGGGACAAAATGGGACATGGTGGATGAAAGGGGATAAAAAAGAAAAAAGGGACATATTTATCTAAAGATTTATACGTGCTGGTAAAATCTAAACCCAAAAGTCTGTTAAACTATTTTTAACAGACTCTCAAGCATTTTAATGGCCGTTGCAATGGATGCACTCTTAATGCATGGATTGTTAGTTACTAAAGATTTTGTTGGATGATTTGGTTGCTAAAGAGCTAAGCGTGTGTTTACCCATGTAAATATCAAATATTTCATTACATGATGCTTTCAACAGAATTGTTGAGTATTGAACACATTTCTTGCCATAAATCAGAGTAACAATGGGCTACTTTCTAGACAGTCTCGAATAGTAACTTTTTGTATAAATACAAGTGAAAATTAACTAATTATGTAAAGAATTGAACCTATGCATTATTACTATTACTACTACTATTACTATTACTACTACTATTACTATTACTACTACTATTACTATTACTGCTATTGCTATTACTGCTATTGCTATTACTGCTATTGCTATTACTGCTATTGCTATTACTGCTACTGCTACTGCTACTGGGAAATCCTTTATGGAGACTGGTGAAGCCAGTATTGTGAGACTTTCAAGTCTTAGTCTACTGACAACCCCCCCCCCCCCCCCCCCTCCGCTCTCCTTTAACCATATACTCCCACGTGTGGAACCATGGTGTAAAATTACGTTGAACATGGGCCTGGGTGTGAGCAAGAGCTTTATCTACTACCAATCATTTCCTTCTGTTTGAGAATATTCTTTATGAAGTCTCTTATAGTGTTCAGTTTTCTTGAAATTGCAGCATAGTTTCAGTTGTATTTACAGGGGTTAATTCTAATTGCACTTTGTTGTAGCATTTTTATGGTTTCCTCCCAAGTTTTGCAGTTATATATTGAGTGCATAGCATTATCTTCTTTGTGGGACACAGAACACGTTGGGCTTTCAGCGAATTCGAACCTATAGAGATAGTTTTTGAAAGCTTGTACTTTTTGAGAGCATGTCCTGAAAAGCTTGTGGTAAATGGTAATCTATTGCCCAGTGGTTTCTACTTATCCATTCTTTGATGTTGGGAATAGGACTATAAGTCCATTTGCCTTTTTCGTCCAAGTTCCATTGGCTTTCTCATTATACAGAAGACAGCTCTGCTATGATATTATTTAACTGCTTTGTTAGGTGCATTTGATGATTAGCAGCTTTCAGCTGTAGGTATATTGCTTTCCTTTTTTCAGCTAGAAGATCAATAGGTATACTGCCCTGTGGGGCTGCATTGCCTGAAACAGTACAATATCCTGAAATTATCTTCAGTGCCATGCTTCTCTAAATCTATAAATATTTCCATTGTATGGACTCTTTATTTAGAGCCTCAGCCCATACTAGGGCAGCATACAACATTCTCGAGTGTACTGTGCCAGATATCAATCTCCATTTACTTTTACAGGATCCTCCTGAGTTCTGCCTAAGTCTGGAGAGGTTTTACACCAGTCTTTGCTGCCTACTTTATAATATGAGGTCCAAAGCTTAATCTCGATTCAATCTCGACACCAAGATATATTGTTTGCCATCTCCTACTTCTACGCTCTTCTCCCAGTTAGATCACTGGGGGCAGTGGGGGAGATGCTCACTGAATTGGGTTCTGTTTTTGCTATTGTCATCTGGTGGTTTTTATATCCAACCATCTTTTCAACCTTTCATTGGTCTTCATTTCCAGTAATTCTATGTTGTCACTATGGCATATTATCAACATATCATCAGCATAACCTGTGTGTTGTGAGTTCAGTACATTTTTCAGTAGATCATCATATCATTCCACAGAAAGGGGCCCAGTCTTGACACTTGTGAGACATCACAAGTCATGTCTTCCTCTACCTTATATCCATTTGTGTATATTAGTTTCTTCTCACTGATGTAGTCCTCCAGTACCCTCACAAGGTACTCAGAAACTTTCTTAGCTACCCTGGCCCGATATGAATGTCCATCTGGCTGAGTTGAATGTGTGTTTTATGTCTATTACCACCAGAGCACAAACACATTTTTTACTTTTGGCTGTTTCAGCTTAGCACCTCCTTCTGTAATAGTGTTTATTGTCAATCGAGGCCCTTTCTAAACTCAAACTGTCTCATTAAGAAGTTTATTCTTGAAGTCATATGACTCTACCCATAGAAGGAGCGACCCCTTAAGTAATTTACTCATCGTTTCGAGCAGGCACAAAGGTCTGACAATGACCTCAACTCAATTGGCTTGTTTCCTTCCCATATGAGGATTAGTCACTGTTTTTTTTCCATTACTTAAAAAATTTTCCTATTTTAAGGCAGTGATTAAAGGCATCCAGTAGGCATTTGGAATAATTTTTAACTGCTATACTAAGGATCCATCCGGTCTGGTGCTGTTTCGTTCTTCATCATCATTCGCCCCACTTCATCCTTCATGAAGTAATTCATGAAGTAGCTTTGTTGAAGTGGTAGTCAGAATGTCTATTCCATACCCAGCGTTCTCTGCTAGAAATAAGATCTCTGATAAGTTACCTTCACTCACCCAGGGTCTTCCAGTCCCGCAGAGTTTGATGGTTTAAATTTCCCCATAACTATTTTATAGGCTTTTCCTCAGGGGTCATTCCCCACATCATGTCCTTCCAGCATTTGGTTTGACTTCCTTTGATTTCAGACTGAAGACACCTCCTATAGATCCTCCCTTTCCCTTGGTTGTACATGTGTTTTGGCTGAACATATAGTCTTGTTGTAAGTCTATGAGCTTTAACACCTGCTTTACAAAGTACTACAATATCTGCAGTCCACCAGTAGAATTGTGTGGTTTGACATCTCACTCATTTCTATAACAATTTTTTGCGTTTCCTTTACTACCTCTTCAAGGGACTGCTTTTTTCCCCATCCAATATTCTGCAACAGTTTTATTTCATCAAAGAATATTATGGCCTTTTCTTTGTTTAGGTTTTTAATATTCCTTGATGATCCGATATTTGGCTGTTTCTTTCTTCCAGCTCTCGTTTCCAATGTGTGAAGTTGAAAATTCTACATAACAATGATTGCTAAGTGTCTCTTCATCAAGAACTTGCCAATTCTGAACATTCCTAGTTATCTTTGAGGTTCCTATAGTCAAGTCAATTATGAAAGGTACACAAGCTCCTTGTGTTTAAAACCACTATATCTTTTCCTATTCTCATCCCACCCCATTCCGAAGACTTGCTGTTAAAGTCTGCAGCCACAACTATTTCTCTTGATACTGAGTTCATGGATGCCCCAGTTCATCCATTTGTTTCCTAAATTTGTCAATTAAGTCGTTAGGCGAGAAATGACAACTATATATTCTTTGTTGACCATATCTGCCCAAACAAGTCCTTGGTTTGTATTTTTAATTGTAGCAGATAAAAAGTCATTAGTTTATTATAATTGAACATCTAATGCACTTTAAGTTCTAGCAATATGGACATTTAACATATTCAACTACTAAAACAGTTATACATTGTAAACATATAAGACTCATTGCTTCATAACTAGGGGGTGGATATTGATGACCTAAAACATTGCCAGAAACGATCTATAAAACAGTCATACATTGTAAACATGTAAGACACGTTGCTTCATAACTGGAGAGCAGATATTAATGACCTAAAACATTGCAAAAATAATATAAAATGCTTTAAAATGCCCTAAAAACAAAGGAAAATGACGTAAAAAAATTGATCAAAATGAATTCAAATGAACAACTCAGTCTTTTGAATATGTTACTGATGTAATTGAGGCCTCTTTTGTTTGATTGAGTGAGCCCAGCTTGCAAACTTTTGGTTTGGTTTGGTTGAAATGTTCTTTAAAAGAAAATCTCTATCTTTATTTATCGTGAAATCGGCCGAACTCACAATGGGGCTGATAGGTGTCACAGGAACCTTGGATCACATAGTAATCACAACGGCTGACTTTACAATATACGAGCAAAGAAATCGAATAGGCTACTCAAGAAATCTGTGATGAACATTTGTTGCACCTCATAAATATTGTTTCAAGGCAGTACCATTAAAATGATATTAAAATCAATGAAATCGCATAAAAAACGTATTAAAAATGATATTAAAATGTAAAAAATCACTTATTAGTTGAAATCGATGAAAAATGCAAAAAATGACCTATAAAAATGGTTCATTTTCTTTTGTCGTAACAAAATGAATTTCTGTTCTAAACAGCATTGTCCTAAAGTGAAAATAAAATTAATGACATTTCATTAAAATCTGCCCCCCATTCATAGCATGTTTTATTCATACACGAGTAACATGAATTTCATCAATTCTTTCCTTTTCTTGTTACAATTTTATAAATAATCCTTTGAACCCAAACCTGCTCTTTATTTATTAAATACACCTTCATGTAAATTCTTCATTGGTGTATCAGCTTCAAGTTCAGACACATAATTCAGTTCGATATTTTTGTTCTTGTTCATCTTTAATAAAGTAATATTTTCGATGAAAATTTTTGTTTCTTTTCGCATTTTCTTTTTGATTCGTGATCCAATCTATAACAGATTGACCATCTGTATTTATTATTATGGGATTATGTACTAGGTCATACTGCTTGAGTTCTAATAAATTTGATGACCATCTTGCTTCACAAGCAGCTTGCTAGTTCTGATTCCATTGTCAGCAAGTAACGATTTTTTGCTTACAACTCTTCCAACTGATTGTTAAACTTCCAAACTTTTATTGTAATATTAATTATTAATTTTTATTATATTTAATATATAAGAATTGACAAACATTTCATGAAATTCATTTGCAATTTTCAGTTCCAATTCTTTAGTACCTTTATATATCTTGAAACACGTTTTAGTGCTTTCAAATGATTGTGTCTTGGTTCTTCACGATACTGAGAAAGTTTTACTGTAACTGAAGGCTAAATCTGGTCTAGTTCCACTCACAAGATAACCAATGTTTCTTGATATATCGATAGCTTAATCTTTTAGGAATCATCCAATTTCTCTCCTACAACTCCAGGTGTCAACTTCCAGGTTGACAAGAATTCATATTATTTTTCTCCAAAATTTCTTCCATGAATATCTTTTAATTTAAATAAAAACAGTTTTGTTCTTCAACTCCCAAACCCAAAAAAATTAATGTGTTTCTTGAATTCCTTAATGGTAATCTTCAATTTCATTAAAAAATCATTAATTATATTATCATCTTTTCCAACAAAAAATAATACAATCATCTATCCTTTGGCTACAAAATTATTAATATCTTCAGCAGTAAATACATGTGGATTACTTTTTGTTGCTTGCTGTCCAGCTTAAAATTTCTGTCAGTTTTAAAAACTAATATCTTCCTTCTTCAGGCAGGCCACAAATACTTACCTTTATAAAAATAACCTTTCCTTAAAAAAAACAATTCTGTCTAATTTACCATCTAAATATGCTGTTTCTACGTCAATAAAAAGAACTTTGTACTTTTTCATTTTTGAAATGGCTAAAAGTATTTTGAAAGATTTTAACTTCATAACAGGATTATATGAATTTTCATAATCTATACCTAATGTCTGTGTCGAGCTGTCAGCCACACTACAAGCTTTATATGTACATTTGTTGCCATTTAATTTCTTATTAATTATACTCGCATTCTCTGGTTTTTCAACTTTATCCCAAGTTTTATATTTTTTATGAGCAAACAATTCACTATCCATAAGGATTGTGTATTGTAGTCCTCTCATATTATATTCCCTTTTTTTCATTATAACCCGTTAATGGTTTATTTATAAATTTGATTCCATTATCTGTCTTTATATATTTTACCTTGTTCTCTGTTTCCCTTTTATGCCTTTCTATGAATTGTTTCAATTTATTTCCAGCTTCATTTTTTTTTGTTTCAACAATTCTATGAACTATCTTGTACTGAATTTGTCCACAATTACCATCATAAATCTATTTCCTCCAAGTGATTCTACAGGATTTGGACCATACAAATCACCATGTGTTCCTTCAAGCACTTGAATATTTTGTTCTACATTCACCTTATTAAATGGCACCGATTAAATGGCAACCGACTAATTGTAGCAAAGCCGCGAAAACTCTGATTTCTACGTGGAGGAAGGCGCTCGACCCGATGCGCTCGTCGCCGGAGCCGTGCGGACTTTCGGTTCAAAACCTAGGACGTGAGTTTATTTGTTTTTCGCAGTAGCGTTTCTGGAAAATTCGCTCTGAGGTGGTTCGCGATTCCGCGTCCGACCGCGCAAACGGGAAAATTCTAAAATAAAATAAAAAGTACTAACGCAGTTAGAAATTTTCGATTTGCAATTTCGGCAATCGAAAAATATATTTTTAATATACCTTAGTTAATAGATAATTCGATTTTAAAGAAATCACTATAATTCGAAGTTAATGTAAATGAACACCCATGAACTTTAATGGTCCACACATGATTAGAAATTATTGGAAGAGTACATTTTCAAGGGTCCCTGTATTATGTTAATTATTACATCACTAACATTAACATCATGAATAATTTTAAATTAGGAGAGAATTTATGATGTGTAATTAGATGCAGTTGGAAATCACAAATAGCACAGTACGTTTTGTAACATACTAGTTAGTTATGAACCATAGCAATTTGAGATAAAAGAACTTGACCTCATTATTTGCTCAACATCAACATAGCAACAGAGCGCATTACTATTATATAACTGAAAACGTTCGATTACTTCGTATGTTCAATTACTCAATTTAAAAGGATAAAGATAAAAATATCCACAAAATGCAGATGTTAAACTGTATGAAAACTGTGTTTAATAATCGTAGCGAAATCTGTATTTTAAAATTATATCTGAATTTTATAATCGTAATTCAGTTGCAACCTCTCTGTCGTGCAAATGGAGGAGGTAAATGGCAAATGGTACTAAAGGGAAGGAGCGTAGAAGAGCATCGGAAGTTATAAATGATAATGCGTAACGATGACAGGATCGTGCGAAAGAGTAGCTTTTGCTCTATCATCATGTTTTTATGAAATTAAAAACTAACTTCATACACTTAAAGGAGCATAGAATCATTCACATTTGTACTATCGTTGAAAAACGTATTCCACTTTTTGGGAGAGACAAAATTTGATTATCACAGCGCCTGGTGTGTAGGCAAACCTTCGAGCACGAACGTACAGCTCGTTGCTTACCTTGATGGAACATTCGCAACAGAAGGATACAATAGTTTCAAATAGAATGACAATTATTTCAAACAATTAATTTGAAAATTATTTAAATATAATGATTTTTAATTTACGTAATAATTAAAAATTAAATTATTTAGGTCATTGATTTAAGTTACCATTCATTATATTTTTGGTGAAATATTCATTTTTCATTAAAACTTTTCCCAAAGTTTGTCTATTTATGGCCTGTATAGGTTTTAATTGATCAAATATATACACTAATTAATTTAAAAAGCGCAATGTAATAAATTGTGACACTATAAAATTTGTGAATATCTGTGGATTATTATAACACGTAAGAGAAAATATGATAAAGAAGTTTGCGAAATGCAAGACACGTTTGTTAAATTGAAAAATAAATATCACATAATTTACGTAACATAATATTTTAACTACAAATTTGTGTCATTACTTATTATAAAAATGTAGTTCTCACATTTTAATATAAATAAAATTCAAATTTACTGCAATTTTAAGTAGTTAGAAATAATTTTTTTTTCTTTAATTTCGGTTAATGTCAACTTTAATTGGTACTTTGTAAATATTCAATATCACTATACATTTTTTAAATGAACTGAGAGATACTGAATATCCACAAAATTAGGAACTTGACCACTTTTTTTAATTATCACGTAAAAATTTAAAAATAATTAATCTTTGATCAACTTTTTTAATAAAGATTATCTACGAAAATTGGGAGGCATAGAAAAACTAGTGTATAAATCAAATAAATAAGTTCAAAAAGCACTGCCATAGTAAAATTTTTCATATATTAAAAGTCGAAATTAAAAAGGTTTTTTAAATTTTAAAACTTCATAGTATTTTTCGCATTTCAAATATTTCATTGCTCCTTTTCCCAATTTTCTACAATAACTGTTCAAATTATTCACATAGAAACAATGTTGCAGAGATGGTTGTCTACTCCCGTGAATGTAGTTTTTGGCTTTTACCACAACCACTTTACAATTCACAACCATGATTGCCAGCCCCATAATGTTTATGCAAATTAATCTTTTCATATACACAAAATAGTTTCTGTTACATCAAATAACACATTAGTGTTTACGAAATATGTTTTGAATCTACTCTTCGTTGCAATATTTTCCGATTCAATTCATAAGCTCGAAATTCTAGTCATTAAGTCAGAGTTTTCCTGGTAAAGAATAATTCAAACCAGAATTTTTCAAGTTGGGTGTACTTGAACGAATAGAATGCTTTGATTGCCTTGATTACTTCAGTAACATATACAACAGTTCATCGGAACTGGTTTTGATAAAAAAAACTCATTTTTTTGCTTTTAGGGCAATTTTAAATTATTTAAGAGCATTTTATTTTTCATTTTTGCAAATGTTTTAGATCATCAAAACCCGCTCCCTACTCATCATCCTTAGAGGCTTGTGGTGTTTCATTTGAATAAATGAATGAAAAACTAATTTACTGACTCAACGGATGGAACATCTACTTACGTGATGTCACCCTGGCTGATCCACTCACTGATTGTCCCACTCAGTTTGTCTGCCCCACCAGCAATGGCTGGCTGATCCGTTCACTGATTAAGTGACAGACTTACTAGATAATACGAATACTCTCAATAATTGACTGACTCGCTCACTGATTGGGTGACTGACGTACTGGATAACCGTCTCAATGGTTGACGGACACACTGGCTGATTGACTCGTTCACTGATTCACTGTCAGAGTCACTGACAGTCTCTCCTACTCACTACTGTCACATTCACTAGTTGAATTTCTCACACACTGATTCACTCTACTCACTAGCTGATCTGATCATTGATTGACTGACTTACTGGATATCCCACTCAATGATTGACTGACACTGGCTGACCGACCTGCTCACTAATTGAGCCACTGGGTAACCCACTCACAGATTGACTGGCTCAATCACTAGCTGACTAATTCACTTACTGATTGACTGATACTCTCATTTACTTACGAGACTGGCCTACTCACTGATTGACCCCATTTTACTGACTACACTACAGGGCATGAATAGCGTACTAAAAGTTAAATTTTTACCATTCATAGAATATGTCGTTCTTCATCTTGACACTTACTGTTACATACTTTCTACATTTTATTTTTACTTTGAATCCAAATATTTTCTCTGCAATGTTTGTGAATTCTGAGAATTTACCTTTGGGAAACTTTCGATATGTTTTAAAATCTTCAGTTATATTGGGTTGTGTTTTATTTTCTGGTGGTTGCTTTTATCTCTTGTCTTCGCCAGTACTCTTTACGTCTGAAAGCTGTTTCAAATGAATACTTTCCTATACATAGCGTTTTAAGAAAAAAATGACTAGTAATCTCTCTTTTTAGTTCCATTTAATTCAGAAAAATTATATTTTCTGAAATTTTCATTATATTCACATTCGGAGTTTGCGGATTTTCTTAAAGAATTCAATTTAAATATGAAGTAATATTTGTTATTATTTGTTATTTTATAAGTGCTTTTAGAGGGTTTTCCCTGTCAATAATTTGTCAACTGTGAAGTTAGTACATCTCTTCCGGTTTATATCTAAGGATTGAAGATATCTAGAGATATCACTAAACGGATTCTCCAAGATAGTAGAGCAAAACATTCTGTATTAAGACGTCACAAAAAGTGATTTTCGCTTAAAAACGGACATAGCGAGTTTCCCTTGTAAGCATTCGATATCATGTCCATAACCTTCGCCACAGCGTCGCAAGCTGATTGCTTCAGAGCAGGTCACATGACCTACCACAGCACGTGGCGAGAGAACTTCGAGTGGAACGAGAGTGGCTTGTCCGCTCGCGTGGCTGTCCATCGCCGTCTTTCCAGGAAGGCGGGCGTCGCGTTCTTTCCCCTGGCGCGGGCGCGCAGGCCGTTGGCTGCCGCCTTGCGGTACTAGTGGCCCGCGCGGCGAGGTCGCTGCACACGAAGACGAATATATATATATATATTCACTGTTGCAGACTGTCTATATATATATATATATATATATATATATATATATATATATATATATATATATTTGATGAAGAACTATGTAGACGTTCTTTGAAGTTTGACGAAGGAAACTTTGAAAAAGAAATTGGACGAACGTATTACATTTCGTCCAATATTTTACGTAGTTTTGCTCGTGATTCAAGATGGATGACGCACAAATAGTTGTGTTTGTGCTACTTTATTCTCAATAATAACTAATCTATGTTTATTAAACGCCATCTAGATAGCGTTGGTTTCTTGATGAAGAAGTAAAAAGTAAAGAGGTGACGTTTGAGGGTGAGAACGTTGGTCGCATATTGTGAAGCATAAATTAAAGATCATGGATTTGAGGATGGCGAGGAAATATTCAATTATCTTTGCCATTCTTCTTCCTTCTTTCGAAATTGGGAAAAAATAACTTCATTAATTGCGCATTTTTCACATTTCGGGAAAATATGTCACACGCATCAATTCGTTTGGTTTTATTTTCGTAGTCCGAATGAACCGTATTATATAAACATTCTAATTGCTCATACTCTGCAATTAGAAACTTTGGTTGAAGCAATACCCCACGTATACCTATCGGGCGCCATGTTACCAATTGTATAATACTATGTATATGAATACTATGAATACTACAATACTATGAATACTATTGTATAATAATAATTGGACGTTCGGGTCTACATTTTATCAAAGAAATTTTATAAAAGAAATATTTTTATAAAATATTAGCTATAACACTGTCATATCTTCTTTTATAAAATATCTTTGACAAAAATCTTCTACAGTGTAATATCGGCCTATGGACAGGGAGGGAGTCAGAGATGGATTAACAGCACTGGTCTGGCGTCAATACTTGGTCACTGGCAAAATGGATGGAGGGATCGTTGCCCTGCTGGGTGAGGTAGTTCAGATTGATTCACTATGCTTGAGAGCTTCATCTACTTCGTCATCAGTTCCTGAAGATGGGAAGGCAAAGGAAGGGGAAGGTAAGCTTACGCGCTGTGCTCGGTCAGGTGTGTTGTATGTTGCTCCGGCATTCATCTGGATGTGATCTGAGAAACCAACAATCTAAGCAGATGGAGGCATTAGTTCGATTCCGGTCTGCATCCCAAACTCACGTCAAACACAAGAACTCGATCACAGCACAATGCTGGAATCGAACCCGCGGCCTTCCAATTGCCTGGACCCCCCACTGCAAGGACTTTAGGCACCGCTACCGTTACGTGCCGGTGTAGTTGCTGTTTCAGCCAAGTGAAGAGGTCGGGTGATACGGGTGGGCGAGGCAGGCAGACAGGCAGGCGCTTGAAACTGCTGGGTGAAACGTGCTGGGTTGGTGAGGCACTTGCTTGAGGTGGAGACAGTAGGATGATTTCTTTGAATGTGAGGGAGGAGGAGGATGCAGGTAAGGGTGAGAGATTATGAGGGTGATAGGGATTTAAGGCGCGTCAACTGCTAAGGTCATTAATATGGTTTGTGTAGAGCATCTTTTTATCGCGGGAGATGGCGATGATGCGATGGATAGCGAGATCCGGGGCCGAACTACGTCGGCTTGCGTGGATTTTTCATAACCAGGCATCTCCCACCAGCGTGTCATCGCCCTAGACGGAACAAGCTCTAAGCTTCCGACTAGTTTCTCGACAAGAGGGAGTATAGTGCATGTGTGTGTAAGTAGCGGGTAAAGATAGAATAAGGAAAAAGAAGGAAAACTTGCGCGCTGTCCATGGTCCGCGAATTAGAGTACTGCTTCAACACACGCCTCCTGTTGAGCGAATAGAGCCCAGCAGTCGGCCGCTAGAATTCTCTTCCAGACAACGAGTGAATCCGATCTAGCTATGTAGCTAGTGTCCCACCACCGTCGGGACCCTACGGCCTTCTAGTGAGATGCATTGCAGTGACATCAATTGATGCACTCAGCCTTCTTTGACGGTCCGGGGGGTGATACAGCTAGGCGATGCCATCAGGTGAGCCAGCCGGATGGTGCGCCCGAGCTAGGCGGCATGCCGAGGCAGCAGGGTGAGCCAATTGGGTGCGGCGGTCGGGTGCTGCGGGTGGCTGATGTGTCCGGACAAGGTGCGATTTTAAGTAGGGAGAGGCGCTGCGCTACTTAAGGAGTGGGTCGGACTGCGCGTGTTCAGTGCTGCCATGACGCCGCTCCGGTGGCTGGCGCTGCTCGCCGCCGCCACCGTCGCAGCATCACCCTCAGCCGCCGCAGTTACCGCCGACACAGCCGCCTCCGCCGCCTCCGCCACCACTGTCGCTAGCGCCGCCACCGCAGTCACCGCCGCCACCGCTTCCACCACCGCACCCACCGCCGCCGTGACGGCTGCCTCCGTTGCCACCACTACTGCCGCCGCCACGGCTGCCACCGCCGCCTCAGCCGTCGCCGTGACGGCCACCACCGCCGCCACCACCACCACGCCCGCCACGGCCGCTACGACCGTCTCATCCGCCACCACCTCCACCTCCACCTCCACCGAAGAACCATCACCCGCACCACCGATCCTCCGTAAGTACCACTCCGCTCTTCTTGCCAAAGCATAGGATCTCTCCCTCATAAAAACTAGTGGCGATGTTTACAGTAGCGCTTATTACACTTGACCCTTACTGCACGAATTTCAAGGAACACACTGCACGTTTTTGACTGATTAATTAGCGATTCCGGGCGCGCTACGGCTTCGATTCTTAGACCCGTAAGTGTAGTTTATGTATTTTTCGCGTGACTTGTCGGTGATCTTCCCCAACTGGATGGTGAGATCCGGCGCTGACCTGCGTCGGCTACCGGGGATTTTCCCCAACAAGGTATCTCAGTCCTACGTGGCACTGCTCCAGACAGGACAAACTATAAGCTTCCGACTGATCTCCCAACAAGTGTGGAAGTGCAGTGTATGTTAGTGTAAGTGTGTGTGTGTGTGTACGGGGTGAGGATAGGGCGTAGAATGGGAAGGAAAGATCGCGCACGGTCTGTGGCCCGTTCGTTACGGTACTGTTCCGGGACTTGCTGGTAGTGTTCGAAGAAACCACAGAAGACTACCTGTCCTAGCAGCCGGCCGCTAGAGTTCTCCTCCAGACAGCGGCTGAACTCGACCTAGCTGTGTAGCGAGTGTGGAAAATCCTGTCATCGTCGGAACTCGAACTCGTAGATCTTCCGGTCAGAGCCAATGCATTGACATCAGTTTATGTCCTGAGATACCTTTGCCGGTCCACACTAGGTCAGAACAAGGGTCTTTCCGCATTATAAACAAGTGGCGACGTTTAAAGTAGAGTTCAGTCAGTTGGGACACGCGTGCGTCCGTCCGTCAGTTTATCCGTCCGTCTGCCTGTCTTTTTGTCTTGTCTGTCCGTTCGTACGTCCCTTTTTATGTCTTTTTGGATGTTTTCCAGCTCCTGAATAACTAAGGAAACCATAGACACCTTTCAAACGGTGGAAATTGCATACTTTTTGTTCACATTTTGCACGGAGAAGAAATAAGTAATATACACATTTGGTGAGATGTACACTATCACTACACATCTTCAAATCGTTTGTAAGAAGTAATGGTAACTAATATGCAATGCAACTTTTAGGACTAAAAGCATATCTCGTATTAATCATTGTTGAAAACTATTCACGTAATTTAGAAACAAACTCGTTCTATTCTTTTTTGACGAACATCATGTAAATATTTTTACATGATGCATTTACATGTATATCTATTAATCGCTGATTCATTAAAAATTAGATCTTCAAATAATTTTTAAACAACTTATTTTGGAGTATATTTCAGAGATTTGTTTTAACACATTTTTCTATAAATAAAAGTTTTTAAATATCTAGATTTAGTTTACAAAGCTCTAAAATGTTTTGTGATGCTTATGGTACAGTTTTAATTGTTTCTGGTGTAATTATTTTTTGGTATCTTACAGCTCCTGAAATAAAAATCTGCAGTGTCAAGGATCCTCAAATCAATGACTGCATTCTGCGATCAGCTAATAAGATGATTCCGCATCTCGCCAGAGGTACGTTTATCAAAAACATGAGAAAACACATTACAATGAAATTGAGTATTTCTGTAAAAACGTTCAACAGCATGCTTTCATGTTGTGTTTTTTCCAATACGGGATATGAATGTGGAGTTTTCATTTTCTTCATCATTCATTCTCTTAGACCCAAAATATATTTATTACATCGGGGAAAGAGACTGTCTATGACGAGGAATTGGGGACTGGGAAATTCGAGGCTGAAGAATTGTAAATGGGACACGGGGTGTGGAGTAATTTGGTAGTTAGGGAGTCGGAGTGGCTGGGATATGGTGAACTGAACAGCTGATAATCTGAGGCAGGAGACAATCAACGATTACGGTCTCAACTGGGGATATGGGAATTGGGGATTGAAAAGTTCGAGGATGAGTTTGGGGTGCGGAATTGCAAAATGGGAAACTAGGGCGTTGAGGAATTGGAGGGGATTCGGTGAGGTGAACTGGACGGTTGGCCATCTGAGGCTGGGATGGAACGAAGGTCGGGGCGAAGATTCATCGCTGTTGCTTTCAATCTGAGGCAGGAGTATGTCAACGATCAGGGTCTCAACTGGGAAGCTGCGGAATTGAGGGTTGAAAAATTGGAGCCCGAAGAATCGCAAATTGGTAGCCGAGGTATTGGAGGGGCCGGGGTGAGGTGAATGACCATCTGAGGCTGGGAACGGAACAAAGGTCGGGGTCGAAGACTCATCGCTTTTGCTTCCAATCTGACAATCTGAGGCTGGAGTCTGTCAACGATCAGGGTCTCAACTGGGAAGCTGCGGAATTGAGGGTTGAAAAATTGGAGATTGAAGAATCGCAAATTGGGAGCCGAGGTATTGGAGGGGCCGGGGTGAGGTGAATGGCCTTCTGAGGCTGGGTCGGAACGAAGGTCGGGGTCGAAGGCCCATCGCCGTTGCCTTCAATCTGAGGCAGGAGTCTGTCAACGATCAGGGTCTCGACTGGGAAGTTGGGGAATTGAGGGTTGAAAAATTGGAGCCCGAAGAATCGCAAATTGGTAGCCGAGGTATTGGAGGGGCCGGGGTGTGGTGAATGACCATCTGAGGCTGGAAACGGAACAAAGGTCGGGGTCGAAGACTCATCGCTGTTGCTTCCAATCCGACAATCTAATGCTGGAGTCTGTCAACGATCAGGGTCTCAACTGGGAAGCTGCGGAATTGAGGGTTGAAAAATTGGAGCCCGAAGAATCGCAAATTGGTAGCCGAGGTATTGGAGGGGCCGGGGTGAGGTGAATGACCATCTGAGGCTGGGAACGGAACAAAGGTCGGGGTCGAAGACTCATCGCTGTTGCTTCCAATCTGACAATCTGAGGCAGGAGTATGTCAACGATCAGGGTCTCAACTGGGAAGCTGCGGAATTGAGGGTTGAAAAATTGGAGTCCGAAGAATCGCAAATTGGTAGCCGAGGTATTTGAGGGGCCGGGGTGAGGTGAATGAATCTGAGGCTGGGAACGGAACAAAGGTCGGGGTCGAAGACTCATCGTTGTTGCTTCCAATCTGACAATCTGAGGCAGGAGTATGTCAACGATCAGGGTCTCAACTGGGAAGCTGCGGAATTGAGGGTTGAAAAATTGGAGCCCGAAGAATCGCAAATTGGTAGCCGAGATATTGGAGGGGCCGGGGTGAGGTGAATGACCATCTGAGGCTGGGAACGGAACGAAGGTCGGGGTCGAAGACCCATCGCTGTTGCTTTCAATCTGACAATCTAAGGCAGCAGAATGTCAACGATCATGGTCTCAACTGGGAAGCTGGGGAATTGATGGTTGAAAAATTGGAACCCGAAGAATCGCAAATTGTGAGCCTAGGTATTGGAGGGACCGGGGTGAGGTGAATGGCCATCTAAGGCTGGGAACGGAACGATGGTCGGGGTCGAAGACCCATCGCTGTTGCTTTCAATCTGTCAATCTAAGGCAGCAGAATGTCAACGATCAGGGTCTCAACTGGGAAGCTGGGGAATTGAGGGTTGAAAAATTGGAACCCGAAGAATCGCAAATTGTGAGCCGAGGTATTGGAGGGGCCGGGGTGAGGTGAATGGCCTTCTGAGGCTGGGACGGAACGAAGGTCGGTGTTGAAGGCCCATCGCCGTTGCCTTCAATCTGAGGCAGGAGTCTCAACGATCAGGGTCTCAACTGGGAAGCTGGGGAATTGAGGGTTGAAAAATTGGAGCCCGAAGAATCGCAAATTGTGAGCCTAGGTATTGGAGGGACCGGGGTGAGGTGAATGGCCATCTAAGGCTGGGGACGGAATGAAGGTCGGGGTCGAAGACTCATCGCTTTTGCTTCCAATCTGACAATCTGAGGCTGGAGTCTGTCAACGATCAGGGTCTCAACTGGGAAGCTGGGGAATTGAGGGTTGAAAAAATGCAG
This sequence comes from Gryllus longicercus, assembly GCA_038098605.1. Taxonomy (NCBI): domain Eukaryota; kingdom Metazoa; phylum Arthropoda; class Insecta; order Orthoptera; family Gryllidae; genus Gryllus; species Gryllus longicercus. The sequence goes on along the minus strand of JAZDUA010000209.1, from coordinate 1,238,585 downwards.
GCCGAAGAATTGCAAATTGTGAGCCGAGGTATTGGAGGGGCCGGGGTGAGGTGAATGGCCTTCTGAGGCTGGGACGGAACGAAGGTCGGTGTTGAAGGCCCATCGCCGTTGCCTTCAATCTGAGGCAGGAGTCTCAACGATCAGGGTCTCAACTGGGAAGCTGGGGAATTGAGGGTTGAAAAATTGGAGCCCGAAGAATCGCAAATTGCGAGCCGAGGTATTGGTGGGGCCGTGGGGAGGTGAATGGCCATCTGAGGCTGGGGACGGAACGAAGGTCGGGGTCGAAGACCCATCGCTGTTGCTTTCAATCTAACCATCTGAGGCAGGAGTCTGTCAACGATAAGGGTCTTAACTGGGAAGTTGGAGAATTGAGGGTTGAAAAATTGGAGACCAAAGAATCGCAAATTGTGAGCCTAGGTATTGGAGGGGCCGGGGTGAGGTGAATGGCCATCTGAGGCTGGGACGGAACGAAGGTATGGGTCGAAGACCCATCGCTGCTGCTTTGCGTGACTGGAGCGGCGCGGGGGCCGCGCTGTGCGCAGGGCTGGCGGAGGCGGGGCTGCCGAGCATGGACCCGCTGCAGGTGGCGTGGCTGGCGCTGCCGGAGGGCAACGCGCTGCTGCCCAGCCTCGCCTTCAACGTCTCTCACACGCAGCACCGCGGGTTCCGCGGCGCGCGCGTCCGATGGGCCACGTGAGACCAAGCCACTCTTTTATCACATTAAGCACGATTAGGGATTAAACTAATTTTTAATTTGTAATTTTAGTACAAACCAGTCTTGATAAGGGATCATACATTTGATGTTAATATAAATAAAATAGAATAGATAAATAAACCTGTAGGATGGCTCGTGGGTAGCAAACTAGCATCTCTTGGTATTGGTCAAAACAAGCAGTTGTAGCTTTCCATTAAAAGCATCTCAGTTTCTGTAACTGTGTGACGGAGAAAATATCCAGTGGACGGAGTCCCCAAGCGTGGGAACTGAACTAGGCCTAGGCTTGGGGCTCACCCTTAGCTAGCCGGCAAAGTTGGAGAGTCGACCTATAATGCCAAATGCATACATACATACATAATAGATAAATAATATAAATCGAATACAATAGATAAACCATATAAATAATAAATATAACTTATGTGGTTCAAGGCTAGCAAAGCAACTTTTCATGATTCCGGGATTCCGGGTTCGATTAATTTTGGCTCACTATTACATCCAATTTCATAAAATTGGTTGATACGGTGAAAGCATCACGCATGCCAAACACTTTGCGTAAGGGGTTGCGACCTGTTAATCACAGGTCTCCCGAGCCCGTGACCGTCAGACTTGGCCTCCACGGGAGAGCGAGAGTATAATTCGGCATCGCGATGGAAAAACCATTATATGGTTAGGCATAAAAATATAAAATGTTTGTGTTAGTATAAAGTGATTTTTGTAATTGTCCAATTTCATTGCGGTCTATAATTACCGGAACGCGATGCATTTACAAAACACGATATATTCTGTACGTGATTCATCATTTTGTATTTATTAGAGTTTCCAAGACACGATAGATTAAGATCTGAATGTAATGTTACAAAACACATTTTTGCGGAATATTACTTCTATTTAATTATATGTGTATTTTAATTGTGTTGTACAATAATTAAACATTTCGATTAATTTATTCCACATCCAGCTAAAATATTTTAACTTTTCCTGAGTTGATGCATTGTTAAATTCTCAAGTTTACAACGAATTGTATGAGGAATAATTTGTAAAGTAGTCTTTCCTGTATTAATATCGTTAACTGAACAAAATGTCATGCTTTTCTAGAAATTCGCGAAAACATACTAAACAATCGTAATTTTCTTAAAAAAAACTCAGAAAGTTGCAATTTTAGACAAGTTCTTTTATAACGAAAACATATGTCATTGTCTTGAACCTTAATAAACTCTTTAACTAAAATAACGTTAAAATTAATGCACAAGCATATTATGACGTAACGAGAAAATAAGCGCAATTTCTTTAATTGTAATAATGTCACATCTACGATTTAAAAAAAAAAATGGGACGCTCATTACCCTCCTTCTTAAGTGAACAACGTTTCTTGAAAACCCAATATTTCTGGCAATTGCGTACATTAAGCTCAGGGCTCCATAAAAGTATTTATTTCATAGCTTTTTCTTACTTTATAGAACACCTCGGTCACTACCAAACTCGTCGTGGATAGGTACATCATTACCAGTTATTCTTTTTTCGGTGTAGTCTTAAAATGGTTGCAGGTCTCGGCAAAATGGCATTCGCAGAAGGAAGATAAATATCACAATATTTATTTACGATGAAGCAGCGTGGTATTGATGAAATATTTACTTGTAATCACACCTAGAAAATAAGTTAACACCTTTAATAAATAAATGTTCCTACGATTTCTCAATCCGCTATTCATATAAATGTGTTACTCTGCAACAAATCGTAAATTAAGTTCTTGGCTGTCCGGGTGGCGCCACATCATTGGCTGAGAGGTCCACATTTCGCCTGTCATATCGCAGGCTTCCTCAGGGTAGTTAACTAACCTCTCGCTAACCTGAGAGCCAAGAACTCACTCGAGCCGCGGAAGCTTACGTGTAAATCATGTCCTTTCCAATAACATGAATGAAAGATTTTAAGTATTTTTCTCGAAACGATGGAAACTATGGGACTGTACACGTAGTGATTCTAATGCTTTCGACTTAATTTGATGTGTTCTTTTACGTACTATGAGCTATAAAAGGACACTCGTATATAGCTTGTTGCGAGCACTATTAGAAAATCCACAGTTTAATAACTTGTAGTTGTATAGGATTTAAGTCTTGTAAATTCTACTTTTGTATTCCACATACCAACGATGTGCATTATAATTTGACAAATTGCCATTTTAGAAAATGGTTTTACCGTGAATGGAGTGGTTTGTATCATAGGCCAAGAACAAGTGTTAAACGTATATACTGACTGTTCAGTGAAATATCTTTATGCATTTTTTACTAGTAAAGAGCTTTCCTGGCATCTGTAGTATTTAAAACACTAAGAGTTTTTGTATGTAAATAAATATGAACTCACTACTTCACCAAATTTCGTGATTGTTTCGTTAAATGAACGGTTATGGGCCCAGAATGTGTTATCACTTATTATTATCAGGGTTTTTGGTATAAACACAAAATTTAAAAGATATCTTAAAATTGGTAGCGTGAACGTTTATCTGTCATTTATTATTTTAGACATTTTGTTTTGAGAGTCGCATTCGATCTGTGCATTGAATTAAAAGTAGCGGTTCGAAATGAATTTGAAAATATATTATTTGGGTTTTCCATTTTTGCTATAGTGCATACGTTGCAATTGTATTTTGTACGTTTTCTATTGTTCTAACTTCCATACGATGCAAACAGAGATCCCAACTGGGTAGATATCAACCCGCTAGGGATTAATGACATTTTAAAAGGGGTTGATGGGGGATCCAGGTCCAATTATGCATCGATGACTGATCACTGTAATGAAGATAGAGCTCCCATTGATTACAAAAAAATATTTATGAATTTTATTATTTTTTACATAGTGCTCAAAAGACCTAAAAATAATTCTTTTATTCTCAGATTTTCTTCATTAGAAAGCTGAGAAAAAACAATTATCCTGTTAACCCGTACAGAATTTATTGACACAAACTAACGTTTCATAATCATATTAATTACCAAATAAATGACGTTAGACTATTTGTAATGATCGTAATTCACTGCACACTCAAAACAGCTCACACAGAACTCGTCGCCGACGTGTACCAGCCTACACAACTATGTCATCTATGAGTATCTTTTTGATTCCGTATACCTCGGCGGCTGAAATCCATCACGGGCTTGAGACGTGCTGCTCCACGTGATTGTGATGGGAATCACTTGCAACACATTAGAAAGAGTATGGGATAATGCAAAGAAGTTCGGCTCGTATCGTACACCAGGACAGCCGGTTGTTGTAGCTGAAATCCAACTCCCACGATGACGTCATCCCTCGGACGATCCCTGGGGGCCCTCTTCGCTTGTTAACGCTTGTAGATAGGAAGTTCATCCGAAGCTAGACCACTCGCACTTAATTAAAGTGCTATCTTTTTAATGTTAACGTATCAAGGGATATTGGCCGAAAATTTCTGGTTATTGTGCAACACTGCGACAATGCTGATATGGCGAAAACAAGTTAATCTCACAAAACAGTTTTTTATTCACAATTACTGGACATGCAGAGAAAGCCGTTAACATGCGTAGTCACAAAATAACCAGGAGATTTACCGGGAACTTACCAGATTTAACAAAAGCTGAAAAGATGTCTAACAAGAATGCAGTGATCACGATCCAAATATCAAAAGAGAAGTCCGTTATAGAGAGATGGCCGGCAGCGTAGTCACTCAATAACTTGCACACTCGTAGCTCGCACTACGATGGGACGACTGGAACTCTGCTCACTGCGCGCGCCGTTTTTATACACGATCAGGGCGAAAGGCTCGCGGACTGGCCCGGCCGTACGATGCGTGACGGCTCCACTGAACCCGACCTCAGCGACCTCCCGTGAGTAGTGCCCGTATTCGCCTCGCTGCTGCGTCCCGGTGCTGGTTCTTTCAAATGGATGCGGGTGACCACTACAAATGCCACGAACCGCCACTGGCCTCATGAGTGCTGTGGGTGCGCAGATTGCGGCCGGAGACCTTCTCGCTGGAGCTGCTGCTGGCGATGCCGCGCTACTCCATCAGCGGGCTGTACAGCGTCAACGGCTCCGTCTTGGGCTTCCTGGCGCTCAGCGGAGAGGGCCCCTTCACGGTGACCGCGCGTGAGTCATCCCTCATCACACCGAGGTGGCTCAGGGCATCAGCTGATGCCACTTCAGTGCATCCGTTCTGGGATTCCAGTCCCGTCGGAGGCAGGATTTTCGACACTAGCTAAATTGCTAGGTCGAAGTCAGCGGAAGTCTGGGCGGCTCTCATCGGCTCTCGGCTCTCGGCGGCTCTCATCGGTAGCTTTCCACGGTTCCTCCGATCAAAAATGATCACGCGTGGTCCGTGGCCCATTTGTAAGGGTACTCCGACATTCGCCGGGTTTTGATCGGAGAATCCACGGAAACGGAAAACTACCTATCAGAGCAGCCGGCCGCTAGAATTCTCCTCCAGGCAGCGGTTGAACTCGACCTAGCGGATTAGCTAGTATCAAAAACCTTGCTACCGCGGTGAATCGAACCCTAGGACCTTCCGGTCAGAGACACCGCTGTGACATTAGTTCAGACTGAGAGCCATCTTTGTTAAGTAACCCTTGCCCGCAAGCCCTCTGTAGCTGGCGGCTGACGGCACGTGGTGTAGTGTGTGGTGTGGTGTGTGGTATATGTGGTGTGTATGGTATGCATGGTGTGTATGGGGTGTGTGGGGGTGTGGTCTGGTGTGTGTGGGGGTGTGGTCTGGTGTGTGTGGGGTGTGGTGTAGTGTGTGATGTGGGTGTAGTATAGTATGGTGTGATCTGATGTGGTGTAGTACGGTGTGATGTAGTATGGTGTGGTGTGATGTGATGTGATGTGGTGTGATGTGATGTGATGTGACGTGATGTGACGTGGTATGCTGTGGTATGGTGAGATGTGGTGTGGTGTGTGTGGGTAGGTGTGGTGTGGTGCGGTGTGATATGGGTGTGGTGCGGTGCGGTGTGGTGTGACGTAGTGTGACGTAGTGTGACGTGGTGTGGCGTGGCGTGGCGTGCGCAGGGGACGCGCTCCTGCGGCTGCGCGTGGACGGCGCCCCCGAGCGGCGAGCGGCCGACGGCGCGGAGTATCTGCGCATTCGCCAGCTGGGCGCGTTCATCGACATGGCCGACCTGCACTTCGAGCTGCACCAGCTGTTCGGCAGCCCCAGCCTCTGTGAGTACCGCGTTCTGGCTGCAGGATAGAAAAACACTTGAAACGCCAAGCAATAGAGAGCACAATTAGTTTCTTTTACGGTTAGCATGTCGGGATGCTGAACCCACATTCACGGGTTCAAACTCGAGGCCCGAGTCTCGTCACGTAAAATAACGCATGCACTGAACAGACCTGTGAGGCCACCCTGTCCGATCCATTACATACTAATCGAGGACACACTCGGAATGTCGGAGCCTGCGGCGGCTCGAGGTCGTCTATCTCATCTACGCTAATAGCGGCGTAGCAAAAATATCGTAACCAAATCGCAAAAGCAGTGTCGAGCAGGGCTGGCCGCGCTCGATCCACTTGGCGTGCTCCAGGACAGAGCTTCTTAGATGCTCTGGGTATACGGTGAGGCCTGCTGCTTTTTGTCAGTCCGAGGGTAGGGGAAGGCACATGCTGCTAGCTTTCTTGATGGGAAGTGAGGGGTATGGAAGTCTATTATACTGACAGACTAGCTTACACACTAGGTGGCACACTAGTGGGCTCCCACAGGTTATTTGTGCGAAATTGTGAATTTCAATAGCCCTGTTGCAGGGCGATCAACTGGGGGAGGCTATAGGGATTGCTTTCTCCATCAACTCGGAAAGCCTGAATGTTAGTGTCTGACATTTTCTAGATTTTTGGTATTTTCAGTTTGAGGATAGGAATGTCAAAAAGTTCTTTTCAGTTAATAGGAAGCATTCTGTTATTGAATAATTGTGACACATATTTATAGACGGATGGAAGGAGTTCCCTTAAAAATAGTTGTAGATGCCGTCTGGTCCTGGACTAAAATTTCAAGTGTAACCGAGAATATTGTTGATTTAATATGCTTGGAGGGGAGAATTTATGTTTGAATTTATGTTTGTATTTACATTATTATTATTATTTTAATTGTAATATATATTAAAATTTAATTTCTGAGTTTGCTCGAAATTGATCACTGAAATTTTTATCACTTGAATTACTGTGAAAATGCTCTGTTGAGATATTGGATACTTTTTGTTGCATGTTACGAGTTATGCATTATAAATTATTGTTTCATTAGTAGGTGATTTGTAAATATTACTTATTCAATTAATTTATTTTTAATATTACCTTTTCCTTTCTTTTAATGTTCGTCTAGCATGCTCTTGTGCTTTTATATTCGATCCAATTACCAAGAGCTGGGCTTCTTTTGTATTTTAAAAATGTATATTAATTTTCTGTGAGCCACTTAAACATTATTCTTTCCAAGGGCTTTGTTTTCTTCTTGATTTATGGAGTTTTTGGAATAATTTTATTTGCACATTTTATTATTAAATTTGTTAGTTCCTCAATTTCTTAATAAAATTGTTGTTGGCAATGAAGGTTTCAGCGATTTTTGATATTATTCTTTTGAAATTTTCAATGTCCAATTCATCGTCCGACTATATGTGAGAGTGTAATTTATGTTGTCAGTTGTTAAAACATTCCTCTTGAAATTATTATGGTTAATAAGTTTTCGTTTACTTAACTAAATATACTCAAAATTTCATGAAAAATAATTGATTACCGCTATGCTTATGACATACGTGATATTGAAACTCAATCGTGCAATTAAAAGTTCACAACAACCAATCAGAACTCAGAGAACTGATTGAAATCGTTTAATTATGTATCTATAATACAGACGATTCCAGACGGCCATGAAACATAAACAAAAATGTGCATCACGTATTACATATCGAAAACATATAATCAATAAACCAATAAACCAAAATTATAAACGACTAATTACTATTACTTCTTAACCAATAAAGTTAGAGAGAGAGAGACGGAGAGAGAGAGACAGAGAGAGAGACAGAGAGAGAGACAGAGAGAGACAGAGAGAGACAGAGAGAGACAGAGAGAGACAGAGAGAGAAAGAGAGAGACAGAGAGAGAGACAGAGAGAGACAGAGAGAGACAGAGAGAGAGACAGAGAGAGAGAGACAGAGAGAGACAGAGAGAGAGACAGGCAGACACGCAGACGCACACAGACGCACACAGACGCAGACTGACACACACACACACAGACAGACAGACACACACACAGACAGACTGACAGACACACACACAGACAGACAGACAGACACTCACACACAGACAGACACACACACAGAGACAGACAGAGTTGTTTTTGGCAAAAATCCTTAATTTGTTTGAAAATCAAGTAAATTGCTTAAAATTTAAAATATTGATATTCTCCTTTACATGCCACGACTTCAACATAAAAAAGTGTGGCCATAAGTATACTAGCTGGCTAATGGAACAACATAAAATATTTAACATGAATAAATATGTGACATGTAAAACATGGTTTGGTCTTAGCATATTACAAATATAAAAAATGTAATCGTCAGTTTATTTACCTGCTCTGGAAAGTACACCAGCAAAACGTCAGTCAGAACAGGAATCGTCTTTCGCCTTTCCAATTTTAACAGTCTTGTTCTCTCATACATGCCCTTACTTTTCGAACGAAGTAGGGTTTTCTTGGCTTTGTCAGGTTCTACTAATATTTCAACCAGATTATGTTAAATATTTTCCATTTTCAATTGTAATTACCAAACAATTATTCTCTACGACACGAATATTATAATAAATGTACACTTAAAGGTCTAATAAAGTAGGTCTTGTTCATAACCAATATGAAGTCATCAAATACATTCCTCTAATGGTAAAGATATGATTGAATTTCTCAAAATTAAAATTATTCTTTAAAGGATACGAAAAAATATTGAACGAAACACGTGGATAAAGGGGTATAATTGTACTTATGGTAAATAAGAAAACTCGCTCCTATAGTCGCTCCTTTTCTTGAACAAACTTTTCATGTAATTGTACCCCTCCTTTTACACTCGTTTCGTTAATTACTATAATTCTCTTCTCAAATCAGTCAATTAATTAATTCAGCTAATTGAAGATCAATAAGCTAAACGATTACTGTTTCAGCCAACGCCACCAACAGAGTCCTGAACTGGTACTCGAAGTCGCTGATCCGGAACCTGGCGCCGGTGGCGAACCACCTCTTCTCGGAGATGTACGAGGGCCTCCTGCAGAAGTTCTTCGACGCGGTGCCCTACCGCCGGCTCTTCCGGGACGTGCAGCCCCTGGACTCCCCCGGGCAGCGCGGGGGGCGCGCCTAGACGCCGCTCGCGCATGTTTCACGAGACGATTTTCATTCATTTTCGCTGGTTAAAAATATTAATCCTGCAAAAATGAACGCTTTTTGAGTGAAAATGTGGCTGTTTTCTTTATTTACACGTAGTCAGTACAATCTGACCATACCGTTTCTGGTAGCACCTTGCAAACACTGAGTGAAAATCAGATTTTGCCCAAAGACAGCCAGAAAATCTATAGATAGTAAGCTGTACAACGACCGGCATAGTGCAAACCTCTTCGGAGAGCGTGAAAGAAAGATGTTGCGACATATTTATTTATGATAACTTTTCGTAGACTTTTTAAAGCTGTACTTGGAATAGACGAATGGATTTGAGGGGTCAGTAAACATGATGTGATGGTATGCCTGGGATAGGGTGAAGGGAGAAACATCGAGAAAGTAAGCCGCGAACCCGTTGAGATCACCACAAATTCCACATCCGTAGACTGGACTTGAACCACAAAACCGAGAGTTAAGTGTGCAATCTAAAAACCACATATCATCCCCTTCTTGGCATATGGATCTGTCCACAATCATTTGCTTTGTGCGTTTCAGTAGCGAGGCCTACGAGATAGATTTCGAGCAAATTCGACTGAAGCATTCGCCAGCCATATGACAGTCGCCAACATAGCCACCACCGGCGGTCAGGAGGGAAGAGGGAGGTAATGGAATGCTCTCTCCAATTATTTAACGTATGGGTTTTATTGGAAGGGATACTCGATAATCAATATTTTCCGCAGTTTTCTCAAACATTATCCGGGAAGAGATTTTCTTTAATAACAGTTTGCAAGTCGGTATTCCCTTCTCGGTTGCAAGAGAAAAATAAAACTTTGCTTGTTATCGCAATTTAGTGTTCACGACTGACCGTGCATTGCCGGTTCGTCATCTTCCTAGCCCTCGCACGCGTCTATTAGCCAAACCACTTAAAGGCAGTCGAGAGGACAGGGGCAGTCTCGCGGACTGTCATCGTGGAAGGGGCGGTTTCACAGGGGGAGTGGACTCTCCCGGGATCTTCTGTTCCACATTGTCAGATGATAGCCACTCGCCAATACATGGAAATACCCTGAGCCTAGAACATCCAGTTTGTGCTTTAATAAGAAGAGGATTTATCAAGGAAAACTGCCACCGCCACTCTAAGAAATAGGCATATTTTGAGACCTTTTTAAATTCCTGGAAGGTCCAATGATTGTTTAAGGCAGACAGTATAACAAGCTTTATTAAACGATGTTTATATTAAAAAATCAATGAACCTTTCAAAAATTTAAAGATTTTAAAATTCCAAGATTTTTAAATTTTATCAAGGCGGCAGTCTAAGTAATTTAAAGTTTAACCTTCGTAAAGAAAAATAGTTTGCGACCACATGACAGTGGGAGAGACAGAACGCTGACGAAGAGTAAAGTATTAAAATGATCTTCATAATCAAAATAGAAAACTATAAACGCTACAGTCAGATTAGTTGTTTTACCAGTAAAATAATAGCTATTTATATCAATGCTCCAAAGTATTAGTTTCCCAAAAGAGCTGGTTTACCTTCCTAGCCAAAAAGGTCGGATTAAAAGAGAGACTCTGAGTAACATTTATTTTTGCCTATGTACTTCAACGTTTTTGTTATTGTTTGTTTCTTATACTTATTATTGAAGATAGTTATTTTCTATTACTGAAATTTATTTTTCAAAATTAGATTTTTAAAATTATGCCTTGCACAAAGTTATATAAAATATGAATAGTTTTCAGTAGTTTTGAGTTAAAACGAGACAATTTTCCTCCAACAGGTAAACATAAAAATAACATTTTATGAGGATACTGGTTTCATGGTTCATACGCCATTTTCATTAAAAAAAATTGAATTTTCAAAAATTAAAAATTATGTATTTTTTAGATACTTTTGGTAATTGGAAAGGTTAAACAACCTAGAGACGAGATAGTTTGCATATTCTTAGCAGAAATCTAAGTTCTCAAATTCTAATACTTTGGCGGGCTGGAAGGGTTTGTGTATAGTTTTTCCGAACGTGTCTATTTCTGTGTTCACGAGTCCCTTGAGTGTAGGGCGTGTTAAGCTGGGAGATGGTGGTCTTTAACTAGCTGGAACGTGAGTTACCACCAGGCCAGTGATCTACACATCTACTGGGGATTTCCCCCCTCTAGACACCTTCCCCTGCAAGGTTTCGCCCCAATCGGAATAAACTTTTGTCTCAAGATATGTGTTGAGGTGTAGAGCATGTAAGTATGAGCGAGTGCGTGCAAGGATGATGTGCTGGGATGAGGTAGGAATGATCTCGCGACGTCCTTAGTCCGTTTGTTAAGGCAAGCCGCTCCAGCGTTAGCCGGATATTGAAACCCATGGAAAAACTATCGGAGACGCTAACAGCAAGAATGCTCCTTAGCCATGAAGTTTGTGGCTTCGTGCTCAGCGTGCTCGCTTTCTACTTCGCGGCCCTGGGTTCGATTCTCGTCGAGCCAAGACTATAGTGTGCGTTTTCCTTGCAATATCCCAGTATATGTTGCTGTGTGACAAAGAGAAAAAATCACTTTTCAGGTTGAGAAGACCAGGAGATATCTACGTGCTAACCACACGTACCCCCTTAACTCAAGGCCGCGAGGCAGGGACGTCGCCGGTAGGCCTGAGTCCGTTCACGTGCTGTCGCGCCAAGTACATAAATACATACATGTAGCTTGTGTCGAGAATCCGCCATTGCCGGGACTCCTGCGGGTTAGGAACACTCGTAGAAACATGTATTGGGCCAATGATTCCCGTAGTAACACTTCGAAGGACGGAAAACTTAATCGAGTTAAAATGTGCAAAAAGTTCGCTAGAGTTCAATTGGTATACATAATACTGGTTCCTTAAGCAGCAAAAATGCTTCTGAACAAAACTAAATAAAATGGGTTTTCAAACACACAGCTGAAAAACAACAAATAACAGACTTGTAATATTGCAATAGATTAATTATTTTAACAAGAACTGTTTTTACGTATACTGCAATAACATAGTGTAGAATACGTACAGTAAAACAGCTCTTAACATAACTGTACGAATGTACAAAAGTTGTTATTTCGTAACGCAAAACCGTGAATAGCAAATACTCAAATGTGCGCGGCCTTTTTCTTGGAGCTTTACTGTCACATTGAGACAGCTTTGACGTAGGCAGTGACGCACTGTATGGTATGGGTATTCATCTGGAACTCGCAGTCTGACAATAGGCGGAGTAACAATATGAAATATTTGCATTTTTCAATCAAATTCGAAACATATTTTTGGCATTATTGCGGGATTTATCTCATCTTTCTGGGTGACTTCCGAAATCTAGACCCTTCTTACATGGCCGGAGGCTGCACGTTTTTTTTTCAATTTCTGTGCATTAGAAATTTTTCATATAGATTAAATTTTTGTAATCTATTATTTGTAAAACCACAACCAATAATATGAGAGTGTATATTTTTGTAGCGTCATATGACCTTTGTTTCGCTAGGGCTGATATTAAGGTTCCTACAAGGTCTAGGACGGTCGGCCTTTGCCTAAAAACTTCAGTTATACGGAACACAAACAGTAATTATCTACTTTAGAGGTGTGAGTAGCAAAAAAATTCTAAAAAACAAGCAGCGATAAAGCATGGACTTTTCTGTAAAAGTATAAATCATTGTAACTCATATTTTCTTCTTAAGAAAATGTTTTAATGTACTGTACGAAAATTTTCTTATATATTACTATTTGTAAGAAATTGCTGCACAAATACTCTAACATATATAAATTTTTAATCACCTTCCAAAATATTAGATAAATCTTAAATTTATTCACATTTTTATGCTTTAAAATAATTATAGGTTTTGAATTTTTTATAGAAAATTATATTTTTCGGTCAGAGGCTCTGTAGTGTTCGTGAAGAGTTCAATTCACAGTGTATTTGAAAATCAATATCTTGATAATATGTTCTGTATAATAGTATACCTGTATAGTGTTAGTATTTACCTTGTGTGTTTTTATGTAAACAGAAAAATAGGCATTTTGACTCAGTCACACTAATAAAATAAACGATATTTTTATAAATAAATTATGAATGAAGTCATATATTTTGTTTTGTGTTTAAATTCATACCTTGAGTGCTCATGATGTATGGATTGAAAATGCAAGGAGTCTAAGTTTTTAGGACTTCAATGATCCATTCAGATTGTTCAACATTTACGCTTATTCTGTAAATTTAAACCTACAAATTTTGCAATAATAGTTTAGCAAGATATCGGTATTGCTAAAAATCTCCAATGCAGAATTCCTATGTGGCAAACAACTGCCTTGTATCATCAAATCTTGACCATTCCCCATAAAAAAATACTTATATTGAGGTGTACTAAAAGGTACTACAATTAGAGGTCATTTAAGTATTTCTCATAATTTTTCTTGTATAGTGGAAAACGTGACCGATCGAAATGCTTTGCCTAATAGCGTATTGTTTTAGTTGAAAAAGCCATTGATGGATTGCAGTTCATTCAAGGAAGGAATTTCTCCTTTCGACCCGTAAATGTCATTTAAAAATCATTTACTCAGGAGTGGGTGATTAACACAGGGCAAGATGAAAAGCTGTTACTTCCTCCTGAGAGCGCTTTTTAGAGTTTTCGAGTTAACTAAAAACGTGAGTAATTAAGGGATCGATCAAATCCTCATAGCTATCAACTCGAAAATTATAAATTTTTCCTAAAACACGAAAGCAAAATTTTAAGTGGTAATTACATTTAGAAGGAGAATTTAGACCAAAACACCAGTAGTGGACACTGTGGTGAAGAACCTTTTCGTAATTTTCTCAAAATTCTTGTTCTTCAGTACCGAATTTATTACGCCAAAAGTCAAAGGTTAATTAGCCATCTTTTTCCTTAAATGATTCCCAGCCTAATTAATTGGGCTGCAGCAGTATGTACTTTCTAGCATTATTTGTAATGGGTACGTAATATAATATTATTTCAACCCGACAAACGTCTTTCCGACGTGCAAAATTTCTGCCCAAGCTAAGATTCGAATTCACGTACTTAGATTTAGAAAGCTGTGAGCATATCCACTGTACCAAATTATTCAGGCGTCAGAAAAATCTTCTCGATACTTTACAAATTAGGATGAACAAGTTTACTAAGAAAAATATCTTTTTTCAAAATTGTAGTTGTAAAAACACAAAAAATTAAAAATTTGTCAATTTTTTGAAAATTAAGACAATTAATCAAAAAAGGACTTACGCCATGGTCATACTTTCCTCTATCCCAGAAAAAAATTGAGCCATTTTTGAGAAAATTTTTAAGATGTCGAAGCTTTGTGTATAAAACTCCCCAAATCAAAATATCCGTTTCAAGCAGGAACTCTAGTGCATCTGATCGATCGGGCAATGTTAATTTTGGAGAAAATTCTCTGAACAGTTTAGGCGGGCGGGCAGGCAGAAGTTTAGCCGAAAATCACTTGAGAATCAAGGGCCTATAAAATGGGAATAGTGACCACTCCACGTATTAAATAATATAATTTACTACATATAAGAGCAAGAATTTTCCTATTTTTCGGTATCAGGGACCTAAAATGCGAGTTTATGTTTCAAAAAATTCCGGTGTAGCATTATTGTATTTTTTTTCCAAATCCCAAGTATGTCCTAGTAGTGGCCTTTTGAATTTTTAATCATGATTAAACACTCCACTAAGTAACGGCCAATCGATAATGTAACTTCTAAGCGTATTTGAGATCAGTCAAAAAAAGCTGGTTCTTGTTATATTGTTCCATTGCTAATGTTAATAAGTTGTTTTCAACGTGTTATTTAAATGTGAAATAAGGAAAAATCATTAAAATACCTTCGCTCTAACCCTCGCCGTTAGGAGGTACAAATTCCATGTTCTGCAATTTTCAAGCTAGTGGGAAATTGTTCAATGTTTTTTGCCTGAAGTGTCTAGTACTGAGGCAATGGTCACTATGATTTTGTTATCTAATACGTGGGGAGGACTTTACTGTAACTGCATTGACAGAGTCGTCAAGTCTCATGCAGTACGGTAGATATTGGGTTTTAACAGATAAAAGAAATGAGCAAAGAGCAAAGCAAGTACTGGAAACTACTTCTAGGACACCGAATGCAAACTGAAATGAACCTTACGGTCGCCAGAACAACCTTAACGATTAAGGAGAATGAACCGAACAAGGTGACATGCGAGGAATGGACAGTAATCTAGATGGCCGGGGAAGCCGTACGTGGAAGATAATGAGATGAAAGCACAGACACAAGTCGAAGACGGGGATGAGAAACCTACTCATTTTGAATCGACATAGGCACGTCTTCCCGCCTTCATCATCTCCCTACCGAGGCGGCAGAATTTATATTATACTCAGTGTGAACCAAACCAATATTAAGGTAGAAGAAAGGAGCCCAGGTCTTGTGGCAATGCCGGATTTTCCTTGAGAGCAGTTCTAGTTACGCCTCGTGTATCCAAGCTCGAATTGGATGTACATCGAGGGCTTCCTTCGAGAGTCTTGGAAGTGAAACTGACCGATGGTTGTAAAGAGCAAACGGGTCGCGAGAAACTTAACAGAAGGCGACATGGCGGCACTTGTACATTATACTGGCCTGAAAGGAAGCAAAACACGTGCGTAGGCAAAACAGTTTAAAAATATGAATATGAATTATTTAAAATGAGTAGAAACTATTTTTTTTACAAAATGTATTTGAAACATTATAATCTTTAAATATTTAAAAATTGTAATACATTTATATGTAATAAAATAAAAAAGTATATTAAAATAGATGTAAAAGCCGCCACGTCATGTTCATCGTTAGTGAAAACACATTTCCAATTCTTGTTTATTTTATGCAATTACCAAAATGCAAGGAACCATGCTACCTGTCATATGTAATTTTGTACTGATTTCATCTATATTTCAACTTTCATAGGAATATTTTACTTTCAATTAATTAAACAATTTGAGATTAATCTACCAAATCTGTTGCTTGATTTAACTATAATATGGTAAAGGAAATAATCGTCCACAAAAGGTTTAATAATTTTTAATAATTATTACCCATAGTTAACTTTCGGGAAACACTTTTCCCATTCTCAGTGGGTCTCTAGCAAGGAGGAGAAAATTGAAACATTAACACAAGTTGAAGAAAAGAAATACAGTGAATTTTAGTGAAAAAAAAACAAACAAATAATATCATATAAATAAAATTGAAAATACCGTTAACTTAATATTACATACAAAAGAAAATGGCATCATTATTCTCTAATTCAAGTTTGAGATAATGTGAATAATAAATGTATCTAATAACTTACATTTACACCAGAAATTTAAAAAAAAATTGAAATGGAAATGAAATCATACTCGAGTATGAAGAATATTACTACACGAGTGATCATATGAGTATATATCCACAACGTAATGTTTTACTCTGTACTTTTTCTGTGATAAAGAAAACAAACAGAACTTTATCATAGTTTAGAAAGTATCAAAAATATTTGATTTTTTTATTGATAAGTTATTGCCTTTGATATGAAGTATGTACACTGTCACCTGGATCGAGGTAACGAGGGAAATATGAAAATAGTTCAATGATACTACATGTCCTCTTATAATGGAGGGAACTATGAAACGGAATTGTAGGAGAAAAGATGTGAAAAGATAAACCGAGTCATGTTAACATCGAGTCAATTAGTAAATAAGTAAATCTGAATCATTAAAATTACGTAAAAATAAAATGGTGTATGTACCAATGCCGTTAAGTAGTTCTAATAATCTCTGGCGACAAAAAGCCCTCGGGCCAAAGGCCTTCGGACTTTTATCGCCACTCGATCATTAAGACCCTTAGGGCGCCTTCCCACGTCGCCACGGCAGCGCGCGTCCGTCAAGCAGCAGGGCTCTTCGCCGACCCTCAAGCGACAACGAACAAAGGGACCGCAGCAGGTAAAACGCCGCGGCAGGCGGCCGCAGTGGGAAGGCTCCCATTTAAAGCTGTGCTCTGCCAGCGGTGGCGCGCACGCCCTCCTCCGCTTCGCGTACCGAGAGCCCTCTGCCGCTTGCCGCAGTAGCGCTCGCCCGCTGCACGTGGGAAGGGGTCCTCAGAGCGCCTTCCCACGTCGCGACGGCAGCGCGCTTCCGTCAAGACTCTCGCTACGCGAAGCGGCGGAGGGGGTACGCGCCACCGCTAGCAGAGCACAGCTTTAAATGGTAGCCTTCCCTCTGTGCCGCCGGTCGCTGCGTTTTGCTGCGGTCCCTTTGTTCGTCGTCGCCGGAGGGTCGGCAAAGAGCCCTGCCGATTGACGTACGCGCGCTGCCGTGGCGGCGTGGGAAGGCGCCCTTAGGGCCCTTATAGCGCCCTTGGTACATAAGAACATATTGTAGTCAATTCCTCGTAGCAGGAAAACGCGCAGCGTACGTCCTATTTTCCCTGTCGGAGCGCCTGCGGCCGCTTTATGGCGGGTGGCAGCGGGCGCGGCTGCTGACACGCATCCCGCCGCGATTTGCACGTTGTAAAGTCTTTGGATTTCCCGCAGCCGTGCTCCTTCCTCGCTCGGCTTTCGCACTCAAGTGGGTCATGCTCTAGGCGAAGACAGTTCCATTTCATTGGCCGGTGGATTTCATTCAATTTTCCTCCGACAGGTTTGTTACTGAAAGCGAACTGTTATCAACTGAAGTGGAGAAAATTTAAGTTTGTCAAATGCACACACAATTTTGTATCCATGCATTTCTTCCAATACATGGATTGATGGCGATTATATTAAAAACAGAAATTAGCAGTTGTAGTTAGGTGATGTTGCAGGGGTTTGAGCAAAGGTGCCCAATTATGTCAAAGCTGTGGGTTTGGATCTAATCGAGATTTTTTCACTTGCGACTGACTTGGAAGAAAATTATCTGATATGGAGCAAAATTCATTGATACAATTCCTTGGAATATAAGTTTCTTCACAGAAGTCGTCAAACAAAGTATTAAAGAATTTTTTATGAAAAAAATCCTTAAAAATCCTTGAATCAAAATGCACATTAAATGCATGCAAATCCTTGCACATTATGTTAATAATCTTACATAGGATTTTTCTCTGGGGGCTGTAGGTATAGTGTCCAGCCGACTTGTTTTCTTATGAAGTATTTTTTTCTTACGCTGAAAAGAAATCGTTGACTTACATTTAATACTTATAACGTTTACAATTGATATATTGAATGACTTTCGTTAGTACAAAAAATTGGTAAAGCTAAATTATATTTTTTAATATGCATCATTGACTTCGGGGGGGGGGAGGAGTGAATCACCCTCACTCCCTTGAGTGTTCCATTAGCAATAGGATTAACTATGTGTGTCCATTACTCACGGTTAGAACTCCCCTGGTGCACCATTTACGATCGGTTTCACCAACAGCCAAGTTAAGTTAAGATTAGCTACCCGAGAGTAAGCATTACTCTACGATAGTGACTCTTGAGAAGGATATAAGCGTTTCATTTGGAGGATTATTTTACTCTAGAGTACATACTCCCCGATTTACTCCGCGAATCAGCCGAACACGCAATTTTTGAGAGCGATTCAAGAGGCCGTGAGAGAGGAACGCTGGGAACCAATGCAAACTAACGCGAACATTTGGTTAATTTCTTATATTCTATCATTCGTTGCAATTCATTTCAGTTTCGGATTTCTTGGTGGCGTCTTGGCGTTATAATCTTGTGTTGTGTTATGGTGATTTGAGTTAGCATAGTTTATGTCTTAGTTTTCGTATATTTATTTCCTAATAAATATTAATTCTTCTTGTCTGGGGGTAAGTTATTTTGTTAGAAATGCAATACGTTTACCAATGCCAATAAATTTTCTATAACTCGGGAACGAAAATTTCTAATTTTCAAAATGTTACTTATCGCGCGCTTTATTATTATTATTATTATTATTATTATTATTATTATTATTATTATTATTATTATTATTATTATTATTATTATTATTATTATTATTATTATTATTATTATTAATTTTGTTTGTTTTATTTTTTAAACTTTTATTCAAATATCAACTATTAAAAACTAATTATTGGTCAAATATTATTATTTAAAATGTTGGGAATGGATTCTGGAACTAGAAAACGTGTGCAGATGATTTTCCACATACGTCACATACAGTGTTTACTAAATAAATATTTCTTAGAACGTTTAGTTCTCGTAGTTATTATGTACCTGATGAAGTTAACAGCTGATTTGATCAAACATAACCTCGTGACAAAATCTCGATCGTCATAATTGGAAAACCAGCACCCTTTGTCTTCGCACCCTCTGTCTTGTATTATCCTCTAGGATAATATTCCAAATCATCGCTGGAATCATCTTCAAATACTATCACTCGTAATCATCGAGCCATAACCACACTTCGGAGGTACACGCACGTTGTAACCTGATCATACACCGTACTTTTCCGACGTATTTTCACCGTGTAAAGTTACTCTCCAATTTACTCTCGTGTAAGCGATTTACACTCGAGTAAAGTGTTGGTGAAACGCCCCAAGAAGATACTCTCGAGTAAACACGATTTACTCCAGAGTTAACTCCTACTCTTTGTTTGGTAAAATCGGCCCGTAGGGCGCCATTCGTAGATAACATTAGGGCGCCAGATGTGCCGTTCGACGCGTCTTGCTCTTCTGGTGCGGTCTCATACCAGGATCGTTCCGAAGTATTAAAGAGAATTATCAAAAGTCGATGTTGATATGAGAGCAGCATTCTTATAATTTTTAATCTTGAATACAAAAAGGAAAATAATAAATTATTTTCTTCATTTTATTTGCCAATTTTCTTTTGATTGATTGATTAGCTATTCCCGATGCGTCAACTCCCGTATGTATAGTGAACGTTTTATTGCGGGAGGTGGCGGTGACATTCCGAGGACTTGCGAGATCCAGTGCAGACCTACGTTGGCTTGCGGGGGTATTCGCCAACTAAGCATCTCCCTGAAACGCTCTAAGCCCCCAACTGGTCTCCCTACATGTGATAGAATTATGCATGCATGTGAGGATAGGATAAGGACGAGGAACGAAAGCGCGCGCGGTCCATTGCCCGTTTTTTGTGATTTGAGGTCGCATCACCATCTAGGTTACGACTTTATTAGAGACCACCATTGGGTTTAACGTTATGGTTACTATGAAGATGACATGATATAGTGATGATAGGGGGCGAAAGGACAAAGACAAATACAACCATGCCCGAGGCGGGACTCGAACCCGCGATCCTTCAGTCCGAGATCGCTACGGCACTGCTTCCTTAACGATCTCTGCCATCCGGACGTCAGCAAGGTTCGTTTGTTAGCGCTGTGATACGGCATTCGTCTGGAGTTGATCGAAGAAAATTACCGACCAGATCGGCTACTAGAATTCTCGAATCAGCGGCTGAATTCGACGTTGATATCAAGCTAGTGTCCAAAAACCTGCCAAGTCGAGACCCGAACCCTACGACAGCCCGGTCAAAGGCACTACAGTGACATAAATTAATGCCGACAATCATCATCATAATAGCCATCTTCTACTCATTCGATGATCACTCATGGCCCTCCGTGACCTTAGCCAACATCACCTCTCTAAATGAAGTTGCCTTAGCTGTCACAAGGCTTGTAAACCTCAATAAATCAATTCATCTCAAACATGCGTGACCGTGGAGTGCTTCTGGCGACTGAGGGGTTGGGAGCTGTATTTTACTTGCCAGTGAGAGTGGTTCGATTTCCCCGGCGAGGGAGAAGGGAGAGCCACCCCTGGGAGCCGTCTTCTGCGAGCGAAAGCAGCAGCCGCCGCGGGCGGGGCGCGGGTTGGCGACTGGGTCGTGTGCGCGCGCTTAAGAGGAGCCTCCGCGCTGTGCATCTGGGAGTCGCCGCCATGACTTGCCCGCGCGTTGCTTGGCTCTCGTCGCCACTCAGCACTGGGCTGGGGCTGGGTCTGGGGTTGGCGCTGGGCTCGCTCCTGGCGTTGGCCTCGGCGGCGCCTTCGGCACCGCTGGACTCCACAGCGACCTCTAGCCCGGCTTCTACTTCGTCATCTGCGCCCGCAACCTCGTCCACAGCCGCGTCTTTTTCAACTCCGACCTCTGATGATTCTTTCTCAACCGTGTCCTCTCTTGACCCTTCCTCAGATGACTCTTCCTCAACCCCGTCCCCAGATGACCATTTCATAACCTCGTCCTCAGATGATTCTTTTTCAACCCTGTCCTCAGATGACCCTTCCTCAACCCCATCCCCAGATGATCCTTCCCCAACGCAATCCTCAGATGATCCGTCCCCAACCACGTTATCAGATGATTCTTCCTCAACCCTATCCTCAGATCCTTCCCCTTCCCCGTCCTCAGATCTGCTCTCAACTACGGGCTCAGCATCATCTGCGTCCTCGAATCCTTCCTCAACATCATCTTCAGTTCCGTCCTCTTCTGTCTCCTCGGCTCCGCCCACAAGCATTGCAACTGCCCTGACTCCGCCCCGTCCTATCGTCGCCTCCTCACCGACCAACGCCACCAGGAAGAAGCCGCAGCTCCGTAAGTGTCTTCGCTTGTCTTACGACGTGATATTTCCCGTCATTTTCGTAAATTGAAGACTTGAAATAAACTAGTGGTGCCTAAGACAGCTCGTACTTTCTCGCCCGTACTTTCACGCAAAGTTACACGAAAAGTACTCAAATTTTTGAAATATTTTACATGTCCTTATTTCACAATCTCTTTTTAGGCAACAGATTTCATTTGGGGAAAATATCTATCTTTAATATTTTAGTTTTAGGAAGTCTCCGAAAAAAATTTGAACTTCAGCAATTTTTGAAAAATTAGAGTTTTCAATGAACATGAAACTTGTACCATTCTCTTAAACGTGGTCCGCACTATTCAATCAAGAAAATTTAATCGAAATCCATGGAGCCATTTTTTTTGAAAATTTGAAAAATGTTACAGAGGCTTGATGTAAAGTTACCTCCAAAATTAAAATATCCGTTTAAAATTAATGAGGACACAAAATCAGCCAGATCGATTGGGAAATATCAATTTTGGAGAAGTGCGCGTTGTTCACTGACGGACAGGCGCTTTGACGTCATTCGACTTTTTTATACGAGGGACCCACAAAATATCGATTCTGGTTACACCACGTGATCGAGGATTCCTCCCTAAATTTAGTAAATAGATTCATCCACTTTTTCCTTACCAGGCCCTGTAATAAATTTTTGTGCCGAAAATTCGTTTTCCCGGTCAGCATTACATAACTTTCTCTCTTCTCCATAGCGAGAAAGTAAAATGAATGCGAGTGCCATTTCTGTTAAATTTACGTTTTACCAGAATAATGATGAATGAAAAAAGCCCTATAACATTAATAAGAACCGAAGTTCAGGCACATTTCTTGATAGTGTTACGAGATGATTGTAAATGGTAGGTGTTCAAATGTATATGCCAGTAAGTTAAACGTACATGTAAACTCATTTTTCTCGAAAGTATGAAAATGACACTTACATCCTTTTTTATTTTAAACCTTGAATTACACAGGCAATCAGTCAGATGTCACTAATATTGACAATCATGCTCATATTCATATTCATCAAGGTTGTATCTTATTGATTAAGAAAATTACATTAGTCGTTATTGACAAATCGTATAGATAAAATGAAACGTGTCATCGTAGTTTACGATAGATTTGTTGATGACAAGTTGCTATACAATATTATGATGGGATAAGACGCTAAACAAATTTACGTAGTATACCTGTTATTCAAGATTACACCTTTTAATGCATCTATTTCTCAAAATATGCTATTTGGCTAGAAATTTGCTCTTTTATTCCAAAGTTGAAAAGAAACATTCATTTTGCGACTAAAACAGCTTCTGTGTGCAAACCGTGATAAAGCGGGCTGTTTAGAGAAGAGTTTTTTTCAAATAATAAACGAGATACAGTAGTGTTCATCATGATATTCATAAATTTGTATTTCAGTGTTTCTTTAAAGCAAGAAGCAGACCCCAGCCGCCCATTGGCTATAATGCTGGAGTTGTTTTATTATTTTGTGCTTCGAAGTGCGTTATTGGCCGTGGTCGTTAGTTTCGGGGACGAGGATGGGGAAGGGATGATCGCGTGGTCCAAACCCGTTTGTGACGGTTCTGCTTGCGCATTTGCCTGATACTGAACGGAGAAACCATGGAAAACTACCGATCACAGCAGTCGTCCGCCAGAAGTTTCCTTCAGACAGCGACTGAATTTAACTTAACTATATTACTAGTGTCGAAAATCGGCCCCTGAAGGCATTAGAACCCTTTGTCCTCCCGGTTAGATGCACTGGTCGAGGTGCGAGGTAAAGCCTCGTTTCTTTCATGAAGGCGGAATCTTAAACTCCCTTCGCTTCTGGGAACTCGTTCTCTGACGTGGTTTTTCCTGAATTTGCGAGTAAATTCCTTCAGCCTAAACACGCCCAACGAGGTTCGGTTTGAATTAACTGTCATTTTAATCTGCACTTGTATACACTATCTATCTAGATATAGTATTACATTGTAGGTTTTTGTGGACTTTTCCAGCTCGCAGTGTGAAAGTGTGCAGTGCGAAGGATCCAGAGCTTGACATCTGTTTCAGAGAATCAGCAAATAAGATGCTCAAGTACATTCTTCCAGGTAAATAATAGTAATTTTACTTCACTTGATTTAGAGGGTGTCGAATCTAAAGTTAGATCTTTCGGAAACATGATGAATTATTAGAGAAAATGTTACATTTAAGGGCCATTGGAAACCCAAAATTGAAAACAACATTAATTTTTCGATTATTTTTAAATTCAATAAACATCGTTCAACCGTCTTTAAAAGACTTATATATTTTTAAATTGGTCAAGAAAAACGATATTTGCCTACAATAAGGAACTATCCTATCTTTGTTTAACTGGTATTTTGGTGTCGTTAACACTGGACATGTTCTTTGAAACTCATTTCATATTCTGGTTTAATTTTGTACCATGATTGTAAAAAATTAAAACACTGAAATATAGATTATATAAATTTTTAGTAGTTTTAATTAAAAAACTTCTAAGAAACGTTTTATTTACACTTACAGCAATATCCATCAATTAAAGTGGTAAATTATTTGAACCACCAGCGAATCTCGAGATAAATAATTAGATTTATTTTTGGAGGTGCGCCAGTGTTGCTACCCTTGAACAGTATTGACGAGTAGCTATCTTCATGACAGTATTTACGTCTAGTATCATAGTGAATAGGGGTTTTTTTGCAAGTCATGCATGTGAAAAGACGCAACGTAATTCCGACACATGCGTCGACATTCAATGACGGATGTTGATTGATGGACACCGTCATTCTCGTAGGTTTGGGGATACATGTGTTGAAGGCCTTCGGTTTACGTCATTTTCTCCACAATCAATTCTCTCAAATTCGGCACTAATGTGCGTACAATAACCCTGTGAATAACGAAAATGCAATATGTATAGTACCAAAATAATAGGGCAGGAACTTGATGGTTAATCACGTAAACTCATATGGGACAAGGATAAACTAACATAGTTTTTAGTATTTGGAGGTTATATGTAAGTTAAGGCTGCATCGCTGTCACAAAAATAGGTATGCACCTAGTTGGACATAATTGTCACATATTTAACATCCCCAATATAAGCAATGTTTTATAGCAAGATTGTAGGGTTACATTCAATGTTTTATAGGTATATACTATACGTTTCTTTCGATATATAAACATTTACCTTACATAAACGCACGATACAATAAGATTTCTTGTCTTGAATTACATATATTAATATTTTTCCCATACCCAAGGACGAATTCGAACTCACGATCCTTCGATCGGAGATCGCCACGCTACTTCTGCCTTTAGCTATCTCGACTATCCGGTCGGCATATATTTCAATTTTGTAATAATTGTAAAAGCAAAAGTCAAGCCCGAAGGTAGACAAATATTCAATAAATGCTTTTAGAAATTGAGAGTGGTTTTTCGTCCCATGTAGTTCCTAGTTTTACGTCTGTTTTAAATAGGACGACATGCCTCATTTTTCTAAAAATGCATTATTTCCTTTTAACGACAAATATTACCTACTATTATCCCGACTTGCAACTACTTTCTAATAAGACGTTTGCGTTTAAGTGGCCTGCTTTAGTTCTCGTTCTCAATGCGTATGCGCTGTAAGCCCCCGGGTGGCGTGGGTGACGGTTAGTGACGTTGGTGCGCAGGGTCGCGGCGGCTGGGGTTGGTGCGCCTGGAGCCGCTGCTGGTGCCGTCGGTGCAGCTGCCGCGGGGCAACGCCCTCATGCCGGGCCTCGCCCTCAACCTGAGCGACTCTCGCCAGATGGGCTGGGTACGTGCCTCGCTGCTCGACGCCAGGTCAGTCAGCCAGCGCTGCTTCTCTTTTATGGGCGGACACACGCGATTGGACGGAGAATGTTTCGGCTTGGCTTTTAATAAATTATATCATCGAATCCAGAGCTGTTCCCAGTACTTTTTACTTTCTCATCCTTACTTCGCAAGAAGTAAAATGTGAAATATCAAACGTTGTGTCGTGAAGTGAATGTCGTGAAACGAGCTGAATATAATATAATGTCGCGAAACGAATATAAGTAACACATCTGAAGAAAGTGAATTTCCCATGTACAGGGTGAATCTGGAGAACTTCACCATCCTGGCCGACCTGTTCTTCCCGCTGTTCAGGATGAGCGGGCACTACGAGGTGGATGGGGAGCTACTTGGTTTCATCCCACTCAAGGGAAACGGCCTTTACAACGTCGAAGCAGGCTAGTTTATTTTTTATGTACTTCTTTAATTTACTCATAATGAATTTACTGGAGTTTAGGAGACCTTCAACAATGCGAAAAAGAGAAATATTATTCGAAATTGCTACAGGAATATGTGAAACTCATCTAGCTCCAAGTTATCACTGCCTCCTGGAATAACGTATAATGAAGTAAAATATGAATAACAGTTTAATGCAGAAAATGATTTCAAATATAATTCGATTTTATGGCAATCAAACTTTCAAAGAACAATTATAACAAAACTACTTATAAGAACATTTATTAAAAACACAATTCTTTAAGTTGTAGGAAGTAGAATTTTTCATACTTGGTATTACGTGGAAGTACTCGAAATGAAAAGATGTGTAACTTAAAGTAGCAGCGAGGTTCGTCAATTTTGAATGGATTGAACACACGTGTGTACTCATATAAGTATTTTCCTGAATAATTTTGGTAGTATCGTTCCGCATAGTTTTGATAGCATATTCTTTGTGCTCTTCACCATATAATCTGCGCATATTAATTGCCTAAAATATGTATAATTTCTTCATTTGTAGTTTGGAGTGTCCATTTATATTTTCTAATTTCACAAAATTCTTGAAATTGATTCCACACACTTTCTCTGTTTCTTTTGCTGTAGTTCGGCACTGAATCTTTAATAATAGATTATTTTGCAGTTTTAAACATGACCAAAAAGACACATATTAATATTACATTGTTGATCACAAGCTATTACGAACCTGAAACAATTGCTGTATTTTCTTAAAAAGGTAAACAAAGTGATTACAGCGCAGTGCAAAAGGCAAACGATAGATATCTGGGATTGGTTTAATTGCAAGTCATGCATGTGAAAACATTTGCTTAGCATTGGTTACTTACGACACGGGCAGACATGACTGAAATAGTCGATGAAAAAAAGTCCTGTATCTAATATACGTAATATCTAATATAATAAATTAGTTTCAAGTATATTCTGTATATTGTAACACCCCCCGGTCGTCTCGTGAGAGAACGCCCGGTTAGCGGCCCGGTTAATAGCTCAGTCGGTGATGGAAGGAATCGTTAAACAGATACTGGTAACATGAAACAAACACTTTGATCACTGGTAAAAATTACTTTTATTCCTGGGCAGTCAAATCTAATGCCCCAGGGAAGTTACATTAGCACATTGAATAAAGAAATGTGAAAATTAGGTGGAAAGAAAAGAAGAGGAAAAGTTAGTATTCAGAGTAAAGCTTAAAAATTAGGAAGAATTATGATTAACGTTACAATGGTAAAATACAAAAGTTACAAATCGATGTGCCATAGCGTGGCACCGCATTACAAAAATTTGCACAGGGGCGAATGCCCTAGAATGATATTGCCTGGAAGAAGGTTTCTGCGCACCCAGGGAGGGCGCGGCGCGGTCGAGGGGAGCGGCTGTCGTCCTTCAAAAAAAATCAGCGGAGGTCGATGGCCTCCCGGGCCATCAGCTGGCGGTCGGGTCGTGACGTCACCAAAGGGGCGGCGGCGCGTGGCTGCGTTGACGGCGTCTGGTAGTCTGGTTGAACTCGAAGCGGAACTGGTAGAACTGGTAGTAACTGGTAGACTTGGAGCGGCCGGGCGATCTCAATCTCAGGAACGTAGTAATTAACTATGCGTACCTCTGATTCTCATTATAATAATTGTCGAACACAACTTCGGACAGTTTAGCAATCCTTCGGAGAAACGTTCGCCTCTCTTCACGACGAATTCCCACCCCAGAGAATTTTCTCTGTCTACTGCAGTCGGCTCAATGCTCAAAACCCGCAGTAAAATAATATAAGTCCCACATAGGCACATTCGCCCGAATAATTCCCACCCCAGATAAGTTTCTCTCCCAACTGCCCTCAGCCTAATATTCAGGCTCCGTCTGACAAAAATTACAAGTCTTTCAGAGACACACTGGTCTCTCCCCGACGAAAAGTTACCTCCCCAGAGAAGATTCTCTCCCGACTGCTCCCCGTCTAATGCTCTACACCTTCTGGCTGCTCTCTCCCTTCTGATGCTCTGTCAGTCGAAATTGTATCAAGTTAACTTTTGCCCCCACCCAATTTTCTCGTATGCTCCAGCTCCTTATAATAGTCGCGTCGCTATTGGCCAAAGGAAATGGCGCATTACGCTATTTCAACCAATCGTGACGGGAGTAGTGAAAGAAGTTTCAACTCTTTGTGCCACTGTGAGCGTACAGAATTTTCTTATTCCTTCTAGAACATCGGCCCTGCCTGCGCAAGGAGTGGTGTCCGGTGAAAGAATTTATCACTCTGGGTTTCCCCGGATGTAAGAGAAAAAGGGAGAGTGGAAGGAGAGAGAGTGGGAGAAGAGAAGAAGAGAGAGTGGGAGGAGAGAAGAAGAGAGAGTGGGAGGAGAGAAAGAAGAGAAGGGGAGGAGGGAAGAAGAGAGAGTGGGGAAAAGGGAGGTATCTGGAGAAGAAAAAGAGAGTGAGAGGAGAAAAAGATAGGAGAGAAGATCGCCGCCCAGGGTCTACCTTTCTTGCTCTTGCCGTAGGCAGCAGGCGCCAAGAGAAGGATGGCGAAAACCGCTAGTGCCCCTATTTGCCGCCAGGAGCGCTGAACATCCTCCGAGGAGTCCATCGCTCACTCTGCCGCACACTTGTTTCTGCGAACAAGCAACAGGAAATTAGTATTCTGGAAAGCGGACCGCACGTGCATTTCAGAGTTGTTGAGAACGTACTTTTGAAACAGAGGACTACGACGTTATGAGACAATAAATGTTTGTATCCATATATTCATAAACGAAAGTTTTCAATAGCTATAGAAAAACCATAGTATAATACTGGAAGTAATGATATTGTAACACCCCCCGGTCGCCTCGTGAGAGAACGCCCGGTAAGCGGCCCGGAAATAGCTCAGTCGGTGATGGAAGGAATCGTTAAACAGATACTGGTAACATGAAACAAACACTTGGGTCACTGGTAAAAATTACTTTTATTCCTGGGCAATCAAATCTAATGCCCCAGGGAAGTTACATTAACAAATTGAATAGAAAGAAATGGGAAAATTGGGTGAAAAGAAAAGAATAGGAAAAGTTAGTATTCAGAGTAAAGCTTAAAAATTAGGAAGAAATATGACTAACGTTACAATGGCAAAATACAAAAGTTACAAATCTCCGTGCCATAGCGCGGCACCGCATCACAGAACTTTACACAAGGGCGAATGCCCATTGAATAATATTGCCTGGAAAATGGTCTTTGCGCGCCCGGGAGGGCGCGCGCGGTCGAGGAGGTGGCGGGCGTCCTTAAAAAAAAATTCAGCGGAGGTCGACGGCCTCCGGGGCCAACAGCTGGCGGTCGGGTCGTGACGTCACCAAAGGTCGGTGGCGCGAGGCGGCGTTGTAACGGCGTCTGGTAGTCTGGTTGAACTCGGAGCGGAGAACTGGCAGAACTCGGAGTAGCCGGGCGATCTCAATCTCAGTAACGTAGTAATTAACTATGCGTACCTCTGATTCTCATTATAATAATTGTCGAACACAACTTCGGACAGTTTAACAATCCTTCGGAGAAACGTTCGCCTCTCTTCACGGCGAATTCCCACCCCAGAGAATTTTCTCTGTCTACTGCAGTCGGCTCAATGCTCAAAACTCGCAGTAAAATAATATAAGTCCCACATAGGCACATTCGCCCGAATAATTCCCACCCCAGATAAGTTTCTCTCCCAACTGCCCTCAGCCTAGAACTCAGGCTCCTTCCGACAAAAATTACAAGTCTTTCAGAGACACACTGGTCTCTCTCCGACGAATAGTTACCCCCCCCCCAGAGAAGATTCTCTCCCGACTGCTCCCCGTCTAATGCTCTACACCTTCTGGCTGCTCTCTCCCTTCTGATATTCTGTCCGTCGAAATTGTATTAAGTCAACTTTTGCCCCCACCCAATTTTCTCGTATGCTCCAGCTCCTTATAATAGTCGCGTCGCTATTGGCCAAAGGAAATGGCGCATTACGCTATTTCAACCAATCGTGACGGGAGTAGTGAAAGAAGTTGCAACTCTTTGTGCCACTGTGAGCGTACAGAATTTTCTTATTCCTTCTAGAACATCAGCCATGCTTGCACAAGACAGGCGTTGTCCGGTGAAAGAATTTATCACTCTGGGTTTCCCCGGATGTAAGCGGGCGTTCTAGAAATTTCGCAGCCGTTCTTGCGAACACGTGCCTCTCTCAGTGAATGTGTCGACAACTGACCCTTTTAACGACCTTCTTAATGGGCCGGGGGCGCAAATGGCTGTCCGATAAGCGGAGTTGCGCGCGTGTCGCCATCTGTTTATCCTCCCAGTAGAACTCAGGGTGGCCGAGTCTGTTTGTTTAATTTTTGGTCCGGTGAATTTCGTTTAAAACGTATGAGGAAATCTGTATCGCTACAATATGTTATCGTAATTTTCTAACCAATATACACACAATGTTCAAAATGCAGTTTAACGATAAAAAAATACTTAAAAATCATAAAAAAAATTAACGTAAATATTTTTGACAACATCGATGTTTCGTGAAAAATATAACGATCTGAAAAAATCGAAAATAAAAAAGTGAAGTTAATGTATCAATGTTTTTCGTGGAAAATATAGATATTTTAAAACATAACTTAAGCCTGATCTCTGCAAACCAGACCGCTAGTTCAATTTTGACATGGGTTGTGTGGCTAAGAATTTTCGAATTTAGCACACCATGGTTCGAATTTGGCTTCCAGAGTTACTTACATTTTTCATCGTATAATTTCTTTTTTCAGAGAACTCTCGATTTGCTGTCACCTTTCAAGGACACCCTGAACAGCGCAGAACCGGTCGTCATTTAAAGCTGGACAATCTCTCCTTTGAATCCAAGTTCGGCCGCATTCATTTTGACATGAAGAACCTCTTTGGGAACGAAAAAATGTGTGAGTATGCTTTGCTAAAATCTTTATTTTATCGATAGTATTGTAAAACGAAATAGTAGTAGTAGTAATGGTAGTAGTAGTAGTAGTAGTAGTAGTAGTAGTAGTAGTAGTAGTAGTAGTAGTAGTAGAAGAAGAAAAAGAAGAAAAAGATGAAAAAGAAGAAGAAAAATAAGAAGAAAAAGAAGAAGAAAAAGTAGAAGAAAAATAAGAAGAAAAAGAAGAAGAAAAAGAAGAAGAAAAAGAAGAAGAAGAAGAAGAAGAAGAAGAAGAAAAGAAGAAGAAAAAAGAAGAAGAAAATAAGAAGAAGAAAAGAAGAAGAAAAAGAAGTTGACGTTAGCAGGCAGTGCCGATTTACCGCATGGGCGAACCCGGCGCCCGCCAGGGGCCTCGCTTTCAGGGGGCCTCAACATAATGAAAAACAACAAACTCGCTCTTCAAAAAGTATATTGTTTTACTTTCTCGCTTACTTTGTTTTACTTCGTAACTAGTAAAGTGAAATTATTGTAATGCTTCGGTGGACATCGGCGACTTTTTGACATGAAGACCTCGTATTGTCGGGCCCTGGTAACGAAGAAATGTATAAATCTAAGTAACTAATTGGCTGTCAGGGAGGGGCGCGTCCTAGGCACAAGTGCCAACGTTTCGGCTGCCATTCTGCGACCTTCCTCAGGGTGAAATGACAAAAACAATTAAAAACTATGTGTGATGTGCTGTGGGGACAAGTTAATTAGAAGTTACATTTTTATCCAGAAGCAAAACGAGAGGTCAACTCAGCATTTGCTCAAGGATCAGGGAAACTGGACGAAAACGTGATCGAGATGGGGGTCATTGACCCAGAAGCTGAAGTACAATACTTGTTACAGGTTCTTTACAATTAATTATACAATCCATATAATACATTAAATGTCAGTGTTAAAATTAATATTACTCTCCTTTTCGATGCTCTGTATAGTCTCTAATTGTATGGAAACAGTTGTGCAGCATAAAATATTTTACTTGGGACTTAAACTTTAGAATCGAATTTAATCGATTAATGTCATCTGGCAAGGTGTTGTAAATTAATGCACATGTATTATATGTGAATTTTTGTAGTGAGCTGTTGATACTGCACCTGATGAATATGATAACTACTTCGAATGTTGTAGTTATAGACATCAGCGTTTGCTGAAAATATATTCTCGCCCTTAAATAAGTCTTTTTTGACAAAAACTACTGATTCATATGTGAAGAGGCAAGGTAATGGTAAAATACCTATATTAATAAAGAGCGGCTTACAAGAATCACGTGAGTGGGGTTTGCTTATTATTCGTTCAAGTCTATTTTGTAATCTAAAAGTCGGGAGTTATAATATGCATTTCTTCAGAATATTATGCCGCATCTCAGACGGGAATGAACATTCTCGAAATATACACAACGAGCAGTATGGACGCTGAAGAACTCTGAAAGCGTTGCACAAAGAACTTAATTTTGTGTTAAATTCATTTAAATGGACGTTCCATTTAAGGACTGAATTGAAAACCTAAATTGTGTTACCTTAACATCAGTCAATGGCACACCGTTCATTTTCAGTGAAGTGCAGAGCTGTTTATTTGAAATGGAAAAGTGCGTTGAAGCAGTTTTCTTTTCATTTACTATTAATTTGTTATTACGGAACCAATTTGAAATATCTGATATTGTACTATTTACAGTTTCTTTATTGCAAAGAATATTCGCATCATCCACAAGGATAACTGTTCTTCCGTTTCTAATCGTCGAAGGCATATCGTTTACGTACAGTAGGAAGATAATAGGGCCTAAAATCGATCCCTGCGGGACTCCACATGCAATTACCAACGAATCAGAACGGTGTGTACATAATGTACATAATGTACATAATTCCAGTAAGGAATTTCTACTCTCTGAGATTGTAGTTTAAGGTACGAACATAAGCAATCTAGAGCAATACTGCGAATTCTATTCGAAGGTCATTTTTAAAATAGGATATTATGATCTATGACGTCAAAAACTTTTGAAAGATCTAAAAATAATCCAATAGGTGCTTCGTTTTGATCCATGGATGAGGCGAAATCTTTAAGAAAAGAAAATACGGCTGTTTCCGCAGATTTTGATTTTCGAAACCTATGTTGGCAATCTGAAAATGCGTCGTGTTTCGTGTGTCGTGTAAATTCGAAAATTCTCAGCCACACAACCCATGGCAAAAGTGAACTAGCAGTCATGTTTTCAGAGATCAGGCTTAAGTTATGTTTTAAAATATCGAATATTTATTTTGTAGGCTACCTATTATTTTGAGAATTTCATTGGAAGAAGTCTCGAAAACGAAGATCGTGCCTAAAGTTTTTGGGGAAATGTCTGATGTTGAATTTTGTGGCTAAAGGCCCTTTGTGAAATCGGCAGCAATTTGCGAAAAGTTTTGGTTAACTAGCCACTAGGAGAGTAGCCACTGTTGCCGGATCGTTTACATTTCCATCGTTATATTTTAAAACAATATTCTCTACAAGGTTTATAGTTGACTTGGTCAATTTTTTTAGTATATTCCACATTGCTTTTGTTTTATTATTTGAGTTCAAAATAATCTGATCATGTTTCATGATTTTAGTCTGCCTTATGACTTTTCTTAACAATGATTTGTATTATATTATCCCAAAACTAGAATTAATTACGTCAGGCGTCTAATTACGACAGTCAGATCGCCAACCAAACAGAACATTGGAAGTTACTGGAGCAATAGCTTATTTTTTGAGGTGATACATGGCGGTGTGGCAACGCTCCGACCATGCCACTGCGCAGGGGATATACGAAACTGCAACCCTTTGAGTCGAGACTGCCAAGAGGAGTCCGCCGTATAGATCTCAGCTGTTTCGAATGCGTTGTACATGTCTGGACTTGCCTGTCTGCAGCGAACCTGACGAACGCGCTGATGAACCAGCACAGTCAGCTGCTGGGCGAGCAGGCGGGGCCCGCCGTGGACCTGGTGTTCTCCGAGCTGTACCAAGGCCTCCTGCAGCGCTTCTTCGACGTGATGGTCCTCGACGACCTCTTCCCCGACCTCCCACACAACTCACTCTAACGACGCTCTGCTGCGTCGGTTATTTATTTATTTGTTTATTTATGTTTTTATTTATTTTGTTTATAAATTTATTTACGAAACATAAACGTTGCGAACAAACAGTTTTTATCTCTATATTCAGTCATTCTTCCCTTTCATTCATTCCTTCCTTTCCTCTTTTCATTCATATAATCATTGGTTCAACTATAAACAATTGTTTCAAATATATTTCAATAAGATCCTTTGCCCCCTTCAATCTATTGCTCCAAAATATTTGTGTATCAGGAGGTTTTGTAGTTGCATATTTGCGACTGACTGTCCGTTGAAAAGGCTGTCGAAACCAAAGAGGACAAAATATCATATATTTGCGTTTAAGAATAAAGCAAAGTTTTGAGTCTTAAGAGATAGCACAAAGATATTTTTTTCTCCTTGAATTCTTGAAAAAACAACAAAAAAAATTCTAAAGAAAATGTTAGAAGGCACCTCGGTTTTAATTTGAATGTGACTTTCGGAATACCTAAGAAAAACATAAAGTCTATTAATAGTAATCTGGGAGAAAAATAGTGGAACTGTAAAGATGTAAATAGTTACTTGAAATTGTTTTTCGAAAAAGTTTCAATTTGGCCCCTCGTTTAAATGCCCATATATCCATAACTAATTTTTAATGAGGAATTAAAAGTTTGCCTTGCATCCCGCAGGAAATTAGAAATATTATTAATTAAAGAGCACGCTCTACATCAAAATGTCGGTGTGATTGACTGATAGATTAGAGATCTTAGCGCGTCAACTTCTAAGGACATTAGTCGCGTAAATGTGGGGCTTGCGTCATCCTCCAGAGGAGGTGGAGATCTTTCCCCGTTGGATGGTGAGGTCTGGCGCCGACCTACCGTCGGCCAGCGGGGTCCCCCATCCAGGTATCTGCGGGGCACCGCACCAGCCGGGGCAAGCTCCAAGCATCCGACCGGTCTCCCGACAAGTAATGTAGTGCATATACGTGCATGAGTAAATAAGAGGTGAAGATAGGACTAGGAAGAGGAAGCAAAGATCGTGCGCGGTCGGTGGCCCGTTTATTAGGATAATGCCCCAGCATTCGCCTGGTATTGATCGGAGAAATCACGGGAAACTACCGAGCCGGCCGCTAGAATTCTCCTCCAGACACCGACTGAATTCGACCTACCTATCTAATGTCGAAACTCCTGCTGCCGTCGAGACCGAACCTAGGATCTCCCGATAAGAGGCACTACAGTGACATAAGTTGATGCCCTGAGCCACATCTCTCTTGGAGCGGTCTTGTGTAGTGAGTGGTTTTTATTTGTAGAGATCATTCCGCGCGTGGTTGTCTTCTTTTTCATTTTCGCCTTGCCCACTTGTTGGGACGTGTGGCATCCCGGCATCTCTCTAGTCTGTTCGTGTGTTGTGTACCTTTTCAAGATTCATCAGTGCTTTAGGGCGTCAGATTCACCTCCCTATTAATTCTTGGCCTTTATCTTTTCTGTTGTATTCTATGATATAAGCTTCTTCTCTTCTCATCATGCTTGGCTGTCCACGCCGCGTACTTGAACGTTTGCGTGTGTGCCGTGGCACGGTTCGGGCCTTTCCAACCCACCATGCATCTCCTGTTAAAACATTCTTTCCTTTTCCTTCCCTTTGTCCAAACAGAGGAACGAGAGGGCAAAGTATGACATGGACAGACGGAGAAAGTAACGCCAATGGGTCTCCGGACCGCGACATGTGACCCATCTGCCGCCACTGTACCTAAACGCTATAACGGTCAACGCTTAATCGGACAACGCTTAAACGGACAACCCTTAAACGGACAACGCTTAAACGGACAACGCTTAAACGGACAACGCCTAAACGGACAACGCTTAAACTGTTTGAAACGTCGCCAAGGGCCTCCGAGCTGCAGCGACAAGTGGGAGCTGGTGTGGACGTAAGAGTCTCCGTCGCAGCATTAGGGCGGGGAGTCTGAGACATGCTACTCTGAAGTCCCTTAGTGTCATTTCAATGATATTTAAAATTGGTGCAGCTGGCAAGGACGCAAACTACTATATACCAAATAATTTATTCCCAAAAATTGTGAAAAATAGTAAATATTGTCACTTTAGTAACAGTAATTAGAGTTGGGGCAATGGGATAAGACGTTATGTTCTTTACGCGAACCAGATCCTGTCTCTCTTTCTTTTTTTTTGTCTCTCTCTCTTACAAAAAATCTTGCTTTGCAATAATTGGGGAAATTATACTACTCGTACTTTATAAAGTAGAAGGTGCGAAAAACCTTAACATTCTATAGTTTTATCTAATCTAAGGAACAGTGGGGATGGCTATATTTCTGGAATTTGAGAAACCTTTGAAATAAATAGTTCCGAAATTGATACATTTTCTACAATTCATTGCAACATTCAAATTTTGCCTAAGACGACGAAAAGCTTGAATACGCTACACACCCTCTGGTTTTTTCCTAATATAAGTGCTCCATAACGAGAACCATATCATTTGACGAAAATGATTGTGAGGATGATAAACTGCTTCTGATAAAACTAATGAAAGAAACCGACATCCACTGTGCAAAGATGAATATGTGACTCAGTAAGGTATTTACACCGATGTCCGCTCAGAGAGTCTTCCTGATTTTCACACATTATACTGCATGTGGTTATGGTCTGCTGGGGTCATTAATAGTCACTTGCTATCCTTGTAATAGTTGCTCGGTTTCTAGGAATTAAGAAAAAGTCACTTCTCCTTATCGAAGGCAAGCTATGCTCGTTATGGGTGATCTTCTGTGTAGATATTAAGTAGTTTCCGTTACGAATAGAACGACTTGTTTTGTGGTGTTCTGTGGAACGCGAAGATTGCATGCAAGTGTAAGAGTTCTTGCTTCGAGTATCAGTATTTTATTTTTTATAGTGTAATGAGCGGGTTAAGTGACTTTCATGTGTCCCAAGTGCCCAATTTCCTTATATCTTGGGCGAAAGCTTTATAGCTTTCTAGCGGACCCGACAGTGCTTCACTATTGCAGGGCATCAAACAAATACAATTAAAGTTCAAAATCAATTTATTCAATAAAGATTAACTATGCATTAACGTAACTTTAAATACGTATTAAATACTCTTCAAAAATAAAATATTCGAATAATCTCCACCGCCAGTATTTGGTTCAGATTTCCTGCTCTGTAGATCCATGTTATTCGATATTAGGAGTCGAAACCAGGCGTGTGGTTCAACAAGCTATTCATGAAACGTCCTTCAAGGCCTTCTGAGAACGGCGTAGAGCCCAACTCGACGATTAACTTTGCCAAAACAACTTTACACATGTCCAATTTAATTCAAACCATTCTTTAAATACTCTTGATACTAATAAGAACAAAGTGTAAAAATTTCGGCGAAATCAATCGAGTTGTTTGTCTCTATATGCGAGAGACAAACGCAAGTTCTCAGACCAGTAATCTAACAAACAAGCTACAGACTGCGCGCGATCTTTCCTTCTCCTTCCTTGTCCTAACGTCACCCGTTACTTACACACACTTACATCCACCACACTACCACACATGCCGGGAGACCGGTCAGGAGCTTAGAGCTTGTCCCGGCAGGGGCGGTGCCCCGCTGGTGGTAGATATCTTGTTGAGGGGAAAACTCTGCTAGTTGACAGGTATGTCGGCGCAGAAACTCAGCGTCCAGCAGGGGAAGATCATCCCCACTTCCGGAGGAAAAATGCACTGTACTTAGGGGACTAATGACCTGAGTCGTTGACGTGCCTAGAATCACTGAGCATTCAGACAATCCAAAAGTACAACTCGGCCACCATTGCCGCAGAGAAAGAGACAACATCCAAGATCGCCTCCTCAATCCGACTTTCCCCTCTAGTCATCCTCCTGGATCATCAAAAACTCTCATCCCAAGAAGGCAGTTGCGACGATACCCAACGAGGAAATCATGCGACAGGAACACATAAAGGTCCAGCTTACAAAGGAAGGCCCGTTCTTGACTACATCCATCCAACCAAGAGCTTGCGCCTACACTAGCACATCCGACAGTGCCCAAATAGATGAGCGCACTTCTGCCATTGTATTGACTCCCCGTAGGAGGGACCGCCGACCACGGAGGTCGCGCTTCCTGGTGGTAGATTGTAAACGGCTACCCGTCCCACAATTTTCACGGCGGCACGCACGTCGTTAGCTTCAAAGTGGAGGCAGTGAGTAGGTGACGCTACCGAACTTTGGTCTGGATTGGGCGTGGTATCCGTCAGCCGACATCCTCTGTGCAGTTAGCGGCGAATCTTAAACCCGCATACAAAATTCCACGTACTAGGTTACGGCGACACTCACGTCGATAGCTTCAAGGTGGAGGCAGGGAGGACACGGAATGTGAGACCCCAGTTGGCATTGGCTGCGTCGTGGCAGAGACCTGACACTATGTGCAAAGAGAAGGGACTTGACCCTGTACATTGTGAGAGGCGCATTAATTCGACTCTGGTGCTAGCCTGAAAAGCTTGTAGCTCTGAGTTGGCAGGGCGGCCCGATCCAGGCAATAAATAGGCAGGTTCCCGAGAGGGGTAACTGGGACCTGGCGCGATCCAGGTACCACACTGAAGGTCTTCTTGCAGTGGATGGGGTAGGGGCGGATATAGGCCAAAGAGCCTATATGCCCAATCCGGGGAGCAATCCTCCTGAGAGAATGACGAATTGTGTGGTGCGGTAGACCACGCGGGCGTACTATATACAATGTATTGACTAGGAGAGCGATGCACGGGGGAAAGGCAGCCGAGATCCCTGGAGGTGGAAAGCGAACAGGAACCAACACCGTCACAACGCATGGGCCCCCCACTCCCACCAGCGCCTCCTCCACAGAAGGTCTGGAAGAAACCTCCAGTCAATGCATGCATCCTTTACGTAATTACCTACCTAATCATTCCAATGTTTTTATTGACCTTTACAGCGGACAGAGTGCAGCCATGTATATAATTAATGGTGGGAGATCGCCTAAGAGCCTTGACTCCCTATATTACCGATGACGGTGCACGTACAGAGATAGAATGCAGCTCGGATTTTCTGCGCTTAGGTACAGTGGGTAAGGTTGATGGTGGGAATGAGCGGGGGAATGCAGATAAATCTAATTTGCACAACCAGAAATGTAACCGTTCCAAAATAACTTAATACTACCTAGCTCGAGGACGATTACAACATGTAATGCAGAAATAAGAAAATGAATAGAGGTGTCCAAGAACGGGCGAAAAGACACACCAGGATTATAATCTACGTGATCTAAATAGAATTTTTAGTCCTCACACATTTCTAAGAAACTTTCTCGTAATGAAGATATAGCTAATTATTTTTTATAACATACACAATTACCATTTTAACAGACTATTCTCCGGTGTTTGTTTGTAAATACGTTTAACTTCGAATGATGCGATGCTGTGCCCAACCTTTCCCAGGTCGTGAGTCGTAGCACTCATTTCAAGTAATTTTTCAGTATCAGTTAAAGTTTGTCACTAAACGAGCAGAAAAAGTCGCTGTCCTTGTTGCGTGCAGTTTTATGAATGGAGATCACTTCGAACATATTGAACCATACATTTTCAACGCAAATGTTCAGGGAAGTTGTATTGACTGGTTAGGATAAGAAGGAAATCAACAAATTTTGTCGTTGATAGGAAAACTAAGCTTTAATTTTACCAAAGAGCATCACTTCTCTCCTGTATTAGATATTCGGTGCGTACAGTACTCGTGTAGTTTTAATCTGTGTCAACATTATTTGTTTCTTTTTATTAAGTTATTAGATGTTTTGTTTCTACCAACCAGACATTGTGACGGGATTTGCTGACAATGTATTTTTTTACTTTCGAAGTTCATACAATATTTTCCAACATATTTTGAAATGCTCAAAAACTAATGCTATTGTAACGTTTCTCGTGGTGAATTAAAACCAACACAATATTTACAACGAAGAAGGTTTTATTCGGGAACTAAACTACTACACTAAAATCTACTGACACTAAAAACTACTTGGTCTATTTACAGATATATTACACTTAATTATTTACACTGTTACACACGACTCCGTTCTCTTGATTTATTTACACAGTTCACCTCTTACACACTATTTATTTAAACAGTTCTCTTCTTACACACTATTTATTTAAACAGTTCTCTTCTTACACACTATTTATTTAAACAGTTCTCTTCTTACACACTATTTATTTAAACAGTTCTCTTCTTCTACAGTATCAGTCAGTCCATGCACTGTCCACGGTCCACTACACTTGACCACAATTCCCCTGTGCAGACCACAATTCCTTGCGCAGACCACACTTCACTGCGCACACCAGGGTCCACTGCACTGCTGTT
This sequence comes from Gryllus longicercus, assembly GCA_038098605.1. Classification (NCBI taxonomy): domain Eukaryota; kingdom Metazoa; phylum Arthropoda; class Insecta; order Orthoptera; family Gryllidae; genus Gryllus; species Gryllus longicercus. The sequence goes on along the minus strand of JAZDUA010000209.1, from coordinate 1,198,504 downwards.
TACCGCGATGCCCACTTCACAGCTCAGCTTGCACTGCAGACTTCAAATTGCTGACTGCTGTTTCCCTACTGCACCACTGCTTACCGCGATGCACCCTTCACAGCTCAGCTTCCCCTGCAGACTTCAGACTGCTGACTGCTGTTCAACCACTGCACCACTCTTCACCGCAATGCACACTTCACAGCACAGCTTTCACTTGGACACACTGACGGACTGACGTCTTACTGCTCACGTCTGCTAACTCTGACTGACTTCTGTAACTCTCTTCTCACTCTCTTCTGTGACTGACTCGCGGCCGCCGGCAGAGGCGCATTTATACCTGCCCGGCTCATTCTCGGCGTTTCTCCGCGGCTCGCGGATTGTCCGGAACCGTCTAGTTCGGGGGAAGGGAAGGGCGGCGGCAGATGACGCAATCCACGCGCAGCGACTTCGGCAGGTGATGCAATATTCGTTACACTATGATACGAAACTATGGAATGTCAGGCTGCTTAGGTGTCATACCAAATAAGTGAAGACAGTAATAATTGTACAGTTAATTCAGTAACAGTAACATTTATTGAACCCTTTCTTGATTCTTATTTTTCACGTTGTTCATTCTAATTTATTCACTCATACTTGAATAATACTTTCCCGTCTGTGGAATACAATGACTCTTGCAATAAAATGTGTTCAGTTTAATTGTGTTTGATTTTGTTTTCTAAAAGTTGAAGTCACGAAACAACAACGATTGTGGTGTTTCTCTATTTTATGAATAATATTTCTGTCTACTTGACAGATAGGGTTGGAGTAAAGCCATGTTGCCACTTATTCGGGCAGCAGACATGGCCGTGTGATCATTCTTGCATCGGACTAGGCCATCTATCAGATCACAACAGCGACAGTAGCAAGAAACAATGGATCACACAACGGTAGACGACACAGAATCGCTCACACAATGCATAATAAAATAGCTAATGGCGCTCTTAATTGTCAGTTGCTGCGTGCAGTAAGATTTAATTTTGTTTATTAAGTATCGGAAACTCTACAGTGACATCATTACACTTTGAAGCCTCTGATTGGGTAACGTATCCCCCTCTCCCCTGACAGTCGCAAGCTGTCATGTAAACAGAAATATTATTCAGACAATAAGTTACAGATTGCAAGGAAAGACACAGGATCAAGCAAAATCATTATGTTACATTAATGCCAGGAGTCAGCTTAATAAAGTCACCTTGAGGATGTAGAAGCGACACGAGATCGACTTGGCGGAATGCTACGAGAAAAAGCAAGTAACTTTTACCGCGTGTGTCATACACTATTTTAAAATATCCCTTCAGACATTCATTTTATTTTATTCAAGCATACAAATTACTGTGTTACATAAGATCAGTAGTAGCTGCACAGTTGTATCTGAACATCTGAGCGTCGTCTCACTTTTAGCACTTGTGTTAAAAATTGAATTTATAGCACGATTTGCATCAACGCTTTTCCGAGAGTCTGTATAAAATATTTATGATACGAGTGGTAAAAGTGACATTTTATTTTGCTAGTAGAAAAGGTTGGAATACAATGCCGATAGGCCGAGGGACAATTCTACGAGCAAAATAAAATAATTTTTACCACACGCGTCATTCACTATTTTTTAGGCAGTCTTACTGGCTTTCAGTTTTTTTAAAATTCAAGTATACAAATCATTATGTTACATTAATGGCAACAGAAACTTATACGGCCAGGCGAAAGTACTTTGTTTTCTTTGTTGTACTCACTGTTTTATCTGATGACATGAGCATCGTCTGATTTTAGCACTGGTGCTAAAAATTAAAATTTAGCACGCTATGCATGCTGTGATGAACCGCTTTTAGTAGTGGTTCTCTAAAATGTAAATGAAGATGTGTGTTAAGAGCCAACCAAAACACGGTTCGTGGTTAAATGCGCGTAGGAGAATGTTACATACAATAATAAATGAATGGCGCAATAAAATATATTAGCCAATTGATAGACTAAGAAAGACCAGCGACTTTTGTTAGTAAGCACGGAAGAGGAGATTTTTTGGTTTGAGTAGTGGTAAGAAATGTATTATGTGCACAAAGCGAGAAGATCGCATTTACACAGTAAATTAATTTTACAAAACTTAGACTGCTTGTAAATTCAACGCAACAAAATTGGGGAACATTTTGGCAGAAACCTTTTATTAAATTCAAAAAGGAAATAAAATTTGGGGGACGAGGATACACAGCAACAGAACCTGGTCGCCATGGAGATCGGAACATCGACTAATATTGTTTTCTACAGACAGAAGAGTATTATGAACCTTCAGTGTTTGAAATACTACATTTTCAAATCAGTCAGACTGGAAATACTACATTTCTCGAAGGGCAACATTTGAACAATGATGGGTAATCACAGAAGACATCATAATCAGTCAGATGTGTACACACGTAGCTAATACTTTTTATATATGTAAATAAATAGTAGAGATATTGTTTTTGTTGTTTTTGGTAATTATTATGTTTAAAAAGGTCATTTGTTTGTAGTGCGTGTGATAGGAATGTGTTACATAGGAGCAGATTGTTGAGTAATAAATGACGAGTAAAATCATTATATTGTGATGAATGTGTGAGATTTGATAAAGTTTCTCGCCGTGCTTCATATATAAATAAAAATGCAATAATAATAATCATAATAAACGCAAGCTACATTCCATAAGGAACGGGTCACAGAGCCATGTTTGCCTGCCCGATGGGTTCTCAGCGAATCGTGGATTGAATGATTATTTCGTGCTTCAGGGCGGGTCAACGGATGCGATTATTTTCCCCGTAAGTGTAGTTGATGTTTTTATCACAAGAGGTATTGTTCTTCCACAGATGTGTTGTGAAATCCAGCACCGAGCAACGAGCCTTCGGGAGGTTTTCCCATCTAGCTATTTCCCACTAGCCGGGGCATGCTCTAAGCCAACAACTCACCCGACATGTATGGTAGTATTGTGTATGTAAGTGTATGTAAGAGGTGAGGATAAGACAAGGAAGAGAAAGGGACGATCTCGCGTGGTGTCTAACATTCCCCTCAGGAAACCACCGGTCAGAGCAGCTACCCTATACAATTCTTCAGCGACTGTATTCGACCTAGCTATCTTAGCTAGTATCAAAAATCCAGTCACACCGCCAGAAGTGCATTTATGGTAGTGTATTGTAATGTAAGGGATGAGGATAGGACAAGGAAGAGAAAGGGATGATCGCGCGTGGTGCATGACACGTTTGTCTGGGTTCTACTATGAATCCCATCCAAAACCCCCCGATCAGAACAGCCTCTCTAGAATTCTTCAGCGACTCTTCGACATAGCTTGTAGCAAGTGTCACAAATCCAGTCACACCGACAGAACTCCCACCTTACGACCTCCCGGACACGGGCCCTGTCTGGACATCAATTGACGTCCTGAGCCACCTCTCCCGGTGCGAACGAAGATAGAAGATCCCGACCGGCCGGGCGGGCGGCCTTCGGCTGGGGCGAGTTGCGCAACGCACGGGGGCAGAGGCAGGGGGGCGTGGCCCGTGCGAGGGCGGGGACGTTCACTGCGTCGGATGCGACGTCCATTGCAAGCACAGCGTCTGCCAGAGAAGCACGCTGTGTTTGGAGGAGAAGACGTGCATGCCTCCAAGTGACGACTGCGACGCTCTTCGCCATCAGGTAACGTCTGGCCGGCGGGGGCGAGCTCGGTCCGAACGAGTGGCAGCTCCTCCTGCGCTAAGAAAATCAGGGGTCTGTTTCACCAATGGCTATTAAAGTCATTGTGAAATAAAAAGGCTGAGGTTGGAGTAGCCAATTCGTAGTCGGGTTAGCACGACTTGTTGTCTTCAATTAATTTTGTGTTGTAGAGAGTTCTCCAATATATTTCTTCTCGCCAGGTGTAATTTGGAGGAAAACTTTACTACTTGCAGCCCCAAAAGTTCCTTTTACATAGCTAATTTATGTCTTCTAGATTATCACCTGTTACGTTTTACTTTCCTGTATACGTACGTATATACGGAAAGTTATGTAATGCAGCGAAAAATAGATTTCGAGATTTCAACGGAAATACACATTTTGGTGTCCCCAGATACCGAATTCTTTTTTTTTCAAAACGTCCGTCCGTCTGGTGCATGTGAATAACATTAGTGCCTAAACCATGTGTAGGATTTTTTCTAAATTGATGAAAATGCGGCCCATTTCGCCTGAGTTGAAGCTCTGCGATTTTGAAAATCAGTATTTTTTGGGTGTACTTTACATGAATCCCTTGGGACATTTTCAAAATTTTCTCGAAAACCACTCAAACTTTTTTTCTTGAAAGTGCTTGTAAGAATAGAATAATATACACTTATATGGGATGGGGTGGCATAGGTCCTATTTTCAGGTTTCACTCTAATATTTTAAAACTTTTCGGGGCTCTTCCTACAACTACAAAATTAAAGAGAGATTGTTCTTTCAAATGAAATGTGTTCTCCGCAGTGTGTTGTTTTATATAAATCATGTACATTTTTTTGAAAATGTTAGTAGTTTTCGCGTATTATTGCGAGCAATATGTGCAATAAAAAATAAATAGAAAAACAAGATTTTCTCAAAAAAGGCTCCAATTTTTTTCTTTAAACTTGTGATTGGGATAGTGCTAAATATTCTCTGTTAGATGACATAAACGCCATATTGTTGTACTATTTTGTTTTTCAAAAATTACGAAAATGTAATTGTTTTTCTTGTCTCTCGCGTAGTTAATATTTATATTAGCGGCAATTTGCTCACATTGTATTTATGAGTACATGTCATATAATGTTTCTCGAAAACTCAACCTTTTTGTGTGAAAACTAACTCAAAACTATAGTATTTGTAAACACTATAGTACTTGTGAGTTAAAGTTATTTGTGAGTAAAACTTCTAATGAAGTTTTTCGAAAACTCAAATTTTTTTTGAAAAGTGCTTCAAATCTCTAATTTACAATAGAGTCTAAGCGCCATTTTCTTTAAAACGGCTGCAAATTTTGCACGAAGAACACGCAAGAAAATTGCAATTTAGCACGAGATTTTACTGTTCTTTAATAGTCTCGAAATAAAATTTCCTTTTTAGTATTTGGAAACCGAAAAAGTACAGAATTTTAAAAACAAATGTACTTTGGGCGGCGATAGATGGCAGCTAGCAAGAGTATGTGACAAGTCCAAATAGCTAGCCGAGATCACTGAAGCACCACTAGTTTCCTTTCTTTCTTTGCAGTTCTTTTTCATTCTCAATACCCGCATTGTCAGGGGTGTCACTCAACACTCTTCTCTGAGTTATTTTTCCTCCATTAATTAGCCTGGATCTCGCTTTTGGATAGGGTCTTAGGTCTTCAAACGAAACTCCACTGGGGCCTGAGGCTTTATTAACTAAAATGAAACTTTCAATTTCGATTTTCGGAGAGGAATCAAGATCTGTTATTTGATGCAGAGAGAGAGAGAGATAGAGAGAGAGAGAGAGAGAGAGAGAGAGAGAGAGAGAGAGAGAGAGAGAGAGGGAGAGAGGGAGAGAGGATGAGGAAAGAAAGAAATCGAATCGTTTATTTAGGAAACCCATCAAACGGCAAGATCTAAAATACGCATTTGCGGCGGATAATTGTTCCAAGACGAAAGACATATCGTACAGTGCATATTTATATGAAAAATATTAATTTATCAACTGCATTAATAAATGAAAATATTTTGAAATCAGAAAAAATGGGAGAATATTTGTTCGTTTTCTTGAAATGAAGAATTTGGTGTTTGACGGGTTTCTGAAATAAACGATTTCATTGTGATGATGAACGACCGGTGACCAAATTATTTGGGAAATCAGGGAGAGTGAAAGTTTTGAAATTTAATGGACTAATTCCAGTGCAACAAAATCCACATAAAATATTCGTTGGGAATGAGTAAGTGGAAAAGTAATAGAAACAAACGTTGGTATATGATATAAAGAAACAGTGTGGACAGAAAGTCATCATCAGCCCTTTTGTACGCTTTTTTAAATGGAGCAAAAATTGTCCAACGGCTAAAGGGAGGGAGTGAAATCTATTATCTTTATCTAATTCAATTGCTTTGAGAGTGACACGTAATTCATAGTTATCAAAAATCACTAAAACAGGATGTTCCTCTGAGTAATTGGTATTTTTTAAGCGCTGCAAATACTGTTCAAATGTTTTACAAGTCATACGACCACTAGAATTGACAGCAACGCCGTAACCACCAAGTACTCCCAACTTCTGTCATTAACACTGACGAGGAAATCTGAAACTCGCAGCACTCCCTGCTCAATAGATGGTCACAAGATGCACTCATTCACTAGACATCATACTAGAGACTTGTTTATCGTCTTCATTTGCAATGACCTTGCCAGGCCGTTGCGCCGGTGTAAATCCTGTCTCATGAAGATTGCATATAAATGGTTTCCCAAATGAAACGCTTTCATTTAGAGAGCATTAATTCGAAAACAAATCATTGACAGTGTTTTCATTGAAAGGTGACGTTCTCCCCAAACGCATATCCTGAGGACGTCTTACAAAAACCTATCTTTGTGGCGAATCATGAAGAATCTTTCTCAGTCTTTATTAGTTTATTTATTTATGTACCAATGTTTAGGAATATTCTTCCCGTTAGCAACAGCATAGCCAAAACTAAATCTACGAACGTCCTACGAGACAAACCATAATTTAATTACATGCTGTATTTAACTATGTTTCCAGTTCTTCTTATTCCTCATTTGTAAATAACTGAGAGCTGTTGTAATTGGCTTGAGCCTGTCTATGTTGAACCTTTCCATGTTGTATTAGGGGTTCTGTGTTGGGGGATGGTTTTAAGTCTTCTAGGGATAGTAAATGAAGTATCAATGTTAATTTTAGCTCATGGGCCATTCATATAGTGGTTTTGGACAAATTGGATGGCGAATATAATACGAGTAGTACATGATGCTGGATGCTGTGTTACAGCAAAGGATGCTGTGTTGATGGATATTAATACACGAGTCTGATATTACGATATGAGTGAGGAACAAGCGAGTATTGTAAACTTTATACGAGTGTACTAATACCCATTACATCGCGTTACATACAATACTTTTTCTATAAATTATCGTAACTTTTGTAAGTGAAACTTTTACGTTCAATCGCTTCGTGGAAGTTGACATGCAGGATTCAGCCAAGGTCACCTAACTCTCTAACCCTATCCTTTCTTGTAGAAGGTAGCTTTGATTACCAGTCCACCTGAGCGGGAGTACTGCACTAGTCAAATAAGATCAAAATGATCCAATTTATTTTAAATAATATTCCACGTAAAAATATTAATTGGCGGAGGTGATATGCAGAAACAGACTGTGAACTGTCAGGTGTGACCTTTTGGCATATCAATCCCCGTCATGCTTCTCTAACTTATTTTCTTACCTGAACGTTGGACCACTCTTGAAGGAGTTATGAGACTCGTATGGCTGCAAGTTAATTATTTTGGGAGTGTCCCATTACTCAGGAATAAATGAAAGCATTGAAATTAATAATATAACTGAATCGTAAAATAAACATTACAAGGAGTTTGTGAACAAATTATGATATGAATTACTGAATCAGATATGCAAAAGGAGATGAAGTGTCCTTGTAGCGCATAATTAAGAATAAAGTCTCTGAGCATACAAGTAATAGCACATAATGGTTTTCGTAGATTGTTAGGATGTGCCTGTGAAAAGACGTCGTAGAACACATAAACAATACGGGTGAGTAGCTCCATCTTCTGAGATCGCAGACATTGTCGGGTTGCCACCTGACGATTGCGTGGTGAGGGGACACGCACACACACGCACGCACATCCAGGAATACTGTTTGCCCACGTGCTGTCGGCTGTCAAACGCTCGGACAAAGTATTTTGCCAGTGTTGTCGTGATTGGCAAGGTCACGTAAGGAGTTCATGTACATGTAGCTGAGCTCGATGATACATAACTAATAGCATATACTGTGCAATACGCAATCACCAATTATGAGCTGTAGCGAATGCAGTTAATAATTCTGTGCATACTGTTATCAGAACAACCGTTTTACACATTGCACCAGTTGTATGTAGTTACCAGAAGCCGAACTAGTTTTGCCACATTCTTGACAAGTCATTACATTAACAAAATAACTTACGTACATAAATGTACGTATGTATATTTCCCACAATAAGATCACATTGTTCACGATGCACTAAGAACAAGTTCTGCGAATGACAATTCGGTGTCAATGTGTCAGTGTCAGCGTCACACAATTTCAGTGTCTCCGAAGAAGAAATTTTGCCCATCTTTGATCTTATACAATGGATACGCGATTTTGGCATAGTCTTTTACAAATTTTCTAAAATAACTTATGAGGTCTAGAAAGCTCTGACCTTGTTTAATTGTCTTAAGATCAGGAAAATATTGTACCGCTTTTATCTTGGTGCAGAAGTTACAGTGACATTTTTAACAAAATAGCCTAAACATTAAACGTAGAACTTTGCAATTTTTAGAATTAAATTCTAGACCATTTTCTGTTGCTACTTTCAGGACGTGAACGAAGTTGTTGAATGTATCTTCAAAATCCACACCTTGTGTGATTATATCGTCCATGAAAAGAACTGTACTTGACTTTCTCGTTAAATGTTTAAAAATATTATTGGTATATTTAAAAAAGATTTGGTGGGACAATTTGGTGGGACAACCCAGAAGGCGTCTTTATAAATGCTTACTGCAATTATATAAAACACGCGGCAGTGAACCGGGGCGTCTATTTTGTTGTCGACTAATGGCATCAATAAACGATCCCTTACAACTTTTTTAAAATTTTACAATCTGAAATCGATACACTATTATGAAAATTAATTATCTCTCTTATAAAATCCGCTATATTTTCCCTGCGTTGGGCATGCCATTGAGACAGTTCAATATTCAGCTCCCTAATATAATTATCCAATTTGTATGTCTTCCTAACGTTGTCTAATTATTACCCTTATTATTTATTTCAAATTAATGGAGTGGCTAGCTCTAATTTTTATAAAGGTTTTGGGCGTTTGCATACTTACATTATCTCAGGTATTGTCTTTCTTCTCGTGGGCTAGAAAATACCGCTCATACGAGTATTCGGATGGTAATAATTTAATTGGTTAGGAATTATTCTGTTATTTATTTCGTTAACTAATCTTAATCAAAAATCAAACAACTTGTAAATTGTTATGAAAACATGAAGTGTTGGACAAAATTAATGTTTTTCAATATTATATTTGTTTTTAAAATTCGACAATATCTCATTATATTTCACTACTGCTACCTATTTTTTTGATGGCCATCGAATATCCATTTTTAAGAAAATGACAATGTTTTCCTAACTTAATATTATACCTTATAATGAAACGTGCCTTGGCCTAGCTAAATTGTTGTAAACTTGCCTTTGCGAAGATATTTCAGCAATCTTGGCGTTGTGACGAGATCAGCGACTATTTCCATATGTTGACGCTTTTGTACCTTTCGGTGCGATGTATCTCTTATCTCGGTTTGTCTTTTATGTTCTCGCAGATGAAACACCGTTTCCGCAGGTCATATGTCACTTGAATTCTTGTAGCCTTGTGTTTGATGTTCTTTTGTTGCAATAGTTCGTTTTTTGTTTCCTTATTGCGGTACTTGCCTTCTTCCTGCTTCTTCTGTGCGGATGGCTTTCGTCCTTTTGATTTATATTTCATCGTCCCGTGGGCCTCTAAACATTTATTGAGTTCTTTGATATTTTTTGCACTACACGAAATGGCTTTGTAGTTTACGTGATATTGTGTTTCATGGATGAGTGCTTGCTCGTCAATTGTTCCTTAACTAGTTATTTCCATAATCGAATACAAGTATTGCTTAACTGTCTCACCGTTTACGTTCACGTCATTGACTGTGTACTGTATCGCTTAATAAGCTACTACTTAATAAGCTTGGTAGTAAATTCCTGTGTGAAGTCCTCCTTGAAATTTTTCCACCTTGTTATCTTCTTTGTTGACATAAACTTCTTTGCGGCGCCTCTGAGCATGCGTTTTGCGTAGATGATCTTTTGTAAGTCTTGCCATTCAAATAAATCGCGGACATCTTCAAATTCGGAGAGCCACTGTTTATCTTGGAAAAATCGGTCAAACTCCTCTCGGATCAAAATGTCGGCGTGGTTTTGTTATCTTCCGGCTTTGGTTCCGGTTTTGTTATCTTACCTGTCACATAGTCCATGCGTGTCACACGTGTCGCGTGCTCGTCGATCACGATTTACGAACACGACGCAGTTTCTGTTTCTCGTGTCGGTATCTCCTCATCAGAACTCTCATCGCATTCGACGTAATTGGAAAGATCACGGCGCGACCTATCCCTCACTGTAGTTAAGTTCAGTTTTCCAGGATTACGTGGTTCGCGGTCTGACCCTTCTGCTTCGTACGTCGTAGGCCGCACCTCCTTCGTATTGATAACTTTTTTGCCCGATCGCGACCCGATACAATTTTTTGACATCCTGTTTGTCATGTCGCACGTGTTATCACTAAAAAATTGTTCGTAGTGCTCGTCACTGTTAGTGTTACCTTCTATCTCCGAGACAGTGTTGTATGTTTTTCCTTTGTCTTCTGAAATCTTGTTGGTATTATTTACCGAGACCGTAGAAGATTACTGTCGTTTTCAACCGTTCAACCAGATATAGATTCCTACCATCAGTCGGTAATTTAAGTTTCGATCTTCTTGACGTCAATTACAGACCATCCATCCGTAATTGCGGTATTCGCTTTGGCGTCTCATTGTTTTGCTCCATTTTGACAGTTTTGTGTATGCTGTCTCGACGGTCGTTTGTTTGCTGTCTTCCATCTTGATCTTTGTTTCGTATTTCAACATTTGTCTTGGCTTGTATCGGAATACGCGTTGAAACACGAACAAAAATAAATTCCTGTCCGTCTTTCCACTTGCTCAACTCAACTGGCACTGTTCCGTGCCTGACAAAATCGAGCCGAAGCTCTGCAATTTTGAGAACTGTTCATTATTTTTAGGGGTATTTGGGGACCCCTGGAACATTTTCAAAATTTTCTCACAAAACGAGTACAATTTTTTTCTTAAAATTTCTTGTAAAAATAGAGTAAAATACACTTATAAATGTGGCATACGTCCGATTTTCACGGTTATCTCTAAATGTTCGAAAATTTTAAAAGTTTGAATTTTTTCGGGGTCTTCCTACAACTACAAAATTAAAGATAGAGATTTTTCCTTCAATTTAAATTTGTTGTCCACAATTTGTTCTTTCATTAAGGTTAGTTACTTTTTTGAAAATGTTAGTAGTTTTGGCACAATATTGCGTGCAATTTGTGCAATTTTAGAAAATTACAAAAACAAGATTTTTTCAAAAACGAAACGAAACGTTAAAGAAAAAATTTGAACTTTTGGTAGGGATTGTGCTAAATGCTCTCTATAAGATGACATAAACGCTATGTTGCTCTATTATTTCGTTTTTTCAAAAAAAAAAAAAATTTTGACTTCTATTACGTCATTAATATTTACATTAGCGTCAATTTATTCACATTAATATATTTATGAGTACACGGGCTTTAAATAATGTCAGATAAAGATTCTTGAAAACTCAACCGTTTTCTGTCAAAACTACCACAAAATTTTGCAATTTCAGAAACGTTCAAACGTAATTTTCTCAAAAATGGCTCCAATCTTCAACCTTTTCAAAAGGATAATGCTATTTGCACTCTTTAATATGACGTCAAGTTCATTTTGGGGTATTTTTTTTTCAAAAACTATACAAATGTAGTTTTTTTCAAGTATCTTCGATGTCGATATGCACATTTCCAGCAGTTTGTAAACACTATTGTATTTGTGAGTTAAAGTGCAGCAAATGACTCTCTTAAGTTTCTCTAAAACTCAGAACTTTTCTATGAAAAAGTGCTTAAAATTTCGAATTTACTGTATCGTTGAGCAGCATTTTCTTAAAAACGGCTTCGAATTTTTCTAAGAAAATAGCCTTTTTGGGCACGGTTTACTATTCTTAAAATAATATTTCCGCTCTATTATTAGAAAACTAAAAAAATGAAGACAATTTCAAAAAATGTATTTTGAGCGGCAATAGATTGCAGCTGACAAGATATGATATATTCGTATAGTTGGCCGAAACCAAAGGAAATAGAAAACTAATACGGGAAAGTCTGTGACATTCCGTTGCACCCCTAGTTTTTCATACGTCCCACAACCAGCGCCAATCTTGTTCTCGAATTGGCCCGGAGATACCCCCTCAAATGTAGGAATCTCAGGTTTTTGACTAAGAGTGGCTCACGACACGAATTGATGCAACTATCGTATATTAATTCCCAAAAATACAAAAATAAATCGCACATTAATACAGCAATATCATTACTTCCAGTATTATACTATGGTTTTTCTATAGCTATTGAAAACTTTCGTTTATGAATATATGGATACAAACATTTATTGTCTCATAACGTCGTAGTCCTCTGTTTCAAAAGTACGTTCTCAACAACTCTGAAATGCACGTGCGGTCCGCTTTCCAGAATACTAATTTCCTGTTGCTTGTTCGCAGAAACAAGTGTGCGGCAGAGTGAGCGATGGACTCTTCGGAGGATGTTCAGCGCTCCTGGCGGCAAATAGGGGCACTAACGGTTTTCGCCATCCTTCTCTTGGCGCCTGCTGCCTACGGCAAGAGCAAGAAAGGTAGACCCTGGACGGCGATCTTCTCTCCTATCTTTTTCTCCTCTCACTGTCTTTTTCTTCTCCAGATACCTCCCTTTTCCCCACTCTCTCTTCTTCCCTCCTCCCCTTCTCTTCTTTCTCTCCTCCCACTCTCTCTTCTTCTCTCCTCCCACTCTCTCTTCTTCTCTTCTCCCATTCTCTCTCCTTCCACTCTCCCTTTTTCTCTCCCCCCACTTTCTCCTTTTCTTTTCCCACTCACTCTTCTTCTCTCCTCACACTCTACCTTTTCTCTCGCTTCTCTGCCTCTTCTTTCTCTCCTTTCTCTCCTCTCACACTCTCTCCTTTCACTCCTCGCACACACACTTTCTCTCCTGTCCTCTCTCTTCCCTCTTTCTCTCATCGCACTTGCTTTATGCGCAGCGAGTGACTACTTCACCCTGTGCCACCGCGGGGAGTCCGACTTCCCAGGCTGCGTGAAGCGCGCCATCGAAGAGGCCACGCCGAAGATCATTAAAGGCGAGTGCACGCACGTCCCCAAACGAGGTTCTACAGTACACCCATGGTATCTCTTGGTATTCATTAAGAAAAATGACGTGTTGCATAAAAGCTACATTTATCATTCAATTACTAAATGAATCATGAGGTTTTACGAAGTGAAATGAATTATTGTTTCTAATAAAGCGATACTTATAATAATAATTCTAATAATAATATAATGAATATTAACAAATTTAAAGACGATGTGTTTTGTATAAGTGATATGTAGCATCAGTGATAGATTAATGTAATTTATAAAATATATAACTGTTATACAGAAAACAAAAGATAAACGCATGTAGATTTTTGAACACCGACAAATATTTTGGGTGGGGTAAAGTCCCTTAGTATTGTCACAAAATATAATAAAAGTATTTGATTACTAATTCGCTTTAAAGCATTGTGAATTTGTTATTAGATTGTTAAAATAATAACCAAAATCTACCTTCAAGAGCACCAGTAATGGTACTACAGCAGCACATACTTTCTCGCATTATATTTGTAATTTGCATTTTCGACAATTGCGGGAGTTTAACGAAAATGAGACATTCACTATTCTTTTAAGCCTTCCTTGTTCTATCCGAAGAACGGTTTTTGAGGGAATGTCTTTTTTATGATCCGAATTTCAAGCACAACTTACGCAAGAACTACTAATTTTTTCAAAAAATGGTACATGATCTTCTTTAAAGAGCTAAGTTTTTAGAACAGATTTTGTCCGACACAGAAATCTCTATCGTCAATTTTATATTTTTGAAATTTTTAAAAATATAGAGGGTTTGCCGCAAATGAGTTTACCCCAACTTCTTTACTGTCATTAGATACTCATAAGAAAATTTAAAGAAAAATTGAACTCGTTTTTGAGACAAATTTGTTTTTCAAAAATTTAACAAAATGCTTACATTTCACAAAAAATTATGCGAAAACTACTCATATTTTCAAAACAACTACACTACCTTATTTTAAGATAAGTCTTGAAAGAACGTATTCAATTAAGGCAAAAGTCTACCTTCAATATTCTAGTTGTAGAAATACGCTAAAAAATTTTAACCTTTGCAATTTTCAAAAAATTAAGATTTTCATGGAGAATGAGATCTGAACCATTGTCTTAAGCATCCTTTACGCTCTCCGAGGAAACTTTTAATCAAAATATTTGGAATCAATTTTTTACACAAATGTTGATGTTGTTGAGGCTTCATATAAAGTACCTCCCAAAATATATTATTCGTTTCAAACTGGGAGAGCCACTAGCTCATTTAAATCCATTGAAGAATATCAACTTAGAAGAAACTCGGCTGAACGGTTTAGGTGCTAGCGTTGACCACAGACAGACGAGCGAACGGACGGACAGACAGACAGAAGAAAGGACAGATAAATGGACGGACGAAAGGTCAGGTGGACGGACAGACGGACTGACAGATGTGTAGACGCCAGCCGATTTTTCGATATCTTGGATCCACCAAATTTGGATTCTGACTGCCCTATGTTTTAGAGGAAATCATTTACTATAGAGAAAGAAGATTATCCCAGTTTTTCGTTACGGGACCCGACAATAAGAGATTTTCTGACTAAAATTGACAGTTTTCAGGCGGACGATTACAATTATTTCGCTTCTTTCGAAGTATGGACAAGAAAGTTAAAGTACGCTGGGATCCATCGTGAATGCCTCGTTGGTATTAATCGCGCAAGTTTTCTTGAACGATGACCTTGCTTCCCCCTCTCTGGCACCATAAACAGATGAAGGCAAAATCTCGCAGCGAGTACATTCCAAACACATCTTCATTGGCGCGAAGTAAAAACAATTTTCTTTTGGAGACGAGAACTTCTATCGGTTATTTTCTCCAAAAATCTAAAGAAATGAGGCACGAATCTATCACAGGAGATACCTCGAATTCCTCATAAAGTTAGAACGCAAATTATTGAAACGAAAATTACGAAGGTGTGACTGATTCTCCAGAGACTGGCATTGCTTCATAAAATCTAGTGGCCGATTTCGTAACTAATATCCCCCCTCTACCCGCATTTCTTCAATCCATCGTTCAAAAAAAGTTGCGCGAGTAATATGAGACTATTAATAAAATGCGTGGTCCAGAATGGCGCGCACCTGTCCGGGCAAGTGTCTGCTGAGTGTCTGGGTTTCCCGGCCTCGCGTGAATGCCGCAGGAATTCCGGAACTGCGCCTGCCGCCCTTCGACCCGCTGACGCTGCAGCAGCTGGAGTTGCAGGAGGGCCACGGCAGCCTCCGCTTCGTCATGCGCTTCAAGAACGCCTCCATCACGGGCTTCACGGACCTCCAACTCCACTCCGTCCAGTGAGTAGATTCCGTCTGCTGCCAGCCCTTAATACGTTTCCATTCGCATAATGGTCGGTTTTCTCAAAATCCGATAGGCTGTCACGAAAACACACTAGTAAAGAAAGAGTTGAGCCAGCGTTAGGAGAAAGGAAGCAAGACAAAAATTCATTTAAATACCTGGAAAGTTTTTCTTTAAAGCAATGAAAATTGTACTGTGAAGAAAGGAGTCACGTCATAACAGAATTTAAGATATCATACATACTCTGATTTCACACAGAGAAGTGGACAGGGTAATATAAAAGTGTGAGTATTATTTAATGTTTTCTTGCTTGTGAAAAGTTGCAAAAAATAACTTATCTTTCTCAACCCAATACAGTTATTTATGCACCAAGGGCGTTATAAAGGTGAGAAAACCCCTGGGACCAAATGTTCTCGAGCTTTTCGTCGCCGTTCGATCATTAGAACTCAGTTAACGTCTGTGATACACATATGATTTTATTTTTTACGTAATTTTAATGATTCAGATTCACTTATTTACTAATTAACTAGTTGTTAACTTGACTCGGTTTGTCTTTTCGTATTTCCCACTAATAATTCCTTTTCATAATTCCCTCCATAGGATAATATGTAGCACCAATCAACTGTTTCCATATTTCTTCGCAACCACAATCATCTCTATCCAGGTAAGATGCAGTGTATATCGTACTCCGTATCAAATGCAATAATAAGCAATTACGTATAAGTAAAAAATAAAATGTATTTATTACCGAAAGCTATGTATAAACATGGTTATTTTTATACATAATCGCCGGTAAGATTGTCATTTCAACTCTTGGGAATGGCAAAGTCCCAAATGACATAATGGAGGAAACTTAGTTGTCATTATGTTTCATCTGACTTCTGCTACAAATAGAATCCCTGGAGAGTTTCTGTAGAAAATTACTATTGTAGGTGGAAAGGTAACTGAATTTCACGAAACAAAACTTTGACATCAATTTGCTGGAAACATCTGAAGTTTTAGTTGGAACCTTGTCAAATGTCTAATGGGTCAATTAATCTTATTTTTGACGAGCTTTTCGATCCTTTTTCTACTTGTTCTACTACTCGTTCTACTCGTCCAGGAGACACCGCGACCTACGCACATATGTCAACGTTTCGGCTTCTTGCTGCGAACTTCGTCTTGGCGAAATGGGAAGCATTTCGCCCTGATGAAGGTCGCAGCATGACTGTCGAAACGCTGCCATATATTTGCCTAGGAGAGAGCGTCAAACGGGCAGCGAAGTAAATGCTGGCTACCTACCTTTCAGTTTCGATCCTCTCTTCATCGAACGTTGCCGCCAACGGTGTGAGATGAGCAAGAAATTTGTTTTGGAACTCTTATTGATCTGGAAGCGTTGGTCGCCTAGCCAAATATTCAATATGAGGCAGAGATGAAAATTATTTGGCGCTAATTTGGGGCTATACAACGAGTGATCAAGCATGCCCCATCTGTCTCTGAAGTTTGATTGGTTCCAGCAGGTCTGTGAGGGTGGGCATAGTCATGAATGCCGACATTTCCAGAAGCGAGCATTCCATTTGTTTGTCTGAAAGTTTGCACTGTAAACTCACTCATTCTTTGCTGAATCACTTCTGCACTATTATTTTTTCTCGATGTAAGCGAATACACTTCTCAGTTCTCTTTCGATGGAAACCTGAATCATACATGACATGCTCACTATCCTACAGCTGGACTCAAATTAGCGGTGTGGTGTCAGTAGTGGCAAAGGTAATGACAAATGACATGCACAAATGTTCACTACTATTCACACTAAGAAAAAAATAATGTTTATATAAGATAATTATTTCTGCTTCTTAAGTCAAAATATGTTTTCCTGTAAACCGAGTGGAGTTTTATTCAATTTTATCAAATATTATTTACATTATTATACAAAAACTATTTACAATACTTTGTTCTTACTTGTAAACAGAGAAACAACAATTCAAGCATACTACTACCACTGCTCTATTTACACCACTTATTTTAATTACGATGTATATTTCTCATAAACTTTGTACTCGTGCCTATCTAAATTTCTTCTAATGATTGTACTTCTCATTCCAAATAGCGGTCCTTAGTCAAAATACGCGATAAGCGTGGGAAGCGCGGCATATTCAAATTGAAGAAAATATATTTTCTTTACATGTATATTGAATTAGTTTACATTTGTATTATATATTAAAAAATACATAATATGCATGTAACAAATGATGTAATTCAGCTTCCAGGTAAATGAATCCCATCTCGATCAGATTATTGCCCAGTTTCTCTGATCCATTGAGCAAATGCTGGGATGTCGCCTTGTTTTGCTTCTGGACGTAAATGTAGCTTCACTATGCGCACGTTTTGTTCAACTCTCCTTTTGCTTGTAGTGGTAGGAGTAGAGATGAGGCCGAGTTACTATTTTGTTAGCAAAGCAGAAAAATCAAGTCTGCAGTTCGTTTACCGTTGCAAATAAGTTTTCTATAACTCGGGAATAAAAATGTCTAGTTTTTCAAATTTGCTAATCTCGCGCTTTTTTAAACTTTATTTTTATTTATTTATCTTTACCTTTTCTCATCCTTCAACTATATATAATTAAAATGTGGACTCGAGAAAACGTGCACAGATGTTCTCACCCATACGTCACATACAGTTTGTACTGTTTTTTGGCTAAATAAATAAATAAATCCGAATCCAAATTTACAGTACCGGTTAAATTATTTATTGTTTGCTTAACTTATATATTTCCTCTCCAGTATAGGCTTTGCTCGTACTAACCCATGCTGTTTTCCTACTCCCTAATTTCCATTTCCCTACTGGTCGAAACTTTTCCCAGAAATGTTCGTAATTCTTTAATGAACTGAGACCTTTTATCATCTAATATGTTCTGAGCGAGCTTTACGTTTCTACGTTGGAAATAGTAGTTTCCCATTCCCAACCATTTTCCTCTCCATGTTTCGAACGCACAGCAGTTTAAAAGAATGTGGATCCAATCTTCCTTATCACCGCAAAGCACACAGATGCCTTTACCTTTCGCGTCCTTCAAACTACGTTGCATCCACCCTCTCCCAATCTTGAACCAAACGTATCTTCCTCTTGCGTCCTTTCTAAGTGTGTGAACGTAACTTTCGCAACCTTATACCAGGATCGTGTGAGTTTGTGCCACTAGCAAACGTTTTTTGGCCGTTATTTCCACGATATTTTACCTTTTAATATCTGCAAGTCTACCCGAGATTAGCCGTTCTATCTCACGTGATCCCCTATCCCTCACCGACTCCGGTGAAACTTCTCCTACGCGTTCAAGTAAAAATTTAATTCTGTATGGCCATTGTACATAAGTGCTCTCTAAAGCACCTATGTACAAGCGTGTTAGTCTGTTCACCTGCTAATCTAATCCAAAGTTTAATGGGTTTCAATTTAACATCTTTCCAAATTTCTACGGAAACGATATCCATTATGGCCTCGTCATTTGCAGCAAATCTAGAGACTCTGATAATTAATTTGTAATAATCTGTTTCGATGCTTCCAAGTCGATCTAAATCCACTCCCCAGATTTCCGCTCCATAATACATAACTGGGAGAACTAGCGATTTACACATTGTATCGCCCACCTTTAAATGCAATTCCGATACCCTGCGCACCGCACAAACGACTTTTTTGAGTGCAATTCTTCATTTACTTTCGCCACCACTATGTGACTACTTCATCCCCCATTCATGGAAAATTTTGCACAAAATTATGTAAACGTTTTGACACGGTCGATATCATCCTGCGCATAATACCATTTCTCTTTTTTACTCCAAATAAAGCCATTCTTGTGGACAATAATTTTCGGTTTTTTAAATATTAACTTCTAGTCTCCATGTTTCACTTTACTTTCTCGAATTTTAAACTCCTCTGTAGGTCCTCAATAGATTCCGAACATAAAACTAAATCCTCAGCGTATAGTAATCCTGGAATTTTCAGGCCATTAATTTCGGGCGCAGCTGAATCCGCTTCCCGTATCCAAGACATGAAATCGTTAACAAACAAGATAAACAATAGCGGTGATAGAGGTAAAACCCAGTCTTATTCTATGCTGCTTGTTGCAGAGCGAGTGATGATCTGAGCACCTGGCGCTTCAACGCCAGCGTCCCGCACTTGCACGTGGTCGGCCAGTACGAGATGGAAGGACGTCTCTTGGCGCTGCCCATCCAGGGCCATGGAGATGGTACCATGGACTTCTGTGAGTATCGTCCTGAACTCGCTGATGTTCAGGTAACAAAAGTTCTAGGTCTTTCAATTCAGTCAAACCGCAAATGGAATGTGCTTATAACAAAATTACACACTGAATTAAGTTTATTATGTAACGCATTCAAAATTCTATCAAATTCTGTCAGCCTTCATGCAGCTCTTTGCGTGTATTTTGCAAATGTATATTCTCGCCTGAGATATGGTATAAAATTCTGGGGAAACTCATCATGTAGTACTCAGACCTTTAGATTGCAAAAGAAAATTATTCGAATAATGAAAAAATGCCATCCGCGTTACCCTTGGAAGCATCTCTTCATTGAGCTTGAAATCTTACCGCTGCCTTGCCTATATATTTACGAATCTGTAATATTTGTCAAAACTTACTGACGTTACGGTGGAACATATTTTCATGCAATACTGATATTTATAATTAGAACACATGTAAAAATCACGTTCATCAAGTGCCAGTATAACAGCTCACTATCAGAAATCCACATACAATACATGTACGTTACTTTAACACGCGCCGCCAGACATTAACTCAGACTTACAGCTCATGACATTAGTCACCTCAAACTGTCAACAGCTGATACCTTCTAGGGACAGAGTGGCGAAAACCTCAGTATAGAATTACGTTTTGCGCTGGTTACAGACGGTTACGCCGCTCGTATATTTTGTCTTCAAACAAATATGGCGGTCAGTAGTTCGTCGAGCCTCCATCACGATCGCTGAAACTATAAGGACAGCCACTCTGTCTAGTATATTCCGGCTCGTTTTTTACATTTCCAAACGTTATAGGCGGGTCAGGATATTAACTCGCATGCACGGTCAAACATTTCTTTGATAGTAATATTGCAAGCGTTGAAAAAAGGTAGGAAGGAGGAAATTTGCTTTATTATTTGTGACCCTGGCAATTTTCTTCTTTGGAAGCGTCTGACTTTCGAAATTTACACCAATTTATTGTTAATAATATCTAGAGTCAGTGCGGAAAAGAGTTCATATATATATATACATATATACATATATATACATATACATATATATATATATATATACATATACATATATATACATATATATATATACATATACATATATATACATATATATATATACATATACATATATATACATATATACATATACATACATATATACATATACATATATATACATATATATATACATATACATATATACATATATATATATATATATATATATATATATATATATATATATATATATATATATAGTTTGGGTTGGGAAAGTTTTATATACCTTGTGAGTCCTAGTGTCTTATTAGCTTTTGTAATGAAGTACCACTTTAGTATCATTCATTATTACCGCCATTATCACTTTTGACAGTTTACAGAACGAATCAGGGAACGGAATGCATTGTAATAAAAAAGGAAAATATGTACAAATGTTTTTTTCCACTCTCGCAGGCATACTTTCAATTAAGTTCTGGAAGGTTTCTTGGGGAATGGCAGCCCATACTTCACAAAGTGCTGCACAGAGGAGAGATATCGATGTAGGTCAGTGAGGCCGGACATGAAATCGGCGTTCCAAAACATCCCAAAAGGGTTCGATAGGATTCGAGTCAGGACTCTGTGCAGGCCAGTCCCTTACAGGAATGTTTTTGTCGTGTAACCGCTTTGTCACAGGCCGTACAGTATGAACAGGTGCTCGATCGTGTTGAAAGATGCAATCGCCACCCCGAATAGCTCTTCAACAGTGGAAAAAAAGGTGTTTAAATATCAACGTAGTTCTGCAGCGTATAGTGCCAAACAAAACAAGGGGTGCATGCCCCCCCATGAAAAACACGACCACACCATAATACCCTTTCGGGCGTGTCCAGATAATTTTGATCGCATAGTGTATGTATATATTATAAAACTATGTAATATGTAAAATATGCAAAATATGTGTAATGAAAAATTTATTTTGTTTAAAACTGTTCCATACAAAAAGCAAAAAAAGAAAAACTTCAAAGCACAGAAAATGGCCGATCAGATCTTAAAATGGGTTTGGAACGGCTGAAAGAATGTTCTCTACAGAAATAATTGTATACTTGTCTTCACTACACCATACAAGTGTTATTTGAAATATAAAATTCTTATGCAGTGTGTGTGTATGTGCTGGAAATGGTAATGGAATCACGCTCTCATCAATTCCAAAAACGCGATAAAACGTAATCTGTAAAACATATTTTTTAGATTTCGATTTAGTTGCGCAGGGGGGCTATGAAACATTAGCAAGCCGAGGGTGATTGAAATTACCTCTCTTTGCACTCATCCTTGATTCCGAGAACTTTTGTTTTTAAGAACAAGAGTTCTCGGAATCAAGGCACTCCAGGTACTTTCTTCTCTTTGTACTACAGAAAAATCTAATCTAAAAGATGTCTTATGCTAAGTTACTATAATTGAAGTTATAATGTTTTTGTTTACAACCATTGTCTGATTCTTATTTAATAGATAACGTCTCAATAATCCATGAAATAACACTGAAGAATGTTACTCGAAAGGGGAAGATATACAACCACGTGGACACCAAGAAGTGGACCGTTGATACTATGTTTGCTAAAGCGCATTTCACTAATCTTTTCAACGGCGACAAAACACTTGGTGAGTATGCCAACCAAATATTATCAGGTGCATGAAATATTAGGTTTGCAGACCGCAGTAAGAAAATGAGTCATGAAAAGATAATTCGCCCAAATTGTCAAGAATGTTTTTCAAAAAAATTGCAAACCATCGTTGCGTGGTGATATGGCACATCGTGGAGTAGAGAGAGGTTATGCCTGAAATTAGGTAGTCTCGACACACTCTGTTATCGACACTGTGTATCTCGTAATATTGAACAGTATCCTAACGATTTCCGAAACGGAAAGTCGCATGAGTCTCGCTCCAACTACAATTCCGTGTTCAAAGTCTGTTAATTCCTGACATGCAGCCATAATTCAGAAGCCTTTTCACACCAATCACTTGAGTACCAATGAAAGCTTTAATATATAAAGTACGCTTGGCGGACAATGACTGTCGGAGCGCCTGAACTCGAGCCTCATGCATGCATGCATCCTATCAGAATTACAGACTGAGCATCCTAGCAGATTTACCTATATATATATATACTATCAGTGCAATACACTGTTCGGGCGCCAGCTGTGACGTACCTGCGTTTGGCGGTACTTTCACTGCAAAGAAATTACTAAAGGTGGGTATCTTTTTCGTGAATGGGTCCCTATGAGGAGTCGATATGGCATTGGGAAATTTAATTATCATATGTTGTACAATCACCAACATGATTTATTCACAAACTAATTTGTCATATACATGATTTAAAACACCGATACACTGCCTTGGTACCAAGATCAGATTTGTCATGAGTTTTTATCATACCTTGGGGCCCCAACAAATACCTCCGTTGTTTGGATTACGGCTCGCACCGGCAGGGGTTGCCGACCTCCGCCGCAGCTTGGCGCAGTCGGCGGCTGGTGGTGTAGTGGTCGCCTCGGCTGGCGGCCTCTCGGATCCCTCGGTCTCGGCTCCTGGTACTTTGGCGTCGCACTTCCCTCTAATTATCCTTCACCGTTTTGATGTGACTACATAACACGTGGCCACTGCATGCGCCCGCGTCAGCTTCGCAACACACAGTTCTGGTATTGTTCTCACTGCGTCAAATGGCATAAGCGTGATTTACTGTTCTCCCCACACTAATCTCTTCTATATATCACCTATCCGGCCTCTGCCTAGTATATCAATGACTCTTGCGTTGGTTAATATCCTATAACACCCGCCGCGTGCTTTCTTTGTCCGTGCGAGGCGACGAGCCTCTCACAGCACGTCCGCCGTCATCGATAACTTCTCTTCAACCCTCATAACGGCTGAATTCCCTGCCGCTCCACGCTCGGTTTTCAACCGCCGAACAACGTTCCCACGAAACCCTCGCAGCGGCGACGGCGGCGGCGGCGACCGTTGGTCCCTCCCCACCGCTGTTCGTCGCGCCTGTCGTGCGTACTACGCAGTCCAAAATGAACTCTCATTTCTTATGCTAATGTTTCTAATTAGCATAATGAAACATTACGTGTTTCAATATATATATATATATATATATATATATATATATATATATTGTGACGTACCTGGTGATGCCGGTACTTTCACTGCAAGAAATTACTAAAGGAGGGTGTCTTTTTCGTGAATGGGTCCCTACGAGAAGTCGATATAGCATCGGGAAATTTAATTAGTAAATGTGGTACAATTATAAACAGGATTTATTCACAGACCAAATCTGTTAATTACATGATTTATGACATCAATACACTTTGCCTTGGTACCAAGATCAGATTTAACATGAGTTTTTATCATACCTTGGGGCCCCAACAAATACCTCCGATGTTTGGATTACGGTTCGCATCGGTGAGGGTCGTCGACCTTCACAGCAGCTTGGCGCAGTCGGCGGCTGGTGGTGTAGCGGTCGCCTCGGCTGACGGCCTCTTCAATCCCTCGGGCTTGGCTCCTGGTACTTCGGCGTCGCACTTCCCTCTAATTATCTTTCATCGTTTTGATATAACTAGCTAACACGCGGCCACGGCACGTGTCGGTGTCAGTTTCGCCACACACAGTTCTGGTATTGTTCTCACGGCGTCAAATAGCATAAGCGCGATTTACTGTTCTCCTAGCACTGATCTCTTATATTTATCACTTTCCCGGCCTCTGCCTAACGTGCCTATTGTTCTTGCGTTGGCTAATATTCTATTTCACCGGCCACATTCCGGCCACACTTCGGCCACCGCCGACCCCTGGCGACCGCCTCGTCCGTCTCCCTCCTCGCAACTCTCGTAACGGCTCAATTCTCCGCCGCTCCACGCTCGGTTTGTAACCGTCGTTCCCACGCTGTGTTCGCGGCAGCGACGGCGGCGGCGGCGGGCCTCCCCACTGCCGTCCGTCGCGTCTGCCGCCTGTACTACGCAGTCCAAAATGAACTCAAATTTCTTATGCTAATGATTCTAATTAGTATAAGGAAACATTCTGTGTTTCAATATATATATATATATATATATATATATATATATATATATATATATATATATATATATTGCAACATCCCCATGGGTGACCCGACTCACCTGATTACCTGTTTGCCTGATCCAGCGTAGCCCCGGCTGCTCAGTCTGTAATTCTGATAGGATGCATGCATGCATGAGGCTCGAGTTCAGGCGCTCCGACAGTCATTGTCCGCCAAGCGTACTTTTGGCAGCTACTGCTTGGTGTTCGTCTTGGTCCGAGCGACACCAGAGCGGTTCGCGATGTTGCGGCGATGCATTCGGGCGAGTCGGTAGTGGCGCGGTCGCGGCATGGCCTCTTTCAGTGCGCGGCAAAGACGCGGGGCGCGGCGTTCAGCAGCATTCCCCAGCGACAAAAACAAACTTTCCACCCTTGCCTCCTTCATCAGAATGACCAACCTTCCACCCTCACTTCCATCATCAAAATGACCAACCTTCCACCCTCGCCTCCATCATTAGAATGACCAACCTTCCACCCTCGTCTCCTTCATTAGAATGACCAACATTCCACCCTCACCTCCTTCACCAGAATGACCAACCTTCCACCCTCACTTCCATCATCAAAATGACCAACCTTCCACCCTCGCCTCCATCATTAGAATGACCAACCTTCCACCCTCGTCTCCTTCATTAGAATGACCAACATTCCACCCTCACCTCCTTCATCAAAATGACCAACCTTCCACCCTCACTTCCATCATCAAAATGACCAACCTTCCACCCTCGCCTCCATCATTAGAATGACCAACCTTCCACCCTCGTCTCCTTCATTATAATGACCAACATTCCACCTTCACCTCCTTCATCAGAATGACCAACCTTCCACCCTCGCCTCCATCATTAGAATGACCAACCTTCTACCCTCGTCTCCTTCATTAGAATGACCAACATTCCACCCTCACCTCCTTCATCAGAATGACCAACCTTCCACCCTCACTTCCATCATCAGAATGACCAACCTTCCACCCTCGCCTCCATCATTAGAATGACCAACCTTCCACCCTCGTCTCCTTCATTAGAATGACCAACATTCCACCCTCACCTCCTTCATCAGAATGACCAACCTTCAACCCTCACTTCCATCATCAGAATGACCAACCTTCCACCCTCGCCTCCATCATTAGAATGACCAACCTTCCACCCTCGTCTCCTTCATTAGAATGACCAACATTCCACCCTCACCTCCTTCATCAGAATGACCAACCTTCAACCCTCACTTCCATCATCAGAATGACCAACCTTCCACCCTCGCCTCCATCATTAGAATGACCAACCTTCCACCTTCGTCTCCCTCATTAGAATGACCAACCTTCCACCCTCGTCTCCCTCATTAGAATGACCAACATTCCACCCTCACCTCCTTCATCAGAATGTCCAACATTCTACTCTCGCCTCCATCAGAATGACCAACCTTCCACCCTCGCCTCCATCAGAATGACCAACCTTCCACCCTCGCCTCGTTCATCAGAATGAACCACTTTTCGCTCTCACCTCCTACATTCGAATGGCCGAGCTTGTGAGCTGTGCGGCCTCCCTTGGACGCGGGGCTCTCTCCCACTTCGTTTTCGGCGATTAACAGGCGCGCATCATGCGGTGTCCTCTGCCCAACCGCGGTGTCATCGGTGACCTTTTGGCTTTGCAAAGTTCGGTTGAAATTTCGGCGTCACCCGAATTCTCGGAAACGACAGCGGTGCGTTGCCACGCTGGGAGTGTCTGCGTGCGTATTTCCCAGTGAGTCAGTAGCGACGCCCTGGTCCAAACAATAGAGCTTCTGGGCTCTGCGGTCCACAGCGCTTACTAAAACCGCGCAGGTAGAGAAAAATCTTCTCTCTTGCATTCGTGCTCTTCAACGATATACTAAACAAAATGTTAAAATATCCGTCGCAACTTGACGCGTGCGACCGTCTCATTACAATATATCAGCGTAGCGTCAGGGCTATGCAGCAGCTCAGCGCTAGCCGCCGGAAAAGAAGGCTGGAATTTCCAGAAGGCACGGGTCCGCGTGCAAAGACAACGCCAGAGAATGTCTCTATCCAGCGCGCGCGCGCGCGCGCGTGTGTGTGTGTGTGTGTGGGGGGGGGGAGAAATGACGTGGGAGGTCATGCGACTCGCGCCTATATAACGTCGCGTCGCGATGGCGCGGGTAGTTGAATTGAATTAATGCCTTATTTTACGTGGCGAGACTCGGGCCATCAGGCCCGCTCTTCCGTCTGACCACGCAAATTTCGCTACGCTCCTTTCACCAACTAGCAGAGGAAGGAGGTATTTCTTGGGCGAGAAACAGGTGATTTGAATTTAGCTCAGAGGCGTCATTTAGGCTTGAGGATCTTTTACATGCAAGTAAATCTACTAACATGGGACAGCCGGCTTTACTTCCCCTCCGAAGGAAGGCGTACGAAGGATTTTTTCGCTCTTAACAATCCATGGTTTCGATCGGGTTTGAACCCGCCAACTTGGGTACAACAGTCCGGTACGCTAACCGTTACACCATCGCCGCTGCCGCGTAGTTAACTCTGGTTTCCTCGTGGCTAGTGCACACAACTTTGTCCGCCCAGGTTGGTGAGGAGTGCCGTTGACACATGGAGGTGTGATGGGTTCGGACCAGGCGACGTGTTCCTCGAACACTGTCAGGCAGATTGTCGATCTGCCGGGGCACACCAGGTGCCAATTTGCGAGGCGGCCTAGCAGGCCTGTCGCAGGCGTCGCCGCAAGGCGCATGAAGGGCGAGGGGGGCTGCAGTGGTAGCTCTGACAAACCGCCTTAAGAGTGAGGTTTTGTAAATATGTACATCTATGTAAATAAACTTGTATATACTCACTCGTGTCTGTTTTCCTTGTGGCGTAGATCCCTACCCACGATGTTACAATATATTAGAAAAAAATAGAAGTCGATGGCTTAAAAATATTGTTGTCCAAATGGATTTAAGGGTGTCACAAACCTCATAAATATACCACTTTCGGACTTTTTCACTTATTTTTAGAAAATCACGAGTAATTATTATTTACAGATATTTTTATCGATTAATTTTGGGTTGAGGTGCTGCCCACGTTACCCCGCATCAATTTTGTGATCATCAAATACTACTTATTTTACTCAATGTGCCTCATTAGCTCGAATGTGGCCAATTTTACGTTAAAAAGAATAGAAATGGACACTTTTCAAATGACCGTAGCTCGATAGGTTTTTATACTTTATACTATACTATATAATTTTAATTTAGATAAGATGAAAGCTTGAAGTCTATTTTAAAAACATGGCTTTGCGCAATTTAACAATTTCACTGAATCGGCAAAAATTGTGCCACGCGCCATCACTAATAATGACTCACAATTACCCTATCTGAATTATTTATTCACTTAGGCTGCATTGAACATATATGTAGGGATATCAAACTGGTTTTGATGTTACAAGACTTTAAAGAAACAATATAAAGCATTTGGAAGCTCATGAGCTATTTTTTTCCTCTTCGTTTCGGTGCGTGCAAAGTGCCCATGTCGTCACACCCGCTGGCCTCCCCCTCGCTCCACTGTTAATGGCTCACTCGTTAATGGTAACGAAAATGTAAATGTTTCCTGTTGATATATAATGTAAATTACTTTCATTAAAAGGTGATGAAGCCAGAATTCATGTTTTGGGAGTCCTGTATACCTAAAAATAGGTTGGCGGCAAAACGTCAGTCTGTCCGTCGTTAGCTGAGTTCAACGCTAACGATTAAACCGTTCAGCAACTCTAGCGCCTAAACAGCAGGAACCGTGTCTCATTTTCGGCGAACTCTCTGAATTTTCGAAAATTGCAAATTTAGAAAAAATGCGAGAAAGTATGTGTTATTAGGCGTCACTAGATAATTTCTCGTATACGTACTACATATATACGTAGTATAAAGAAAGTTATGTTTTGCTGCGGAAAATTGATTTCGAGATTTTAAAGGAAATACATTTGGGGTTCCCTGATACCAAAAATGCGAGTTTTATAGGATCGTCCATCCTTTCGTGAACAACACTAGCACCGAAACCTTTTCAATATTGATATTCTCGGGATCGAGCTCGACTACAAGCTTTGCGATTTTGAAAAACGTTCTTTAAATTATGAGTATACTTTACATAAAGCGCCAAAAACATTCTTAAAATTTTCGCAAAAATTGCTCTATTTTTTAAAATTATATTTCTTGTAAGAATAGACCGTTCAAAAACGGTCAAGAACAATGTTTTGAAAAACGAGTAGTTTTGCGAATTTTGCGATTAGGGGATAACCGTAAAGCTTGACCTGAAAAAAGATGTGAGAAGACAATTACGAGAAAGTCTGTGACATTCTCTTGCTTCCTTCGGTATTAACTTTCAGCGTTTTTTTCTGATTACTTGTATGTGTACTATTTCCCTCCTGTTATACCATTCTTTCAATCTGAATGGACGTCCTCAAACCAAGGAAGTAGGTAGTGTTTTGTTCTTTCCTAGAAATTGATAGTTTGTTTGGATTTTTCACTTATTAAAGGTCGCTTTTGAACAACTAAGGTCATGTAGCGACTACTGTAAGTAACTCTGGGGATAACGGTAACAGTATACGGACACACACAAACATCCACGCTTCACGCGGGATTCGAACCCACAACACTTCAGGCGCGATGCAGCTGCGGCTCTTCATCTTTAGCGACCTCACATATCCAGGCCGGCAAAATAGATCTTGTTGACCCTTCTTTCAACATTTCCACGTAAAATATTAATATTTTATTATTTGTCAGGATCTTAATTTTACATACACAGCTCCTGATCGTATTAGGTTTTGTAATAAAGTAATCATTTTATTTTTACTTTTTAGCTCTAATTTCTTAAGAAGAGAAAATAATATAATTGTGCCCCGAAAAATGGCGAAGTTTTAATTAATACGACATAAAGCTGTACGAAATCCACTATTAATTTACCACCTCTTTCGATTTTATGATTTTAATTCCTACCCAACGGGGGGTATATTAGTAAGGTATTGTTGGCTAATTTAACATTTCTGTTTCAGGAGATGCAACAAACAATTTTCTCAATGAAAATTGGAGGGAAGCGTTCCAGACTTACAAACACCTTCCAGAAGAAGCGTTTGGTCAAATTTTTCTTGAGATTGAAAATGGCTTCTTCGATCAGTTTCCATTGGAAGAATTGTTTCCAGAGTAAATGAGTCAACTTCCAAGAACCATTCTCCAATATTTCTTAAATCCAAGCAGTGTATTCTGTACATAGAAGTGAATGTTCTTCAAAGAACGTTTTGATACTTCTTCGAAGAACGTCACACTAACGATTTTTTAATATGAAACCAATAGACGTATTTTGAAAACATCAATGTAGATCGCAAATTATTCAGTTGTATACTGAAGTAAAAGGTCTCCCAACATTAAATCTGTTTGAAAATGTACATCTTGAAATTCTGAGTAAATAAATACACGGTAGTTGCAACATCTGAGCAAATAAATACAAAGTAGTTGGGACGTTTAGTTAATACAAAAATCTTCACTCTCCTCCATCTATCTATCTATCTTTTTGCATGAACCTGGTTACAAATTAAGAATTAAATAGGATGTTAAATTAAGTATTTGAAGTTAAATAGCTGAGAATAATAGAACAATTCCTTCTTTAAATACAAGAAATGCGAATTTTCACGACCGGCCCACGAAAATGTGATACATTTTATGACCATTTATACATTTTATGTTTGTCAAACACGTTGGAGGATGGAAATAGAAAAAAATCTAGGAAACTAAAAATATAAAATATTCCCAGAACAAAACTTGCTCATTTTATTTTAAAACTCTTCCATGTTGACTTTCCCGCACTTCATAAGAAGAGAAAGTAAAGTAATTTTACGCTCGAAAAC
Organism: Gryllus longicercus; assembly: GCA_038098605.1. Taxonomy (NCBI): domain Eukaryota; kingdom Metazoa; phylum Arthropoda; class Insecta; order Orthoptera; family Gryllidae; genus Gryllus; species Gryllus longicercus. The sequence goes on along the minus strand of JAZDUA010000209.1, from coordinate 1,167,850 downwards.
GGTGAACGTCTCAGAAAAACCATTATTGCTGGGCTCTGGTAACCAAAAAGTCGATGTATCTTGGTTCCAGATGTAGCAAATTACTTTTAACACGCTATGTGGTAAATGCTCAGAATACATAGTGCTTGATATCGAAAAATAGGTTGCCGCCAAAACGTCTGTCTGTTCGTCCCTCCGACCGTCCGTACTCAACACTAGCGCGCAACCCTCAGCCGCTTTTCTCCAAAATTGATATTTCCTAAGCGATTTGATCTAACTCGAGTCTTTGCGAGTTTGAAAAGGATATTTTGATTTTCTCAATAACCGCTCAAAATTTTTTCTTGGATTTCCCCCCCCCCCCCCCACGGGTATAACGAGGAAAGATTAAATGAATGGCGAGTGTAATAACCTTTCAAAACTATCACTCTTCCACAACACGCATTAAACCCACACTTTCAAGCATTAACAGACGGCACTCTAGCCTATACTGCTTGCTTGCCAGAGAATACTTTGTGTAAATCAATGAAGTTTTCAGCGATGTTCTTTATTTTAAATCTGTCATAAAAACTCTTCTACAGGTCTACACGTAGTACGAGAAAAGATTTCAATGACGAAGGGAAAATGACTTGAGATTATTTAAGTACAAAATTGTACGAGATCATTTAGAAATGAATAATCAGATATTGAGCTTTCTTTATCCAGATTTATAAAGCCAGTTAAAAATAGTTCAAATTCCGGGACGAATTCCCGTGTAATTGTTGATGCCACTACTTCCTTATGACATGCGCTATATCATGCGAGAAAGCGACGATGTAGCCAATAACTATGATGTTGTGAAAGAAGTTTAATAACACGGTTCAAAGTATGTAGAAAACAGTTCCATATCTCGTTTATGAGACAATAAAACTGAAAACATAATTTGGGCAGATTATATAAAGAAATAACCTGATAAACCAAACGAAATTCCCGTCATTGAATTGAATTATGTAAATCAAGTTAAAACTCATAACACGGAAAGAGAAAGTGTCGTAATCATTCAAGTCAAAAAGATACATTCTAAAACTGGTGGTGCTACAAAATGGCACAGACTTTCCCGTATTAGTTTCGTATTTTCTTTGGACCAGCTATTCGGACTTGCTACATACTCTTGCCAGCTGTTATCGCTGCCCAAAATACATGTTTTGGAAACTTTCTTAATTTTTCGGTTTCCTGATAGAACGTAAATATTATTTTATGAATATTAAAGAACAGCAAAACCTCGTTCTAAATTGCAATTTTCTTTGAAAACTTTTCAGCTGTTTTAAAGAAGATGGCGTTTACGCGCTACTGTAAATTCGAAAAAGTTTGAGTTTTTGAAAAACTTCATTAAAAAGTTGAAGCACTTTAACTCACAAATACAATATTATTTACAAATTGCTGAAAATGTGCATATTAAGGGCGTGAGTGATCTAAAAAAGATAAGAAAGACACAGCAAAAGAAATAAAAAACAACAAAAAAACAAATGAACTTTACGTCATATTAAAGAGTACAATTAGCACTATCCGTTAGAAAAGTTTGGATCCATTTGTGAGAAAATTTTCACAGAAAACTGTTGAGTTTTCGAGAAACTTTACGTGATATTATTTAAAGCACATGTACTCATAACAACAATAATGTGAACAAATCGGTGATCGTGTAAATATTAACGATGTGAAAGACAAGTAAAAAAAATATATTTTCGTAATTTTTGAAAAAAAAAAACACACAAAAGAATAGAGTAAACTGATGTTTATGTCATCTTATAGAGTACATTTAGCACTATCTCTTCCATAAGTTTAAAGACAAAAATTGGAGTCGTTTTTGAGAAAATCTTGTTCTTGTTATTCTTTAAAATTGCACATATTACACGTAATATTGCGCGAAAACTACTGAACTTTTCAAAAAAATGTACTTGACCTTAATTAGAGATCTCATTGTAGAGAACAAATTTTATTTCATGGCAAAATCACTATTGCCCCTCAAATGGACACAGATCGACCGAGGAATATCCGTTTTGGAAAAAGTTGCACTTATGGTTTAGACGCACAGACAGAGAGAAGGACGGAGGGACGGGTTTTTTTGTTTTTTTAAACAATTTTTTCGGTATCACTGGACCCCAAAACATATATTTTCGTTGAAACCCGAAATCGTTTCCCCAGAATTAATTTTCCCTATACTACGTATATACTACGTACGTATACGGGAAAGGGAAAAAATATTGGTATATTCTGAAGAAATCAGAAATGTTGAAAGTATTTATATTAAACATAATTTAGATGGCAATGGTAATGATGTCTTAAAATAGATACAAGTTTCAATTGGAATCGTAAAGCACGGAAGAGAATTCACAAATGTTTCTCAAACTGTGTAAGCGATACAGATTGGTATACTGAAAAATGCACACGCAATATGATTTAAAGGCCGGGGTCAAGTAAAGGATGGATTATTTTTAAGGGAAGTGGAAAGGAACCTCATGTTGTGGCAACCAGGCTGGTGCGATCCACACCAGCAAAAGTGCAAGAATTTTAATGCTCGCCTCTGTAGGAAAGAAGCCCACGAATCTTCCACAGCTGTGCAACGCTCGTCGGGGAAATTGGCGCTGAGAGGAACGCGACAGGGCTAATAGAGAAGAAATGAGATGTAACGGGGGGCAGAGAGTATACAGTGATTCTCATGGGAAATCCTCTAAATGTGGTCAAATTCACCCCATAATACGGTAGCAATACTTACGTAGAACTGAAAACGTGACATACATAAAATGGGGTTCAGTATGAAAAAAATATGTTATTTTACAGACTTACGCAGTTTCAAGAATAGAGAGTGTTTAATAATGATATGATGGTGATGATATCTGGTGTCAGCTAATTTAAAAGTATTGCTGACTCCAATATTAATACCAAAAATATTTTTCCATGCAATTTAACTATCAACTTTAGATCTTTAAATACAGTCATGCACAATTACCAAAATATCTATTTGTTGAAGAATGTTAGCAAAAAATAGTGACATTTTCTCAAAAAGTAGGTAAAAAATCATTTTAGTGAGCTGACATCCCTATCTATTCATGAGGGAAGGTTGAGTCCGGAAGATTGAATACTTGCCACCATCAGCACGTTTAGAATTTATTGGAACATTCTAATTATGCATTTCACAACACTAAGAGGTAAACTTTAGGTATGCCGTGGGTTTCCCACAAGCTTTACTACTGTAGGATTTCTAAACAATGACGCCATTTGCAGGCGGTCATAATTACCCCATTATTGAAGTTCCTAGCGGAAAGAATTAACGTATGATTGTGCTGCTTCACTCGTTGCGGATCTAGAGCAGGAGGCCCGCATTTAATGAGCAAGGACGCACCAAATCTAAGTTATGTAATGTAAGTGATGCAAACATGGCCAGTGCAGGTAATATGGTCAAGTAGCGGCTATGATATGAGCTGAAATTATTTCTGATTGATTGTGCTAGCATGCAGTCTGGGAGAGTGTAAGAAGTGCGTTAACATCCTATCAGACTTGTTGCTTCGCGTATTCACACTCTGGAGCTTTTATTGTTAAGAAAGCGGCGAAGACGCTCTGCCCTTATTACGTCTTATAAATTCTCGCGCTATTGTTTTTAAAAAAGGATTTATTTCAGGCCATATTTTTGTAAGCTTAGACTAAAAGAGTGTAATTTATATTATATAGTAGTATAGCTGGGCCTGGTTCCACGGTCATGCTACAAGAAACAAGTTAATTTGGCCAAGGTCATAAAACCTGTGTGTGGGAATATTACCTCCTAATTACTATGTTTTTGTAAAATAACAAAAAATATTTCTGAATCACCTTTTTTGTGATATAGCTAATTCAACTTGAAGCAAAAGTGTTAAATTTCATCAAGATGCTATTAATTTGTCCCAATGTTGAAATATATAAACAGCAAAATTTGAGGCGCTTAACCTGGTCATATTACCTTCACATACCTTATTATGCACTACCTACCTGTGTACTATTTAAAACACTTAACGTTTTCGTTTAGAAAGACATTTGATCGTTGTACTCAACCAGTTTTCGTGATTTGTTCTTTAAATGAACTATTGTGAATCCTAGGTGTGTCATCACTTGCTTTAGATATATTTATTAAATTTTGCTTTGAGCTAATGCTCGGTGGCAAACATGATTAAAATTAGAATTAGAATAATTAAGAAACAATTAAAAACATTTACAATTAGAATTACAGGTTGTATCCAAGTTCTAACCAATTTCTGGTCGTCTCTAAATTGACTTCAAGTTTATCTAGCACTTCACTACACTACACTACACTACACTACACTACACTCCCCTCCCCACAGTACACTACATTTCACTGTATAAGGGCCATGGCCATAATAATAATAATAATAATAATAATAATAATAATAACAATAATAAAGATAAATGTTTCAGTATTATTAGTGATGATCTACATGGAATTAAGCGAATTTTAAAATTTGACTACATTAGAAGGAAGAGCCTCTAGTGCTTTTGCAGGTAGTTTGCTCCAATCCACTATAGTGCGATTCACAAAAGAAAACTTGCCTATATCAGTTCTTTTTCTACATCGTATTTTCCAAGGATGATCTCCTCTGCTTTTATAATCTGGTGTCTGTAATCTTGAATTGAATTGAATTGAATTGATGCCTTATTTTACGTGGCGAGAGTGTAATCTTCTACCGATACCTGCCCATGCTGTGTTCCCTCTGTATGTTTTGTACATTACACATAGACGCACCCGTTCTCTTCTCTTAGATAAGAACTTCCATTCTTCTCGTCCATCAACAACTCGCCAATGATTTACAAATTTTCCGGCCCGTTTTTGAATTTTATCTAACGCCTCGATTTGCCCCTTACTGCATGGGTCCTCGCATGTCGCTCCGTATTTTAGGACGACGTAGAATAGGACGAACAAGTGTAGTTTATGTTAGGGATAGGGCATTTTAACTACTATTTTTTAGAATACGCATTACAAAGTGCAGCGCCCTCCACGATTCTTTGACCGTACGATCCGACCAACTCAAGTCGCTTCGCAGGATCAAAACCAAATACTTACAGTTTTTTACACGTGGTATAACATTAGTTCCTAACTCATAATTGGTGTAACTAATAATTGGAATTTATTAAGTGGTTTTAAAGTAATATTAAAAAGTTTCGGATGGCTCGTGGCCAGCTTGATAGCCATGTGGTGGCTCATGGCCAGCGTCTGGGACGCGGTTGTGGGTTCGATTCCCGACCAGGGCTGAAATGAAGTTGCAGCTTTCTAATACAAATCGTCTCAGTGTCTAGAGTTGTGTGATGAAAGGAAGCCCAGGATGGCGAAATAAGCCAAGTACGTGATGGGATACGTCATGCTCGCCACTAGCTATGCCTATGTTTTCATGAAATTTTAGGTGAAATACTGCGGGTGACACGTGATGCACTGCCGAAAAATTGGCCCTTTTCCCTGCAGCATTACAGGGTTTTCTCTTTGTACAAAGTAGGTAGGAGAAAGTTAATGTAGAAAACTGAAAATAGTGAAATCAATAACAATGTCTTGATGACTCGAGAGGCCTGTTCTGCGATGACAGTACGTGGTGGTAAACACTCTATGTCAATATTAATATATTATTTTTCATTTAAATTTGTCTCCATACTAAGTAAATATTCACAGACATTACGTTCATGTAGGCCTTTGAAACCTTATGTTTAAGAGTATTCAATGACATATTTATATAGAAAGAATTGTGCCAATTTCAGAGTCTATGTTTGGTGCTTCTTTCTCTATTTTGAATATTTAATGTCCAACATCCGGTATCTAGTGATAACAAATGAAAGGTGTCCTCATACCTGTACGTTTATGTTAAAAAATCGACAAACGGCAGCAATAACAGCAAAACAAGAACATCCCCATGGAAACAGCGAAGTGTTTATATTGACAACGTGGTAGACTGCTGATCAAAGTTGCGACCATCGAAAAGAGTGGAGAACACGCATTGGTAGGATTTCACTGGTAATATAGCAAGTGGCGCATTGTCTTTAGAATGAGTTCTGAAAAACTGATCAGTTACTTTTTGCGAGGAGCCTATTATGGAAGTTAAGAAATAAACTTAGCGGTTGAGAACAAATATGGGATGAAGTCCCGCCAAAATGAACACATGTTCATTTGTTAGATTGCACATTTGTCATGCATCTACACTCTCTATAACGCAAATGCTAATAATTATTAAAGATTTGTCATTTTGTTTGTTATTTTGTGCATTGCAAAATGAAATATTAGCTCCGGGAAAGTGCGAGTTCCAATTTTCTCATCGTTTCTTATACGGTGGTTCGTTCTGGCCATCCGCGCATGCGCAGATGCGTCTTCGTGGAGTCGCTGATAGCGCTGCTCCGCCTCAGACACTGTTAGCGCTCCGTCTCCTGTTCATTGTCCTCCGATGCTCTCGTTTGTCGCTGCTCCATCGCAAGCGCACCCTTACGGAGAAGCTTAGCATTAGTGTCCGCCTTCGCCGAGAAGGAAATCCAAACGAGAAGTGACGGCGCGGGGGAGGGGGAGGGCGAGGGGAAGCCAGAGCCGTGTGGACGACCTTCCTGCGCCGGCGATTGCGCAACGTGGCCTGAGCTCCGGCGGTCGCGGCGATGGTGGAGTTGGAGGCGGAGGTGATGGAGTTGGAGGCGGCCGCGGCGGTGGTGACTACGGAGGCGGACGGGATTTCGATGGAGGCAGCGGTGGAGGAAACAGTGGCAGAGGCGTTGGCGGTAGCGGAAATGGTGGAGGCGGTGGAGGCGATGGAGGCGGTGGAGGCGGTGGCAGTGGCGGTGGCGGTGGCGGTGAAGGCAATGGAGGTGGCGATGGCGGTGGAGATAGCGGTAGCAGCGACGATGGCAGAAACGGTAGCAACGCTATTGGCGGTGGCGATGGTGGTAGCAGCGGCGCCAGTGGCGGCGGTGGCGGCGGTGGCGGCGGTGGCGGCGGTGGCGGCGGTGGCGGCGGTGGCGGCGGTGGCGGCGTCTGATTCGTTTATTGCAGACAACAGCAGCCGAGGTGCACGCAGTGAGCCGAAGTCGGAGGTTGTGCGAGGTCTCCGAGAAAGGCAGCGGCGGCGGCAGCAGTAGCGGTTCCAACACGCGTCGTCCGAGGTAATCAACACAAAGTATTTTAACTCTTCTCACGCACCCACAAAGGTGTTCACGCCAAGCGTGCCTCAGGCACGACAAATTTGGGTGAGGCATCAAAGGCAGTTCTACTCTTTTTATTTTTATGAACTTTTCGAATTACGCGTAACAAGGAGAACGCGAATCATTAAAAAAGGTGAAGTTAGGAAGCATTTAATCATTAATTCGAAAACACATTGTAATACTAAAGTTTGAATACATGAGGCACGAAAACGATAGCGATGAGAGTAGTAGTGATGGAAAGAAATCAAGGGTAGTCCTGTATCAACTACTCAACAACTTCGGAAATATCTTCATTATTTTCCTTTCACAAGCCATTTTGAAATATGAATTTTGACAAAACATATGTGTGTGCCATATGAACAATTCGCAGATGGAATTCTCTGCCGTAGGAAACATCGTCAGTATTTTATTGTGATTCTGCCTTTTGTAAAAAAAAAAAATGAAATTATCTGCTATTAGTCAACTATCAGTTAGTCTGCTGGATGAACTTAAAAATATTTGGGTACGATGTGTACTCTGCGCTCCTTCACTAAAGCCACCGGTGATTGCAGCTACCACACTACACACTTGATTTCAAGGAAATTTGATCAGCACTTTACAAAAAAGTGTCTCTATGCGGTCACGTTTTCACTATTATTGTATATGTGACAGTTCAAATCATAATAAATTGATATAACTATCACTATTATTCTTTCAACCACGATTAAAATCTCTAAATATTTTGAAAATTCTCTTTACGCAATACGTATCTTGTAACTTTTCTTTCCCATTTGTGGCTCAATAACAGAATTTCTTATCCAATCTATCACTGCGGCGTTACCTTCACAACGTGTGCATGTACTTTTCAGCTGCGAGCGCGCATGTGGTATTAGCATATGTACAAAGTACAAAATTAATTGTGTACTCGCCTAGTAGACAGCAAAAAAGATCTTAATGTTTACGTATTTCTTGATTCTCAAGAAATAAAGGAGATTATACACTTGAAATTTAAGATATTTTTATACTTATGTTTTGTTATTATTTATCACTTCATTTATTCACGTGTACAGTTCTACAAAACGCGAATTTCCGGGACGGGGGCGAGATAGACCTCTCTCTAGAGTATTTTAGATCTCCCTTTGAAAAATAACTAATTTACCCTCCCCTCCCCAGAGTCACAATTAATGCACAAATAGGTGCCACGTTTGTCATTTCTTCTCAGATATGTTCAACTCCATTAGTTCAAATCGGGATTATTGAAAAATAAAAGTTTCCCGGTTTCCTTCTTAGGATTTATGCAAGACTCTGCTGCAACAGTAAAATTGGTCGACGAGTCGTACCTTGCCGGAAAAATGCAAATGTACGCTCTGTCACTCAACGTAAATTGAACTGGTTCTCATCAGAATAAAGCAGGATTGTCTGCCCGAACTAATAGGAATGCGCGGGTGACGGTTCTGGTAATTCCGCCGTCGCGATGTGCTTGTCGTGCGTGTATTTGTCGTTGCTGTGCAATGTTTTTATTAATTTTATTATTATTATTATTATTATTATTATTATTATTATTATTATTATTATTATTATTATTATTATTATTATTATTATTATTAATTTTATTATTATTATTATTATTATTATTATTATTATTATTATTATTATTATTATTTTTATTTAGTCTCTGAGATTCAACATCCGATTTTCTTAGCTGTTTATGGGGGCAATTGTGGCAGACCACAAACTCGATTACAGCTCATGATAAATTCAGTATGGTGCGAACTATTCCACATACTTCCAAGATGACAGATTTTGAGTTTTAAAGATTATTGCATTCGGTTTTAACGGTAATTTTTGTATACACTTTTAAAGTTTTTAATGACCAGACCAGTTGCTGTGATAACAAATGGATTGTTTTTAACAGAATTAATGCGCTATATTTCTCTGTTCTATGGTAAAAGGGCTATATTTCGTGATTTTTTCTGTTTCTGCCTTATCAATGTGCTCTGATGGATGCGTGATATCAATGAAGAATGTCTTGTTCTCTGTGCTCGTGAATTACGATATCTAGTATATTAACTGCAATGGTTTTGTCCGTGTGTATTTGGATATGGTTATTAACCCTTTTTTATGCAATACCTCCTTACTCTTCTTTCCCACTTATGGGTGAAAAACAGAGTATTTCTTATCCAATCTATCACTTAGACGTCATTTTTACGTCAGCATGTATTTCACAGGCGCGAGGGCGCGTGCGGTATTAGCATATGTACAAAGTAAAAAATTAAAGCTCACCTAGCACACAGAAAAAAACCTCTAATTTTTACCTAATTCATGATTGTTAAGAAATGAAAGGGTTTATACATTGAAATTTAAGATATTTTTCTCTTTGTCATTTATCACTTTGTTAATTCACGTTTAAAATTTTACAGGATGTGCATTACGAAGTTATTATTATTATTATTATTATTATTATTATTATTATTATTATTATTATTATTATTATTATTATTATTATTATTATATTTGACATTTGTGTCTTTTGTACGACTTTACAAGCTAGGTGTTCCCAGGCCTGCGCCTGGTTTCATTTCGACGCTTGGGGGTAAGACAGACAGTGGCAAGGATGACCTATTCCCTTCACTGTAACTAGAAAATACCGCCTGCCTGAGTTTTCATCGTCACAGAGCTACAGAAACTCCAACGATTTTACTGGAAAGCTGCAGCTATACTTTTACACCGACTGAGAATCGTACACGGGATCACACCAAGGAAAACTAGTACAGGAGCCATGCGCCATCCTAAGGGGCCTTTCTTTATATTTTAATCTTTATATTATTTTATTTTTTTTGTCGCGAGTTGGCCCTCTCTGATCTCGCGAACATACACCTGCACTTACTACCGAGGCTCAGTAACGTTTATCCCGTAGCAAGTGTACGTGACTCCTTTTTAGGGGAATCAGCATTATGGTGAATCCAATTTTGCTTCTCCCGGGTTGCTAGTCCTGAGGGGTGTGGAAGATGGAAAGATGATGATAATGAAGGATGAATTGACGACACACTCATACATACATACATATGCACACACAAACACATCCATGCCCGAGGCGGAACATGAACCTGCGATCCTTCCTTCCAAGATCGCCACAGAACTTCTGCCTTAGCGATCTAGGCTATCTGGATTTTCAGTTTATTGTTATTGCTATTATTATTTTAATGTTATAAGTATCTATTTGTAGTCTGTATCTTGCGGCTAATGCCAGAATGTGGCTAATTCCCGAATTAACAGGTTAGTGTTGCCAATATTCAAAATGGATGGATAAAGTTCAGAGTAGGAACACCTTCGTAACATACTTACAACTTTTTATGATTTTCGCCGGATGAAGCTCACATTAGCCAACACGAGAGAGATAGGGTCGGTAAAATACATTACGGTGACGAGGAATATAAGATACGTAATAAACAGGGATTAAATTGCCGAGGGAGAGTTTCAAAGAAAGGTGAGAGCCAAGGCAAGTAGTTTCGAGTTTCGCGGGGTCTAATGTCTATTTCCACGAAACCTCCTAATTTAACCTCTACAGAAGGATCAAAAAATGAATAAACTCTTTGACAGTGAATGTATTTGGAACGTGGAGACATAGGGCTGTGATTCTTGCTTGCTATTTTAGTTGAATGTTTTGTTACATGTTTCTACTATTGTGTTCAAAGTGATTCCCAGCTGCAGCGAAATCACCATTACATGTATTAAGCTGAAAAGACTGGAATGGTTGGCTTACAATTCGAATGAATGAAGAGAGATCAGTTAGAAAAGTATGCGTAGGGAGCATGACCAATAGGAGAGGAAGAGGCAGGGCTAGATTAAGATGGAATGATGAGAGAGTGGACGATTTGAGAAACCTAGGTATTGAGATTGCGAAGAAAAGCAGATGATAGAAGAAATTGTTTTGTTATAATAAAAGAACCCAAGGAACCTTTCTCATACGTAAAGAACATGGTGCAAAACTACTTCTCGCGAACACATAAAGACACCTCACACGTAGACAATGTCCCTTCTTTCGCTAGTGCATTGTGGCCAATGCCAAAATTAGCAGAAATTATGAATTATTCTCCATTCATAGAACCTTTTCCAAATTATCTGATAATATGAGACGGCTTTAGTTCCTGTAGTAGTTTTTTAAGCCTTTCTTTGTGGGAATAATCCGCGAAAACTATTTATTAGAGAGTCGATTTTCACTCAAAGAACTTGAGAGTATTGCAAAGGGTATCAGGATTTCATTTAGTTTGAAATTCTCATCCAAAAACAAAGAGGACAATAATTACAATATTAACAACGTTGTTCATTTGATTGATTTATTCGATTTATTTATTGAAAAATCAGTAAAAGAATTGTATGTGACGTATAGGAGAGGAGATCATCTTCGCGCGTGTTCTTGACATTAACACGTAACACTTGTCGGTTTTGTTCTTAAGGAATTAATAATGATATTATTAGTACTGGTAGTATTAAAGTTATGTCCTTAAGAAGGTCATTTAGATAATTCTCAGAATACTAAATTGTTGGAGTTGTAAAAATGTTCTTTACGTTAGACTCATGTTGCAAGCTCTGGTGTCACAAGACTTGGCTGAAACCAGACTCCAGAGTGTTTCCAGTATTCATTCTTAAGTGAATTCCTCGTACTATCACTTTAGTTATATTTTTTTCAAAACAGTATGAACTCTCGTAACAACTTTCAAAACAGTATGAAGTCTCGGGAAAACAAATTTTACCCTTAAAATCATTGAGCAAAAGATCGCGCCGTTGTAATGAGGGATTATTTCATCATACTTTGGGGATTTCTGTCGGGGAGTGAGTGAATACTGACTCCGGCCGTGGCAACTAGACCATTACTCCATTAAGTGTAGTGCATCATATTATTCTGAAGGTAGAAGTGGTCTTCACCTACTGAAATGTGAGATCAGGCGCAGTCGGCTTCAGGGGTTTTCCCCTCCAGATATCTTCTCTAGCGGAGCATAGCCTCAACGAGAAGAATTTCTAAGCTTCACACTGATCTTGTCGTAACGGTAGCTTAACGCACGTAAGTGTAACTGAGTAGGTAAGGCGAAAGGAGGGAACCAGAATGAGGAACGAAATATCGCAATATTTCCCCCACGAAAATCCCAGCAAGCCGTCGTAGGTCGGCAACGGATCTCGCCGACCGTCGGGGGTAGATCATCGCCCCCTCCAGTGATAAACATATGCACTACACTTACGGGAATAATGACCTTAGCAGTTGACGAGCCCGAAATCCCTAATCAATCAAACAATGCCCCAAACGGTTTCTTATGGTGCGGTTGCGGCATTTACATGGTACTGATCAAACGAACCAAGGGACACAACCGAAGCAGAAGGGCTTGCGTATAAAATTTTCTTCCAGAGATAAATTGAATTGGACTAAGAGACGTAGCTACGATCTAAATCCACCATCGTCAGTAGACCCAGGCTCTCTCAGGTTCTCCCGATGAACGATGCTTCAAACACAATGTGAGGTTGCCCCCGAGCAATCACAAACGGTAACAACTAGTTGGAATGATTGCCGTAGTGTTGTGTGTACAAAACGTAACTTGTTTTTTCACTCGCATGTATACAACAGGTAAAGTGAGTTATAAATTTAAAAAAAAATGTACATATTAATGTCTTCATTAATGTTTCCGGGCACGTCAACTGCTAAAGTCATTAGTACCGTAAATGTAGAGCATGCTTTTACGTCGTAAGCGGGCAGTAATCTTGCCTCTCTGCAGAGACTCAGCGCCGACCTACAGTTTACGTTTGCGGGGTTTTCCTCATCTACCACCAGCAAGGCAACGCCCCAGCCGGGATAATCTCAGATTTTCCGGCATGCGCGTTAGTTTAGTGCACGCAAGTGTAAATGTGTGTAAGGGAGTGAGGATAGGACAAGCAATAAGAAGGAAAGATCACGCGCGGTTCGTAGCCCGTTTGTTAGGGTACTCCTTCGATTGATTGGTTGTTAGTGATTTCGGGCGCGTCAACTACAGAGGTCATTAGTCCCGTAATTGTAGTGTATGTTTTTTACTCAATGTGGCGGAGATCTTCTCCCGCTAGATGGCGAGACCCGGTGCCGACCAACCATCGGCTAGAGGGGCTTTCCCTAGCCTGGTATCTCCCACCAGCGGGGCACCGCCCCAGCCGGGACAAGCTCTTAGCTCCTGACGGGTCTCCCGGCATGTGTGGTGGTGTAGTGCATATTATATTATAGTGTGTGCAAGGGGTGAGGATAGGACAAGGAAGAGGAAGGTGAGATCGCGCGCGGTCCGTGGTCCGTTTGTTAGGATACTGCTCCGGCATTCGCCTGGTTTTGGAGAAATCACAAAAAAACCTTCCGAACGTATCAGCCGGCCGCTAGGTTTCTCTTCCAGTCAGAAGCTGAATGCCTACGGAAGTCTGACGCTAACTACTATCTAGCCAGAGCCGAAAATCTTGCCACCGTCTGGACTCGAACCTTAACCCCAGAATACTAGTGATGAGTAAAATTTACTCACTGGCATATTTTATGCTGATGGTATCCCCGACGTAGTGTTAAGATACCACCTCCTGGCAGTGTTATATTATCCTTTGGATGTTAATACGTGCGTAATATGTGTTGTTTCTACATGTTCTAATTTTTATTTTTTTTTACAATAAGCGAATGTCTTGAGGTCTGCATGTAAAAAGCACGGAGCTCCGGTGCAGCTGGGCGCCGATAGATGATTTAAAAATGTTAAGTTCTACTTTAAAAGTTGCTTCCATATGAAAATCAAATCAAATTGTTTAGCGATATTGTGATTACACATTGTCTAATTACATATTTCATGCAAACGTTGTTCCCTTTTCAAGTAAGTAAATTTCACTTTTCACAAAACAAGAGGGAAATTTCAATACTAGCATTCAAGGGATAAGACCTTTCAGTCAGAGGTTCACAGTGACGTCACTTGAAGCCCTGAAATACCTAAGACGGCAGAATATGAAGTTTGCTAAAAAAATCAAATAGTTATTACAGCAAATTTTTACTAGTGTTCTACATATCTGCGTATTGATCACGTGAATATGACACAAAATACCTTTGGCTAAGATATTTTACAAACAAGTGTTCTACTTCCTCATTTACGTGATACGGAAGTGTTTAAATGTTGCAGAATTCGATATGAAAATTTTGACGGAAATACACTCTTTTCATAATCATTCATTTCATAATCGTCCATCAGTTCGTTCCTCAAAATTGATATTCCCGATCGATCTAACTGCACTGAACACCTAGCAAATTTTAAACGATGTTTTAATTTTTGTGGGTATTTTACATGACGATATATTAGGGTATTTTAAAATGTATTTAAAAAATGGCTGTGAATTCTCTCTAGATTTCTTACTCCAATGTAGGAGAACAGGGGCAGATTTTCCTAGCGAAATATAACCTTCAAAATTAGATATTTAAGTAATGCCGGGTATAATAAAGTTTTAAAAGGAAAAATCCCAAATTTTCCTTAAATGATTTTGCTAAAATAAAGCATTCCTCGTTTACAAATATGTGTATGTACGATTTCAATGAAAACACACGGATTTTCGATAACGGTTAATTCAAAGATTTTTCGTACCTGTCACCAAACTTCAATATCGAAAAAATATTTCTCTCCCTAATCCTGAATGTTAGATTTTAAATCAATTCATTTACACTTTTTTCAAAATATGATGTTTTCACGTAAATGTTTGATCTTATGGCAATTTTTTACAAATATGTACAAACATTGATCGAAAACAGATCCAATTTTTTTCTTTAAACATTTATTGATGATGTTTGACATAATATTGAATTCGATGCCACACGTACTTTCTTCCACGAAAACAACAATTTCCAAAAATCTAACATTTGTAATTTTTTCAAACAATTTGTACGATACTATTTACTTTAGAGTTGTAGTACATTATTTAATGTCATTAACATTTTTTGAGCAGAAATGCTTCAAATAATCTCATATTTCTAGAAATATTGAAATTTTTTAAGTAAAAAAATCTCTTTCATCCTAAATAATACCAGATATGGTATTGAATTGGCAGACACGGTAGTGGGTAGCGTTTTTAGTTATAGCTTACTTGTTTGAGAACCTGTTGTATTACTTTGATCAACTTATTTAATTTTTTCCCTTGGATAAAGCTAAGTACACTTAAATATGATACAAGCCTGATTTTTATTGAAAACTCTTAACTTTGAAAATTGCAAATTCGAATCACCTGCGTTTCTTTTGAGTAAGAGTTGTTTAATAAATTGCTGAAGAATTAGGATTCAAGTTGCAACATTATTTTACATTTTATTAGCACTGCTATTTTAATAATGTTATTTCAGCCATTTTAATTATAATTGTTCCTGCTATTTTTATAACGGTTTAAAAAAACATCTCTATTAGAATTTGAAAAATAGCTAACATTTGCATCGGAATATTTACGCCCACTTCCCACGAGACTCGATTTACGGCAGTTGCGCAGAGAAATCTTTCCTCACAATTTGTCCCTGAACGGAACCTTGACCCCGATATTTCGCACAGTGAGAGACTTTCTTGGAACGCCATGTAGATGTATGAGAGTTTTTCTTGAATTTTTGACCGCGTCTCCTCGGCATTTTCGAAGAGGACAGAAGTGAATAAGACAAGGTATAAAAAGGAACAAAATAATTAATCTGAACTTTAAAAAAATGTATATTATGTGGACGTTATAGAATGCTCAATCAGAATTGTTCCAAAAACAGTTAGATCTTTTCTCAAACTTTCTCACGTTTAAAAGAACATTGCTCTCTTATATTGCGAAAGATTCATTTTGATTAAAATGCTCATATTGGGGGTAAAATAGATTAAACAATGTAGCATAAAATATGAATTTTACAGTAACGAATAGTAAACGATAGTGTTGATTGAAACTCGTTTCTACTTTTATGCCCTACAATATTTCATTTATAGTTCGTACATTTTCACAAAAATATTTATGAGCGCAAGAAAAGGCGTAAAAACTTTAAAGTACTGTATTTTTACTATGACAAAAAATGTATTGGAAGTTATTCAGTTTACGCAGTTACCGTGAGCTTCAGATAGACAAAAGTAAAAACCATATCAATCTTCATCGGATATACTTTTTAAAACTTTACCTTCAGCTCCCGCTTCTCAACACTACGAACTAGGTTTAAATTACAATGCTTCCCGCATTAAATCACACTTTCCGAAAGATATTTTCCAGCCCCCCTCAAATTCAAACAGTACCACACACATTTCCCAGATCTTTTATTTTCTGTACATTGTTTAATTTAAAAAATAAGAATTTCAAGACATTAATATATTCAAATCATAATTATTCAACAATAAGTCATAATGACATATCTGTTATGTACATCACTGGCATTTTGCCAAAGTGTTATGTAATAATTTTTATTCAAAGTCCTGAAATATTGTAAGAATTAATCAGGTAGAAATCAAAGTTTAAAAAAAAGCCTACCTAGTTTCAAGGTTTATATTTACGATTTTTGACCTTAGACCGCATAAAAAGAACAAAAGTGTCGTTTTTATTACGTGCCTTAGATGGTGTTAGAAAATCGACATAATACTTACGAGTTATTTCAAGCCGATTGTTGAATAGTTTTGGTTGGGACGGCTGAAATATTAACAGTAAATAATGTAGTTTTACGTAACCATAACACACAGTACTGGAAAGTCTGTGCCATTTCGTAGGACAAGTTAGGCCTAGAAGTCTTCCGGTTTTCTTGCCAAAGCATTATTCTCTTTTGTTCTGTTAAAATGCTATCTTCTATTTGTTCTTATGTTTCTAATATACTTGTTATACTGGAAACTGAGTTATTTTCTTATGCCGACATTCCTCATTCATTATTAAAATATGCAGCACATCGTTATTTTTGCAAAATCGCAAAATTCGCAAAATCACAAAGTTTCTGAACTTCTGTATTCTGGTTAAGGTTTCCTGTCGGTATCTAGTTTTTGCTAGTACGAGAAAACTACGTAAGATTGCGTATTCATCTGTGTTATGAAAGTGAATTCTGGTATCCTGTAATTGCATTTTTTGCGCTATGTATATTCTACCGCAGATAGATTGAAAACCGGCTACTATTTAAAGATTGTATAATCGCACAATTGTAATTCTGGATTCTGGAATTGTAATATGCCCCTTTTGTACGCACAACTCTATATATTTTGCCTTTTCTATAGATGTCAGTTGTTATGTGTTAATGCAACAATGCGAAGAAATGTTTTCGAGGCATTTTGTCACTCGACTTGGGAGGGCGCACGCACCTGTTAGCGTATGCAAGACATTTTGGGCAGAAGTTAAATTTAGAGTCTGTACGCCGCGGACGAGACCGGTATGTGATGCCTGTGAGAGAAGATTCGCGCCAACCGGATTGCCTCGGACTCGGCCTTGTTTTCTTAATTGCGCAAAAACACATTCACTCAGTATTCTCGCGGCGTAATTGGAAAGAAGTATGAGAGTACCAAGGTCACTGCTCCAAAGCATTGCTGTATACTCGCAGTATACTGTCTACAAGTACATGCAATAAACTTAGATAAATGGGTAACAGCTATTAAAATTACAGTAGACTCCCGATCATCCGATCTCCGTACTACCCTGCCTACTTTTCTTTTATTGTAATGAAACGAAAAACAAATGACAGTGCCAAGGCATTGGAAGCGGGCGTCTGCTACGGTCCTTATATGTGTCGTATGCAAAATAGAAGTTGTAACAGGAAAAAGAGCAGCGTTCTGCTCCTTGTTTATGTATTTATTTTTAGAAATAGTAATAGTGGTTTTATTTTATTTATTTATTTTCGTCTAGAAATGTGAGTGACGTGCTATGGGGAGAAGTTAAATTGAAATTACATGTTCATTGTTTCGTCTGTGGGTAATGAACCTCAATGCTATGCTGGTCGGTATTCCTAATTGTAACTGTACAGTATTCGTAAATTCGTCTTGGGATACGCTTAAGTTTTTTTAACTGTACTACAGTACTGTTTATATTGAGCACGTATTACAGAAGATTTCAAAATGAATAATAAACGAAAAAACGTAGTGACTATGGGGAAGAAATTTCGCGCAATGCAGTGACTAGACTAGGGTGTAAGAGAAAAATATAGCTTTAGAGTTATCAGTGGGAAAAAGTACAGTTGGGGACGAAAAAAATCAAGCAGAAATTGAAAAGAGGTATGTCGCAGAAGCTTCTGGAAGTGAAATAAAAGTAAGAAAAAAAACATGTGACAGGTAAACATAAAGCAGTCGAGGAACAATTAAGAGGAAGAAGTGTACCTGCAACTGGGCCGATATTTCAGGAAAACCTTTTGAAATTTACGCGATAAATGGACAGACAAGATTCAGAGTTTACTGCCAGTGAGGGATGGTTAGATGGTTGGTAAAGAGAATTCGGCATTTGCTAGACTACATATTCAAGCTTGTGTAAAGACAACATATTCAAGCTTGAATAAAGAAAGAATTTCTGGGAAGCAGTTATATAACTGCGATAGAACAGGTTTAAATTATAAGTTGCTCTCTACAAAAACACTTGCATCAAAAAAAGAGATTGCTGCACCATAATACAAGAAAATCAAGGAATGAGTCATCATTTGGGCTTGCAGCAATGCAACCAGTAATAACAAACTTAGGTTCACATTAATAAGAAACTACAAGAATCCTAAAGATAAAAAAAACGTAGAAAAACATTTGAAAAATAATAATTTGCCAAGAAACGTAATGTAAATTTTTGACAAGGCTCCTTTGCATCCGGCCACTGGTGAACGCACAGATGGGGACGTTAAAATCTTACTTTTACTACCCAATGAAACAGCTGTTTGTCAGCCTATGGACCAAGAAGTTCTTGAACAGTTAAAGATAAAATATATCTGGCGTCTTCTCCGTTTATTGATATCAGCGATTGAAAATAATGATGACTACGTAACCGCTCTGAAAATGATTGACATAAATGTAGTGTATATCATTGGCTTAGGGAGATGATGAGTCGGGTTTTTAGGTCTTGGGAATATTCTAATTGGTAAACAGTTCAAAAATTTTCATAATTTCTTCTTTTCAAGTTCTATGTTTAAATTGAAACCTTTTCTTACAATTGAATTGATCGTTTTTAATCCCTTTCTTTTTACTTAATTTAAAAACCGAATAGTTTTATAGTACATTTTCATATTATTAATATTATTAATATTGTTAATAGTGTTATGAAATACAAGTATTATCATTACGAAATACTTTATTTTCCAACGTTTTCCATTTTTTTCAGGACCTGAACACTAGACTCGATGTGTTTTCGCTCGTATGCTTATGATATTTTCTTCCTTTCTTTTTTTCTTTAGGGGTAATTGAATAATGCGTACGCAATCTTAGTTCCTTCAAAACCTCTGTGTGAAACATTTGGTAGTACATAATAACCTTTCACTGACTTTCGCTGACAAGATCCGTTCAATCCTTTCAGCACCTAATTTGCTGACTCAGAAAATATAATTTATCTAAATTTGAATATAATCTCATAGCTAGATGAAAATGCTAATCGTATTTTATTGCTAAAAAAGTGTCGAGCTGTGAGAATTTTACCACAGAGGACTTTACAGAATGAATGGCAAACGAAGTTAATGAAACAACTGTCAACAATGTTATGGAAATCGTGACAACAGGCGAAGTAATGGAAGAAGAGGGCCAAATCGCATTCCATATTCGGAAGGGCTCAAGACGATTGAAGCAGCCTATCAGTCAACAGGAGGAAGCAATGTCAGCTGATGATGTTGTTTGTGTAAGTGGAGGGGCATTGCGTCGCGGAAGAGAGTTAAATGCAGAAGCAGTCGTCTATTAAGGACTTTCTCAAAAACTCAAAACTGAGTTTAGACACTAATCTTAGTGTTACCTTTTCATATCTGTATAATCTTTATCAGTGAAAAATAAAATGAGTTTGAATCAATTTTCTTAAGAATTAGTCCAACGTTTTACGGTAGTATATATGTAATATAATGGTGAGAATGGGAACTGACCTACGATTTGGTTGGTTGATTAGTATTTCCGGGTCAACATCTAAGGTCATTATTCCTGTAATTGTAGTGTATGTTTTTACCGCGAGCGGTGGTAGTGATCTTCCTGGCGGTGTCCTAGTAGCTAGTGTGGAAAATATTGCCTTCGTCGGGACTCGAACCCTAGAACCTCCCGGCCAGGGGCACTGCAGTGACATCAGCTGATGCCCTGAGCCACCTTTGCCGGTCTACGATTTCTGAACATCCTCTTTTTTTAAGTATGGTGTAACCACGTCCCATTCGCAGCAACGTTCACTGCAAGAGGCCAATGCTGGTGAGAGAAAGTGTGGAGGCCGCCACGACCGTGCGGAGATAGCTAATTTCCCATTATGCGCACAAATTGGTTGTTTTTCATGGTCAAGACTGACAGTTTTTTGCTGAGTCCGTGTGTCAAGGCAAACAAATTAATCGAGATCATGGAAAAGGAGAACCACACGTGTTACAAATACTTTCTACGGCTGTACAAAATTACTGAAAATAGTTTTTGCAGAAAATTAAAAAGACAATGTTACCAAGAAATACAATAATACTTATTTTAGACAATGAATCCTACTCACTACATTTTATGGTCAGATTCGTCTCATCGTAAGCCATGAGTTTATTAGGGCAATTCTCCAGTACTCGTTAACTAAACAAATGGTGGAAAATGACATTTTAAACGGAAACAACGTATTATAAGTGATACAAAACTGTATCATTTAAAAAAGTTGTAAACTTATCAAACGGACCAATCAGTTAAACTGAGATTAGTTTACTCAGTATTTACAATTACCTATATTACTATCTATCTACATTACTTATTTACAATCTGCGCAGAAATTGAAAGAACACTATGAACTCTCCTGCCTGTGACTTAGTTAGATACCTAGAAACTCGCGTAAAGTACAAAAGCAAAGAAACAATTTTATTGTTGACTGACAAATGCAAATATTTGATTATGCTATTTAGCAATCTCTTATATTGTGCGTATCAACTGAACTGTCATACTCAGTGAGCTACCGTTTACAACGCAGGCTAAGATGGTTTTTACTTTTCCATTTACTTAATAGTGGAAAACAAAAATATTAATTTAATATTTTTTAAGGCTGATGATTTTATGGCATACTTTGCTAACTTAAATAAGATAACTTCATGAAGTTATAAAAATCAAAACGCTTTCAAATTTAAAAGAAAAGAGAACATTTATTCGTAATAATAGAAAAAAAACTTTGCACAATATTGTTTGTAAATTGAAAATAATAATAAAATATTTTGTTAATTTAACAATTTTCAGTAACCTAGGTTTATCTTCATCATTCAAATCACCTTTCAATTCACAAGAGTTCTTCCTTAACGTCCTGTTCCACATGCACAATTCATTATAAGGACTCTCCTAAATACTCGAGCACATTTACTTTTTCGTAATATTGTCCTCAATCAAATATAGCGCCAATATCAGGTTGCTTTTCATACATCCAAATTATCCACTGAATTACACATTCCGACTGATATACCCTTTTAATTATTTTCGTCCTTACTCCAGAAAGTGCATTTTCTCTGTTGATTCCGTCCGTCTTCTTCAGTCGACCATCTCCATTACATCACAACCTTCCCAACCTGTGATTTTATACCAGTAGGCCATGTATATACATATTGTCTTGACTGATCAAATATGGACGAAATGTAACATCTAACTTCGACATGTCTCCAAGAAAGGGTCCACCGCCATTATGTATTTGCTATTAACGTGTTGTGTTACGCAACAGCAATGTTTTTATTATTCTTGGTATGGAAAGAGTTGAGGACAGTAAGTGAAAACCGTGCTAAGTGCCAAAGGTGGTATTCCGAGATAATGAAGAAAAACTGTTTCAAAAGCTCACGGAACTTGACTCGCACAGTCTAGTGGCGACAATTTGAACCCATAAGCATGAGCATTTCAGATCGATTATCTTACAACGCATTGCTCTTGACACTTCCCACGCTTTTCAGCACAAAATTCGAATTTTCACATTTTGGCACCTAGCACGGGTTTCATTTATGCTCTACAATTATGTAACTGGAATCCCTCAATGTATTCAGTACAACAACTCTTATACTAAGTATTTGCAGCATTTTTTGTAAAGACGCTAAGTATATTTTACTTCTATTTACTTTATTGAAGTATTAAATGAGAGTATTTTATGAATTGTTCTTGAGCAGTGTGTGTGTGTGTGTGTGTGTGTGTGTGTGTGTGTGTGTGTGTGTGAGTGAGTGAGTGAGTGAGTGAGTGAGTGAGTGAGTGAGTGAGTGAGTGAGTGAGTGAGTGAGTGAGTGAGTGAGTGAGTGAGTGAGTGAGTGAGTGAGTGAGTGAGTGAGTGAGTGAGTGAGTGAGTGAGTGAGTGAGTGAGTGTGTGTGTGTGTGTGTGTGTGTGTGTGTGTGTGTGTGAGAGAGAGTGTGTGTGCGCGCGCGCGTGCGTGCACGTGCTTGCGTGGGTGCGTGCGTGCATGCTGCATTTACGAAAACCATTTTGTGTGTAAGTTCAGCAGCATGTTTGTTCAGCTGCATGTTTGTCAGCAGACCACTAGTGTTTACTAATACTCTTTAGTGAATATCTTCTAGCTAATGTGTCATAGCTGCTGATGCTATCAAACGCTTAAACCTTACCCTACCCTACTACGCTTAAACAGCTGGAAGGTTGTCAGCAGACCACTAATGTTTACTAATACTCTAGCTATATCTTCTAGCTAATGTGTCATAGCTGCTGATGCTATCAAACGCTTAAACCCTACCTAATAAAAGGTAAACATTTTTTGTTAGGTAATTGTTGGCGTTTTGAGTGTGGAAGCTTGTATTGAAACATAGTTTTTGTTTGGGAGTTATTTTTAAAGCTAAAGGTCCATACGAAAGAGCATAGTAACTTACTTTGTCATTATTTTTGATACTGAAGTTCTGCGTATCATTTTTGAAAGGCAATTCGTCGATACCAATAATTGTTACGACCCTGATTACAATAATAGAAACGAATAATATCTGATACCTAACTCACTCTCATAAATATAAAAAAGTTACCTTGGTACTTAGTTCTGAAGTAATTGATTTCATAATTATGAGCTACAAGAATTATAGTTCTCAATACATTACTTTTAAAAATCGCCCAATATGATCCATTTGTAACATTTTTGAAGGAGGACAAAACATCTTTTTTCATAGTCTCAAACTCCGACCTCAAATGGCACTAGAATGTTTCACATCTACATTCATGTTCTAAATTCCACAAAACGCACAACGGAATTCTTTTGTATGCGATAATTCATTTGTATGGAATTAAGTGCAGAAATAAAATTCCTCTTGGGTGTTCGCAGTGTGTGCAGTGAGCAATGGATACCTCGCAGCGGATGCAGCGCTCCTGGCGTCAAGTAGCGGCACTAGCGGCGTTTGCCGTCCTGATGCTGGCGCCCACCACGCAGGCCAAGAGCAAGAAAGGTCTCTTCGTGCATCGCTTGATTTGTTTTAAATTAATTTAATATAATTTAATACTGTCGACGACGATTGAAGTGAACTTGGATATAGTGAACCTAAGTCATTGGTCCCGTTTCTCTCACAATACAAATAAGCATAAGACGATTCGGTTACAGTGAACAGTGAACCTCAGATATAGTAAACATAGGAACTACGTACTGAAAATTAATTACCTTCTGAAAAAATGTCACCTCAGTCCCACAAACTCCAACACTAGGCAGCTAAGGAAAAATATCTTCCGCCAAAGGTCCAAGAAATCTCCCTTGAGGCGGAGGTAGCGTGCCCAGAATTATTGATTCAGAGATCACTTCCATTAGCGCTTACGCCATGCGTCTACAGAAAGCATCTCGGGTGTTATTAGGTGAGTAAAAGGGCCTCCGGGGAGAGGGATGGTGTTCCAACAGAACAGGAAGCATTAAAGATGTCACGACTGCATTACGATACTTGGAGACAGTGTACAATGCAGAATCATGTATGGAGAGAGCACCAACTCGAGAATGATCTAGAGAAATTACAAATGAATAATGTACGAAGCAGACAATTGAAAATTAATTTTTAAATATTTTAATTTTTTTTAAGGTATTGATGTTTTCTGTTGGTGCTATTAATATATTTTGCTGTACTTCTATATTAATAAAAAATTAATCATTGTAGAGAAATACTATTTATTTTTGACATCATCGAATATAGTGAAACTCTGATATAATGAACCAAAACTGTTAGAGCCCAGAAGTTTACCGGTTGTCGACTGCATAATTTATAAATTAAATTTAATTAACATATTACTTAATTTAACGTCGAAAATTGTTAAAAGATGAGGGGAGAAGTGAACTTTGCGCACGTGTTCTCGATTTCAGGGAGCTTAACCCTACTTCATATACAAGTTCGATTGTGAATACAATGGTGGAAACGAGCGGTTTTAGTAAGAATTGATAAGAAAAAATTTGCTTCCGTGAAATTAAAAGCAGTTTTAAGGGAAATCAGGAATAGATTCGGGCAATTAACCCCCATTGGGCCCTTCGTGAAGCACTCGACTTTCTTCCGCGAGAACACGGAGAACGATTCGTTCAATAAACATTTCCCCCATTGAACTCTAGAACACGTGCAGAGGTACTGATGTTACATTTATGTCTAGAAGCCAAACAAGGAACCTTTTCAGTAATTGCTGAAAGAATCATGAACACTGGACCAAAAATCTTATTGAGATGGGTATTATTTATCCAGAAGCTGAAGTATTGTACAATACTCCTCCCAGGCAGATTATACTTGTAGAATTGTATAGATAGAGGACAGTCCCTTGGGCAACTTATATTTTGAGTTCAACCAAATTTCGAAAATTAAAAATTAATTTTCCACTTGTAACAAAGTTATTAGTAAAAAAACAATAAAATATCATTTGATCATATTTTTATTTCCTGTCATTATTATTATTTATTATATTCACTATTACCATTATTACTAATTGTTGATGGTATGATTTATAGTTATTAAATTATATTATAAATAGGTAACTATTTTTGTTAATTTAATAATTTGGAGCGCCTATGGGGACCAAACATTTTATTTATATTTATTGAAATTTTGACGGGCTCTCCATCAATTCCCTTCCTTCGGGGTTCTGCGGGTTTCGAAGTGGCAATGGTATGCGTCTGTTAAATCAAACAGCATTTTTCAACCTTTTCACGCATTGTCAGTATTTGCGTGGGTGAGCTGATCTTGTTCGTCGTGTCCACAGTGAGCGATTACTTCCTTGTGTGCCGTCGCGGGGATCCAGACTTCGCGGGCTGCGTAAAGCGCTCCATCGAAGATGCCAGACCACGGCTCGTTAAAGGTAAGACCTCTCACGATATAGAGGGATTTTTTTGAAAGAAGGGCTGCTTTAACAGCTACTGCTGACCAATTCGTGCCCTACTACCTGGAGCTTCACGGTCTTTTGGACCGGAAATCCTGTCTTGGAGCAGGAGTTAAGTTAATAGTTGTAAATTATATTTTTGTATCTTTCATTCAAACAAGTCTTATCTCGCAGAATTCATCGAACTTCACTTTCTTCTCTTAAAAACTAGACGCTAGGTAACTTACCAACCCTTTCCTTTCTGCCACACGTATTTCAGACCCACTACAACAAAACACGTCAAATCATGACAATCCTATCCCTAATAGAGGTAATGAGAGCGCGTGCTGTGTTGGCTGTGGCACGCATACCGGAAGAGCCGAAATACTACGATAATGGCTAAAAGTGATTAAAATATGCCATGCCTTTGAACAGTCATGAAATATGCAAATATGCATATTTCATCACTTTTATTATTTCAAGAATAATATTTTTTAATTAAATGTCTCACAACATTCATTTCTCTTTATTTGTAATGGGTGAAAAAAGAGACTTTAATATAAAAACAATGAAATGAGTTATAAACACTGTAGTGTGCGTATTTCTCATACATTTTCTTGGAACAAGGAATTAAGTTAATATTTGTAAATTATATTTTTGCAAAATTCACTCAACCAAGTCTTATCTTAAACATTCAGACCCAATAAAACAATATATAGCCTACTATAATAATTCTAGTCCTAACAGATGATGAGAGCGCGTGCTATGTTGGCAGGAATGCCGGAAGTGCGACTCCCGTCAATCGACCCCTTGCGCATCGAGCAGCTGGAGATGCAGGAAGGCCAAGGCAACTTCCGGTTCCTCATGCGCCTCAAGAACGTGTCCGTCACGGGGCTCAAGGACTTCACCGTGCGTTCCATTAAGTGAGTAGCCGCCGTCACGCGCGCAGGAAAGGGAAGTCATAAAAGCGTTCCTACGTCTCCTCTCCCGGTACCTCCCCTCATCTCGGAAACGAGAACCGTGATATTTATTCTTCTCTTCCTTAGCATGGTTTACCTTTGAATGTAATTAATGTAAGCGTCTTATCTTTCTACTTTTTGTGTTTTATTTCTCTTTAATCTTGTATATTAATATTTCAGCAGTTACAAAGGAACGTTAATTTATTTTTTAACTAATTTGTGTCACTGGTCATGTGAGTTCGTAAAATGTAAGACATTGTAATTACCAGAGGGAACGGCGTATAGTCAAAGACTTTCTATCTTAATTGATGTAGCTCTCAAATGCGTTTGTTTTTGATAGGTCGTGTTCGGACGCAATCACAAATACCTTATTAACTTGCCGAACAATGAGTGATAGTCCTGCATCATAGATTGCCCAACAATCGGAGCGAAATGTCCCGTGTGTAACTTTATTACACACATGTTAATGGTACACGTTTCACACATGACGCCGTATGTTCTTCGGCAAAAGGCAATCTTCGGCAAACTTCGGCGTTCATTTTTGACCCCGTAAATATTCTAGAAGTTTTCGACAGTTATTCTGAGATACTGTACAAAACGCCAGTCCAAGAGAATTATTACTTTGAACATCTCATATAAGCTATTATACATAATTGCTAGAGAAGATAATTAATTTTTGAAGATAATTATTAATTCAGCAAATGGCTCTATTATTGATAATGCCCAGGCAAAGATTTTAATTAATCACTTTGATTTGCTGATATGGTTATTAAAAATAATGATTTCTGATTATACATAATAGCTTATTAATTATTATGTCATAAACCATTATAATATATAAAATGAAGAGACAAAAAAACTGGTACACCTGCCTCATATCGTGTAGTACCTCTGCGAGCTCGCAGAATTGCCGCACCACGACGTCGCATGAACTCGCCGAATGTCTGAAGTAGTGTTTGAGGTAATTGACACCATGAATCTTGCAGAGCTTTCCATAAACTCGTAAGAGTACGAAGGGATGGAGATCTCTTCTGAACAAGGCATCGCAGATATGCTTAAAAATGTTCATGTCTGAGGATTGTAGTGGCCAGTGGAAGTGTTTAAATTCAGAAGAGTGTCCCTGGAACCACTCTGTAGTAATTCTAGACGTGTGGGCTGTCGCATTGTTCTTTTGTAAATGCCCAAGTTCGACGGGAAGCACAATGGACATGAATGGGTACAAATGATTAGACAGGATCGTACGAACGTGTCACCTGTAAAGAGACGCATCTAGATGTATCCCATATCACTCCAACTGCACATGCCCCATACCATCACAGAGCCTCCACCAAGTTGAACAATCCCCTGTTAACATGCTGGGTCCATGGATTCATGAGGTTGTCGCCATACTCGTAGCCGTCCATCTGCTCCAAACAATGTGAAACGAGACTCGCCAGACCGGGCAATGTGTTTCCGGTCATTAACAGTCCAATGACAGTGTCGACGGGCCCAGGCGAGGCGTAAAGCTTTGTCTCGAAGGGTACACGAGTTGGCCTTTGGATTAAAAAACCCGTATCGATAATGTCTCGTAGAATGTTTCGCATGCTGACACTTGATTGCCCAGAATTGAAATGTGTACCAATTGGCAGAAGGGTTGCATTTTGTCACGTGTAACTATACTCCTCCGTTGTTGTCGGTCCCGTTCTGACACGATCTTTCTGCGGCCGCAGAGATGCCGGAGGTTTGATGTTTTACCGGATTCCCGATATTCATGATACACTCGTAAATTGGTCATACGGGAAAATTGAAATTTCATCGCAAACCCGGAGATGGTATGCCCATTCGCTCTTCTGCCAACTTTAAAACCACGTTCACACTCAATCGTGATAACCTGCCATTGTAGCAGCAGTAACCGATCTAACAACTGTGCCAGGCTTTGGTTGACTTACGTAGTCGTCGATCGGAGCGCTGTATTCTGATTGGTTCCAGATCTATTTCAATACGCACGGCTGTACCTGTTTTTTGGTTCTTCAGTGTATAAAACCATCACTCCTTCAGTCGCTTCCAAGACGTATCTGCCTGGTCGAGCAATACAATGCCAGAGTTCCAGATCGTATCATATATCAGTGACTGAAATTATGGTCTGCAGTTGATTCTAGTTGTAGTCATACACACAATGTTCTATATTTCAGTGACTAAGGATAAGGGTTCATTTCACCGCAAGCATTCCTAGGATAATAAGGAAAGGGTAGAGATCAAATAAACATGATATTTATTCAAGCACAAACACAACGTGAACATTTCCCATTCATTCTTAAAGAAATAATTTTCCACAAAGTAGATATTAAATTATACATTCGTTTTAAATATAAAAAAGGCATGTTTCAGAGATTTGACCGTCACTGGATTAAAAGGTTAAACTAAACGAACCTAACTCTATAAGTTGAAATACGACAAAATATAAATTTAGAAGCAATTAATGTAGAATTTTTTAAGCAAAAACCATGATTTTTTTAAATTAATAAGAAACATGAAATATCTAAATTAGAAAGTACATGAATAACCCAGATAACGTAGATCAAATTACAAATTTTAGCTAGTGGTTGATTATATAAATTATCGTAATATTAGTAATGATTACTTAATATTATAATCCTTCTTCAACCAACAAAGGTGTTTGCAATTCACAAAAAATATTTGCCATGGGTAATATTTGAACCCGTGTGTGTATGTTCTGCGACCAGCCGACCTATCAGTGTCTTTTATGCCGACTGCTGAAATATTACTGGTTAGCTCAGGGAAGTCCGATACACATGTACATTGGACTCGCTGATGGTCTGGTGTCGCCGAGCAGCTAAGTGCCACCAATCTCGAGCGGATTTGACGCTCATGGAGAAAACTGCACCGCAAGAACCAAGTAGTCAAGGATTCACTTGGTTGCAGTAATAGAAGGTGCGTTCACAAAGCTTCAAGACTGGTATTAGAAAAAAGTAATATGTATGAACAGCGAAATAAAAGTCTTCGAAATACGATCCTTGGGCATCAACACTCATCTGCCAGCGTTTTTTTCATTGTTCATTGGCTGTCTGGAACCAGTCATGCAAAGGCTGTCGAAGTACCTCGCCGAAGCTGCCTGGACCGCTGGAATCCTGCCGAATCGTTTCTCTTTCAG
This sequence comes from Gryllus longicercus, assembly GCA_038098605.1. Taxonomy (NCBI): domain Eukaryota; kingdom Metazoa; phylum Arthropoda; class Insecta; order Orthoptera; family Gryllidae; genus Gryllus; species Gryllus longicercus. The sequence goes on along the minus strand of JAZDUA010000209.1, from coordinate 1,138,222 downwards.
TTCTCTCTTGATTGGGGGCAACGAAAAGAAGTCACTGGGAGCTAGTTCGGGGCTGTAGAAAGGCTGCGATAGTGTTGTCACGTTGATTTTGGCCAAAACTTCGCCGGTGACAAGCGACATCTGAGAGGGCGCGTTCTCTTCATGAAGAACCTAATCGTCTTTGATCACCGCAGACGAGGCGGACTCGATTCTCCAAAAGGCGGAGACCTTCAGCGTAAATCCCAGGTCATCGGCAAGTAATCTAACATTAAAAAGACGTCGCGTGTTTGGACGTTTACGCACTTTCTCCAAATTTTCATCAGTTTGCCATGTTGAAAATCTCCCAGCGCGGTCATTGTTTTCAACGCTTTGCGGCCATCTTTGGACCTCTTGTATCACATGAAAACCATTTCAAGTGACAGTTTCTTCTTTATAGGCCTATTGAATCACACCAAACCTCTGTAGATGTCTTAACTCAGTTTCGCACTGCACTTTATCGTCTTACGCTGCTGCAAATAACTGCATGCATTTTTTACTCTCAGTGTTTTCGACGGGAGTCGCAGACACGCACTCACGTCAGTAACGATCTGCTCATTCCTGCATCTTGGAGGCAACTACCTCTGGTGCGGTCGGCTGACACCCCCACTATTTCACTCTGTTGGTGGAAACGGTTTGCCTACTCTCCCCTATTCAGGTAAAAAGTCTTGAGACTTTGTGAACGCACCTTGTATATTGGATGGTATCCCATTATAGTCACCACTGCAGACCCTGCGATGCTTAGCTTCCGTGTGAAAGGCAACTTTAAAAGCGGTTTATTAGCCTGTGAAGACTGTCAGGTAAATTCTTGTCGCTGGCTGAAACATAAATGAGCCATGATAGCTCATACAAGTCCACGCCGCCAGTCCTCCTTGCACACTGGCTTCACTGGTAGTCTCGCGCTAAGGAGCAATTGACTGCCGCCGCTCGCGAGCAGACGCGCTGCACGTCTTCGGGAGAGAACTGCACCATGACGACCAAGTAGCCCAGAATGGTGCCGAACAGCCCCACGAAGAAGCGCAGGTCGAGCGGAAAGAGCCCGCCGGCGCTGAACTTCGCCGGCTGCGCGCCCAGCTGCTGCAGGAAGAGGGCGGCCTCGCGTTCGGCCGCGGGGCGGCCCCTGGTGGCCAGCAGCAGGACGTAGCCCGCGCCGTGGGCCAGCCCCGCCGCCCCCGCCGCGCCCGAGGTCGAACCGGCCGCCCACGCACCCGCCGCCCCCACCGCCGCCTTCGTCACAGTCGCCGACGCCACCACCAGCGCTTGCGCCGGCTCCAGCGTGTGACGCAGGGCCAGCACGATGGTGTACAGGCGCGACGTTATGAACACTACCAGATACGCGTAGGATAGAAACAGAATGGGCTTGAAGAGGTCTTCGATCAGAGCACAAATCTCCTGCAGTTTTAAATGCAGTTTTCGTAGGTGGGTGATTTTTGTCTGTAGGTTGGATTGGTATGTGATACCGTTTGAGTTACGACACTGTGCGCATAGACGATTACTGATTTCAGTTCTACGAGTGTTTCCTTTCCAACAGTTTTTCTTCGCATTTTCAGTCACAAGTGAGTTATCATTTTGCTGCACAGTTCTCGAAAGTACCAAGATGTCTTCGTTTATTGCTGTAAAGAAATGTTTTACCAGGCAGGCAAGCACGTAAAAGAAATGGATCCAGAAGCACATTATGTAATACAATAAAGACCCATGAAAAGCGTGTACCACATATTCTGGTTTCATGAGAACCAGAACAATAAATTCACCGATGCAAAAACTTATTAAACCGAACTGCACTCCAAACACCACAGAACGTCCCGTAGTGGAAGTTGTGCCTGTACCGCTATCCAGCGAATTCCCCACAAGCGCCAGCAGTCGTAACAGTTTCTGCCATTTCTTGCGAGTCGATTCCAGCGCCGAGTGCGGAATAGCCCACAACGGAATAACAATCCCTAAGAACTGCGAAGCAACAGGCAACGTGAAAGAGAGAATGTCATTACCAAAATGAAGAGTGCTGTTGGTGTTCACGAAAAGCATGAGAGCGAACAATATAGGATGGATGCAGATGGCGACTGCCGAGATAACAAGCGCTAGGTGACTACATTCGAGACGTAGACTGCGTTGAAATATGAATGGGGCCATGCCCAAAGCCCTTGCTATTCGGAGCATCGCCATCACACCTTGCGACTCTAAATTCGAAGCCATTTTTGATGTTACGATTATTTTGATCCCTTCTTTCAATAATAAATCAACTTCAGTTAAGAAGTCTTCTAAAGCTGAGTATTTAAAAAATTCGGATACACATTATTGGTGTAATAGCGATGTTTAAAAACGAAAAATAAAGGAAAACTTTGACATTAAAATGAGTAACATTTCACAAACACAATTGCTACATGTAAGAATGTGTTATTGCTGTCTAACTCTCGAAGGCAATTATTACTCAACGTATTTAGTCCTATTTAAAACAAAAGTACGTTCTTCTTTGAGTACCTCCAGCAGTTCTTGAACATCGCTCAGGTTAACGACAATAAACATACGGTCGTGTGTCGTCCAAGGTAATCTTGGACGTAAGAACGTCTTAGAAGTAAATCAATAGACATTGAATAATGTGTTGGTCAATTAATCATTATGTCTGAGTGACTAAGAGGATGGAGATAATTTGAAAATAAATAATTCAGAATTCTTTCTTTGATTAGAAGTAGACATCATAAATGAACACTAGCCAAAATACTTAGCCTTCCTCTTAATATTTTTAGAAAAATAAATCTATTCGCTTTATATGTACTTACATATGTAATCCTCTTTTACGTAGCTACATCTTTTAGTGCCTGAAAAAGTATATCTGCCCCCTGAAACTAATTACTCTAGGTGCAGCCACGGATGAAATCGCCAACAAAACATCGATGTTTCTAAACAAACCGAAAACATAAATGCTAATTAAACTCCACCCAAAACAATCGAGGTTATGAAACATGGATATTTTTAAAACTGAATTAGTAACCATTGAAGTTCACGCTGGGAGGGGCATTTAATTTGAAAGTGGTGTTTATTGATTTTTACTCAAAGTTCAACGGACGAAACACAGTTAAAATAATGTTGTCAAATCACATACTTTCTCGCAATGTTTCTAAACGCTCCGCAATATTATATTGATTTAAATATCATATTGAACAATTGATTTGATGTGATGTACGTTTTACAAATAGGACAAGAGACTGGGTGACTGAACTCGGGCAAATTCGTGGCTTCATTTAAAGGGTGGGAGGCTTGAAAACTAGGAAACTGACGGAAAAGTTGCGTTTCCATTAGCCTCGTCTTGGGCACCCAGCATCGTTGCTCCAACCGTGGCACGCATGTGTCTGCCGTGACGACACGATTGAAAGAAAGCCCGCTAAAATAATCTACGTCAATTACTGCGCTACAATTACTGCGATGCATTTTGAAAAGAGAGAAAAATAATAATAAAACAAAAAATTCAAAAAAGGTGAAAAATCAGATGAACCGAGCTTGAATCAATTATAAATAATCATTTGGGGTTCCTTAACACCCCACCTGACACCATTGTCGCGAGTTGAGGAGGAGAGGGAGGACCCCACCAACTCGTGCAGGAAGAAAAGAGAGTATATTTTTAAGAAGTTTATTTCACTTACCCGCGTTGTGGGCCCTACGACCTGGGAGCGGGTGGCGTGACGACCGCTGGCTTCGGCAGGTTGACGCGTAATAAGAGGGGCGAGGTGCGAAGTCCTCGCCATTTTATAGCCTCGGAACGCTGGCGTCGGCAAGTGACAACTGGTCACTTGCCGACGGCAGCCTGTCGCGAGGGTCGGAATGCCATATCGCGACAGTTGTAAACGTGTTTAAAATTTCAAAATAAGAAAATGACTTACAAATACTTCCAGTTTATTTAATAGAATACTAGAATTTGATTGAATCTTAATAGATTGTATATGAGAGTTGAATTGCTTCAAATGATTTTCAATAAAGTTTCTCAAATTCTCAATAGTTTTCTCCGGCAACAGAGAGTTGTGACAAATAATTTCACCCGAGCCACGCTCGAACCAGCAGCACGTTCCTCCGAAACGCTGAGTCCGAACCCGACATTTAAGCGCTTCGGCCACCCGGGTTGTACAGGGAATTGATACTTCTGCAATTGTCATAAGCGCCAATAAGAGATGTGAAAAATTGTTTAAAAGTTGAAAAATAGGTCACATACAGACACGTAAAGTCACATACAGACACGTAAAGTCACATACAGACACGTAAAGTCACATACAGACACTTAAAGTCACATACAGACACTTAAAGTCATATACAGACAATTTATTTATCTTGATGACTAGTATTTGCGATTAGAATTGCTTCAAATGGTTCTCAACAATTTTTCTGGAGTTATCAATTATTACCTGCGGCAACACAATTGTTATTGTCGAATGACCAAGGTCCATATTGCGCATTCGTAAAGTACGTAAAAGAGTTTATGAGCTCCTGAATCATAATAAAATAAAGTTCATATTTCTAAGTCAATTACCCCGTGTATTATGATTTTTCAAACCCCGACAATCATTTTCAGTAACACAGTACATCGGTGATTTTATTGTAACAACGAACACAAAACATCGAAGTTATAAATTTCGATCTTAAATACATCGATGATTTTATAATTGCATCAGAGTTTCATAAATATCGCATCAATGTTCTATACCTACCCACGGCGGTACCTGTCCACCAATCTCCCAGACATCGTGACCGTGGTATACGTTACGAGGGAAAACGATAGCTCGCGTATTCATCGTGATTAGCCCAATAAAGGGCCCCATATACGAGCAGAATTTCCTCAACGCTTGGCGCGAATTGTCCAAGCTTTGAGGAATTTACCAACGTGCTATTTGGCGGTTTTTCTAAGACTGCGGAGGAAGCGAGATACCGAAAATTCCGAACTAAATTCAATTCTTTTTGGCCTTAAGGCCAGATTTTTCGATCTCTTGATGAAGAGTCGTTCCTGAGGATTTCATGTCATCAGTCATTTCTCGCGGATTTTTAAAAGAATCCATCCAAATGTTTAAGAACGAACGCCATGCTATAACACAACACAAATCCCTATGCGGAATTGGAACCCACAACTCTGATGGAATGTTTCCTAAGAGTCAAAAATGTCCCCAGCTCCTGAAGCAAAGTAATATTAATTTTAACAATGACATTTAATGTATTATATATCAATTGAATTGTATAATTGTAATTAACCTGTAACAAGTATTGTACTTCAGCTTCTGGTTTAATGATCCCCATCTCGATGAGGTTTTCATCCAGTTTCCGTGATCCTTGAGCAAATACTGAGATGGCCCTGAGTTTTGCTTCTGAACATAAATATAACTTCAAATTAGCTTCTCCCCATAGCACGTCACACAAATTTTTTTAAACTATTTGACGTAAATAAATAAATAAATAAATAAGCACCTAGAACCAACAGGAAGGAAAATAGCTGAAATGTAATAAATGAAGATTAGGAGAGCCCCACCATCACATACACACATAACAAAAAATAAAACACACACACACACACACACAAGAAAACTCTCCACCCAATATTGCTCTGCTCCTTTCCTTGCACAGGACCCAATCCCACCTCCCTCGCCACCCACCATTCCTGCCATTTACCACCAGTCCTACGAAGCCTTACATGGAGTTGCACAGGACGTGCACAGGACGTCACATACACAGGACGTCAGTGGATGCTTTTAGTGTTTATTGAGTACTCTTCTTAAGAGTTTGTAAAAATACTATTCTAGCATATTTAATTTTATTAAAATAAATATACCTCTTGAAGGGGAAAAGAAGATTCAGAAAATAATCACCTGATTAATAATCTTAGATAATTGCCGGGGCGTTACATAAAACACTTTGTGATAAAATAATAACCTTAACACCCATTCCAAATCTGGAATTTAAAACTTTAGTCCGAAAACTGTCTTTAAAACTAGGAGAGTTTGTAGAAGGGGAATGAATTGAGACTGACTGTTGAGTTCAATCTCGTTCTGTAAACCTCACTGGCGTTGACGTCCCTCTTACAAACGGAAAAACCATCGGTGTTACTAGATGGAACGCAAAGCCCCCAATCACATTATTTCATTTGCACATTGTATTTCGCTATGCTTTCTGATGGCAGATGTTGAATGCCTGCAGCGTCGACATCTCCCGCACCTGATGCCTCCTGGATGTGTTTTCTGATGCCGAATGTCGAATGTCTGCAGGGCCGACATGCTGCGGGGCTGGTGGTTCCCGGATGTGTTTTCTGGTGCAGAATGTCGAGTGTCTGCAGGGCCGACATGCTGCGGGGCTGGTGGTTCCCGGATGTGTTTTCTGGTGCAGAATGTCGAGTGTCTGCAGGGCCGACATGCTGCGGGACTGGTGGTTCCCGGATGTGTTTTCTGGTGCAGAATGTCGAGTGTCTGCAGGGCCGACATGCTGCGGGGCTGGTGGTTCCCGGATGTGTTTTCTGGTGCAGAATGTCGAGTGTCTGCAGGGCCGACATGCTGCGGGGCTGGTGGTTCCCGGATGTGTTTTCTGGTGCAGAATGTCGAGTGTCTGCAGGGCCGACATGCTGCGGGGCTGGTGGTTCCCGGATGTGTTTTCTGGTGCAGAATGTCGAGTGTCTGCAGGGCCGACATGCTGCGGGGCTGGTCGTTCCCGGGTGTGTTTTCTGGTGCAGAATGTCGAGTGTCTGCAGGGCCGACATGCTGCGGGGCTGGTGGTTCCCGGATGTGTTTTCTGGTGCAGAATGTCGAGTGTCTGCAGGGCCGACATGCTGCGGGGCTGGTGGTTCCCGGATGTGTTTTCTGGTGCAGAATGTCGAGTGTCTGCAGGGCCGACATGCTGCGGGGCTGGTCGTTCCCGGGTGTGTTTTCTGATGCCGAATGTCCAATGTCTGCAGGGCCGACTTGCTGCGGGGCTGGTGGTTCCCGGAAGTGTTTTCTGATGATGGAAGTTGTTTGTCTGCAGCGTAAACTTGCTGCTGTGGTTGGTGGTTCCTAGATATGTTTTGTAATGGCGGATGTTGAATGTCTGCAGGGCCGACTGGGCGCTGGGCTCATGGGTCCTGGATATGTTCACCCCCCACCAGCACTTCGAGGGACAGTACGAGATGGAAGGACGTCTCATGTCGCTGCCGATTCAGGGCAGCGGCGACGCAACCATGGACTTCGGTAAGCCCCGTTATTACAGTTTCACAACTTTGAAAACAAAGAGGCTACAAGAGCACACACTTTTTCGCATTATTTCCATCTTGTGCAATTTTCCAGATTTCTGAGAATTCATCAAAAGTAAGAACTGTGTCATTTGTAAGGGTGTTTTTGATGGATCCACGAACAAATATAGACAAAAAAGTAATTGTTTAAATTTGCCTATATTTGATGCAAAATTACGCGCACACTTTTCATATTTTTGAAAAATTGTAAAGGACAAATTTATGATTTTATTTTGAACAACAGATTTCTTTAAGTAAATAATTACTATCTTCAATATTCTAATTGTAGGAAGTCGCCGGTCAAATTTCCTTTGCAATTTTCAAAACGTCAGGTAATTTAATGTTAAATGACATTGTGTTATTCTTTTAAGCGATCATTACGATATCTTAGGACAAAATTTGTTTTAAAAATTGGAGATTTTTTACAGGAAATTTAAAAAAGTTGAGGACCTACGTAAAGTATCTCACCTCAAAAAATACCGAACAGACGGACGGACGGACGGACGGACGGACGGACGGACGGACGGTCGGACGGACGGACGGACGGACGGTCGGTCGGATGGGCGGTCGGACGGACGGGCGGTCGGACGGACGGACGGTCGGACGGACGGACGGACGGACGGACGGTCGGTCGGACGGACGGACGGACGGACGGACGGTCGGTCGGTCGGTCGGTCGGTCGGTCGGTCGGTCGGTCGGTCGGTCGGTCGGTCGGTCGGTCGGTCGGTCGGTCGGTCGAATAGATAGACCCATGAGTTCCTATGTCATTCTTTTAAATTCTTCTTTTATCCATCGAAAAGATGTGAAGAAACTACTGGTGTAAAACAGCATATATCTTTTCGCATTATTTCTAGCTGCTACGCTATATTGTACAAGTACATAAACCTGCAAACGTGTTTCCAACCAGCAATTTTTTTCCATGCAGCGACTATTTCAGAAACATAGCTGGGATAGCATATTTTACGCTATCCCAGGACAAAGAGTAATCAAACAATTTACAGCCATTTTTGAGAAAATTTTGAAAATATTTTTGAGACATCTTGTAAAGTACACTCAAAAATTGAAGTATGCCTTTGAAACTCCGAAGGCCTCGAGATCGTTCACTTTGATAGGAGAGAACAGCTGAACGGTTTAAGCGATAGCGTTGACCACAAACGGATGGACTGTTGGACGTACAGATGCTTTGCCGTCAGTCCATTTTTCTGTATCAAGGCCCTACAAAAAAGTGAGTGCTAGAAGAAGAGAGTGTCTGTCTGTCTGTCTCTCTCTCCATATATATATATATATATATATATATATATATATATATATATATATATATATATATATTGTGACATACCTGGTGGTGCCGGGTATTTTCACTGCAATACAACACTAAGAGAGGGTATCTTTTACGTGAATGGGTCCTAGGATAAGTCGGTGCAACGTTGGGGAAGTTATTCATACATAGAAATACAATTATGACAAGATTTATTTTAAATCAAAGTTACTATTTACATAATCAGACACCGTTTTTATACTCCGCCTTGGTACCAAGATTAAGAGTAAAATACAACTTTCATACCTTCGGGGCCCCGTTTGAATACCTCTGAGGTTCGTCGAGCCGCTCGTGCCGACAGGGTTGTCGACCTCTGCTACTGCTGCGGGCCGTCGGCAGCAGATGGCGTGGTGATCATCCACGGCTGATGCTCCAACAATTCTTCCCCGAACAAGATCTTGATACCTCGGCTGCGCACCTTCCTCGAATCACTGTCCATTAGTGGGTTTAATTACACGACCCCCGCCTACTCCGTATACTGGTCACAGTTCTGTACCGCACGCTTTCAAGAATGTTCCCTCCGCACCAACTAATAAGAGCGACGTCAATTATTTTACCAACACTAATCTTTTACTATACTGATACTTCTAATGTTCTGTTTACATGTCCATTACTTTGCGATTCCTAATCACATAACTATGTCGCGTATTACATGCGTCCAGTCACTAGCGGAGAGCCCTCGCTACACGTCCGCACTGGTCGCCGCTCTGCTAACCTCTCCCCTTCGCCGGCCGCACGTCGGCACATCCTTCGGCGGCGGCCGCCTCAATCCGACTAACGAACTTTTTGCACGTGCGCGCTGCCACGCTTGTACCCGCCGTTCTCACGCTCGCCTCCCGGCGGGCACCGGTGGCGGCGGCGACCGTTGCCGGCTGCCCGCTGCTCGCAGCGCCCGGCGCTCGCACCGCGTAGTCCAGAATAGCTATTGAATTCTTACACTAATGATTTAATTAGTGTAATGAAACACATATTCTGGGTTTCATCACCCCCCCTTTCTTTTTTTGAATTTTTCCCGCTTCTAGAAAAATTCACACTAGTAACATCGTCACTGCCGATGATTGCACTCTCTTGCATATTGCTCGACGCCCTATATACACTTATAACCTAAAATCGAATTAACATGTGATTACTTATATTAACACTAATCTGGCACTTATTTACACTTCACTATTTTCCATCCATGTTGAACCAGGTTTCCGATTTGAAGCTTGTAATGTCCTACTATGTCTTGTCTCTTGTGCGACAGTTCATCCCCATTTTGCTGACCGTGATTTCCTAACTCACAGTTGTAGGACATAGCTTCCAGCGTGTTAAACACATCTTGATAGGTATCATCCCATTTCCAGCTACGACCTCTTCTACGTTTGTACCAATGGTTGACCATACCATCACTCTTCCCTCGCCCCTGACTTCGCTCCATTCTTAACCTGCCTACATCTCCTTCACTCCCATTCGTTGGGGCGTCTGCAAACATGAAGTTGTACCCCTCCAATATCTTCAAACCCTTTCCTAAATCGGTATGATCTGCTCTGCTCAGTAAGCTCTGCACGGTAACAAGATACTGTCGCGTTGACATGCAACTAATTCCTTGATATTTTATAGGGGCAAATAATGTTGTTGGTTCCATAATGCTCTTCGTTCTGTATTCACTACGACTTCCCGTAATGTAGTTGTGATGGCTGTTCCTCTGGTCTCTCTTGATGTTTATTTGGGTTTCTTCGCTCCGCTTTCGTACGGAAATCTTGTCTTCAAATTCCTTCAAAAATTTCGGAAATATACCAAAATTCTCTGCCCATGTCCTGGCGTTCTCTTCTAACATTGGGTGTAATAACTGGATCTTGTATCCTTCCAATATGTTGTTTGATGCTAGGTGCCGTTCTTCTGCTCGCAGAACTACCTTAGGGTTTTCCGCCCCATCTCCCAGAGATTTCATCGACTTTGGAGGCATAATTGGTGTCACCCCATACTTGACACTTGGCGACGTTTTCCCGTCTTCTTCCTGTTTAAACTCTTCTTGTACTCTTTTCTCCTCGCACCCTTGTATATTTTCCACGATTTCTTCTTCTACTATACGCTCCATTTCTTCTATTTTCATTTCCATTTCTTCTTCCATTATTAACTTCAATTCTTCCGTTTTCACTTTCACTTTATAAACATCCTCCTCGGTCTCGATTTGGACCTCCACCGTTTTGCCCTCCGCTGTCTTGACTTCCTCATGGATTTGGTTCGTCATCCCCTCGTTTCTATCTGTTACCGCTACCCTAGCATCTACTTGATGGCATGATTGAAATTTTAGCACCTCATCTTTCCTATCCAGTTCCTCCGCTTTCCCATACGGTTTTTCGCATATTTCGATGAGCTTCCTATTTCGTTCTTCTGTGATTCTTCCCATTTCTTCTGCCGGCTTCTTAATCTGTTCTTCAACCACCTTCCCGTTCTGTTCTTCTATTAGTTTTCTATTCCGTTCCTCCGCCTTCCTATTCTGTTCCTCCTCGGATCTTTTCTGTTTACCTAATTCTTTGCTCTGTTCTTCCGCCAACTTCTCAATCTGCTTCTCCGTTTGCTGCCTCAGCTGTTCTTCTAATGAATCTTCTGCCATTACACCCGTACACGCTTCGTATTCTTCGTCCATCCCCAAGTCAAATCCTACCGCCTGGCTCCCCAGTTCTACCACCTGCCGTTCTAGATCTATATTTGCTCTGTGATCGACCAGAAAATCCGTCCCTATGATTACCGAATACAATAATTTTTTGACTACCAGGGCCACCATCTCGTATACTTGGTTGCCAATCTTGGCTCGAAACATGATTTGTTTTGTGATGGGGCTTGACTTCTTCTGAGTTGCCCCAATCACATACGCCCTATTCATAGGCAAACACATTACTTCTTTTCCTGTTGCTTTTAACTCCTCATACATTTCTTCTGATACTACTGTAGTCGTGCACCCTGTATCCACTAAAGCTTCTTTAATTATACCTTCACATTCTATCGATATCGTGGGACATTTCCTGATTCTGACCGCTGAGTTCTTACATCTCCGCCACGGTTGGGTATCGTAGGTTACCGGCTGCATAGCGTTTATGGAGACCGCGTTTACGTCATCGATTTCCGCGTCCGCAATGGGGCCACCTATCACCGCGGACTCTATTAGTTTAAATAGTGTCCTTGATCACTACTTGTGCTAGGCTGTGCTAATCGGTCGGGTGCATTCCCACCCCCGCCTCGCGTCTCCGTACAGTTTGAATTAGATCTGTTCCAGTCCGGTCTCTGGTTCCCCGGCTCTGGTCTCCATCCGTCTCCCCCTCTTCCGCGTTGGTTTCTCTGGTAATCGTTGCTCCTATCATTCCCTTGCCCCTGGTTACGTTCCGATCTAACCATATTAACATTCCCTTCATTTCTGTTCTTTGGTACGCCTGCAAATGTCAAGTCGTACCCTCCTAACACATTCTGGAATCTTTCCAGGTCGGTGTGCTGCTCACTACGTAAAAGATTCTGCACCGTAACTGGGAACTGTCTCGTCAGTACACATATTATTTCCTGATCGCTCATCGGTGGGGATAGCGTTTTGTATTCCATAATACGCCTTGTTGCGTATTCCCGCAAACTTCCCATTGACTGGTTGTAATGATTATTCATTAAGCTGATTTTAAAATGAATTTGAATTTCCTCATTCCAATACCGCTCAAGGAATCGATCTTTAAATGCCTTTACTGATTCGGGAAACTTATCAAATGTATCGGCCCATATCCTTGCGTTGCCTTCTAACATTAAATATAATAATTGTATTTTACACCTTTCCGAAGTATTGATAACATCTAGATGTCGTTCTGCCGCCTTCATAAATATGCATGGATTTTCTTTCCCGTCTCCTGAAAATTTTAGTGATCTTGGGGGGGTAAATGGTACCGTCCCGCTTGCTGCGATTGGGGATGCCTTGCATTCTTTTATTTGTTCAATCTCTGTTCGTAATGACACAACCTTCTCCTCGCATTCCCTCTTATTCTCCAGCATTTCTTCCTTGACTACCAATTGTATCCTTTCAATTTTCTCGTCCTGCTTAGCGGTTCTATCATCTAATTGCTGATATAGCTTATTCTCTAATTCTCCCCCCAGATTGATTACTTGGGATTCTAACTCCTTTTTCTGTTTCCCTAATTCTTCGGCAGTCCATTTTTCATGAATTTCTACCCGCTCCGTGATTTTGGTCATCTCATTCTTCGTTAACTCAATTTGTTCTTCAGCGCGTCCCATTCGCCCCCCTATTACATCTAATTTCCTATTCTGTTCTTCTGCCAGCTTCCTAATCTGTTCCTCTGTGAATAATTTCTGTTCGTCTAATTTCCTGCTCTGCTCTTCTGCCAATTTCCCAATCTGTTCCTCTACTTTCCTATTCAGTTCTTCAGCTAACTTCCTGTTCTGCTCCTCTGTGAAAATTTTCTGCTCCTCAGCTGACTTCCTAATCTGCTCCACTGTAAATATTTTCTGTTCATCCAGTTTCCCATTCAATTGTTCGAACATCTTCCTATTCTGTTCATCTGCCTTCCTATCCCGTTCTTCTGCTTTCCTACTCTGTTCATCTAATAACTTCCTATTCTGTTCTTCTAACATCTTCATCAACATCTGCATTCCATTTGGATGGATATCTTCTCCACCCCCCCCCGATTTGAATTTCCTGCTACCTGAATCATCGGTGTTGACGTAACTTGTACATCTTTATTAAAGCTGTCCCCTGACGTATCATCCAACCGACTTCCAATACCACTATCCCTGCTTTCCGATGACATGCTATTATCGATTCCTACATCTATCTCCCCTACTTCATCCGTCTTCTCTTCCCGGTCCAGCACTACATTTTGCGCCTCCATTCTGTTGCTTTGAGCTGTCCGATCGATTCTCACTTCACTAAAATACCCGCGCAAATTTTCCTATTGCCTCCCCTAACAACGATACCACAGTTATCCTATGAATTAACTATACCCGCCACAACACTGTATATTCTTCGTGAATGGTTTAATTCACTCCTATTTCAATCGCTAATTAATGACGAACAACCCTCATTCACCATCAAAAACACAATAACACTAGGTCAGTAGCCATATAAATTTCCACTCACCTACCAATGCATAAACATACTCCTTACAATACATATATTATTACCATTTACACATATACACTGCTAATAAACTTATTGACACTATTACATAAATGCTTTCAAATTATAATAAATCCCTTATTAATTGAAATTGCTTTTCAACACACTTATTGCTCTATTGTGTACATAATCATCACTCACATTTACATGTCATATCTTCTCCCTGAATTTTCCTCAATAGTATCATATAAATATTCACAATATGCATTCACAATGCTGCTATATATTTCCCAACCTGGTATCTTTTCTATTAAATTCCCCAAACTTTACCGTCACCAATAGATAATGCACTACTGAGTGAACGTTCCCAGCAAAAAAAAATTGTGCACAATTTGTACAACACTATTAACCACCTTTATATTCTCACAAGAATTATTACTACTTCCCCATTTCTTTAATTTTCATGTTATTAAAAGTTGCCAAACAACTCAAATACTCTTAATATGTCTTACAAAATTTGAAATTCTATTACATTATCTTATTTGTAATATGTATATGTGTGGTTTCCATAACCCCAATACTACAATAATAACTTCATATAAGTTACTCTCAAATAATTTCTTATATCCGCCCACAATTACTGACACAACAACAATTTTGTAATTATCAACATTTCATTATGCTTACTTGACTTATACATGTTTTGCTAACACATGTATTGTTACTTTTTGTTCTCTATAATAATACACTTTACACTGCCTGCTTCTCATCTGTACCCTGCATTACTATACATCAATTACATGCACATGATTTTCCAACATTTCACCAACTTTCCTCAGGCCACATTTCTTAACTATACGTTATCCACTTGTTCGGGCGCCAGCTGTGACATACCTGGTGGTGCCGGGTATTTTCACTGCAATACAACACTAAGAGAGGGTATCTTTTACGTGAATGGGTCCTAGGATAAGTCGGTGCAACGTTGGGGAAGTTATTCATACATAGAAATACAATTATGACAAGATTTATTTTAAATCAAAGTTACTATTTACATAATCAGACACCGTTTTTATACTCCGCCTTGGTACCAAGATTAAGAGTAAAATACAACTTTCATACCTTCGGGGCCCCGTTTGAATACCTCTGAGGTTCGTCGAGCCGCTCGTGCCGACAGGGTTGTCGACCTCTGCTACTGCTGCGGGCCGTCGGCAGCAGATGGCGTGGTGATCATCCACGGCTGATGCTCCAACAATTCTTCCCCGAACAAGATCTTGATACCTCGGCTGCGCACCTTCCTCGAATCACTGTCCATTAGTGGGTTTAATTACACGACCCCCGCCTACTCCGTATACTGGTCACAGTTCTGTACCGCACGCTTTCAAGAATGTTCCCTCCGCACCAACTAATAAGAGCGACGTCAATTATTTTACCAACACTAATCTTTTACTATACTGATACTTCTAATGTTCTGTTTACATGTCCATTACTTTGCGATTCCTAATCACATAACTATGTCGCGTATTACATGCGTCCAGTCACTAGCGGAGAGCCCTCGCTACACGTCCGCACTGGTCGCCGCTCTGCTAACCTCTCCCCTTCGCCGGCCGCACGTCGGCACATCCTTCGGCGGCGGCCGCCTCAATCCGACTAACGAACTTTTTGCACGTGCGCGCTGCCACGCTTGTACCCGCCGTTCTCACGCTCGCCTCCCGGCGGGCACCGGTGGCGGCGGCGACCGTTGCCGGCTGCCCGCTGCTCGCAGCGCCCGGCGCTCGCACCGCGTAGTCCAGAATAGCTATTGAATTCTTACACTAATGATTTAATTAGTGTAATGAAACACATATTCTGGGTTTCAATATATATATATATATATATATATATATATATATATATATATAGCCGAGATCGCTAAGGCAGTAGTGCCGGAGTGGTCTCGGACCAGAAGATCGCGGGTTCGAGTCCCGCCTCGGGCATGGGTGTATTTGTGTGTGTTTGTATGAATGTGTCGTCCTTTCACCCCTCATTATCATCATCATCATTTCATCTTTCATACCCCCAGGACTAACAACCCTGGGGGATAAAAATCGGATCCAGCTTAATGCTGGTCACCCCAAAGAAGTGTTCGCAAGCACCTGCCACCG
Source organism: Gryllus longicercus (assembly GCA_038098605.1). NCBI lineage: Eukaryota > Metazoa > Arthropoda > Insecta > Orthoptera > Gryllidae > Gryllus > Gryllus longicercus. Next base: position 1,122,431 of record JAZDUA010000209.1, on the reverse strand, counting down.
TAATATTAAAATGAAAAACTGAGCCACGGTAATTGCAGGTTGCTTGCCCTGCGTGGTCCTAGTAGGCCGAAACGAAAATAATAATAATAATTATATATATATATATATATATATATATATATATATATATATGGGGATTTATCCAGTTTTGTGTAACCAGGGCCTAACCATGAGTTTTTCTGTTGAAAATTTGCCGTTTCTAGCACATGCTTTCAATATTTTTTCAATACATTTTTTTCTTATATAAGGGCAAGAAAGTAACAGGAATATTAATAGAGAAGATTTGAGGTAAACTTGCTGGAGTAATGTGATTTAGTGTTTGATACTTTGTATTAATTGACTATTTATGTTCTCTTAGTATTAAAACTTGTTTCATCATTTTTTCCCCTCACAGATGGCGTCACTACAATCGGCGAACTTCAACTCAAGAATGTTACACGAAAAGGGAAAGCATATGTTAGCGTAGACTCCTTCAGGTGGAAAATAGATGTGGAAAACGCCAAATCCCATTTTACAAATCTTTTCAACGGTGACAAAACACTGGGTGAGTATTTATAACAAAATAATATCTGACGTTCATGTGAAAACAAAAGGATGATTTCAAGAATATGTTATTTTCAATTATATTTTATATATCTAAACCATATACGCAATTTCCTCATACGTAAGAGTAAAATTATAAAATTATAAATAAAAAGCATTAATCATAGAATACATTAGAATATAATATAATATTCAATCGAAATGCAAAGAAAACAAATATAAATACTAAAAAATAACGGTGCTAAACAGCCCACACTTTCTCGCATTATTTGTAATTGCACCGCAATATTATGGTTCTACATGAACTTGCAAATTTCCCCCCGCAACGCCACTTGAACTCACTTCCTTGGAGTTGGCAAGGTATGCGCCTTAGAGCTATACCAAGCAGGCGGGTGTCAACTGGGGTCGATCATCTAATTGTCTCATTCCAAAGTTTCCAAAACGCAATTTTCCAAAATTTAGAGAGATCAACGAAAATAATATCTCCATCATTATTTTAAGCGTCCCTTGTTTTATCCATGCAAAAAATATAAAAACAAAAATTAGAGCAATTTTGAGAAAACGTTCTTTTTGTGATTTCCATTAATTTAACCTGGAATGAATTGAAAAGTACTCGATTTTCAAAAAGTAATAAATGGCGTTTTCAGTTAATTGATTTTTAGTGATTCCGGGCGCGTCAACTACTAGGGTCATTAGTTCTGTAAGTGTAGTGCATGTTTTGCTCGGGATGTGGCGGTGGTCTTTCCCCGCTGGAAGGCGAGATCCGGTGCCGACAAATCCTCGGCTAGCGAGGTTTACCCCAGCAATGTATCTCCCACCAGCGGGGCACCGCCCCAGCCGGGACTAGCTGTAAGCTTCCGACCAGTCTCCCGGCATGAGTGGCAATGTAGTGCCTGCTTGTGTAAGTGTGTGTGATGGGTGAGGATAAGACAAGGAAGAGGCAGCAAAGATCGCGCGCAATCCGTGGCCATTTGTTTGTATTCGTCTGGTGTTGGTCAGAGAAACTACAGAAAACTACTAATCAGAGCAGCCGGCCACTAGAATTCTCCTCTAGTCAGCGACTGAATTCGACCTAGCTAGTATCGAAAATCCTGCCACCGTCGGGACTCGAACCAATGACCTCCCGGTCAGAGGGACTGCAGTGACATCAGTCCAATTAAAGGGCCAACATGGGTTTTGTCCTTGTGAGTTAATGTGCATTTTACACTATCGAATATGAACGTGTATACGTAGTATTATACGTACGTGTATACGTAGTATAGAGAAAGTTATGAAATGCTGCGGAAAATATATTTCGAGATTTCAACGGAAATACACGTTGTGACGTCCCCTTATACTGAACAAGTGTTTTGTTTCAAAACGTCCGTCCGTCCGTCCGTATGTCCGCCCGCCTGGTGTATGTAAACAACATTAGCGCCAAAACCATGCATCCAATTTTTTTCAAACTACATATACCCCTGTCAATCTGGCCTCACTCTACGCTCTGCGATTTCGAAAAATATTTATTATTTACTTTGTGCCCCTGGGACAGTTTTAAAATTTTCTCAAAAATAACTCCAAATTCTTTCTTTAAATTTCTGGCAAGAGTAGAGTGAAATACACTCTAATGCGACATAGGCCCCATTTTCACTGTGAACTCGATTTTCACAGTTAACTATGTTATGGTGTGCATTCTTACAAAAGTTATTTACGCAACGAATACAGAAAGTGAATATTTGGCATAGGAATGATATGCTGACGAACGAGCCGACAGTAAGAGCCGAGTCCGATATTTTGAAATGAATACGTCAAAAACCTTGTTCGAAATGCCTACTACACTGCTTTTTATCCAAATTAATGGAAACGTAGAAAGGTAATTTTTGTATCACACTATAAACGTAAGGCGCCCGACATTCATGTAGCACGAGTATTTTTGCTCTGAACTCAGTTATATTGAATGACCACTGAGCATGACTTTTTTGCGGTATGCGAACGGCGAAGTCTATTTTGATGTAGCGCAAAGTAACAATTTCGAAACAATAAGTTACTATTTTCCATATATGAGTGTTGAAATACTGGTTTCCAAGCATTTGTTCGAAAAAAGTACATTATGAAACGATGATTTAATAATGGGAATTAATACACTAGTGTGATATTACTATACGAGCGAGACTCGTAAACTTCAGACGAGGGTATTAATACATATTACATCGAGTTTCGTACGGTACTTTTTCTACGACCTATGGTAACTTTTATAAGTTCAACTTTTACATTGAACTGTTTCGTGGCAGTTGACATGCAGGATTCAGCCAAGGCCACCTAGCGGACAGCTCCCTAACCCTACCCTTCCCTGCTGCAGGGGGCTTTGGTTACGAGTCTGCCTGCGAGGGAGTATTGCGCTAGTCAAATAGGATCGAAGTGAAATTACGATCATTTATTTTAAATAATATTCCCCAAAAATTCAAATAGTAAAAGAAATTGAAACTGACAAGTATAATATACTATTAAATGCAATTATAATGTACACAATAGAACAAACAACTCCTAGATAGATTCTGAATGATTAATTAAGTGTAATTACTTGGTTTGTAAACTTCTCTGTGATTGGTCAAGAAACTGTATGATACTGAAATATGTATCATAATGAGTATCATTATGAAACTGGTTGCAGCCATGAATTGACAGAATTATACAATTATACAATTGTATTCTAATATGATATTTTTGTTGCAGGAGAAACTACAAACAAGTTTCTGAATGAGAACTGGAGAGACGCCTTCGACACTTATAAGCATCTTCCAGAAGAAGCATTTTCTCAGTTCTTTACAGAGCTTCAAAACCGCTTTTACGAACAGTTTTCCATTGACGAGCTGTACCCCGAGTAGAAGATCACCTCCAAATTGAATGAACCTTGAAATGTCTATGAACAGTATTCTTGGATGCGTCTTATATAATCAAATTTATAGTGTGAAACAAGTGTTTACAGGATTCCATTATAGAATCTGAATTATACAATTCAGACGCGTGTATAAATGTGTGAACAAAATAAAAATTACAGATCAATACATCCTAGAGCTTACTTTTATAATAAAAACTGTAAATTCTTTATTATCCCGTTATTGTTTTATTTAAGAGTTATATGCACCGAAGGTACTTAAAGAAAATATTTTATTTCAGGTGCACCACACCGAATATGCTTTGAATTCGTCTCCATGTAAACAGAGCCCCCTCTTAATGCGCAATTCCTTTTGACAATTGACGTAATGTGTTGAAATGTATTTTTTATGTCTTGGTGATGTACCAATCAGTTTTTTCTCGTATTTGTTGTAGGAGTATCGTCAGAATGCAGTATTTCATGTTTCATTGGTCATTGTATTCCTCCATATTGAATACTCCTCCAATGATTACTCACGGCTGACGAAACAGGACGCTACAGTGTTTTTTATCAGAAACGTCTGGAATATTGTTGTCTTTAATTAAGGAAAAGCTATATACCAGCATTCGGTTAAAGTGAGCCTTACCTAAATGGATATTTTGTAAACAGAATGTTTTATATGTACAATGGAAATTAAAACTTTCAATAGATGGTATTCACAGAAGAGAATTGTACTCATGAGGAGGGGAATTGAAATTAAACACAATTGAAATCACATTTGTATTAGCGTAATTTCATTTGCATTAAATAATAATTGATTGCCTAATTTAATGATGTAAGGATATTATAACATTTATGTTTCATAATAATATTAATTCTGTTAACAAATTATATTTTTGTTCAATTCGGTCTACTTTTTTAACTTCTGTTAAAAAAGCAAAGGTATTCATATGTTGCTCTAAGAGAACATTATTAAATTATTTTATTCAATTGCTATATTCAGAATGTACTATTATATTAGAAAATTATAATAATACTTGCATAAGCTCATTCTAAAATATTTAATTTTACGACGTGGTGACACCACATTTCTGTCTTCATCCAGGTCTACTTAATAACGTAAGTATAATAGCAAATAATTCATAAGTTACGAATATCAACTGTTAGAAAGTGAATTTTGAATTTCCACTATTACGCAAGTATATAATACGAAACTTAAAATAACTTTCCCTAAACGATGAAAATATTCAGGTGGACTTGCATCAAACTTGCATCCTAGGATACCTTACTCACAATCCATTAGATCTGAAACATCCCATGTCTAAAGACGGTATGATTCTATGAGCACAACAACAATTCTATGACGGAATCAAGGAGTGCACCTCGGCAAGGTGTCACGGGGGAGGTGTGTTGGATCCACAGCACGTGGCCAGGCCCTGTCAGAGAGCATCATGATGCGGGCCGAGCATCTCATTAGAATTGTGTGCAAACCTACAGGATGCAAGTACAATGATACAACAAACTCGTGCCGCTCCGTGCGCTCTTGCAAAGTGTTCGCATGATAAAATATTGATGCATTTGTGGAAATACGTGGGAATAAAGTTTTTGTGATGATGAAACGTGTACATAAAAGAACCATAGCTGCATAAAGCGCAAACAACATCGCGATATTTCTCACCCAGCGCGTCCTGAGAACCTACACGTGTCTCCTCTATAATATTGGCAGAAGTCTGTCTAATATAGAAGTATAAGGGAAAAGAATTGGAATTAACTCAACAATACGATCTGGATTTTTGGTCGTAAATTCCGCATTTACAGTCCTTTCGAGTTTTAACTTCACACACACACACATACATACCAAAATTAAGATCCATTAAGGAGTCCCTCTGTTTCGCATCCATTGGTATACCTCGGCAAAGAATCATCAAATGTGGGAGATCATGTCTAAATCCAACACAATGAACATAATAAACTAGATTATTCAATTTCTTATCAACTTGATAAGTGCCAATGCAGAAAGTGGTAAGATGAAGTGTCAGCTAATTAGATTGATGTAGTGAAATCAAAGTGAACAGTGTTAAATTTTGACAGTAATTAAATGAACAGTGTTACTTATTTTGTGTGTAAAGAGCGACTGTATAAGAAAGTTCCCGAACTGAGTGCTCAGGAATTCTACAATTGTGTAACCCACTAACAACCAAAGGCCCTTGCCCTCTACGGGATTCTAACCGGCCTTAATAATAATAATAATAATAATAATAATAATAATAATAATAATAATAATAATAATAATGAGTCCCAAATATGATTAAGACTAGAGCAGGTGGCGAGGCGATTTATTGTTTTATAATTGGAATTACTATCTCGAATTTTTTGTCGTAAAACCCTAACTTCACACAAACAATTTTTTGATTGATTAGTGATTCCGGACGCGTCAACTGCGAAGGTCGTTAATCCCATAAATGCAGTGCAAGTTTTTCCTCAGGGGTAGTGGTTCACACACACCAGATTTGAGATCTATTAAGGAGTTCCAAAAATGATTAAGACTGGTGCAGGTGACGAGAAGATTCATGCTTTTATACCCTAAAATTGAAATATTTGTGGGGATGGTTGTACCACGCATAACTGTTAGGTTATGAGACATATCTCCTCTTTAATTGGAGGCAACAATATTCCAAAAGTTTCTGATCAAAGGCACTGTCTTATTCTTAGTCGTGTAAAATCGTTGGAATGATATTGAATTTGAAGGTATCAGAGGAAAGCTGCAGAAATACTGCATCGTCATGAAAAAAACTTTTACCCACTAAAACTTGATAAACACGTCAGGAGTAAGGTTTACATATGTAGTTCTGTACATCATAAAGATATTTTAATTTTTGGAAGTTCTTTAATTGAAATCCTGGGCCGTTTCAAATATTTCCGATTTTTTCTTTACATTGATTATTCGTACAGAGGACAGTGCTTTTATAAACAGGTGTACATCCGATTTACATTAAAACCTCTGTATTTTTGAAAGTAGAAAAAGTTCAAATATTTATCGCATGTGTCCTACACCTTTGATATTAAAGGTAGACATTTCTTTCTCAAAGCAATTTTAGATCTTTAAGAAAATCATGTACGAGTTCGGAAAAATTAGAAGTTGAGTTCAATAATTCTGACGAAAATTGTAACACTTATAATTTTTTGAAAATAGATGGTACGTGGAACATTTCGTGATGTTTGCGTTCAGGGGATGAAACATAAACTAAACATAAAATACTGTGATTGGTAACTTAATAACAGTGTTGTCATCACTATCTATTCACGCGAGAGAACAATGGACTGCAATATATACATTCTAATTTCCAGAAGAGTGAAGAGTCGTCACCATCAGCACGTTTAGTATTTATATTAAAGAAATTATGAATTTCATTGGGCTAAGAGGGAGGAATTTTTCGATAAGATGCTCATTTCACTAGATTACTCTTATATGGGAGTTAAAGTCATGATGTTCCCTTCCCTCTCCTTTTGCCTCCCTCACGCGCTGTAGCGGGCAAGATAATAGCCATATACGTCTCAACATGCTGAAGAAACAAAATGCTTTTTCTTAGGGAATATAACGAAAATAATAATTCATTTGAAAATACTTGATTAGTTTTGTTTCAATATTGTTTCATATTCATGAGATATTTCCACATTTTTTAACAATACTTATTTATGGCACCTTTATAACATCAAGGTCATCAGAAACCTCTGGAATTGTATAATTGTATAATACAAACATAATAGTTACAATTAAACAAGAACCAAAAATATTAAAGTTAATTACATTTTCACAATATCTAAGGTTTCATCTAACTAAATTTCTAATACATTATTGAGCTATATAAGGCTGTACAGTTTGGTAGTTGCTAAGAATTTTATTATTTTGGCACACCCATCTATTCACAAATTTTTTATTTCAGTATTTTGTGGATCATTTCACTGAAACTACAAACGTTCAAAATTTCAAACTTATAACTAGAGCTACAAGGATAGGGGTGCTTCAATTTTGAAAAAATCATCTACGTTTAGTTAAGGCGCTAATAGTGTTCACAGACGACAGACTGATAGACGGACGTATGTTTCGAAAAAACAAATCAAAACAAAATACAACACTTTTTCGGTATCAGGGGTTCCTAAAACTTGTATTTTCGTGTATCGATTTTCTGCAGTATTACGTAAGTTTTCCTATAATACGTATAGTACTCCGTATATAGTCCGTATACAGGAAGGTAAAAACATGAGATCGTGGGAATGTGAGAGCTGAGGAAGCAGGTGGAAAACACGTAGGGTACATGTGGAGGTCCATGCGGGGGGCGCGAGAGCAACGTGGAGGAAACAAGTGGGAAACTTATGGGAAGAATGGGGAAACTTGCGCAGGACGTGCGAGAACACATAGAGTTTCGCCGAGAGACAAGTGAGGCCGAGTTAAATTTCTTAAATGCTTTTTTAAACCCTCTAATAGAGTTTTGTAGATTTACCTCTTCTGGATGCCTTCATTCAATAGAATGTGCATCTCCATTCCTCGTCAGAAAAAGCACAAATAATTTAAAATTACATTAACAAAATATTACAATTAAAAAAAACTTCAGTTCAAAGCGATTTAAATATGCCTCGGGCCGGACCAAAATTAAATTTACGACAAAGGCTACGAAAACGGACAATGAAAATTGGAACATGGAATAAACAAGGCTTACGAACAAAGCAGAGGGAGGTCATCTCAGAAATTGAAAAAATGAACCTGGACATAATTATACTTACGGAAACGAAGAAAAAAGGGACAGGGGAAGAAATTTTGAATGAATATCTTCATATTTGGAGTGGTGTATCCAAAGAGTTTAGAGCAAGAAGTGGAGTCTCTTTCCTTATTAAACGTAAATGGACAAAATTCATTAAACAGATAGAGAATATTAATGAAAGGATACTAAGAATAGACATGAACGTTTTTCGTCACAAGATAACAATTTTAGGGGTATATGCCGTAAATGATAATGCACTTGTAGATGAAAAGAATAAGTTCTTTCAAGACCTCAGCGAAACTATAGCGAGTATTCCGTATCAAAATGAAATAATATTAATTGGAGATTTTAATAGCAGAGTAGGTAATAGAGAATGTGAAGTAGTAGGTCAATACGGAGAGGAAAATATTAATGACGGAAAAAGATTAATCAACCTATGTAAGGAACATGCACTATGTGTAGGGAATACGTTGTTTAGACATAAAAACATCCACAAATATACACGAATAGAACCAGTAAGAAATATTCAATCTGTAATTGATTTAGTTGTGGTGAAGAATGAAAGAAGAGTTAAACTGAATGATGTAAGAATATACCGTTAACCAGAATGTGGAACTGATCATCATATGGTAGTGAGCAAACATGTTTTTCCTTTTAGAAATAAACGAAGATGTACTGAAAAAGATACTGACTTTTTAATTGAAGAAAACGATGTAAATTTTACGACAGACCTTTTAAAACAGTACAGTGTTGAGATGCTCTACCAAAACAGAATTCAGAATAAGCTAGAAAACTCAGAAGATAAAAGTCCCGAAGAAGTGTACAATCATTTAAAAGAGGCTGTTTTTGAAGCAGCTAAGGAAGTTCTAGGAGTGGAGCAAGAAAAAAGCGAGTTTGTAGAGAAATTTAGTGAAGATTTAGAAAGCATGATTAAGGAAAAGAAAAAAATATATTTGACATGGATTTCAAATAGGAATGGCACGAAAGGAATATGTAGAAAACAGAAAAGAAGTTAAAGAATTAGTAAAAATCGAAAAAAATGAACACTGGGAGAGATTATGTAGGGATATAGATAGTACACTGGGATATAACAGATCAACTGAAGCATGGAAAACAATTAAAAATATGAGGAAAAACTGTAACAGAAGCAAAGTACAAATAATAACTCCTACAAAATGGATTGACTACTACGAAACATTATTGCAAGAAAATAGAGTCGAATTCCAACAAGATTTGGAATGCACACATTGGCAAGAATGGGAACCTGAAATTAGTCGGCTTGATGTAAAGAGGGCTTTGGCGAGAGTCAAAAACAATAAAGCTCCAGGACCAGGAAACCTTAGAATGGAACTTTTAAAATACGGAGGCTCTAGTATAATTGAATACCTTCAAAATCTTTTTAACAGAATTGAAGTTAGCGGTGATATCCCGCAGGAATGGAATATGTCATACATCAGTTCCATACACAAGAAAGGTGACAAAACTATTTGTGAAAATTACAGAGGAATTAGTGTCATCCCATCAATAGTGAGGCGATTCGCTAGTATTCTAAAGGAAAAAATACAAAGAGGAATAACTTTCAGCGAAGAACAAAGTGGTTTTAGGAGTGGGAGGTCATGTTTGGATAACATCCATTGCTTACGCCAGATAATAGAAAAAAATGGAATGCACAATACAGATACATATATGACATTTATTGACCTGGAAAAGGCCTACGACAGTGTTCCAAGATGTAAAATTTGCCCAGCAATGAAAAGACTGAAAGTGCAAGAAAAATGGATTAATTTAGTTACAAAAATGTACCAGAATACTGAAGCGTGCATTAAAATGGGGAGGAAAATTACCCGAAGCATTAGAACTAACAAAGGGTTAAAGCAAGGATGTAGCTTATCGCCACTTCTCTTTAATAAATATATGGAACAAGCTTTGGAAACCTGGTACAAGAAATGTTCTCAAATGGGAGTTCCCATAAATGACAAGTGCTTACATTCTTTGATTTTTGCAGATGATCAGGTAATTATGGCAGCAGATCGGGAAGATATGGAGTATATGCTTCGCAAATTAAAAGAAGAATACGAAAAATGGGGACTTAAAATCAACCTTAAAAAGACGGAATATTTATGCATAGGAGGAGATGCCTCTAATATTAATGTCGCTGATGACGAGATAGCTAACGTTTCGAAATTTAAATATCTTGGGACTGTAATTACTGACGATGGGAAAATTGATGAAGATATAACTACTAGACTCGCAATGGGGAGGAATGCAATTAAAGCTCTGCATGGCCTTATATGGAATAGTGTTTTAAGGCAATACACAAAGCGACACATATTCCACAGTATCGTGGAAAGTATTATATTATATGGAGCAGAAATGTGGCCGTTAACAAAACGCCGTAGAGACAGAATACGGTCGGTAGATCTCGACTTTATGAGAAGATCTTTGCAGATAACAAGACTGGATAAAATAAGAAACGAAGTGGTGTGGGAAAGAGCTGGGGTTCAAACAACCATAACCAGAAGACTAGAAAATAAAGATCTTCAATGGTATGGACATGTCCAGAGGATGCGAAATGAGAGATGGCCAAAACAAATTTTAAATTGGATACCTGAAAGAAGACGTATAAGAGGTAGACCTGGTTTAACCTGGAAGAAATATATACATGAAGTTATGGAGGAGAAAGGATTGGAAGAGGGTCAATGGGAGGACCGAGAATTATGGAAATCGAAAACGGCAAACTCTAAGGGGTAGAAACCGTCGAAGAAGAAGAAGATTAACAAAATATATACAATTAAATATAATATTTTTAAAGATACTACATCAATTAATATTAGTAATATTCAAATGATTCAGGCACAATATAGGGTTTACAATGTACTCCTCGTAAAGCATCCTTCAATGGATGGACATCCAAAGTTAGTTTACAGTACGAAGCTATTTCCTCTTTTAAAACAGTGATTTTGAAACCAAACATGAATGTAGGCGGTCACAATTTCCTGCAGTATTATTTTTATTATCCTTTTCGTGTTGGGAAGTGTTCAAAAAATCTGCTAGAAACTGCATCATCTAATTTTGTATGTTGAATGCTGCTATCTCTTGAGGTTTTGAGGTGCTATCCGTTTACAAGTTCTCACTAACAGCGCTAGGATGCGCGACCAGTTCGCTGTGGGCGTCAAATAATGAGGAAAAGTACACTACCTAGAGATCCATGAAATGGGGAACTTGGACAAGAACATGTTTCTGTAACAGACATGGCTTATGTTGTGATCATCAAAATGGATTGCTTTCAATAGAATTGGCGCTTTTAAATTATTAAGTCATTAAGTAATGAAACAGAAAATCAGTTTTTTGAAATATAACATTGCATGAAAACCAAATATAGCAATGCATTAAAAGTTATTCCCCGCAAACACTGCTTAGAATGCTGTTCATGCCAATGTATGAGCGTATCATTCAACATGGGTGAATACATCGTCCTCGTAGGTAAGCTAGCAATATTTTGACCCCTTCATCGTATAACTTCATAATTCGACTATTATTGTAAGAGGTTTGCGTGGAGAATTATTTTCGAAAACTCATGTATTGAGTTTTTGGAAATTAATGCTTGAAAACCGTCCGCTGGAGGTGTATTAGAAATCGAATTATTGTTTCCTTTCTTTGCTATTACAAATTCATTTCAAAATAATCACACACCCAGGAGTGACTGCATTCCCAACGGTAGATGGACTTTGCCACACTGGGTGAAAAATCTACGGAAATCATAATTGACCACACATGGGAGAAGATGAGAAAGAAACTTATTTCTTAACTGTTAAGCTTTATTTGTTTATACATACGAGGAAAATATATTGCATTCGGATATATCATGTACAAACTCTAGTAAACCAATTGAGAACAATTATCGGTGAATTATCGAACAAAAGTAACAAATTTCAAAAGCCCTTCCATATATAAACAAATAATTGTTTTGAAAAACATTTACTGGATGTTAATTTGTTAATTAAAGACTGTCACACGTGGTGGCATGAGAGTAGGAGGATAATTCTTTTTTTCATTTGATAATAGTTAAGCGTAGTGGTTAGTTAATTTAACTTCTTTTTAATTAATCTACAAAAACTAAATGTTTATTAGTCTCATTATGTCAGTAAGATATGAGAGCATCACTGCGAGTGCACTCCGTGCTTACCAGTCGCACTCAAACGCCATTCCGGTACTTAGCGAACTCTAATGGGGTGGACATTAATGTGCTAAAGCTGCACTTATTTAGGAATATATTGAAAATAGGTTATTTACTTTAGAAAAGTATTCAAATTATTTTTTATTAAGTGGCTAAAATATGGAAATCTTGATAGCATAAAACGAAGAATAATTTCTTTGCCATCTATGCATGATTGACAAAGGCCAAAATAATTAAAGTAATTAGAAAAGTATACAGGTGATGCAGTCCTTCGTGCTCATACAGGTCCCGGTGTTAGAAGAACCGAAATTTATTCATGAATGCAAAAGGAAATAGGGTGAACTCTATTCAAAATTTGGAAAAAAGAAGGATTTGGTCATTGGTATTTTTTTGCAAGAAAGGAAGCTCAAATATTACATTAAATATTGTTCTCTGTTGCTATTATTGCCTACTTATTTAACAAATATGAAAAAAACTATTATTTAAGTGTTATTTAGGATAGTTTATCATAATTGCGTATACGGCCAAAAATTCGCACTTTCATCTCGTGTAACAGGGGCTCTACAAGTTTTGAAAACCTATCACCGCCCAAAGAACATTTTTTAAATTTTCTTAATTTTTCGGTTTGTTGATATTAGAATGGAAAAAGTATTTTAAGGATATTAAAGAACAGTAAGACCTCGTCCTAAATGGCATTTTCGTTGAAAAATTTTGGAGCCGTTTTTAAAAAACCGGCGTTTAAGCTTCTGTAAATTCGAAATTTGAAGCTCTTTTTCCCAGAACATTTCGAAAAAGTTCATTAGAAGTCATTTGAAGCACTATAACTCACAAATGCAGTAGTGTTTACAAATTGTTGGAAATGTCTTTAATAACGGCATGAGAGATTTTCAAAAAAATTACATTTGTGTAACTAAAAAAAAAGAAATGAACTTTACGTCATATTAAAGAGTGCAATTACCACTAACCGTTCGAAAAGTTAGAATAAAAAATTGGGAGCGGTTTTTGAAAAAATGGCGTTTGATCATTTCTGCAAATGCGAAATTTTGTGCTAGTTTTCACAGAGAACTGTTGAATTTTGGAGAAACTGTATTTGTCATTATTTAAAGCACATGTATACATAAATATAATAATGTGAACGAATTGCCGCTAGTATAAATATTAATGACGTGAGAAACAAGTAAAAAACACATTTTTGTAAAAAAATAATAGATTGTTTATGTCATCTTACAGAGTACATTTAGCACTATCCCTACTAAGAGTTTAAAGAAAAAAATTGGAGCCGTTTTTGAGAAAAGCTTTTTTTTTGTATTTTTTGGATATTGCATATTTCGCTGCCAATATTACGGGAAAACTACTTAAATCTAAAAAAAACAACTGTAAACGACCTTAATGAAAGTAATCACTATGGAGCACAAATTTTATTTGAAGAAAAACTTTCTATCTTCAATTTTGTAGTTGTCTGCAAACTCGGAACATTCATAATTTTGAAATTTTCAAAACTTCAGTGTTAACCGTGAAAATCGGATTTTTGCCACTTTTGTATTACTTTATTCTTAAAAAATTTTGAAAATATCTCGAGAGCTTCATGTAAAGTAAGATCCCTATCTTCAATTTTGTAGTTGTAAGAATACGCTCCAAAATTTTTTGAAATTTTCGAAAATTAAGAGCCAAACCTTAAAATTTGAACGTATGCTACCTCTATACCTATTTTACTCTATTCTTGCAAGAAATTTAAAAAAATAATTTTTGAGCCGTTATTGAGAAAATTTCGAAAATGTCCATGGGGCTTCATTTTACGTACTCCCCAATTTTTAAAGATTTTTTTAAAATCTCAAAGATTCGACTAGAGCCAGACAAGGGGTTTCTTCAATCTGAAAAAATCCTATGTATGATTTAGGCACTAGTAGTGTTCACAGACGGACGGAGAGACAGACGGACGGAGAGACAGACGGACGTTTTGAAAAAAACTACTTTTTCGGTATCAGGGTATCCCAAAACGTGTATTTCTGTTGAAATACTGAAATGGATTTTCCGCAGCATTACGTAACTTCCACTATACTATGTATAATACTCCGTATAATACGTACGTATACGGGAAAGTAAAAATGTTTACCGTCATATTTGTAGTAGTCATAAAGTAAGAAGAGGAAAAAAAATTATTGCTTTCAATTTTCGAAAAATAAGTGTTTTTAACGAACATGAGAGCTGCACCATTCTTTTAAACGTCTTTTATACTATCCAACAACAAAATTTAATCAACATTAATGACGTAATTCTTTTGAAAATAAAAAAAAATGTCCCAAGGGTGTCGTGTAAAGTACCTACTGAAATTGAAAATCGGTTTCAAATTCAAGGGGGCGCGACATCACACAGATTGATTGGGAATATTAATTTTGGAGAAAGTCGGCTGAACGGTTTAGTGGCTAGCGTTGCTCAGACAGACGGACAGAGAGATGTTTTGCCGGCGTTCGATTTTTCGGTATCACGGAGCCATAAAATATGGATTGATCTTGATGTAAACAGCATGTGCTAGAGGATTTTTTTTGTAAATTTAGCAACTGGATTTGTCCACTTTTTCGTTACTATGGCCCTGTAATAAGAGCTTTTCTGCCGAAAATTCGCCGTTTTTTCGCGGCTCATTTTTTCGTCCAGAAACTTCTTCTTAAAAAGCTTCTTCTTAAGGTGGAGAATGTAAAAATACCCTTTTCCTCGTTTGAATAAAATTGTGAGTTTCTACATGCTGCTACGCGTGTATAAAATTAGTCTTTTCTCAAAGCATCTGAAAAATGTGTTGTAACTCTGCGTAAAAAAAGTTTTTCACAGTGATCACAGCGCGAAAAAGACTTACGGAATTAACGTCTAAGAGAAGAAAAAAAAGTAAGGTACACATTAATGGCAAAACGACTTTAATTTCATTCTTATTAATTTTTTTAATAACTCTTAACTTATAACTAAGTATTAACAATAATAAGTACGTAATTGTTAACAAATAATATATTATAACAAAAGTAGCATCTTTCTTAGATCTACACCAATTTCTAAACTGATGGTAAGTGGTTTTCATAAATACCTTAGAAATTTTGGGTAATAAATTTGATACAGCAGCGATCCATTCCAGCAAATCCTGTGAAATGTCTGCATTTCTTTTAATCATTTTAAATTCACCATTTCCAACCACGATGTACCAATTATACAATGGGATCTCGTATGAAAGAAGAATGCCTAACTACCTTATGACGCGAAACCAGGACTTCCCGTTCCACAACCATTATCGAAGATTTCTTTGAAATAAATAATGAAGAGTAGAGATAGAATAATTTCAAAGATAAACATTTTATACAATCGTATAGAAAAAGGTGTTTATATTTTGTGAGTGAAGTTATTGTTTTTTGCTCTATGAGGATTGTGATTTTCTTTTCCCGTGGCCGATAGGTCGCGCACTTATAATTATTGACCAATATTGAAATTTTGAAAACTTGGAAAATTCCTGGAATTTGCCGAAAATGGGACCTGTGCAATTTTTATAAGCGTACAATGTTCTATTTGAGAAAAAATAGAGAAAGAAATTGTTTGAAAACTGTCTCTATATCACGAAATATAACGCGAAAAATTCTCGTATTGAAATAAAAATTTTACATGACCTTACACTTTATTCTTTAGAACTGATTTTATTAGGAAAAAAGATATCTTCCATATTGTATTGTTAGGGTGACGCCGAAAAAATGTTATACTTTTGCAATATTCGAAAGCAGAGAGAAACACCGAAAATGAGACTTGTGCCACTTTTTGAGCGTTCTTTGCTCTATCAGAGAAAAGATATTGATCCACGAACGAGGAGCCAATTTTGAGAAAATGTTAAGGTTTCATATCAAGTACCCCTAAATCAAAATATCCATTTCAAATTTGCAGGGACTAAAGTTTGGCCAGGTCAATTGAGTTTTCTAGAAAATTGTTTGATAGTTTTACTTGCTATCGTTGACCGCAGACAAACGGAAAAAGACGTTTTGCCGTTAACCAATTTTTGGATGTCAAAGACTCATAAAACTTTAATTCTAACTAAACAAGTATTAAAAAAGGTAGTTAACTTTGTGGAGCTACAAGATTTATTTACGTTTTCGCTAACAGATCCCCACATTACGATTTTTTAAAAGAAAACCGCTACTTTCCCCTAGCGCATTACAATTCGTTTTTACTGCGTAAGTAAGTAAATAATAAGAGACAATTTACTACATAACTCGGCCAAAAGTAAAAATTAGTTGAATATAAAGACAAATAGGCATGAGAAATCGCGTTTCGCGCCCCGGGTATTAAAAATCTAGGTTTTTCAGAAGTATAATAGTAGTTTATGCAATTTGTTTATAATGTTAAGCTTTATTGCACGAGTACATGTTTTGTACGAAATTAATAAAGCAACATTATAAACGAGTTGCATACTAAATTTTTTGTATAACAGCATTATTCATTTGTAAGAGAATCAAACTTAATTTTGCAAACAACTTCCCTGTGACGACTCGGGTATTTGACATCGTGCGAGTAAACGGTGGTCGTCTGTTCCGTTTAGTTCTACCTCCCCTCGATTCTCTCGCTATGATTGCTGAATGTGTGATATAAAATCTAATACGTCTTCATTTGTGCCGTAAAATGCCCGATTATGAACGATTTCTTGAAATAGAAAAGGTTATTTTATAATGCTGAAATAAAAAAAGATACTAATTGCAATAGCTCTACGTTAAATACCCTACCTAGTTTTATGTGATCGTAGAAAAAATAGAGTTTATAAACAAAAATAAGTAGGAAATTTTTAAACGGAAAATGTTGGAAAATTTTTTGGTGCTTAATTAAGAAGTCAAGTGAACACTTTATATTCAGAGTCATGCTCGTACTTCCACCGAACTTGTGTTATTAAAATAGACAGTGTGACGATGTGACTTCAACGAGTATATGAATGTAATGAGCTGTGTGTCTTACGAAGACTTTAGAATAGCGGCCAATGAGAGCAGTTTTTTCTTGAAATGCCAAGGTCATCGACTCCCGTGGCTGAGAAGTGCCCGAGTGACCAGCCCACGAGCTGTGTCGAAAGTAGGTCGCGGTCTAAAATGTAGCTCATCGAATAATATTCATGGCTATACACTTGGTCTTTGAAGCTAGATCTACTATTTTTCATATTTTTCTGTTAGAGTTCATGCGTAATATCTAAATATTCCATTTTTAACAATATAGATTTGTAGTATATTATTTATGGTGACAGTAACATTTGATTTCACTCAAGAACAATCTTCTTTATGATACTTAAAGGCTTAATGCTTTATTACGCAGGGTACACGCGACATTAAAGAATTCAAATCAGTTACTTTTTGTTGGTAAGATGTGTTTTCAGTGATGAGTTTGAATTTGCTCAACTTGGAGACTAGTTTTATCGTCATTGACAATCAAAAAGTTTAAAATTGTGTAAATTTGTGGTTAAATAAAGTTTTCCTTGTTATGGATACCGTCTGTGATTATTAATAAAACGTCTGAATGACTTACTCAACATTCACCCGCAAAGAGAAAGGATTCAACAAATAAAATATTTTGGAGCGTTCATGTATTGTCTTTGAACCGCTGATTATCTTTTGAAATCATTATCCTTTCGCACTTTTTCACTCCACGTGCACAAGAACAGCCCGATCTCGAATACGTATCGACACTAGGTTTCATGATTTCGCCGACTGGGTTAATCTGAACTACGCTGATAGCAAATTATGTTCATTAAATTCCACGAAATTTAACTAAATCCAATATTCGTTTAAAGGAGACGAACATTGTTATCTCGTTATATAAAAAATATTAAATAAGTATAGGAAATACAAAAAACATTTTTCTATTCTCGATAAACTAAGGAAAGATCAGGGATTTGTAGGGTTAATAAGCAGCTGCCGTCTCAAGAAATACGTCAAGGTGCATTGGAGCAACAGCATAGGCGAGAAGTAAAAGCACACATGCATTACGCAACACACGCTGTAACAGACGTTACAATCTTGAATAATTTGGAAAGGGTGACACTAGGACCAAAAAGGGAGTTACGATACCGCAATTTATAAAATGGAAACTGTCTTAGGTGGCTCAGGGCATCAATTGATGGCACTGCAGTACCTCTGACGGGAGGTCGTAGGGTTCCACTCCTGACGTTGGCAGGATTTTCGACCCTACCATCATACCTTGGTCGAATTCAGCTGCTACTGGGAGAAGTATACCAACTGGGTACTCAGAACTGTTGTTTTCGATCAATACCAGGGGAATGTCGGAGCAGTCGGAGCAAACGGGTCATGGACAGCGCGTGATCTTTCCTTCCTCTTTCTGTTCTAATTCTAACTCCTTTCTTACACACTCGTAAATTCACATCTTATACACTATCACACTTATTAAGAGACTAATCAGAAACTTAGACATTGTTGTGGGCTGTGGGCTGCTGGGGCTGTGCCTCGCTGGTGGGAGATACTTGTTTGGGAAAATCCCTCCAAGCCGACATAAGCGGCGCCGGATGTCGCCATCCAGCGGGGGAAATCACAGCCAACGCTCGCGATAAAAACATGCACTACAATTACGGGACTAATGACCGAAGCCTTTGATGCGCACGCAATCAATCAATCAATACAAAATGGAACCTATTCGCGCCTTCTTAGAGGTTTTGCTCTTGTAGGAAGCCTCGTAGCATAGTGGGTCAGAAAAACGCAGAATTTCGAAATGTGTATAAATTAAATTTACAATTTGATATTCTCTATCGTATTCTTCCTGGAATAAGTTATATTTTTTAACAATCGTTTAAAAATATAATAATTATTAGGTACGCCCAAAGGTCTATGTAACACACTGTTTAAGGCTTCTAACTACGAAGTTGAGTTTCAAAATGGAGTTATTTTCATTCATGAAGAAACGATTTACAAAGTACCGAATTTACAAGCTCTAGAGAAAGAAGTAATCTTCCATGACATCTATACCTTCTAAATCATAGAATTCCATAAACTTTCCCCTGGAAACATTGAAATGAATGTGCAGAACACTTGCATGGGCCCTAGTTGTAATATACACATTTAAAACACTATGGGTTTCCGTTTAGAAAGGAATTAGATCTACTAAACCAAATTTCTTGATTTTTTTCTTTAAATGAAAGGTAGTCTGCCTTAAATATGTTGCCACTTTCTCTTATTAACTAGTCTTATAGTTAAAACACTAAAGTGTAATAAAATGTTTAAAATAACAGGTTGAACGCTTATCAGCCGTTATTTTTCAAGACCACATACGATTTATAAAACCATTTGACTGGTTTTATTCGAAGGAATTTTGGGGCTAGTTTTTCCCCCTTTGCAGGGACAATTCGCTTGACCACTCTGATTTAGACTCAATCGTAGTCGCGGAGACAAGTCGCGATTGAATGTTGATTTGTGACCAGTTTTAATCGAATGACGTTCAATCGCGGGATATCTCTCACTAACGTGCAACTGTCCAGTCTTTTGCATGTGATGCACACACGCATATAGTAATTAAAACTCTTGGTTTGCACGATATGTGATTTTCATTCAGGGCCAGATTGATATCTTCAGGGTCCTCTTAATGGTAATGAGCAAAATATAACGAGAATTATAAAAGAAATATATGAACTACGAGAATAAATTTAACATTTTACAAATCAACGATTAAAACAAAATTGTACTAATAGTTGTTGAGGGCTCCTGTTGGGTGCCCAAACTATTTTCTTTAACATTAACTCACCCAGTAGTTTATTAGTTGATACGATCATTCGTACTTTGTCAAAATTCATTTTTTGAATCTCCGTGGACAACGGTACAGGATACAATTGAATTTTTATTTTGTAAACTGAGTCTTGGTTAAAATCGCTGCTAAAAATCGATGAAACGAGTGTTTTCTGATCAATGTCGGAGCTATTGTTCGTAACTACTCTGTGTCTGGTATGAGACTTCTGCTATCGTATTGATTCCATTTTTAATTTTTGTTGCCGAATAGGTTTTGTAAAATAGGATATTATAAATTATAAAATACCTATTTTCTTTATATTTTCATGAATAATTTTGCATATATTATATCCTTTGATTATATATGAGTCGGTGTGTGACTTTATAAGCGGTACATTTATGGTTCGATACCTTCTCCTTGATATTCAATATGAACATTTATCACAAGATCTCGGCTGCAACTTCCAAGTTAAAAATCGTGTGGTTTCTTGGTACAGTTATACATATGTCAATACCGGATACTTTGTCACATATTGTTGTCTGATAGTTCATTGGGTCGTCCACCATGTACTTTATTCCGGCACCAATCTGTATCGTGCTTACATTGTTTATTGTGCTCTGATGGAATTTTGAATATTTGTACGCTAAAATGAAGTGCATTTAAATACGTCCCTAACAGTCTTTTGCATGAATGTACTGCAGATGCTTCTGGTTTCTCATGCAATATTCTCATGAATTGCAGTTGTATGGAATAGCTAATGGTTATAAAATAAATGTTGCTTGGATCTTCCCGACAGCCAATATAGAATGATAACGATAGTTTTCACTTAATTGTATCCGAGTGTACTATCATTTGCAAAAATAAAAATTATTATTATTATTACTATTATTATTATCATTATCATTATTAGTTTTCTCGGTTCTTACAAGAATGTCGATTGACTTGAGTTCTTTATAACTCCATTTTGTAATGCTCAGCTCAGGAAGTACTAGGAAACATTGAATTTGACGTGATCGGTAAATAAAAGGTGCTGTAAAAAGATATGGTTTTGCTTCTCTCAAAAGTCAATCACTAAGAGTTCAATAATTGCACTTGAATTTAGTTTAGAAAGACTTCACTCATATCCACGAAAGGGTTAAAAGCAGTCGGACAGAATGTAAAAGTATATAAAAATGTTGCATTACTTTTCAAGCTAATCGGTAGGTCAAATTTATATTTCATTGACGATTTTCACGCGATTGTTTCGAAGCAATTCATTGTGAACCACAATTTGTTTAGGATATTAACTTGCTCCTGAACTATTTCCCCTAAAATTATGATTTTGATGCTTATTGTTCAAATTGTTCACTTATAATTTTGGAATATTCTCCCATATTTAACAATTTGTTTCTTCGGTGAAAACAAATTTTGCTAGGATAGTAAGAGATACTGATACATTCTTGAAAAATGTAAATAATAATCGTTAATTTTATGAACTGAGGTGTTTGACTATAATTGTATCTGGCATTATTATTGAAATGGAGTCAATAGCCTATTATGAAGCAGAAAGTGTACATCTCATGTCCTCTTTTTAAAAAAAAATTGTTAGTCTACACACGCAACGCGTCTCCTAGCTCCTAGGAGTGTTGAGCGAACCGTGGAGTAATCCTCCGTTAATTACTGTAGGAGTAGTACTCTTATTATGCACCGAGCACCCTCTAGGGGCCGCTGGTCAGAGAATCGCCGATAGGTGGCGTCTTCGCGCTCGCGTCTCGTACGCGCTCTGCGTCATCAACCTATCGGCCAGAATTGGGAAGGAATAAGGATAGGGGTCAGGTTAAGGACGATTCACATGGGTGGACTAGCCCTTGTGAAACATGCTAACTCGTTTTGTCGTAACATATTTCACACTAGGTTCTACGGGGATTCTACGGGAATAGAACCTGGAACCTCAGTGAAAGGCAAGCGACTTCGCCACTGAGCCACGAGAGCATCCTTCTATCTATCCCAACTAAATTCAATTACAGAGGCAAATAACAATAATTCACTGTAAATTATGGCATGTCCAGCTCTTGTTGGATACAGATATATGACGTTACATGAGAAAACTACGAAGTATCATGTATAATTATTTCCTCCTGAACACTTAAAATTATCTATTTTTTGAACATGATTTTGTAGACGGTTCAATAAATATGTATTTGTTTCCTAACTTTACAGGTTTTAGAAATGTCCTCTGAAATATACTCTGGTGCCAATAGTATTAGAACATAAAAAAAAACTTGAATGGAAATTAGAATGAAAAAATGACCTCTCTAAATGAAAAGGAAAGAAGTTGAATAATCGTGTCCCGGCTGACATCGTGTCATGGTCGTTGATCGTCTGTTCCAAATAGTGGCACACATAAAAGCTCCACAGAAGTGATGCCTTGGAGCAGATCGGTTGTGGCAGTCACAGAGTCAGATTCCCTTCACGTCTACTCTCCTACTCCAACATGGCGGCAGTAGGAAGCTTGTTGATTTTATTGGTGCTCCAGCTCTTGAGCACTGGAGAGGCTCGCCGCAGATCGCCAGAAGGTAAGAGTTACAGAGATTTCACCAGACATAACATCACAATAGAATGTTTTAACGTGAAGCGTAATATGTCTTTCTTATTACACTCTATTGATCATATGTCTAGTGACCGCATTAATGGGGATCCTAAAACACACTCAAATTAAAACAAAAGTACTTGAAGCGGAGAGCGAATAAGTTGCTAATGTATTATATTAAAAAGTTTAGGTAACTGAGAACACATTTGGAACTCGGTGTATGTCAGGAGTTAACGAATCCTGGTTTAGATTTTCTTTCCTTTGCGGTGTCAAGGTTGCATTATTAGATTGTAAAATGGCGCTTGGTGACGATGATGTAATTTCTTTTACCTTCGTAAATTTTTGTTGTATCTCTTTTCAAACATGTCCTGTTAATTCCTGCCACAGTTGTGGGTATTGAATAGAATTATTTACCACTGCCTCACGTAGCAGAATCAGTTTGATTGTGTTAGAAAAACGCGACCGTTCTTGTCTACTGCCATCCATTTTGTCGTTTATAATAACATTGAAACTCTTCAAGACGTGCACTATTAATGAAGGATTAAGCTAGTACTTTACGCATAAGGATTCACGTTAAAATTTGTAAGTCCCTCACGCGCCTTTTAGAGCATTAGAATGCGACATTAGCATGACGCGTAAACTTGCTTATTCCGGAGGGAGTTCTCCTGCGCATATCCCTGCTTTCATTGATGGGAGGTCTATTAACGGAAGCCCTCATTTAGTGATGTTACATTTACAGCAAATGCGTTCATGACTTACACTTTTATTGCAACCTCTTGAAACGAATTTGACAATCGTATGGAAATAGTGAACGACAAATTTATTTTGAAATCGACTAAAATACAATAGGAGTTATGCCTATTGTCTAATAATTAACTCATTATTTATAATATGATTTCTATAACAGGTGTGAAGTTTATAAGATATAGATTACGTGTGATCTTTTACTTGCAGCATATCGTATATAATGCGCTTGCAGAATTCATCATATAGTACAAAAAAGCGCTTAAGAAAGAAAACAGTTTTGTATCATCTGGAAAATGTGGCACTGCTAAATATGGAATTCCCCATTCCCTTAGCCCAGCGTCAAACAGATTAAAGACCTACACATATATGTTCAAATATTGTGATATAGGGAAACGATCGGGCAGAAATGCAACTTGCAACACACGCACTTTACGCTGCAACATACGTTATTAACGTGCGTAACTCTGAAGCCGCGCGTCTCAGACCGTGCAAATTAGGTTTTTAGACATCCCCTAGACAAATCGGATACTTTTAGGGCCCACACAGCGTACTAAATAGTTATTTATGTACCAAGGACCTTATAAGAGTTCTAATGACTGAGCGGCGACAAAAAAACCGAAGATCTTTGTCGTCCAAGATCATTTGAAACAGTTAATACCCATGGTACCCACAAGATGTAATTTTTTTCTAATTTTAATGATTCAGATGTATTAATTAACTAATGTTAACTTGATTTGTTATATCTTGATTTTAACCTGTCTTGTCATATTTCCCTCTCGTAACGCCCTCCATCAGACAACTTGTAGCGTCATTTAACTTTTTCCATTTTTCCCTCGTAACAACAATCCAAGTAATTGCAGCGTAAATCGAATTCAGTATCAAAGACAATAACACAACAGGAAAAAATAAAGTTCAATTTTTAGCACTAAAAGTGAGAATATGCTGAAATGTTCAGATCAAATTTTAAATGCAACAAAGAAAACAAAAATCCTTCGTCTCTTCACATTAGCTACTACTGACCTTAATGTAACATAGTGGTTTATACGCTTGAATGAAAACAAACGGCCTCGTGTGCAGCATTTGCTAATTGCAAAATGAAATGGCACTTTTAACATTTATATCATACTCGTAAATAACTATTTCGTGTCTCTACAGAGACCAGCGATATGTTCCTTACCCGCTGACATACAAAATAAGTTATTTCTGAAAGTTTATTACATCTTTGAAGATATTACCGCTTCGTAGCTTGGAAAAACAGAAACATGGGATGCTGTGTTCCAGTCTGAAAGTATTTTACTTTAGAAACAATGGTTAAGAAATTTCGGAATGCCATTTTTTTAAGAGATCAGATCCAGAAACCTGTCCAAACTGTGGTGCAGCAGTCTCCATCTCCCACCTTATTCTTGAATGCTCTCGTTCTAGTAATATAAGAAAGCTTCAAAAAATTAAAGGAACCCTACAACCATTACTCAGAACCACAAAGGGGTGTGTCAAAATAATAAAAGTTTTAGCAACTATTAAACTGTACAAACTTATATAGCTGCTTAATGTATTAGAACTGTAATTAGATTAGACCGTACATATTGTGAAACATTTTATTACATTTAACCATTTTGTTCTTGTAATAATTGTTACTTTTATGTTTATATAAACAATTGTATAATGACAGGGGTCGCTGATGACCTTGACTTTATAAAGCGACCATAAATAAAATGAAAATTAAAAAAAAGTCCGGAATGTTCGCACGAGTGTAACTGGTGCCGGATGAGTTTCACTCAGAACCAGCATTGCCGCGTCTCACAGCTCGAGGCCCTAGGGTTCGAGTCCCAACTGTAGCGTCTTTTTGACATTGGCTACAGAGCTAGGCCGTATTCCGCCAATGTTAGGAAGATAATTTATCGACGGACTGTTCTGGTAGTTTCCCGAGGTTTCTCCTACTATAGGCGACTGCCGGTGCCCTACCCAAACAACAGGTAACATACTGCGCGAGAACTTTTACCTGATCCAATCCTCACCCATTACTTACAATTGCACCACACTACCACACATGCCGGG
Source organism: Gryllus longicercus (assembly GCA_038098605.1). NCBI lineage: Eukaryota > Metazoa > Arthropoda > Insecta > Orthoptera > Gryllidae > Gryllus > Gryllus longicercus. The sequence continues at coordinate 1,096,995 of JAZDUA010000209.1, read as the reverse complement.
AGACATGCCGGGAGCTTAGAGCTTATCCCGGCTAGAGCAGTGTCCCGCTGGGGGAGATATCTGGAGAGGAAAATTGTCCCCCAGCCGACGTGAAGGTCGGCGCCGGATATCACCATCCAGACGTGGAGGTACATCACCACCTTCTGCGGTAGAACATTCACTTCCCCACCGCTACTAACGAGCACAGCAGTTGTCGCCCTCGGAAGCACCCATCAAATGCGCTGCCCCAAGAGGCAGAGTGGCAGGGCCGCCTTTGACGGCGCGTCGTGTGCGCAGTGGGCGGCGTGTTCCGGCGCTGCCGCCGCGTGGACCCGCAGCTGGGCGAGTGCGTCGTGCACGCGCTCAACGCCGCGCGCCCCGCCCTGCGCAAAGGTAAGCTCCTCACCGCCCCGCCCCTTCCCTTCCTTTCCCGCCCCGCCCCGGCCTCTCCTGGCCTGGCCCGGCCGCCCTGGCCCGGCCCGCCCTGGCCCGGCCCGCCCTGGCCCGGCCCGCCCTGGCCCGGCCCGCCCTGGCCCGGCCCGCCCTGGCCCGGCCCGCCCTGGCCCGGCCCGCCCTGGCCCGGCCCGCCCTGGCCCGGCCCGCCCTGCTCCGCCCCGCTGAGGGCGGGGGGAGAGAAAGGTTCCAGCGAAGAATGAGAAACGTGAAAAGATTGGAAAGATGCGGGATGTAGTGATTGAAGCATATTTTGTACAAAGGGAGGCCATTGGTTAATCTTCCGCAGCAAGGACCATCTGGACAGTAGGGCACATACGGTACGGTGGATTGTGGGGTGCTGTCATGAAGAGGGCAGGGGCGTGTGGAAACTTCAACCGTGGGGAGTGTGGAGCGTGGAGGACGTGTGATGTAGGGTTTGAGGAGTTTGGTGAGTGGGGCGCATGAGACGTGAAGTGGGCGCAGGTATGACGTCGGTAAAAGCGTGGGGGAGTGGTGAGCGTGGGGAGCTCTGACAAGTGATGCGAGAGAGGGGAAAGCGTTAAGAGCGTGGGTGTGTAGGAGGCGTGGGGCATGAGACGTGTGGTGGATGGAGGGGTGCCATCGCTGGAACTATGGGAATGGGGAGCATGGGAGACTCAGAAGACTGGCGTGTGGCGTGGAGCGAGGAGGCGTGAGGAACGTGGGTGTGTGTAGAACGTGGGTGTCTGGCCAGCGTGAGGAGCGTTGCCTGTGGGGAGCGTGGGTGCGTGGGAGTGTGAGTGCGTGGGTATATGAGGACTGTGGGCAGGTGGGGATCGTGGGTGCGGGGGTAAATGACCGTGGGCGCATGGGGACCGTGGTACGTGATAAGGTTGGATGCGTGGGGAGTGTGAGTGCGTGGGTACATGAGGAGCGTGGGGAGCGTTGGGACCGTGAGTGCGTGGGGAGCGTGGGTCATTAGGAGCGTGGGTGCGTGGGCAGCGAGCGTCCGTGGGGAGCGAGGGTGCGTGGGTAGAGTGGGTGCGGGGTGTGTGTGGGGAGCGTGGTGCGTAAGGCGCCCTATGTGCCCAGGGGTACCGTCCCTGGGCCTTCCCCCGCTGGGCGAGCTCCACGCCAAGGAGATCGGCATCGAGGAGGGGCCGGACGACCTGCACCTGAGCTTCCGCTTCCGGGACCTCTCCGTCACCGGCCTCGACGACTACGTCTTCACCCGCGCCAGGTGAGCCTCGCCCGCCTTCTGCTAGGCGCTCAAATACTATCATCACTGAGTACTCATTTCGGCTGCGCTAAATTGAGGTCATTTTCCCCGCATGTGTAGTGCATGCTATATCATCGGAGGGGGCAGTGGTGGTTTTTCCGCTAGAGCGTGAGGGTCCCGAAGCTCACCTTTACTACGGCACGCCAGCTGACGGTTTTCCCCGAGGTGGTATCTTCCCCCAAATGTGCAGAGCTTCAGCCGGGACAAGCCGTAAACTCCAAATGCATCACCCAGATAGTACAGCGGGTGTAAGAGTATTATGCAGCTACAGTGAAGAATTCCCCATTGGCAGTACTCGAACTTTAGGGCTTCCCGATGCTGCAGTGACAACAGTATTGCAGCCGGACTATCCAAGCCGGATAAATCCTAAATTCAATGGTTAGGCAGTGTCCCAAGAAATAGATAAATTAAAGATATTCTTATTTTTTAAATTAAAAAACTTGTATAATAAATTTGTTCCACATTTTGTTTTTTGACAAGCCATGCACACACGTCACGTCGTCGTGAGAGACACTTGGGTGAGAGTCTACTGCACCAATTCAATTGGATTCTAGAATATACTAGAACAGTTTAGAATATTTTCTTCATAATTAAACAGGTTGCATGTGCCATTGTTCAAAAAATATTTCAATTTATTTTTAAAATTTATATATCATAACATATTTTTATATTTAAAAAGACGTTAATATATTAATATTTTGGTATAAGGCTGAGTAAAAGGAATTATTTCAGCAAATGTGGAAAAAAGAGAGTTAAGTAACATTAAATGAACACTTCCTACGCCTATGTAACGTAGCTTAACGCTTCCTCACTGTTGTAACAAAAAAAAACAACAAGTTCTTTATATTCGTTTTTTTTCACAGTCGTATCTCACGAAAGTGTACCATGACCTACAACAGTTTCTAAAAAATCCGGGAGAGATACCCGAGAAAAACCGAGTCAACAGAAGCCCCGAAGAAGGCCCAAATCGCGCACGCCGAGATCGAAATGTCCAGGAGCACTGTCGCGTTGTCTCACTCAAATCACTACACTGCAGCTTGCACTGCATGTCTCGCCAGAACACCTGAACTGCCGGCTCCTCTGCTTTACCCTCTCTCCGTGCTGAAGGCTCGCCAGACGTTATATAGAGCCGATGCCGGGTCCTTGCGCGCGGACTGGGGCGTAATGGCTGTCTCGGCTCCTTCTCGGGCGACCTCTCTAGGGCGGTGGCCCCACTGTCTTCACCGCCGCCGCCTCGCCGCTGCGCCCTTCAAATGTACGCGGGCGACCACTGCACTCACCCCCCGGTCATGAACGTTACGGACGACTCCTTACTATACGCAACCCAATCAAATAAGAGTTTAAAAAATATTTCGTCTACAATTTGACGCAAAAAATTGCGTCTCCAAGCGCTTCCGGAGTAATCCTCCATTAAAATTTCGATGTCACGTCTCGGCGCAGTCAGTTGTCAAGAGGACCGCCAAGAAGCATCTTCGCGTACGCGCCTCCTACTACGCGCCCCTGCGTCACTACTCAGCGGTCAGAATTGGGAAGGAATTAGGGTAGGTTAGGACCATTCACAGGGGTTGGTCTAGCATGCAAACTCGTTTTGTCGTAACAAATTTAACATGAGATTCAGTGGAAATTCTACGGGAATCGAACCCGGAACCTCAGTGGCAAGCAACTTCGCCACTGAGCCACGAGGGCAGAGTACCTGCCTCTCCTCCCTGCGGGTATTCTTGCCCTGCGGAGAGCAAGTGCGCCTACGTGATTTGGTCGCCAACCCTGGGTTAAGGCGATGCGCAGCTATTTTGCAGTCAAAACAGTTTTTTTGTATTTTATTTATCTAAATTTCCATAATTTGCTCTTTAAAACGGCAATTGAGTTATGTCGATATCATTCTTACAAGTATTTTATTTTATTTTATTATTTATTCGTGACGTTCTCCCATCATTGGGTGCTGGCTACAATACTATTGGACGCTGTAACATAATGCAGCACATAAATTCTGAAAGAGAAATGCAGAAAATAAATTGGAATCTTTATCACTCATCTCATTAACATAAAAAGTTAGGTAAAAGGAAGTTATTAGAAAATGATTATTCTGTTGTAGGAAGTTACCGAGCAGGCATTTTGTGAGGGTTGTATCATTAGAAGCCACTTGCCGATAGTTGATATATTTTATACTTAATGTTCCTTTCAGCTTACATTTGTGATATGAAACTTAAAATTGAAAACGTTTTTATCATTGGTCTTTATTTACTGAACTAACTGTTTTTCAGATTGATGTTGTATTACTAGAAAATGAAGTAAAAATATCGCATTATGAGGGAAAATGTATATCTACAAAAACATTAAGCATTTCTCCAAATCATTATTTCCGTGTTATTATGAGTGATGTATCTGTTGCGTGTAAGAATTCTTCAAGTCTAACTTCAACAAAATAAGTCTAACTCTAACTTCAACAGATTCTGAGAATTTTACTCAAACATTTAACCCTGCCAGGATAGTGTCTTCTGTATCCATCCCTAGGGGTTGACGCCTCTCGGTTCGCAGGGTGGTGTTCGACCCGCCGTACGTGGAGCTGGTCATGACCACGCCGAGCACGCGCTTCAGGGGCAAGTACACCTTCGGCGGCCACTTGCTGGCGCTCAGCATCAGCGGCGACGGCGACGGGGACGTCGACTTCGGTGAGTGACCCAGACCCTTCCCAGGAATCCTTTTAGTTTCGATTTCTCGTACACGGACGTACACAATACATACGTATTGGCGTCAAAAAGTTATTGGACAGTGGTAATTACTCGGAAACAAGACAACGTTCAGAGTAATGTACAAGAGTATAGAGAAAGCTAGCTCATGCCAAAGAAATTAGAAATCTAAATAGTACGAGAATATTTGTACCATTCTGCAGCATCATTAGTTAATACAGACTTCTCAGATCGTACTTCTGTATACTACATGAGGTACCCGATTTAGAGCAGTCATTTCTTTCATACTGTAATGGGTAGTAATTGTGTTATTGTATTTCGTCGGTATATGACTCCAAGACGGAAATAAAAAGTACAGGCACAGTCATCTACAAAAAATAAATCGTAGGTTGGTAAAATTCTTTTAAACAGAAATAATTACGAAAAGTCTAGTTAAATTCACAATTTTAAAAAGCGATACCTATGTACATCGCTTCTTCACATTCTAAAATAACATACGTCCTTCAGTCAGGTCCAATCCCTTACAAACTATTCACATTTTTAAAGTACCATAAATTTAGTAGCTTAGCTGTATATATGCTCCCCCAAATATTTTAGTTCATTCAATATTTCACAGCACTCTCCTCCATTAATGCTTCACCAATACATCATGACTTTTACTTAAAATTCTCCACTCAATTACAACTGTGACTAAAGCGTTTAATTTTATCTCTGTCCCAAAAACGAGTGGCCAAACTTTATGTCCTCACTCAAGAACGGTCAATTCCTTTCCGACTTGATTTGATATTATTTTAATACAAAATCATCAACAATACACTTTTTACATGCAATAAAATTTACCTGAGTTAATATAATTAGGAAGATACAGTTCTACAAAACTAAACCTGCCATTCGTCATGAAATTGAACATAGAATCTGTTGTTTTTTTGCAACAAGATATCCGAGACACCTATATAAATACGATGCACTTGAATAAATATGTCAAACTTGAATGGTGGGAGGGGGCGGGATAAAATATTTTTTGGGTCAACGAAGAAGTAAATTTCAAACAATGGAGTTGCGGATAGCATTCGCCCCTGACTGATGGGCATCTTTTAATGCACAGATGTTGCCACAGATGAGGCCACGTTGTGACGTGGTAAAGGAGATTTCATGCCGAACACCTTTGCACATGGGGTTGCGTAAGTATCAGGGGAAATCGTCACATGTGTGTGGCTGTGTTATAAGGAATTTTACTACACGTTCATTGTCAAAAACGAAAATTATTTTCTATCCCGCAAATGCTATAAAAGTTTATAATATTTATTATAAGACATCATGTATTTACAATTTTTTATAATCTGAATTAGGTAAGTTTTATTGCTTACAAACATGCGTATGAATAGAATGTCACATGTGTGGGACTGTTATATAAAAGTTACTGTTCTTTGGAAAAATTTATCGTTTTTATCCCTCTCAAGCTCTAATAGTTTTTAACAATTACTCTGAGACTGTGTAGAGAGAGTTTTAAACAGTTGCACGAGTGTAAGCAAATACTTTTCAATATATACTGATCTTATAAATACTAATGCATCAATAAAAGTCAACTAATATTTTTTGAATATCTATTATTTAAGGAAAATCATGCTCTAAAATAACTTGCTAATAATTTTATTTTTTAATCTGATTTACCTATGGGATACACTTATTTCATTAAATGAATATCCTTTCTTACCTGAAGCCAAAATAGCCTGAAGGAACCCTGTTACTGAAAAGGTGAATACATACATAACTTCTTCCAACATGCTCTGTAAGAAGAATCCATACTTTATGGGTCCATGACACCGAAGGATTAGTTTACGAGAAACATTCGCTTGTCATACACTATCAGTTCACATGAATCTGAATAGGAAGATAAATTAGCTGAATAAGTACTAAAAATGCGAGGCTCTTGGTATTCAGGATTATTTCCAACTGAGGAAAGTGGCGCGAAATTTTTCCCTGAAATGCAACATCACGTATTAAGTAAGCTTTAAAGAGCCCTGCGAACCATAGTACGTTGTTTCAGAAAACAATAATACATGTCCACGTATATGGCATTCCTCCTTATCTACTTGTGTTGGTTGCAGGTGGCCTCAACGTCACGCACCGCATCTACCTCCAGGAGGAGAAGCGAGACGGAAAGGTGTTCTGGAAGGTGAGGGAATACCTGTACGACATGCAGCCGGAGACGATTAAGGTCGACTTCAAGAACCTCTTCAATGGAAACAAGGAACTCGGTGAGTCAGGATCAATCTCAAAGAATGCATTTCTCATCCTAGGTAAGAAGAACTGAATTTTATTAAAAATATTTTGAAACGTGTCATTTATTGCCTTAGATGTGTTAAATAAGATTCCTACGTGCCATATCACCTGCTTTTCGATTTCATCTTTTGTTGTACCAAGTAAATGTCTACGAATATTTTAAATGCTAAGATGTACAATAGGGAGATATTTGTCCATAACATTTACTTTTTTTATGCAATTGAATATAATAAATTTACGTTTCTTTTCGACACTAACTGTTGAGGAGCGTAACTGAACAGAAGTCTTGACTGGAGAACGTATTATAAAGCCGCGTTCAACAGGTTTAATTGTCTTAGCGTTTCTACGACAAAGTCTCTGGGATGTCATTGGGATAAGACGGGGAATCTCTAATAATGGGGGGGGGGGGTCTTGAAATAACACCCTAATTAGTGGCTCACTAGTTCAGCTCTATAACCCAGCGGCAGATTGCGTGATGGAGAGTGAATGATAATGCATAAATTTGGAATGTCTAAATGGTAAGAGATAGAAAATTCGAAAAAAAGTTGAGTATTTTTGTAATAGAATATTAAAATACATAAAATGTTTATTATGAAAACAGATATATGCACATTCGGGTCTATATTTCATCGCCATTTCTCTTACAAAATTAAGACTAATTAAATATAATGTTAGATTTTCTGTGAAATAGGTAATCTAACGGAGAAAAACCTTCGCGTCGTATTTTTATAATAAGATATTAAAAAATAAGTGAAAGATTTACTATAAAAATAAATATTTTGCACAACCGGGTTCTTGTTTAATTGCTTGTTAGACTTACAAAATTAAGACTCATTAAACATAATGAAAAGTCTTCTGTGAAATAGACATCGTTCTTACGTCAAAGAGCACTTCCACCATGGATTGCAATTTGTTCTCATAAGAATTTAACTTCTCGCACGAAAGGAGCTAAAGCAAAAAGTAATACAAATGTTTTTACAATATTTTCCTGTTCGGAGAAACGAACAGGCGTTAAAAAAACACACATGTTGCAGGGACGTACGCAAACAACTTCATCAACGACAACTGGAGACCTTTGTACTACTTCTACCGCCGCGGGACTGTGTCTGCGTTCGGCACTCCGATGAAGGACTACGCTAACACCTTTCTCTCACACATTCCTCTGTCCGAGCTATTCTCGCATTGAATAAAGAACGTTATTAAAAAAAAGGCATGTTGACACTATTTACATTTCCTTTTATTTTAATACCCAATCCATTTCAAAAACTGGAAAAATATCATCAAAAATAAGGTTGTACGTCGTCACTACTACAGGGACATTTTGAATTTTTTATTTTTTTAAATTCAACAGTGCTTGCGCAGGAAAATGTACGTATGGAAAATTTCGGCTACTCGGATGCAATAGAGATATTTGTAAAACTTGTCTCAAATCGTTGGTTAATGTAGCACGACGCGACTTGAACAGGCGATGCGTATAACCTCATTTTCAGTCTTAGTCTTTAGTGTCACGTAAGTGTGTCAAGTGGTGCTGCTGCCTTCTGTCGGAAATTGGTTTCTTGAAATACAACAGCCCCGCTGACGGTAGTTGTTTCGTTAAAAATTCTATTATTTATTTTTTAATTGTTCATAAATATTATACTTATGTTTTAAGAGCGCCAAATTTAATGTTTAAAAGAAAAAACAACAAATAGATTTGTAGATTGAATTGAGGCGCAAATTGCGATTTTCCTACATCGCGCCCGACCCTACCTTCGTTCCTGATTTTAATCTGTCAGAACTGCTGTGCACTTGCTGTATACTTATGATCTCCCGAGTCTATAACAGCGCTGCGAAATTTGGATATGTTTATAAAGTTCCGGTGATATTTAAATGGCGACGATAATTATAAAATACAAAAACACTTTCTACTGAAATCACCATGCATTATAAATTAAAATCCATATAACAAATAAACACAACACTAACTTCACTTCAAGTCCTTTATTACGGTTTGGAGGATGATTGCCTCCATCTTCAGAATCAAAGACATACATATTAAACTCCATTACTCCCACAAAACCATTGTTTACCTTCTATAAATATAACCACTGCATACCTTCTAATGATAGTTTATTTTTAATTCGTTATTAATGATTGTTTTCTTGTCAGATGCATATGCTTCGTTTTCTTTTCATTTACTGCGAGACCCACTTCAACTTCTTTTGTCAGTTTGTTATATAATTCTGTAAGTGCTTTCTTGTTTCTGCTTAATATGGCTACATCGTCTCCAAAAGCAATGAACTGTGTAGTTTTAAAGCTTAGATCCCCTCTTAGGTCTAATATCCTAATTACCGTTTCTAATATTATATTAAACAGAATTTCTGATAATGGGTATCCTTGTCCTACCCCTAAGTACATTTCAACTGAATCCGATAACAGGTTTTCAATTTTAACTCTTCCAGTAGTATGTTGTAATGTCATTCCAATAAGTCTAATTTGCTATTCCTATTTATTGCATTCTCTTCATTAAGCAGGGCAGTTTAATTTTATAAAACGCTTGCTTGAAATCCAGATACAGAATATGTAGTCTGATGTTATGTTCTTAGCATTTTTCAAATATTTGGCGATTTATAAATATATTATCAGTGGTTGCTCTTATTTCTAAACCCGTTTGGGTATTCCCCAATTATGACATCCGCATATTTAGTCAATTTATGATTTAGAAGTACTGCAAGAATTTTATACACGATATTAGTAAAATGCCTCTATAATTGTGGCATTCCACTTTTTATGTTTTTTTTATGTATTGCGCACACAATTGTTGTATTCCATTCATTCAGCATTCGTTCTCTATTTCATATTACTTTCATTAGTCCATATAGTCTTTTTTGAAGTTGCTCCTCTCCTTTTGGTATAAGTTCCGCATTTATGTTATTACTTCCAGGTGCTTGTGATTTTTTAAATGTCTCATTGTGGTCAATACTTCATATGTGGGCTTTTCTATTTCCCTCATCCGTTACTCTCTGTCTTCTCTATAACATACATATTCTCAATAATATAATTAACTATATGAAAGTATTCTTTTCATCTATCCAATATTTAATTTTCTTCCGACAGCGTTGTTCCTTCTTCTGATCTTATGTTATCTCTTGGCTTATATCTATCGTTAGGTATTTATATTTTTATTAAATTTTGTATGGCCCTTTTTGTAATTTTCCTGTAATAGAGCTTCAGTTTCCATTTTTTAACATAATCACATTTTTCTTTCTGGAAATTCTATTTGCATTTGTTCTCTCTCTCTCTCTCTCTCTCTCTCTCTCTCTCTCTCTCTCTCTCTCTCTCTCTCTCATAAATTTCTCTATTCTTTCTAGTCTCCTTAAGGCATTTTGGTCTTGCTTCGTTCTTCATCTTCGCCTTTCTACATTCGTCATCACACCACCCTGAAATCCTTACCTGGTTTTTGTCCCTTCGTATTCCTCAGCTACCTCTACTATCGCATTCTTGATTTATTCCATTCTAGTTCGTAATCCAAGCTTGTTTCAATTTCTGCAGCGCTGCACTTATTGAGTTTACGAACTGGGATTGTACTTGTTTTTACTTAAATTTGTCCATCTTTTTGTTTTGTATTTCCTGGATTATTGGAGTTAATTCCTTGTCTTAGTTTAGCCGCTACCAAATAATGATCAGAAACACAATTTGGCCCTCAATAGGTTTTAAATCTATAATTCATCTCGCTCTTTTCTATTAACTAGTTCGTGATTAACTGGGTTCAACACCTGTTCATTCGTTGGTTTCCATATACCCTTATGTATATTTTCATGTGCAAATTTGGTGCTACTCACAATACGATCTAGCGATTGTGGTAAGTTTATCAACCTTCTTCCGATTTCACATTGTATGTAACGTATGTATATCCGCTACTTTTTCAATTTCTACCACTTTCCCGAGTTGCGTTAAAATTACCTATCGCCATTAACATGCCATATTTGGGTTGTTATGGTATGCATGTCATGTTTGGATATCACTATAGAATTTCTGTATTTCATCTTCTTCCGCGTCTTCCGGTGCGACGTAAGCACTCACTATTGTTATGTTACAGATCTTACCCTTTATCCTCAATTTGCAAATTCTGTCATTAATCGGTTCAAACCCCATTATGCTCTTTCTCACTTCATCTGTTACAAGAGTTTCTGTTCCTCCATATCCCCTCTTTTCCATTTTCCCACTACACATAAATGTATAGTCTTTCTTTTATAAGTACCCACTAACTGACCATCGTATTTTCTGCAAAGCTGTGATCATCCTTCTTTAGTTCTGCTATTTTTCTAACTTTCCAGTTTGTCGCATGGTTTTGACATTCTAAGTGGCCATTCTAATATCTCTTTTTATTATCCTTGGACGTTGCGACAGTCTGTATATACAGTTCTATTTGGCTTTATTTAGCTGAGACTTCGTAGCACTTTTATCAGGAGTAAGGTAGCTGACTTCACGTCCAACCTATCTTGCAGGACATCACTCTCTACCAGGCATTAGGACAGAGCTAACTACCCTGGGGTGCAAAAATGGAATCAGCGTTAAAATGCTGATCCCTCCAATAGAAAGTAACGACTACCTACTCCGATATTCAAGACAGCCCCGGTGGGATGCATGTATCGTGTAGCCCCATAATGGCCGATCCGCGAAAACAAATAAATAAATAAATAAGTAATAAATAAATAATGGCAAAAATAATAATATTAATAATAATGGCAAAAATAATAATAATAATAATGGCAATAATAATAATAATAATAATGGCAATAATAATAATAATAATAATGGCAAAAATAATAATGGCAAAAATAATAAACATAAATATCATTTCAAGTTTGTGGAATAGACAAACTTGCCGTTAATCATGTATTATTTGTCATTATGTCCCTCCCAATAGACATGATGCACCAAGAATTCAACAAAGGGGAGCCCAAAAATATCAGCTGTGAGCGGATCGTGAACGATTAATTGTAAAGGATTTTTAAAAAGTACCTACAATAACTGTATTTTTACAAAAATAAGAAATAGGAGTGGCTCAAAGGTACACGAAACGACTTATGATACCTCATAGGGTGCATTTAGCACTATTCGCACAAAAAAATTGGGCCGGTTTTAAAAAAAACTTGTTTTTAATATTTTTAGTATTATTCATATCTCAATCGAAATTACTCCAACACTACTGTAGTTCTAGGAGTGCGCCAAAAATATTGTTAACTTTTGTAATTATCAAAATTCAGTATTAACAGTAAAACAGACGTTACTGCCTTTGTAAGTATATTTCAATCTATTCTTAGAAACAATTTGAAGAAAAAGCACGGAGCAATTTTTGAGAAAATTCTGAAAATGTGCCAGTGCCCTCATTAAAGTACTCCCAAATTTCAAAGAATGTTTCTCAAACTCGCAGAGCTTTGAGTCGTGCCAGTTGACTAGGAAATATTCATTTTGGAAAAATTCTGTGAATAGTTTAGACGCTAATGTTGTTTACAGATGGACAGACCGGCGGACGGACAGACCGGCGGACGGACAGACCGGCGGACGGACAGACCGGCGGACGGTTAGACGGACGGACGTATTGAAAAAACCCATTTTCGGTATCAAGGACCCACAATTCGTGAAATTTGATAGGACGTAAAATCTGAGATAAAGTGCTAGAGAGGAAGTAATTTACTACATATTGGATCAGGATTAACCGACTTTTTCTGTATCGGGGCCCTATAATATGCGTTTTTCTGTCAAAAATTTGCTTTTTTGTTTCAGCAACACAAGTTTGTCTACACTACGTAGTCTATTACTCCATATATACGTACGTACAAGGGAAAGTAAACAAGAAAATATTGTAATCGTGTGCCGGAAAAGAGCACAATTTCGACAGAAAAACTCTTATAGCCGGGCCCTGGTAACGAAACAGTGGATACATTTTGTTTTTATAAATAGAAAATTACTTCCTCTAACACGTTGTACAGTCAGAATTCATGTTTTGTGGGTCTTGGTATTGTAGCGGTACAGAATTATTAAGATAAATTAAATTGAGTAAAGTAGATTTAAGAATTTTTTTTACTGAAGAAAAACATACGGCGTCACGCGCGCAGCCCCCCTTCTTGCAACAGCCACGATCCCCTGACCCATTTCGGATGTTTATGACACCCCACCCAACGGCCGAAGAAAGGGTAAATTGTAAGGAGCCCAGCTGCAGCCCCATCTGGAATACTTTCGAAACGCCTGTCATCGTGATCGGGGAAACCCAAAGCAATAATTCAGTAGCCGTTCCGACAGAAACAGAGAGAATGGAAAATTCCTATACTCCGCCGGAGCTTATTGGCCAAATTTAGTGTACAACGCCATCACCTTTAGCCAATAGCGACGCGATCGTTGTAGGGAGCAAGAACATATGAGGAGAAAGGGTGGGGATAAAAGTTAACTTCGTGCATTTATGAGAAACAAAATTTCAGTTGGTTGAGAGACTTCTCTGGGGTGGGAGCCATTCGCGGGGAGAGGCGAGTGCGCCTCTGAAGGCAGGGGGCTGAAAGCACTTGGTTGAGAAACTTCTCTGGGGTGGGAGCTATTCGCGGGGTGAGGCGAGTGCGCCTCTGAAAGCACTTGGTTGAAATCACTGGGATGATAGAGTGGAATTCTCAGTGAGAATTTTAGAGGAAGTGCAAAAGCACTTCAAAAGTAAATTGGCGAATCTTTTATAATTGCGTATTCGCTACAGGATTTCGCAACTTCTGAATTTGTATTTGAGAGGATTCGCATAGTTCAGAGGGAAACGTGTGCTCCGCACCTGCGACCGGGGGCAATACACCCCGACGACATCTACCTACTCCGCCGGGCAGTCCCCAGACGACCCCTCTGCTGACGTCACGGACTGCCGCAGACGCCGCGAGCCGCTGCCAGCCGCCCTGCTGTTGAGGGGGCGCGACCGGCCAACATTCCAGCGAAGGTCGCCTACAAGCTCCGCCGTGCCCGCCCGGGTCTATTGAGCGAACCTGCCACGGAGGGTTCTCAGGCAATGTAACTGGGGGCAATAAACCTTTTGAAGTATTGTCAAAGCGGTGCCGCGCCAAGGCACAGAAAGGTCCTCAAGGACGACTCTCTAATTCTAACTATAAAATAATTTTGTACTCTTCTCTAGTTGTAAGCTTTCCTTTTAATTTTAATCTTTATTTTTTGTTTTTATTCAATCTTTTCATTTTATTTTATTAATGTAACTTCCCTGGTACAGCTTTGTCCAGGAATAAACGTTGTCTTTTACCAGTAATCAAATTGTTTATTTTGAATGCCCATGAATTTAATTAACAATTCCTTCCATCACCTAATTTTTAAATGAGCGAAGGAAATTGTTACAATTGGCTAGTTTTTAAACGAGTAAAGGGAATAGGACCGACTGAGCTATAACCGGGCCGCTAACCGCGCATTTTCCGACGATTCCATTATTACAGTATGGAAAAAAACGATTGACGGAAAAAAGTCTGTATATCGGTCCGTCATCACGCTGACGCCTAAACCCTTTAGCTGATTTTCTTCAAAATTTTTTTTTTATTTTTATTTTTGGGGGAACTTTATATGAAGCACCATCAATATAGCTCCAATTTTGTTGTGCAGCTCTCTCTTTCATTGAAATCCCTGATTTTTCTAAATGCACAATTTTTAGACAGTTTTTTACACGTAATTTTATGTAAAATCAGGGAATTTTTAATTTTGTTAAAAAAAATTGTAAAATGGCTTCATTTTTTCTTTACATTTTTTCCTCGTATTTATCAAAGGACAATAAAAATGGGCGCTAGTCTAATTTTCGGCGAACTCTGCATTTTCGAAAATTGCATCATCGAATATCATTTAAAAATTACAAAATCGAAGCTAGAAATGTTTACCTCAAAATCTATTCTAAAAAATTTCCTCTCTAAAAATGATCCATGCCCAATTTTTTTAAAAACGTAACTTTTGCGCAATTTGTGCTTGAAATTTACGCAAATTGTTATGCTTTTTGTGTAAGATCAAACAGCGTTTGTGTTGTGCATATTGCGTTTGTGCAAGTGCACTTTTTTGTGAAATATATCATCACGGCAGAAAAAAAGCAATTTTTGAAATAAAGATATGCAAATGTTGAGTAAGAAACTAGTGATAAGGAAGTGGAAGACAAGGTGTGGACAAATTATTAGAGGGTTTCGCCAGTGTAGGCGTAGACGACAAAGAACAATTGACAAAGAACGGCTCGGACAAAGAACAATGGAGAGAGCAAAGTACGGGACAACTGTGTCAACGGGGACAGTACTGAACAGGGTTGGAAAAGAAGAGGAGAGGAAAGATATGATAAGAGGGGAATGAGGACTTGTTTGAATCGCGAGGTGGTCAAGTTTACGCAAAACACTGAGGTAAGGAATAAGATTCTTGTTCAACGAAATTTGTTGTTCAAGTGAGTAAAAAAGTGGTGAAAATTAAAAAGAGTAGAGAACAAGTTAATGAAAGTAACGTCACTCACGGTCGGTTAGATCTCTTCCCTCCATCAATCGTGACAAATGAGATGTCATGTCATGCACCTTGGTCTCCTGGTGAGGAACTAATTTTTGAGGAACCAACCAGAAAATTCTAAGACATGTCTGCAAAATCAACAAAACAGTTATTTAAAAAACAATGGTTTTGTAGATTTTTAAGTATCCTTTCGGTAACTTATAGTCAATAATTCATCTAATTCCTCTTGACATGACAAATCGATTGGTGATTCTTAGCTCTAGGACATGATAGAAATTTACGAGATTTATATTTTTTTAATCTACCTAGAAATACATTATTAAAACTCTATGAAGAACGTAACTCTTTTTCCAGCATTTAAATGTATAGTTACGATTGGAATTCGTGATTGAACAAAAATTTAAGCAAGTATTCTAGTCGATACTTTACTCTCTACCCTATGCCCGACAATGGAAGAGATGGACAACTATAATACGTTCCGAATTTATTTTAATTATCAACTTACAAAGACCAAAAAATCTTGGTAACCTATTATTGTATCCGTCTCCAAATATACGAGAAAGTAAATGCGTCTTTTTGTTGACCTGCGGAAAACTGCATTAACCGAATTTCTAATGTTTGGAATTTTCATTTATTTATTTAATGCAAGATTCAATTGATATACTTCCTTAAAGACTACGAAGAATAGTTTTCCTCACAAAAATGTTCCCGAGAAAAAATATTGTCTTCACCTCCGGTACTCTTACATTTATTTTCAATTAAATTATTAAGCGATAGAAAAATTAAGAAAATGTGAAAAAAATGTACGTTTTAAATAAACCAATTCACTCAATACAAATATTACAGGAAAAAATAATAAACCGTTGTATTTATTTACAAGACCAGTAAATATTCTAAAAATATTTTTACTTTCTTGTAAACGTAGCGTAGATAAAGTAATGCAATTCTACAGGAAAAAATGTCCACTTTTCAACAGGAAAACTCCATATGTGAGTTCCTGAAACTGAAAAACGGATTTTTTTCTCTTTCGTGTAGTAAAGTATTTACTCGAATTCGTAATAATGCAAGAATTCAAATTTTGTCTAATTGTAATATATGCTTTCAAGTTAAAGGAAGTAATTACACATTATTTTCTAGATATTGAAGTTCAGAACATTCTAAAAACTAATAAATTGCGCGTGAAGAACCTTGAAATGTTCCTTTCTGTTAAGCAAAAAACCTGCTGACTGCTCGAAGATATATCATAGGAATTACTTCATTAACTTGACGCGGCATGAGCGACACGCACAATTTTGTTTCGTCGCATGCGTCCGAGTGCAACAAACCTTACAACTTACAGCTCAGTGTGTGTTTGGCTGCATCCTGTGCAACGTGGCAAAGAGAACGTCCAGAGACCATCATGGATTTCAAGAGCACGAGCAGTTTTTGGTATTTTTTTTTTCATGATAATATGCCAGTTTTTTCTATCTGCTTTTGTTCTGTTTATTCTATTTGTTCCCACGCTGCATTCTTACAGTAATTGCCATGTGATTGTTCAATCACTGTACACACGAAACAAATGCTAGTCGAGCCTAACAAATATTAGTAGTCCATTACTAACGTTAGTAACCCTCAGCGGCAGTCAAACAAGAGTCGCAGAGGTAAATTCATTCCGTGCTGTGCTATCTTGTTTGGTGGCTCTATCGCCACCCCTATGCCATTTAATCCCGTTAATATAGTCAATGGTTTATCCTGGGAGGTGATGTTGCTTCCCCCACTAGATTATGAGATCTGGCACGGACCTACACGTTGGCTTCTGGGGAATTTCCCCTCACCAGGTATCTTCCCCCAGAAGAAATCCCGCGCCTAAGCCGGAACAAGCTCTACGCTCCCAACTGGTCTCCAGCCTTGTGCGGTAGTGTAGTGCATGTAAGTGCGAGCGAGGGGTGGGTTAAGGAGGAGGAAGAAACGATTGCGTGCGGGGTGGCTTTTCGTGGTTTCTCCGATATACGCCAGACGACGTCCGAAACAGAACCTTCATAAAAGGGCCGCAGATCGCGCGCGATCTTTCCTTCCTCTTTCTTGTCCTATGCCCTCCTACACACACACTTTCATACACTACACTACACATTTTGGGAGACCGGTCGGGAACATAGAGCTTGTTCCGGCTGGGTCGGTGCTCCACTGATGGAAGATACCTGGATGTGGAAAACCCTGCAAGCCAAGCTGTAGGTTGACGCCGAATCTCATCATTCGGTGTGGCGCCGAATCCCCCCCTCCCTTGATAGAACATGCGGAACATGTTCGGAAATAACAACTGCAGTTGACCAGCCCGGAAATACGAAATAATCAATTGCGCGTGGCCCGTGCCCCGTTTGTCCAGCATTCGTCTGATATTGATAGAAGATACCATGGAAAACAATCGATCAGAGCAGCGCGCCACCAGAATTCTCTCCCGAAAGCTGGTGAATTCGATCTAGTACAACCATTATCGAAAATCCGCCGCCTTCGGGAGTCGAACCCTAAGTCCTCCGTGACAAAGTCGCTGCAGAGTCAGCGGCAATGCTGACACAGCTAAATTCAGACGGTGACCTTCTTAATATTGTCGTGCTGTGTCAATGACGTGTGTGAATACTGTGAACTGTATTACTATGCAAAACACACGGCTATTTACACAAAATAACAGACTTGGTGATCGGCTATCACCTCGGTATACAAACTTCGACCGAATCTGTCAATTAATTTTTATTGGTCTAATGACGTATTTGAATTACGTTTTATTGGTCTAATGACGTAATGTATTACAAATATATTTTTTTCAAAATCCCAAGCGAAATGGTGAATATTAATATGATTGACAAAGTATATCTACAGATTCCAGCTTTCAGCATCCTTATTGCACTGTGAAATTCACATTAACTTATTTCAGTCATCGAGGGGAAAAGTAAATATACTGCATTATTCAGTATATTACTACTGAAAAAAATTATGTAAAAAAATAATCCTTTAAAAAATTAAATTTTAATATTGGTCTGTTTTCATTAGGTTACTCAGTTCATGGGTTTACTAATGAAACTGTTCAAAGCAAGAAATCTGTTTGAAGCATAATTTCTAACGCATTTTAATCTTAAATATGGTTAATTAAAAGTGTTGTCAAAGGGCACCTCAATACAGAAATAGTTCTTTACTAGCTGAATGTGGCGTCACCGACGCTTTAAACTTTCTTCGATTGATCGACTTTTCTTTATTGCTTTCTTCGGTTCTGAGTCTTCTTTATTCAGTTTAGATATTTTGTCAGCGTTGTGAACAGCTTAAATTTTGCAATTATTTTGTGATATTGAGCACGATTTCTTCCTTTAGCTTTCCTGAACTTTTCTTTGGTTCTGCCCTTCATCTTTCTCAACGAAAAATGCTTTTAGATACTGGGGTTTAATCAACGCCACCTACAGAGATCTATTTAGGTGACGTTGGTTACATTCCAGACTTACCAAGATCACATTGCCAAAACAAGAAAAACACGTTTTTGGAAATTTCTTTTAATCCAACGAAGACAAATTATCAGTTCCCCATCACGAGACCGAGCCGCCTCGAATGACCCCTTGTATGTCTCGATTGGTGCATGGGGAGAAGTCTAGCCGTGAGTGACGGAACCGCACATCCGCACATTCGAGGAGTATCTCAAATACTATATCAGGATATAAGGATGGTGTTATGTGAAAGCCTTTCTGAGCGAGTTGTGGCTAATGGCTAATGGTGGTTGTAGGTTCTGTAAGTGCCCGGACAGATATGTCTGGCACTGGAACCGGCAGGCGCTCTGGGTGGCGTTGGCGCTGGCTCTGGTGCAAGTTGAGGTTACGTGCGCCGAAGAGGCCCTACGTGAGTATTTGCCGCGACACCAACAACAGCCGATAAATCAATATTATGTAAATGTTTGTAAACATGGTTTAACTATGTTATAATTTTAACGAAATTTAGAATATGAAAAATCATGCCTTGCATTTACCAAATATTCACACAACAAATTTGTAAGCATGTGTATAACAAATTATTTCTTTAAATAAGAGAAAAGTGAATAATTACTAAAAGAGGAAAAATAATACGGCCGAAGACGGATGACGTCCGGTAGGCTGGATGACCTCATTATACGCAATACGAAGAGGCTGAATTATGAAAAATGCTCAAAATATACAAGTTTAAAAACATGCAACATAATATAAAAAATACAATTAATTTAACACTTTGGTATGTCTTTTTTTTTGACGATCAATGTTCCAATTATTTTACATTGATGGTCTAAAGACGTTTCATGTGATAAGAAATAAAGGCGATTAAAACTAACGTAAAATGAACAGTGCTTACCGAGTTATTTTCACGAAAGCAATGTTGATACATGGGGTCTCTAGCAAACACCACCAGTTGGTGATACCGATTTTGATTAAAATGTGCCAACGTCTATAAAATACCCTAAATATGTAAATACTTAGGCAAATATGAATATGAAATTCAGTCTCTACTGATGACTAACAAAATTCCGCATTCGTTTGCATGCGTGTCTCTTTCTGAGTTCATGTAGTCGTCATTAAAGCAAACTTCTTCTCCTTTCTACAGACATTTTGTTAAAACATGCACTACTCTCACGGGACTAATTATTTTAGCGGTTGTGCCCGAAACACTAATCAATCAACCATTACCTTAATGTTTTACTGATGTGTCCAGTGGGCGGGGCCTTCAAAGTGTGCAGCCGCAGCGATCCGCAGCTGAAGCAGTGCATCCTGGACTCGCTCAACGGCGCCAGAGACAAGCTCGCCACCGGTAAGTCACCAACAGAAAATCCCAGTCGAAGCAAATAAACCCGTTTCTCCAATTTGATATTTTGGAGTGATGAAATCTTACTTTAAGACTGGCAACCATATCTAGAGATTTATTAAGTTCAACAGTGATTTTGGCCAAGCCATTCAACGACGGTCTCAATATTTATAGTTTAAGTAATTGAAAAAGCCATAGAATTCAATAAGCCTGCTGTTCTTTGTTTTGTTGACTTAAAGAAGACGATTGATCGGAAAAAAGTACCAGACGTAGTTAATATTCTAAAAGAAATAACGGTTCCAAATTAATAATGGTAATACAAATTAAGTATAAGAAAGTCACACCTCGAACTTACACATGTATTTAAAACAGGAAACAACATAACAGAAGAAATAATAAGTGTAGCTGCTTTAAGTCAAGGAGGCCCCTCATGCCTAATATTGTTCAAACTAATAGTAAAATAACTGATCTTCTTCTTCTTCTTCTTCTTCTTCTTCTTCTTCTTCTTCTTCTTCTTCAGCTTTTCCCTTTTAGTGGTAAGGGGTCGCTGTTCCTTACTCTTCTCCTCCACTCAATCCTGTCCAACACATCTTCCTCGATTAACTCTTTCTCTCGCAGGTCTTCCACGACACAGTCCTTCCACCTTCTCTTTGGTCTCCCTCTCCTTCTTTTCCCCTCCAGTTGCATACTACTCACTTTCCTTCCCACATATTCCTCTTCCCTTCTCATGACATGTCCAAACCACTGCAATCTTCGTTCCTGAATCTTCTTTGAAACCTCGATCACTCCTCCCATCTTCCGTATTACTTCATTCCGGATCCTGTCTTTCCGGGTCTTTCCCATTGACCATCTCAGCATTCTCATCTCTACCACTTCCAACTTCTTTTCCTGAGCCTTCTTCACCGGCCAGGTTTCACTACCATATATCATTGCCGGCCTCACAACAGCTTTGAAGACCTTTCCCTTCATTTTCCTCTGAATCCTTCTGTCGCACAGCACCCCTGTCATTCTCTTCCAATTTATCCAGGCAGCTTGTATCCTGTGGTTAACTTCCCTGTCTAGCTCCCCTTTCTCGTTGACATAGGAGCCGAGGTATTTGAACTCTCCCGTTCCAGTCAGTAATTGCCCCTGTAGTGTGATGCTTCCGGGCCTGCCATCTCCTCCAAACCACATGTATTCAGTTTTTGCTCTGCTTATCCTGAGTCCTCCTTCCTCGACTGCCTGTCTCCATCTCTCCAGTTTATCCTCCAATCCATCTTTACTCTCATCTACCACCACTATGTCATCTGCAAAGAGCATAGTCCACGGGGCCTGTTCTCGCACTCCTTCCGTCAACACATCCATTATTATATTAAATAAATATGGGCTCAGAGCGGATCCCTGGTGTACTCCCACTCTCACGGAAAAGAACTGATACATGATGTAAAATTAATAGAACGATGAAAGATGGGAATTCACTAGATAATCATGTTATGCTCATTATCTGATATTGCTGGCAAAGTCAGAGAACGATTTACAAAAGCCATTTCCTAGATTAACAATCATAAAGAAAAAATAAAAAGAAAGAAAAAAGAAAAAGAAAAAACATTCTCGATGGTTATCTCTATACGCTACAAATTAAAAATAGAACGAAAGATAATCCAGCGAGTAACTAGTTTCCCATACTTTGGAGTGAAGATACCAGAGACCAACTCACATACAAAGAGGTAAGAGGGCAGGCTGTGAAAGGAATTCTCATGAAATTACCTCCGAGACGTAATCTGAGGAATAAATACTCTACCTCAGAAGCAAAAACAAAAGTATATAAAAGCATGTAAGTCTTGTGTTGATATATAGAGAAGAACACGTGCATAAACAAAAAGGACGAAGAAATTAATTCAAAAAACTGAAATGAATATACTCGTATTACGAACAATTGTTGGAAAACAAGGGGGACAGAATAAAATATCAAGAAGGCCGTGAAAAACCAGTGAATCGTGATCATTTAATTAACAAATAATGGATTACCAAAATTATTGTGGCTCTGGAATATTATTAAGAATTATTCAATTTCTTTATGCCTTATTTGTTTACTCAAATACATGTACCCTTTCTTGATTAAACAAAAACTGCATGAACAAAAGCAGAGAGATCAAAGCAGAGAACCAAAGGAATTTATTTTTGCACGTTCATGTTAATCACGTCCCATATGGGATGAGTGGTTGTCTTACGGAGAAATGACATAATTTTGATTTGGAAATGATGTAAGGAAATGGCAAAGTAGCGGAGGGATACATCATCACATCAGTACATCGCAATATCAAGCATATAAGGTTCCTTACGGCAAAAAAAATATTTTGCAAGTTCCTCTAACTCAAAATTACTGCTACGTAAACCTTCTATATGCATCGTAGTTACCAGTGCAATAAAAGTTTCAGAGTGAAAAACAGACAGGGAGACAGATACAGAGACACACACACACACACGTGTGTGTGTGAAATTCTAATAGTTTGTAATAGAAACAAAACATACATAGGTCGCAGAGTCGATGTGTGCACCTCCATTCGAAAATTCGTCGCATGCTCTTCATCATCATCATCATCAGCAACAGGGTTTGGGCCTAGTGGCCCGTTCCGCTCTCAAGAGTCTCTTTCCATCTTGTGTGGGGTCTGCCTCTGGATCGTTTCCCCTTTGGTTTGTATTCGAGGATAGTCTTGGGAAGCCGTTCTGGTGGCATTCTGGTTAGGTGTTCGAACCAGTTCTTCCTCGTTGAGTCGATCTTCTCCAGTATGCTGGAGATCTGTAGTTCACCTCTGATGTCTTCATTTCGCTTGTGATCTAGTAGTGTATATCCTGCTAATGGTCTCAGGAATCTCATTTCTGCCGCTTCGATCTTTCTTCTGTCTGACCTATTGACTGTCCAGTTTTCGCATCCATAAGTTAGCATTGGGACTGCCATAGTTTTGTAAAATTTTAGTTGGGTGTCTTGTCTGGTCTTTTGTCTTGGTGCTCTGCGTATAGTACCGCACAATTTCTGGAATTTTTGGATCTTTATGTTTATATCTTTTTTGTCGCAGTATGAGATGTTAAATCCTAAATAATTAAAGTTGTTTACTTGTTCAATATTTTTTTCGTTTATCACTACTTTACATCTGATATGGTTTTTCCCCTGGAATGCCATTGTTTTCGTTTTAGAGGTTGATATCTTCAAGTTATAATTTTTCCCTGTTAACTCGAGGTAATGGGCAGCTCTCTGTAGGTCGTCTTCTGAAGTACTAAAAATGGCCTGGTCATCTGCAAAAAGAGTAGTGTTTAAAATTGTATTGCTTATTTTAAAATGTGTGGTTAGTTTACTTTGCCATTCTTGAATAATATGATCGATATATATATTAAAGAGGGTCGGGGACATCGGGCACCCTTGTTTGACTCCTTGGTTTGTATATTCAGTTAGGTTGTTCGCTGTTCCTTTGTCAATACTGATAGTGTTTTTAAAATATAAGCTTTTGATGGTTTCTATGATGTGGTTAGGGTATCCACTATTACTCATAATACTCCATAACTTATTCCGAGAGACTTTGTCAAAGGCCTTTTCAAAATCTATGAACAGGATATAGGTAGGAAGATTATATTCGCGTCTTTTCTCGATCAATTGTTGTACAATAAGTATGCTATCTGCGCATGAACGTCCCTTTCGGAATCCATTTTGGAATTCCGAAAGTAGGTTATTACTTATTTTATTTAATCTCCTAGTAATTATCTTTGCATAGATTTTGTAGGCAGAGTTTAATAGGCTAATTCCTCTGTAATTGCTACAGTCTTGTCTATTTCCTTTCTTAAATATTGGGTGTATAATGGCTTTCTTCCATTCTTCTGGGATTTGATATGTATTCCAACATATATTTAGTATGAAGAGAAACCTAAGTTTGATTTGTGAAGGTGCATACTTGAATAATTCTATATTCAGTCCATCGCTACCTGGAGATTTTTTGTTCTTTAAATTTATAAGTATCTCTTCGAGTTCGTTCATTTCTAATGGGTCTACGTTTGCAAATTCTTGTTCTGCGAGTTCTTCTTCTTGTGTGTTTGAAGTCCACAATTCCTTATAGTATCTCAGCCATTGCTTTTCGGGTATATTATTTATTTGTACAGTGTCTTTTTCGTCTTTATTTAGATGTTTTAGAATTTTGTACGCTTTATTTTGGGCTCCATGTATATCATATTCGATTTCACTTATGTATCTATCCCAACTTTCTCTATTTAATTTTCGAACTTCTCTTTTAACTAATGCACATTTATGCTTATACGTTATCCTATCTTGTATGGATTGTGTTTGCAAGTACTTTAGATAAGCCCTTTTCTTATCTTCAATGATGGTTTTTATCTCATCGTTCCATATTCGTATTCCTTTCTTTTTAGATCTTCTACTTCTTTTTCCCAAAACTTCTGTTGCTACTTTTATCATCAATTGCTTTAAGTCTTCCCATTCTTCATTTACATTTAAACTTACTGCTCTTTGGTCTAAGTAGTTGTGCAGTCTTGTGCAGTATAATTTCCTTATACTGTCTTGTTGTAGCAAATGTGTTTTGAAGTATATTTTGTCAGTTTTGTTTTTGTCCGTTCTCTTTCTTATCCATCTTGCTGGGATATTTATTTTAGTGCCTACTATATAGTGGTCTGAGAATACATCAAAACCTCTATATGCTCGTGTATCAGTAACTAGGGATGTCAACTTAGAGTTAACTAATACATAATCAATTATGGATTTTGTTCCTCTCGCCGCCCATGTGTATTTGTGGATTTCTCTGTGGTTGAAGAAGCTGTTTGTAATTTTTAGTTCGTTAAATGTTGCAAAATTAATTAAGGTCTTTCCGTTTTCATTTTTTGTGTCTTCTCCATTGGTTCCCATTATTGTTTCAATTGGTTGGTTTCCAATCCTTGCATTGAAATCTCCCGCAATAACTATATAGTCGTTCTTATTTATAGAATTCATGTGTTTTTGTAAAGTATCATAGAATAATGTGCTTTCTTCTTTCCTTCCCTCTTCTGGTGCGTATATTCCCAATATTGTCATGTATCCTCTTTGGATTTTTATTCTAATATTAATTATTCTCTCTGAAATATAGTTATAATTATTAATTTTGTTGTTCCATTCCTTTTTTATCAGTATTGCTACTCCTGCGGCTGCTCTAATGTTTTGTGGAACTCCACTGTAAAACATCAGGTAGTTTCCCAGTTCCTTAGAGCCTTTCATCTTTTTCTTGGTTTCTGTTACAACGCATAGGTCTGCTCCAAATCTTTCGAGTTCGGTTATTAGTTGGATTTCTTTGTTTATCAAACCTCTAACATTCCAGGTTGTGATTTTCATTTTTTCCGTCTTCTTAGATCGTTTATCCTTTTTCGTAGCATTGTTGTCTTCATTTACAGTCCGGCTATTCTCTTGAGAGTTGTCAGTAAAGTAAGTTTCCCCTGGTTGCGTTACGGGCGCCACGCAGGGATAGTTTGGTGGTGGGGCTGCCACCTTACTGCCTCCAAACTTGCAGGGCAGATTCTTCGGGTTGCTCTCCCTAGACGCATTGCCTTCTCTACGGCTTTTGAGCTGCGTCTGCCCAGTGAGGATTTTTCTTGATGTTGAGGTCCTCTTCTGGAGTACTTCTTCGTCTGACCCCTCTCCTTCGACCTGTCCGGCAAGGGTGGCCCTGCCAGTAGCTACGCTACCGCCGGCATAGCTCTCAGGATCATTGGGGTACGCAAGCTCCACCACCAACGACAAGGTCATGTACTCCCTAGGTGGGGCATGCTCTTCTGTGTTGAATTATGATGCAGGAATATACAGGGAATAATCTCTTTCATATTTTTAAGTATATCTGCGTAATATTTTTTGTATTTCTTTACTGTTCGTTTATTTCATATTTTTTTTCTTTTCGTTTTTCTTTTTTTCTTCCTCTAACTCCTCAATATATTGTCTGTGGCATGGAAATGCATTGCAGGTATTCCTGAGCTCGGCCTCCCTCCTCTAGAGCCACTTCGAGAGGTCACGCTCAAAATGCACGAAGGAGGAGAAGACTTCAACTTGCAGCTCTCGTTCGACAATTGCATTTTTAGTGGGCTCTCAGATTTTGTCGCTACAAAAGCCAGGTAATTAGTGCTATTAAACTTAATGAGTGAAAACTAGCATCAATTATTTGTTTCCATAGTGTGATAAGCATGTTTTATTATCAATATCTATTGCGATATTCAGTCTATTTATATCGTTAGATAAAGAAGACGTACACTGAGGGGACAAAAGTCAAAGTCATGGGATACTTCCTAATGTTGTGTCGGACCTCCTTTTGCTCGGCAATGTTCAGCAACTGGACGTGGCTTCTCTCAACTAGTTGTTGGAAGTTCACTGCACAAATTTTGAGCCATGCTGTCTCTTTGGCCGTCCATAGTTGCGAAAGTGTTGCCAATGCAGAATTTTGTGCACGAACTCATCTATCGATTATGTTCTATAAACGTCCCATGGAATTCATTTCCGGTTATCTGGGTGGCCAAATCATTCGTTTGAGTAGTCCAAAGTGTTCTTGAAATCAATCGCGAACAAGTATAGTCCAGCGATATGGTCCATTGACATGAGTGCAAGATCTATCGTTGTTTGTGGTTATGAAGTCCATAAAATCCAATGAGCTGAACACAACCATTTCCAGTCAACGATTGGTTATATTGAACCAGAGGACTTACTCTATTCCATGTAAAACAGCCTAGTTTATTATGGAGGCATACCAGCTTGCAGAGTGCCTTGTTGACAACTTAGATCGATGGCTTCTTGGGGGCTGCGCTACACTCGAACCCTACCATCAGCACTTAGCAATTGTAATCGGGATTCCCTGACCAAGTAACGGTTTTCAGTCGTCTTGGGACCAACTTATAAGCGAGGAAGTCACGAGATCAGGAGATGTGCTGTAGGCAATGTCGTGCTGTTAGCAAAGGCACTTAAGTCGGTCTTCTACCGACAAATGAAAATTTTGCCAGTGCATTGCCAGTGCAGTCTTTAGTACGCGAGTTCAGCCAGCCGTATATTTGCGCATTTCTATCCCATGACTTATCATTTAAGTGTAGCATCACGCTCAATCTATTGTACTGCGATTACTGTAAGTGAAAGAGTACGGCGACTGATAACCGGGTACTTAAACAACTGTGAACGAATTCCAAAGAATAGCATAGTCATCCGCGGCCGGTGTCTCTATCTGATTGACTGGTTGGAAGACACCACATTATAGGCTTAGATGTTTCGGCCGCCATGCTGCAACCTTCCTCTTTTCGCATTTCGTCCAGAGAAAGGTCGCGGCATTATAGCCGAAACATTTCCTTCTGAATCTACAACGTGGCATCTTCCAACCAGTCAACCTGACGTGTCTCGGGTAGCTAAGTAGATACTGAATTCCAAATAGCGTTTCCCAGGCCATACAAATAAATATTGATTCACGAATCCGTTCACAAAGCAGTTGTTTAACTTCCTGGATTGACAAATGGACATCTGTTGAAGAATTACAAATCTATCTCATGATACAGCTTCTGAAATACTTTTTATTCCATTTTCAGGATGCAGTTTTCACCCCCGTATTTGGAATTGGTCACCACAATTAAGAACATGACCATCAACGGTCCTTATCGAATTGCGGGTACTATGCTTACCTTACGAATAAACGGAAATGGAAATGCAATCGTTACTTGGGGTAAGAATACCAATAGTCTTTTTGATTTATGAATATAGTACACATTAGATGGTACATATCATACTGAGTGATGTAACTTATTTAGTAAAATTCAAAATTATTCTGTGCGCTTCAACAAAGTACAAAAAAGTTAAAAATTTGGTTCTAAGGCAAAGATTTAGGTGAAATATTTTATGTATACTTTTGTTGGTGTGGGGAATGCGAATAGGAAGTATCCTGTCTACAAAATGTTATAAAAGACCTTTGTTAAATATCTATATTAACAGATTCTGCAAAAAATGAAGGTAATATTTGGCAACTTTTCTAAATCATTTGATTCGTTATTTTTTATTCTGTGCTACAGTCAAAGTACCGGTTTCAATTGGTCAGATTCGGACTGGTATTTTGAGATTGAATTCAAAAGGTACTCGTATCTGGTTCTAGTTGGAAAAACTATGGCTTTTTGAAGCCTCAAAGATGATCGATTCCTTCGGAAGGGGAATTAAACATATAGTAGCACATTTTTAGCATGTGAAAGAACCGAACAACTACACTACTACTTAAAAGTTCATTGTTGGAAAAATAATTGATAACATTATCACACGAGCGATACATTAGAACGCCGATCAATCGTAGTTTGTGAGATTGCCAGACAGTCAGGGTCAGGAAAGCTACCATTTGGTTCACTCCAATTTGTAATTTCTGTGAAATAAATGCAAAAGAGCCAAAATCAATCGCGAAAAGACGTAGTAAAAACAAATCTTTAAATAAAAGGAAATGAGTTTTTACTTGTTTTGTTATATTAAAAGGATGTTTTGTTTTTTCCTTTTGGGAAAATTTTATTTTCGCTAGATTAAACAAAATAAAAATGAACCCTCGGCATTTGATGCAATAATGTAAGATTAGTTACCTATTGCAGCATCTCCTTCATTTTCACGATTTAATGCGTCACCATCTATCAGTGTAGGTAGTGATTTTGGTACTACATAAAAATATCTATAAACATAAAATACTTAATACACATAAAGCACTGAGAACAAAACACTATTTCTCACACATGTACCTTCACATTTTCTATTATTATGATAGTTCAGGTAATCCGTGCAATAAGATCATTCGCATTAGTGCATGCAGCGATGAAACAGCGCGCGCGCGTGTGTATGTGTTCTTGTGTCTGGTACTGTTTGAGTCTGTATCTGTACGTTTCTGTGCGATTACGTGTACAGTTATGTTGTTTAAGTGCGCATTTGTAAAATTGTGTGTTTGATTAGAGAGCGTGGTACGAAAAAGTGTGTGCTGCGCTGCGCAGGTGGCGACCTGACCCATCGCCTCCGCCTGGAGGAGGAGACGAGGGGCGGGGAGTTCTACTGGCGAGTGGCCGAGTACACCTGGACGGAGGACATCCTTCATTTCCGAGCCGAATTAAAGAACCTCTTCCGAGGGAACAAGCGCCTCGGTGAGCCAATAGCCGTAGTGAAAACGTTTCCATCCTTAGAGAAACTGGGATTGAAGAGAGTGAAGCCATAGGCTTCCACTCTCAGGGTGTTGCAAGTGTTCTTCTCTGTACGAGTGACGCCGTGTCGAAGACTGATGTGTCTACAATCATACTGTGGACTTCCTCAGGGCTGTCTTCAGGGTATTTTTAGGGTAAAAACTCCCGCACATGTTTGGATAAAATACAACGTCTGGTAACCCTACTCACATGCATGCTTTTATTTTGTGTAGGAATGTAGTTGCTATTTATCTCATTTTTACGTCGAGTGCGTGGCCGAAGGAAGTATTGGGTCCAAGGAGTGACGTGGTGAGGCGACAGGTGGAGAGGAAGGAATAATGGGAGAAGTGTGCAAAGTTTAGGTTCAGGGGATAAGGTAATTGGGGGGGGGGGGCAATGGTGTGCGGAAAATGGAAGAACTAGGTGTGTATGTGTGTGGGGGGAGCGTTAGGGCCTTGAGCAGGACCCTTCCGAGAATGAGAAATGATGTGTTTTGTAAACTGACTGACGAGTACATGTTTTCCGGCAAGGTTCAGGTGAAGACCAAGTCGGGTGTAGGATTTTTCTGAGAAGCTTTGCTCAACTACATTAACATTGTATCTCTAAGATAATTTTCAATTTGTTGTTAGCAGATCTAATTTATTTGCCCAGTGTTGGTTGTTGTAACAGAAGATTAAGAGTCAAGACTACCTTCTGGGAGGCATGTGTTGGTAAACATGCTGGCCAGGTGTAAAGCGACCACCCAAATCAATGTCAGAATATTTTGTGTGGGAATCCAAATCACATGCCGTGTCGGCAAACCTTCCTTTAGGTATAAACATAAGTTACAGAAATTGGAAAGGGGTTATTTAAAACCATTTAAAATTAGTACCTCTTTGGTGGGGTCGACAGTGATGTCCTCTTTCACTGAAGGGCCAGGATACGCAACACTAAATGTATTTGTTGGTTTGCGCTTGCTAGCCTGCTAGTGTTGGTTTGTGAATGGACGTATCGATGATTGAAGGGAGTAGTCATAACTGGGAAAGAAATGCAACTTATTGCCATAATGTAATGCTGAAAATTCGTTTTCACTTGTGATTGGTAGCGGTGATTGTGTTTTTCCTTTTGGGAATGGACGGTTGAAAGGTTCCACGGTGTTTCCTGTTGTTATCCAACCGTCGTTGTAAATGACCTCTTAGAGCGTGTTGAGATGTCCTATTGTTCTCGTGCGCCAATGCCTTTCGTAGGCCGGCTTTGGGAGTAAAGAGTAAAAAACGTCGAGCGACTACAAGCCATTTAACCTGAAGTAATAGATCTAATATGCAAACTAATATAATTAGAAGACAATGTTCATTGTAGGACCTGCATTTTACTATGGTACAGGGGTTCAGAATATATGTTGCATTCTAGATCTTGTAGAAAATGGTCACCTTTTGACCAATGGATCGAAAATGATAATTTTTGACAATGATATAATATACAATGTAAAATATACACACGGTGTTTCCACATAGTTTGATTATCAAATCTCTGACTTTTTCCAGACAATTACATGGTATTTTCCCCTGGCTTCTCAGTTAATATAGGTTTGTCATAACTCCAGAAGGAACAAACTCAATTATGTATAAATCACACAAAATTGAATATTGAACATAATCAAAAAAAGTTCATTAATTGTTTACAGTATTTATAGAAATTTCGAGGAAAAATAATTGCTGATATTGACAGTGACTGGCATTGGATTTATTACAACTGCAAAGAAGTGAATACAATGAAAATATTGTAATACTTTTGATTACTACTGCGTACTTCACAGTCCAAATTACAATTTTGCCGTAACTACGTAAATAGAATGCACTCGCTCCCGCCATGTGTTCTTCGCATTCGTTCACGGATCACGCAACATCTGTCACGTCTCGCAGTTCAGCAGAACTGAACAGACCTCGTTCTGATATCCCTGATTCATCGAAAGAGTCAACGCATTTTTTATTGATCAACCCTCGATATAATCACAGTAAATAGAAAAAAAATACGTGGAGGCCTCATGTCAGTTCCCTGATTTTTGACGTTTTACCACCTTCCCGGAAAATTCCTAACCATTTTCGATGATAATCAAAATCCGTAATTTCCCGGAGATATTCCTTTTGTGGACCCATGCCACCGAAAAATAGTTTGTCGGTCAAATGTCTGCCCGTCTGTCCGTGGTCAACGCTAGCGCCTAGACGGTAGTTCAGACGACCATTTTAAAATTGAGATTCTTTGGCCAAGCAACTTCCCATTCGCAAAAACTGACCCACACCACTAGATGGTGACATTTTTGAAAATTGCAAAAGTTAAACAAAATAGCAGAATGATAGTATGTCATGTTGTAGCACCATTCATTTTAAAATATTATGATGGTGACTCGTCTGTCGTCGAACATCTGAGCATGCCAGTTCCCAGAAATATCTTGTATCACTGCAGTTTGTACACTTCTCACAGACAGCCTAAATACTTTTCCTTGTTCACATCGGTTTTCCTGCATCCTCGCCAGTAGTTTTCCGGTGCAGAAATGAGGATATGTTTACAATTCTCACAGCGTGCATTGGCGGTTTGAAATTATATGAACATGGCTTTCCCACCATTTGCAGCGGTAATAAAAAGATGTGGAATCTAACTTTTTGCAACTTGACTTCATTTACTCGTTATTTTCACTAATTGGTAACTTCGTACGTTTAACAATCCACGCGTGTATTATTAAAATTAAGATTTACGATGCAAAGCATTAATACTTATGAAATTAATAGTTCATAATTTTATATTGTACATTTCCTTCTGTTAAAACGCCGCTTGATCATTGATCATAAACACACGTTTACGTATTTCATTCTGCAAACATGGCATAGAGAAATTACTCTATGAAGAGGACGGTGTGACAGACGAATGCGCACGTCGAGTATATGAGCTTCTTGTCGGAAGAATGGCATTGCAAGAAGTAGCGTGGAAGCGATGTGCAAGTAAACCAACTAAATAAACGCATTGTCACATTACGTGCACGATCATAATCCGACAGCAGTAGCCATATAGCATTTGTGAAAGCGGCCCCTTCTTAAAGAAATCATTCTACAGAATAAAGAGACTTAGTTGAAAATGGTTCATGAAATGGTTTGATACTAGATGGATGAATGCAAACTTATCCCACCTTCGAATCACTATTTCTCACCGTTCCACGAAGTTATCGTATGTAGTAAGGAGTACCAAGGTCATTACTCCCATAAATGTAGAGCATTTTTTGCTCGGAAGGTAGCGTTGTATTTCTCCCGCTGGATGTCAAGATGCGGCGCCGACCTACCGTCGTGTAATGTAATTTTCCCTAACCAGGTATCTCCAACCAACAGAAACACGACAGTATTGATGATAGAGATTTATTTTCTCGCTACCGCCACAGCGGTAGAGAAAAAGTTATGTAATGCTGAACGAAAAAACGGCGAATTTTCGACAGAAAAACTCATTACAGGACCCAGGTAACGAAAAACTGGATCCTCTCACACGTGGTGTAGCCAAAATCCATTACCGAAAAATCGATTGACAGCAAAATGAACTTGAAATCTAACAATAGGAACGTCGCGATACGTCGTGATGGTCACAGAATAATCTCTCATTATCAGGTAGTGATTCTAAAGAGTTTTTCTTGTGAAAGGAGGTATTGACAACCACGACAGACATAGTGGATGAAAAAATGGATTAAAATTTTGTACTTCTGTTGTTAGTATAAGAACAGAGCTTGAAGACTGTCATTTGAATCTTGAAACGAAATATTACTTTTAATATTACGTAATCATTAACTATTTTAAATATATCAGAAGGCTATTATAACAGCAGCCGTTGGTTCGCATTGACATAAATTAATTATTAGTTTATGTTTTTAAATAAAAGTATTTTATTTACGGTGAAAATACGCATCGCGTATTTTGAATTCAACAGCAGAAAGCCGTTTTCGTTTAAACGTTTGAATTTAAAAAAATATTTTTCGCGCGCTTCGTTATGAATTTTTTAAATCGTAGAAGTGTTGAACAAATTTTCATATTAAAAATTTTCACAAACATTCACAATATCGCGAGAAAGTACGTGCTGTTGAAACACCACTACTTTTAATCTCTGCAATGGGCTTCGCAGGATTTTAAACAAAAAACCCTCCAAAGCGTGATATTTAAAAATGTAAGAGCTTACCCCGAATTTGTGCCAATGAGAACTTATTGTTTATTTGAGATCAGAAACCAAATTTAAATAAAATGTGGAGTAATGTCAGCTTAAAGCTGAGTGCAACTCTCGCGAAAACACCTGCACTACTCACAGAACTAATGAACACTAATGAACTTAGTAATAGACGCGCCCAAAACTATAAACACTCAAAATTATACGCAAAAATAAATCCACTGGGTCTATGCTATCGGATCGACCGCATCTAACAAATCATCCTCTTTGTTCAACCCGCTTTGAAACTAGAACGTTCTTCCACGCACAACAAAATGCCTATTGTATGTACTGCACAGTTAAGAGCCAGCCCTTTTAAAAGATACTACAACCCTTTTTACATAAAAAACAAGTGATGCTACATCTCAAACTTGCTCGCATTATTTGTAAAGGATACGCAATATTATTATAGTGTGTTGTCACCGATCTTTCTCCGAGTTCCTATGTATTTACGAGAGGAAGTCATATTACTCTAGTAATCCTTTTATGTTACTCGACTTCCTGACGAGTAAGAGAAACGTCACGTTTCAGATAGGTATAATTGAATCAATTTAAATATCCTAATCAGGAGTGGGTACGTGTTCTAGTGTAAAGTCGAGATATTTCTATAAAAAAATAGTTGGATTTATTCTTTTTTTTAAAAAGTTACATAAATTGTCAGGTCAACTGTGCTAATTGATTGGACTTCTAGTTGAAAATTTTTAATAACTTTTAAAATTATTTCTAATATATATCATTTTCAACAGTAATACGCTCCGCACAGTGTGAAATTGTATCCTTTTTCACTTTGCATAAAGAGATGACATGTGAACTACAAAACTTTACACAACAAAAAGAAAGAATACGAATAAACATACAATCTGAAAAATTCTTAAAGAAGTTTACACAATAATTGATTCAATGAGATTTATCTTGTGAATTTTCCAAATCAATGCTGCGAGAACGTGAAAAATCCTGACGTCAGTGGGAACGTTGGGTCTCAGAGACCTGCTAATTTAATTAATTTAATAATAAGACGAGCCTATTTAACCCGGCAGTGGGAACGTTGGTCTATCAGACCCAGCGATCTCTTTGAAGCAGTCTGTCAAGTAAACGAAATTATTTCTTAACTTATCCACCAGTCTGCCTTCAAATTGAATCTTTCCGACTAGATGACAATCATTTTCAGTTTATCAGAAAAACGTGGTGTGCTATTCCTGCTCAAAGTTGTTGATGGGTCCATCAGCCCCAACGTTCCCTATTACGTGACCTGTTTACAACATGGCCGGGGCATCATAGAATTATGTTAATACATTAAATCCGAAAGATATAGAATTAATAAACAACTTTTAGAAAATTATGATTGTTTATCAAGTGTTGAAGTGACTGATCCATTATTAGAGAGAGTGCACTATTCAGATTCTGAACAAGAAATTGAAGAAACTGAATTGAAACAATCAGGAAATTAAACTTAACATTCTGTAAAACTTATTTCATTTTGATTTTTATAAATAAAGTCGATATTTTGGGGTTACGAAATGCAAATTTATATTTTAGTAGGCCTCTAAACACTGTCTCGTAAATGGTAAAACAAATCGGACGAAAAAATTGTAAAAAAAACAACTTTAGATAATATGTATTGATGACTTACTAAATAAATCTTAACCTAACTTAACATTGCTACAGAGGTTGAGGAAACCATGATGGCACCTCATAGGATCTATTCTATATGTGAAAACAATTTACAAAATATGTGGTATGAATATTTATTTCTGATGCGAGTAGGATGGATGGGGTTTCTGCAAAGTTTGAATGAAGATAAAGTTTGGATATGGTGTATATTAGAGAAGCTGTGGAATAGGTAGGTGATGTGGTGCTTGATGGGATCGAGGTTGAATTCATTGTGTAATTGATGATTAGATATGAACCAGAATGCATTGTAAGAAGGAATTGATTCTGTACTATTTGAATTTTGTTGATGTTTGTTTTTGCAGTATTGATCCATACTAGACAGACGTAGAGAAGAGTCGGTCTGATTATTGTTTTGAATAATGTTATTGCTGTTTTGTAGGAGGTAATTATTCCTATTTATTAGAGTTTTTAATTGAAGTTTGTTTTTAGTTTGTTTTAGTTTGATGACTATGTGTTGTTTCCAGTTCATTTTGGTGTCCATGTGCAGTCCATGTGGGCCTATTTGGGGGGTACCATGGGATGGGCTCATTAATTAATATTAATGGGGTTGGTGGAGTGTATGGCCTTAAAGAGAATATTTTTGCTGGAGTTTTGTTTCGGTTTAATTTTATTTTTAATTTGGATGACCAACTCTCTATTTAGTTTAGATGTTGTTTTTATTATTGATTAGAAAGTGGTTGGAAGAGAAGATTAATGTGTCTGCCAACTGTGCTGTATTCACTGTTTCATGTATGGGGATGTCTGCTACATAGAGATTGAACAGTGTGGGTGATAGGGGGATCCTTGTGGTAATCCTGCTTATTGTAGCGATACAGATTTCTCCATACGTTTTGAAATGAAATTCAGCGGACTAAAAATTTAAACAAACAGACTCGGCCACCCTGAGTTCGATTGGGAAATGAACAGACAGCGTTGCGCGCGCAACCCCGCTTATCGGACAGCCGTTACCGCCCCCGGCACATTAAGAAAGTCGTTACAAGGGTCAGTCGTCGACAGATTCACTGCAAGACGCACGTGTTCGCATGGCCAGCTGCGCGAACCTTCTAGATCGCTCTTGAAATCTACATCCAGGGAATCCCAGAGCGATAAATTCTTTCACGGACAACGCCTGTCTTGTGCAAGCATGTTCTAGAAGGAAAAGGAAAATTCTGGACGCTCACAGTTATGCAAAGAGTCGAAACTTCATTCACTACTCCTGTCACGATTGGTTGAAATAACGTAATGCGACATTTCTTTTGGCCAATAGCGACGCACCTATCATAAGGGCTAGAACATACGAAAAATTGGGTGGGGGCAAAAGTTAACCTAATACAATTTCGACCGACAGAAAATCAGAAGACGCAGGGCAGTCGGGGGAGAAACTTCTCTGGGGGGGATATTCTTCGGTCAGAGGCAAGTGCGCCCCTGACAACTTACAAAATTTCAGAAGGGCCAGAGCATCAGACGGGGCCAGATCATTTAGACGGGAGCAGTCAGGAGAGAATCTTCTCTGGGGTGCGTAACTATTCGTCGGAGAGAGACCAGTGTGCCTCTGGGAAACTTATAATTATTCGTCGGAAGGAGCCTGAGTTCTAGGCTGAGGATAGTTAGGAGAAAAACTTATCTGGGGTGGGAATTATTCGGGCGAATGTGCCTATGTGGGATTTTATTATTTTGCTGCGAGTTTTGAGCACTGAGCCGGCTGCAGTAGACAGAGAAAATTCTCTGGGGTGGGAATTCGTCGTGAGGCGAATGTTTCTCCGAAGAAGTTGTAAACTGTCCGAATTTGTGATCGACAATTATTATAATGAGAACCAGAGGTACGCATAGTTAATTACTACGTTCCTGAGATTGAGACCGTCCGGCCGCTCCAAGTCTACCAGTCCCGCTTCGAGTTACTACCAGTTCAACCAGACTGCCAGACGCCGTTTCAACGCAGCCACGCGTCGCCTCCTTTGGGTGACGCCATCAGACGACCCGACCGCCAGCTGACGGCCCGGGGGGCCATTGACCTCCGCCGAATTCTTCTGAAGGACGGCAGCCGTTTCCCTCGCCCCGGCCGCGCCCCCCTGTGAAGGTTGCCGCCGCCCTCTCGGCCGCAACGCGCCCGCCTAGGGCCCACAGAAAAAACTTTACCAAGGCAATATAATTCAGGGTATTCATCCCTGCGTAAATTCTGTAATGCGGTGTCGCGCTATGACACATTGATCTGTAATATTTTTACCATTGTAATTATAAGTCTTCCTAATTTTAAGCTTTATTCTAAATACTAACCTTTTCATCTTCTTTTTCTTTCCACCTAATTTTCAGATTTCTTATCCTATTTACAAGTGTAACTTCCCTGGGGCATTTTAAATTATTTTGCCCAGGAATAAAAGTGATTTTTACCAGTGATCAAAGTGTTTCTTTCATGTTACCAGTATCTGTTTAACGATTCCTTCCATCACCGACTGAGCTACAACCGGCGCCGCTTACCGGGCGTTCTCTAACGAGACGACCGGGAGTGTTACATTATATTAACCTGGAATTTGAGTGATAGTTGTTGATTGTTACTGCAAAGGTTCTGTTGGATAAGTAGTTTTGGATTATTGAGTAGAATGGAGTGCAAATTTTCTTTCATTTATATATAAGTGCCTGGTGCCAGACTCTATCAAATGCCTGTATCGAGTGATATGAGTACTTAGTGATGTTTTTTCTGAAATGCTGTGTTGAGATGTTCTGTAATTCTGAGGAATTAGTTGTGTGGACATATGTTCAGTGAATCCAAATTGCTCTCTTAGTATTGCTTTTGGTATTTGTAGGTGCTTTTTAAGTCATTGGAGAATTATTTTTTCGAAGATTTTAGACAGAGATGGTAGAAGGCTTATCGAACGATAGCTGTCGGTGTTTGCTGAATTTTTATTTGGTTTCGGAATCGGAAGTATAATGGCATGCTTCCAAGTGTATGGCAAATGATTTGTTCTGAAGCATGAATTGTATATATTTGTTACGTATGCAATTGCGGGGACTGGTAAGTGTTTTAGTATTGAAATATTGATATTATCATGACCTGGTGTTTTTTTGTCGGGAGAGAGTTAATGATTTGTTTTCTTTCTTTAGGGTTTGTGAAATTAATTTTGTGATACGGGCCGTAATTTGGGAGGTTTATTGACTGTATTATTGTGTTGTGTTCCGGGTGCGGATTAGATTCGTTAAGTGTGAAAGTCGACTCAAAGTAATTGACTATTTCCTCCGACTTGTCGGTAGGGATGAATAACTTGCCTTTCGGTGAGTTGCTGATTTTAGTATTTGTTTGGTGAATTTCCTTATAGAGTTGTTATGTACCGTTATAGATTTATCTTGTTCTGGAGTTTGAGATTTATATGGTTTTTATTGATTTCTTAAATATATTAGTTAATATGTTTAGTTCTGCTTTTATTTGTGGGTTTTTGGTTAGGTTCCATTGTATTCTGGTCCTATTTTTGACTCGTATTATTTTTTTGATTTCTGCAGGTAAATGCAACGATACACCATTTCTTTATGCGTCTTTTGCTCTATTAGATGAAAAAAATATGGGGCCATTCTTGAGAAATTTTGAAAATGTTCACGCTTTATGTAAAGTACACCCAAACATCAATATTTCTGTCAATTTGAAGAGTCCGCGATATCGGTCAAATCGATTGGGAGTTTGGTGAAAACCCTTTTTGGTGTTCAACCTACTTATAGACGGACAGCCATTTTGCAGCCAATCGATTTCAATAACAAGTGCCCACTAAATGTGGATTCTGAATACACTATGTGTTAGAGGAAGTAATTTACCACAGATAAGAAAACGATTTGCTCCCTTTTACATTACAATGGCCCCGCAATATGAGATTTTCTGTCGAGAATTCGCCGTCTTTTCCTGTCAATATTACAATACTTTCGATAAACTGTGTAAGTAGTAATGAGAAGGAAAAAGTATAATTCAACATTTTATTATTAATTATATTCAAATATATTATCCCTTTTCTGTTCTCTTAATGACAATTTTTAATTAATCACAAATATAAAGTTGGAAAAATGGTGTTCGCATCATTTACTCTCATTCTTTTTGCACAATGTTCCGTCAAACCTTACATTGTCAACAGGTTCTGAAATTACACGACAGTACAATAAATTAAACTATTTGAGCAAATTAGTTGAGGTAAAAATAATAAATGGACACAATCGTAAAAAAATTAAGATTTTTTTACAAATCATAAGATAGTTTTCATTAATCAATATAAAACGTCCGTAAAAATGGCCTATAATGTCACCACCACAACTGTCGATAACAGTGACATTAACGTACTACTAATTATTTATGATATTTTAAATTATAATAAACGTAACTATAAATATAGAAAGTAAAGTAATAATTGAGCTCTCAATTAACTAAGATGGTACTTACCTCTGAAATCAAACGAGTTTAGGAACAACATAATCAGTGCAGGGACTCACTTGTACTACCTTGGCAGCGACTGTACCTTGTTCCATCTTTTACTGTACAATGTTCCATCTTTTACCAATCTTTCTGGAAAAGATACGCCACATATACCACTTTCGAGAAATGATTCGATAAAAATACAGAAGGAATTTGTAGTGTGTTAATCTATAGATCATGTAACAAAAATTATTTGTACTACATAAATCGTCTTTTCATGGCAGACATTTCTTGGTGAAATTCCTCACCATGTTCGTCACTCACATCTCCGAGATTAGAGATGGAGAAATCCAAATAGGAAAAAATTAAATTTTTCAGAGACATTTTGCATTCCATAGCCTAGAAACATTCCAGCATGTGTTTTGTCAGTTCCCTTTAATTGTCAGACATTACCTTTCCCAAGAAATTGTCGTATACATCTTTCAATGACAAACTCCCTTATCACGGTCTCTCAGAAACTTCAAAATCTTTCAACACATCACGGATCTGAGGCACAATGAAAATTCCTTCTTTATTTTTTGCAGTACTAATCGCGCGAAGACCTCTTGTCCGACGAGTCCATGGCATATCATTCCTAACTTTACATATTTAGAACCGCGCGAATAATCCGGCAGGTTTCAAGAATGACTGACGTTTGAGCTTTTGGAATAATAGTGTGAGGTGGAAGATCTAATTTGTCCATATAGTACTTTAGATAGTTTTTCAAGCCCAGTTGTTGATATTACAATTGGTTTAATCTCAACAGACTCAAGTTTGTAAGCTTCCTTTTGGTATTAAGACAGGAATTTATTTTGATTTTTACTTTCTCGCTGCGAAGTAGAGAGAAAGATATAAGATGCTCTGCTAAATAACGGCGAATTTTTGACAGAAAAACTTTTCACAGTGCTTTGGCAACGAAAAGGTGGATACATCCAGTTGCTAAATGTAGGAAAAAATCCTATAACATGTGATGTAGTGTTTTATGGATTTTTGATCCCGAAAAATCGAATGACGACAAAACGTCTTTCTGTCCGTCCGTCTTGCCTGCTTGTCCGTCTGTGAACAACGCTAGCGGCTAAACCGTCCACCCGGTTTTCTTCAAAATTAATATTCCACAATCGATCTGATCAGTATCGCGGATCCTTGATTTTGAAACCAATATTTTAATTTTATGGAGTACTTTACATGAATCCCCTGGGACATTTTCAAAATTTTCAAAAAAATGGCTCCCATGTTTTTATTAAATTGGTTATTGTTGTTGGTTGGTGTGAAGGACTTTTAAGAGGGTGCACGTCTCACGTTCGTTGAAAGCTCATATTTTTCGAAAATTGCAAAACATTCAAAAATTTTCGGCGTTTTCCTACAATTACAATTACGAAATTTTTTTCCTTTACGAAATCTGTACCTTTAAGATAGATTTAGAAATAAGGTCATGTACAATTTTTTGAAAATTTGAACTCTTTTCGCATAATTTTGCTTGAAATTACAGGCGAAAGACATGCTGTTTTAGCACTAGTTTTTTGGTTCGTTTGTTTTTGTTTCTGCTTTATTAATGTTGTGATCTGCGGGGTATGTAACATCAATTATAAATGATTTATTTTCCTGTGCTTTATGATATATATATATATATATATATATATAGTATATAATAGTATATATATAGTATATAGTATGTGGCACATAGACCCAGAAAGTATTATGAAGTTATTTAATGCAATTGCTGATTCCGGCTCGTATCCAGAAACGTGGAGTACAGCTATCCTCCAACCGATTTTTAAAAATAAAGGGGATGCGAATTGCCCACAAAATTATCGCGGAATTAGTCTTTTGCCAGCGCTGAGCAAACTGTTCTATAAAATACTCAACGGGCGACTGAGTGAATGGGCGGAAAAGTACGGTAAAATATCAGAATTGCAAGCAGGCTTTAGGAGAGGCTTCGCGACAACCGACAATATATTTGTGTTAGATACCCTAGTAAAACAGGCGCTGGCGCGTAAACGGGGCCACTTATATTGCAGTTTTGTGGATTTTTAAAAGGCTTTTGACTCTATTAATAGGGATGCTTTATGGCGAAAACTAAATGTGCTAGGCGTCTCACGTAAAGTTTTAAACGTGTTGCAGAGCATGTATAAGGAAGTAAATGTCTGCGTCAGGTGCGGTGACGGAAGTATAACGCAAAAAATAAAATCGACAGTAGGAGTAAGACAGGGGTGTCCTCTTTCACCGCTGCTGTTTATTTTGTTTATAAATGATTTATTGACGTGGGTACAGGAAGCGGATACAGCGGCTCCGGTAATTGATGGCTTGAAAATTCCCGGACTACTATATGCTGATGATTTAGTCTTATGTTCGGAGACGATTGAGAGCTTACAGAAGAGTTTAAATATTCTAGAACGGTATAGCGAGACATGGGGACTAAAAGTAAATATTCAAAAAACGAAAGTAGTAGTCTTCAAGAATGGGTTTATCTGGGGTAGCAAAGAGAAATGGTACTACGCTAGGGAAGAAATTGAACGCGTCAAGACATTTACATATCTTGGTGCAAAATTTTCCATGAATGGGGGATGGAATAATCACATATTGACCGCTCACAGCAAAGGAAGAATTGCGCTCAAAGAAATCGTTTGCGCAGTGCGCAGGGTTCCGGAATTGTCGGTAAAAGTATGCGATACAATGTTCAAATCGTTAGTTCTCCCAGCTATGAACTATGGAGCAGAAATCTGGGGAGTCGATAGGATAGATCGATTAGAAAGCATCGAAACAGATTATTGCAAATTAATTCTAGGAGTTTCTAGGTGCGCAGCAAATGCCGGAGTCTTAAGAGAGGTCGGTAGTATAGGAATTTGGCGAGATTTTAAAATGAAATCTATTAAACTCTGGATTAAATTAGCAGATGCACAGGGTGACACACTTATACATAGGTGCTTTAGAGTGCAATGGCAGGGAAGCGACCATCGCTACTGGGCGTACAAAATTAAACGGCTACTTGACCGCGCAGGGTTGGGAGACGTCTCTCCGGAAATGGTGGGAGTTAGGGGAACCCGTGAGATAGAACGGCTGATTTCCAATAGACTTGCGGATATTAAAAGGCAAGAGATCTGGGCAGCAACGGCTGTAAAACGTTCGCTAGTAGCTCAAATCCATGCGAGTCCGTTATGGGGTTGCGAAAGTTACGTTCATACTCTCGGAAAGGACGCAAGAGGGGGATACGCTTGGTTCAGGGTTGGGGGATGGATGCAGCGTAGACTAAAGGACGCAAGTGGTAATGGCATTTGTGTGCTTTGCGGTGATAGGGAAGACTGGATCCACATCCTCTTAATTTGCTGTGCAACCGAATCATGGAGAAAAAAATGGATGGGAATGGGAAATTACTACTTCCTAAACAGGAACGTAACGCTCGCCCAAAACATTTTAGGAGATAAAAGGTCTAAATTCATGAAAGAATTAGGAACATTTTTAGGAAAGGTTCGGACCATTAGAGAAACTGAAATTAGGGAGTGGGAAAAGAGCACCGGTTAGCATGAGCGGAGCCTAGACTGGAGAGAATTAAATAAGTCAATAAGCTAACAATATGTAAGTTAATCAGTAATTTTATGTTAAGTTAGTAAACAGTTAAGAAATAAGTTATAAATCGTAGTCAATTGGTAAGTAACAGGTCAATATAATAAATAAAATAACACTTGCATAGTAATAAGCACATTAGGGGGGGAAGGTAAGGGAGGATCGAAAATATAAGGGCAGAGGCGCTGGTGCGGACGATCTTCTGTGGCGCTGTTTGATTTCAGGAGCTGAGGAGGCCAAGCACTGGAAGAAGACGGCGGGACGCCCACGCCAGAAAATAAATAGTTAAAATAAACGTCGGATAGATTAGTATGTATTCGGCTTCTGACGGCAGGTTTTTCCCCCTTCAGGGGTTTTTTCCTGAGCCGTACCGTATGGTCTCTTTTCCGCGGCTTTGATGCGATGGAGAGACCATTTGGGGTGAATACCAGAATTCGAAAGATTAGAACGCGAAAGGATGTAGGTATTGTAATGGCTTAAAGGCCTTCGGCGTAGCCACATAGAATCAAGTAAGCCAAATTGTGTGT
Source organism: Gryllus longicercus (assembly GCA_038098605.1). Lineage (NCBI taxonomy): Eukaryota > Metazoa > Arthropoda > Insecta > Orthoptera > Gryllidae > Gryllus > Gryllus longicercus. Next base: position 1,053,549 of record JAZDUA010000209.1, on the reverse strand, counting down.
AATAATTACCTAATTAAATAAAAAAAATAAAATATATATATTGAAGATCGAAATAGGTTTGAACTACTTTACACGACGGTTTGGCTTCGTATTCATAATAAGGGATGAATTTCTCTTCTGCCAGAAGCCCATGTTTGGTTACCAGTGTAGTTATTGTTGATGTTTCTGTTCTTCTTCTTCTACTTCCTCTTCTTCTTCTTCTTCTTCTTCTTCTTCTTCTTCTTCTTCTTCTTCATCTTCTTCTTCTTCTTCCTCTTCTTCTTATTTTTGTTATTATTACTTCTACTATTATTGTATTGTTTTATTATTACTTGTAGTAATAAAGTAATGAAATTCATATGGATATATTCAGAATTATCCAAATCGTCCTTTTCCTTTTCGTATTACTTGCTTGCTCATCTGAAAAATGGGAAATGTTTGTCAGGAATACTGGAAGTTTGTAACAAAGGAAAATGAGAGAAATTGCGAAAAAAATAAATTTAAGGAAGTTAATTTCATATTTGTCATCGGCGTTTATTCTTGAATAAAGGATTGTAGAATATAGTTATGGAAACTTTTCGCACATTAATTAGTATTATAACGAGATAATTATTTTTATGACTATTAACAACACGCACTTGAAAATGGCTTGAAAAGTTGTAGCATGAACCGTTCGGACAGAAGGAAGCTGCTGAAATGAGATTTCTAATATCTGTAGCAAGACATACGCTCCTAGACCAAACAAGAAGCGAAGAAATCAGAAATAAATTGTAAGTGTTCAATCTCAATATGAACATTCAAGACTGAAAGGAGAACATTAACCGATGAAAGGCGAGACTTTTTTTATTTTATTTAATTGTTTGTTGAAGTACAATGTTCAGTTTACAATAAAAACTTTGCAATTGTTTGATGACTTAATCTAATTAACTTAATCTAGGTTAAAATTGTACTTAATTAATCTTAATATAGGGATAGGAAACAAAAGCACCTCAGGAGAATTAGTCAACATTTGCAAATATCTGCATTAATGCCAAATTATAGGATTATTATTTATAAGTAGCGGGGGTGGATATGCAAAAGGTTTTAGTGAGAAGACTTTTGCTGCTGATTTTGAGAGATTTAATTTAATTTTCCAGTTATTTGCCCAATTTGTTATTAGATTTAGATGCTGTTAGAGCTGGAATTGGTGAGTTTGTAATGAATTGCCGGAGATATATAATGCAGTGTCATCGGCAAATCGGGCGGTATTTATTTGATGGGAACAAAGGTGAGAGTCTCCCCAAAACTCTCCGCCACTACGCACCCGGAGGAACTCGATATCAGGGCAGACCTCGGAGACGGCGAGACGATCTTGGCGTTGGTCCAGCTCAATCGGCCTAGACCTTAATGACAATGACAGTGATGATTAAAAACGTTAAAAGAATCCATGACCTATTCGTATCGAAGTGACGTGTGAAGAACCTTGAACACTACTGTAACGCTACAAGCCGTGAAGCCAAAACCTGTCGTGTCGTGTCGTGCCATGTTTGGAGGAGTCATCCCAGAAAGTAGCTCGTTACGCGAGAAGCAACGAGTCGTAAGTGAGGCGCACACGATTCTCGCGTTGCGTGGGAGGGGGTAGCACATCAACGCACCTGCTCCACCACGGCTCTGCGGTGAGGTCTACTCAGTGTCCGGCTCGATCCAGTGCAAGAAAGAGCGAAGACGGCTATTACAGAACATGCATTTCAAGGACCGAAACTGTTTTTGGTAATGATTTGCCTATTTTGTTTCTTTAATGGTGGGTAGTGTATGATTTAAATTCTTACGTCCCATTCGTACGCATATTATACTCTTCATAATTCGAATTTTGAATTCTTTTGCGCAAAACTCCATGTTACATTCATTGTTTTGCTTAGCGTGGATAATACAGCATTGTAGGCTTTCACGGCCGGAGTCAATATTCTTCATGTCTTCCGGGCTGATGGGCCGTGGTCCAATTGGCTTTGAGATACCAAACGTTTCGCCCACGACTGCGGTGTCCGGGACGGCGGCTGACTGGCGACTGACGTCAGTCGCCAGTCAGCCGCCGTCCCGGACACTTCGCCCGAGACCTCGCCACTGAAGATGCCCACCGCAGTCGTGGGCGAAACGTTTGGTATCTCAAAGCCAATTGGACCACGGCCCATCAGCCCGGAAGACATGAAGAATATTAGCGTGGATAATTTGTTATGATACGAACTTGTAAAATCCTCAATTTTTGTATCATTATCTATTTTTGTATTATTAAATTCTGAGTGTGACTGCAATAAACAGTAACAATTCAGTTAATTGTTTAGTGTTGGATCTTCATATTATTTATATTTTCAGTGAACAAATTTATAAAATTGCGATGTTAGCTAGTTTCCTGATAAACGTTATTTAACATTAAACATTTTGTTAAATGTAATATTTATTAAACATATAACACATTTTAATTATTATTTATTTAATTATTAAACATAACATAATATTAACTGCATTTTTAATAGTCGTGGACATGCGTTGAAGGGCTTTACAATTTACTTGTAACTATAAGAAAATTCGGTTTCGATTGCGTGAACAGATTTAGTTGGCGTGGCGTACAGCAGATTAGCAGTGCAATGTAATATGTGGAAATTGTAAAGAAGCTCATAAATTTTTTGTACTCTAATATTACTTGTGAGAATCGAATGTTAACCCACTGATATGAAAATGGGATTCCTAGGCCCGGTACATTATTTTCTGAGCTTAGAGGTTCTAGAAAATGTGCTATATATAGGAGGATTAGACTAGTCGCCTATCGCGCACCGAAAAATACAGATGAATTCAACAGTCTACAATGATATAAAAGGGATTTTCTTTCTTTTCATCCATATTTGCACAAACTGGGCTTGGTATGCCTGGCTGACAAATGCACTTCAGAATATTTTGTAGGGTTCAATAATAATAATAATAATAATAGTAATAATAATAATAATAATAATAATAATAATAATAATAATATTTAAAATACTACGGGCGGGCCCTAGAAGAGTTATCACTTGCTTTTATTAACCGTGTTTTAGCATACTAGCAACGTATTGACACCCGGTATTGTGCAAGCCGCTCTGAAAAATATTTGCAATTCCGAACTTATACGTGCTTATTTATTGTTAATATGCCCGACTTTTATAAACCAATTTGAAACTATTGTAATATCGAGGTACAGTGCATAACATTATTGTTTGTACAGTGTAATAGGTATAGAAAATTCATGGATTATTGCATCAAAAATACTCCAATATTTTATTGAAGTAAAAACCACGAATTTATAATGAAAAATTAGAACAAAACATAGTTTTGTCACCGTTGCATAGGGAACAGTGTGTTACTTGTTCTTGGTTGAATTGTACGTTCTATAATAATATCTGAGTTGTTAGTAGCGCAGAAAATGCAATATTTCAATAATACGTAGCTGTTTCCAATGATGCGAGAAAGTATGTGCTGTTGTCGCACCACCAGTTTGATCTACTTTTTATAGAAAGGAAATTGTTAGTTGTAAAAGTCACATGTTTCATTTTTGGGATCAATCAGACCTTTTAAATCAGCATCAGTGATATAAGCGTTTGTGTAAAGGACTGTTATACCCATGTTCACAGGATCAAACCCAATTGAATCCATAGATTTTAAAGCGGGGCGAAAAAATCCTTCGTACGCCTTCCTTCGGAAGGAAAGTAAAGTCGGATAACACATGTTATCACGATTTATTGTATGTAAAAGATCCTCACGCCTAAAAGAAGCCTATGAAATAATATTTGTTTTTTTTATTTTTCTTGTTATATTTCCTGTTTTGTCGCTCAAGTGATATCTTTTTTCTCCGTTTCATGGTGAAAGGAGCGTGACGAAATTTGCATGGTCAGCCGGAAGAGTAGTCCTGATGGCTTGAGTCTCGCCACGTAAAATTAGGCATCATTGAATTGAATTGAAATGAACGTAGACCCTCTATCATTTCACCATCTTGCTTTTCTGTCTCTTCCGATGTAACCCATATGCGTTTCGTGCTCTCACCCACGCACTCACAGAACCATCGACCGGAGTCTCATCCAGATTCGACTGGATAGACTTAGATAGGTGGAATTAGTCGATCTTTCGGCGGCGTTGGTGCAACGGTTAGCGTATCGGACTGTTATCGCAGGTACAAACCCGATCGATGCCGTGGATTTTTAAGGTCGAAAAAATCCTTCGTACGCCTTCTTCGGAGGGGAAGTAAAGCCGGCTGTCCCATGTTAATAGATTTACTGCACGTAAACAAGAAAGAGGAAGTAAAGATTACGCGCGGTCCATGGTCAGTTTGTTAGGTTACTATCCCCGATATTGAAACCATGGAACCATGAAAAACCATGGAAAACTACCATGGAAACCATGGAAAACTACCGATCAGAGCAGCCAGCCCCTAGAATTATCCTCTAGACAGCAGCTGAATTCGGCCTATCTAACTAGCTGTGATGAAAATCCTACCACCGTCGAGACTCGAAATCTAAGACCTCCCGGTCAGAGGGACTCCAGAGACATCAGTCGATGCGCTGAAGCACTTCAACCGGTGAGGGTGTCGGGCGGTATAAATGTGCATTGTGAATGTCGTGCAGTGCGAATGCCGTGGCGAGTGAATGCCGTAGTGTTGCCAGCGGCATATGCTTGTTGCAGGCTCGTGGGGCTCTGGTGTGAGATGCGGTCGGCACTGGTGCTAGCGTTGGCGCTGGCGTTGGGGCAGGTGGCGATGGCGAGCTCAGAAGAGACGCTACGTGAGTATTAACCGCTACGTGAGTCGACTGTAGCAGCAGCGTAAATACAGTGTAGTCTTATAAACAATTCTCATAGTATTTTAATAAGGAAATAAATATTAACATTACTTAGTACTTTTTACCAGATGAATCGAAAATAATTTATTGAAGTATGTCTGTATTATTAAATTCGTTGAATTGATTATTTCAACGAATTAATATATACATATGTGTGTGTGTGTGTGTGTAGGGAAATATAATTTATAAGAATTTAAATGTATCTCAATTTCTAACAAACAAGGAGGAGAGTTTATGACACACTTGTTATCGCAAAATGACATTTACCTGAAAGAGACCTTTAAATTTATTTTTTTCCTATTCTTTTTATCTTTCCTAATTGCACTAAACACTAATGTGATGTTGAAAATTCCTTTAACTTGTTTGTTCTCTGAAATATAGTTCGCATGAGCGCACAACATTACGAACAAAAGACCGTCATCACAATTGATTATTTCTTGTTTCCGCGGTGGTCATTAGTCCCGTAAGTGTAACGTTTGTTTTTTTATCACGGAACGTGTGGGTCTTACCTCACTGGATTGTGAGATCCGGCGCCGTCCTACATGCCGGCTTGCTTTCCCCCTCGAGGTACATCATCCAGCGAGGAAACGCCTCACCTGGCACACACTAAGCTCTCGACTCGTCTCGCAGCATGTGTGCTAATATAGCGAGTGTAAGAGTATGTGGAAGTGGAAGTAAGGGATGAGGAATAGGAAGGAAAGATCGCGTATGGCCCACGGCCCGTTTGTTGGAGTCCCGCACTAGAATTCACCTGGTATTGATTTGAGAAACCACTGAAAATTACTGATCATCAGCCGGTTCTAATACTTCTTCAGAGAGCGGTTGAATCTATACTAATAAAAGTGAATTCAACGTCGTGTAATCGACATTGATTCTAAAAAAGGGAGTTTGTGAGTAGATACGAAATATTAACAGGCTCCTCTTTAGGATTTGATGCAATGTCCTTGCCAGGTTTGGTAAAGATTAATACAACACAATGTGGAAAATAAATAATTTAAATGCTGGTAGATGCACTACGATAATTATTTTTCGCCTGTCGTTAAGAGGAAGGTTCCTAATACGTATAGTCCGCCAGAGGCCAGCAGCGGTGCGGTAGAACCGTGTGCGCGATCTCCATGAAAGATGGCACATCTAAGTGTTTTTTCACACAGAAGGTTTTTGTGTGAAAAGTGTAAATTTTGTTGTAACTCTATTAAATGGCGCTGCACCACAAGATTTCGCTTAATTTTAATTCAATTTCCATTTCAACTGACCTCCACCTAGGCTTCATTGTTGCTGGGCGTTGCCGTAACGCATGGCAAGGCCGAAGAGTACAGGACAGGGAGCGCGAGAGAGGGAGAGAGAAACAGAGAGACATAGAAAGAGACAGACACAAACAGAGAGACAGCGACAGACGGAGATAGAGAAACAGACAGACTGACTGACAGATAGAAATAGAGACAGACGCACAGAGAGACCGAGACAGACACAGAGAGATACAGAGAGACAGGGACAGAGAGAGAAAAGCAGAAGGACGAGAGAGAGAGATGGAGAGAGAAAGAGAGGCGGAGAGAGAAAGGGGGATAGAGAGAAGAACATCTGCCGGGTTCCGGAAGTTATCGATATTGATAGTGTCGAAAATCCTGCGACCGACAGAATTTGAACCCTAGGGCCTCTCAGTCAGAAGCCCTGCCGTGACTTCAGATCATGCTGAATGACTTCTGCCATTCAGGAAATTAAATTCTCAACACTGACGTTCAAATAAGAAGAGCCCATGAAAAATATTATGACTCTCATTTTAATGTTCGGTACCATTCGTTGGTGGAGTGGATATAATGTGATGTGGAAATAACCGTCCTGGCCTGCTAAGAACACAAGTACGCTTCTATGCAGCCAGTATTAAGTAAAATCAGAAGAAGCTCGCATAACCTTGTATAAAGCCAGAAATTACCACTGCGTAACGGAACGTTGATATTTGAGATTTTCAGTCTAATGAAAATCATCGAGAACTCGTCGTTCATGTAACGAAGGGATACTCCTTTTGAACTTGCACGAATGTTAATAGCGGGATCTTGTGATCTAGTCAATGGACGAAAATCGACTTTCATAGATGTACAGGCGTGCGCAGACTACTAGAGAAGCCAACTGCTATTATGGGATTTTATGGCCTCTTCCACTTAATTACATAAGACATTATATTAGCAAGTTAATACATCATACCTTAAATAATATGATTAATAAATATTATTGATTTCACTTAAGAACAGGTCCCTTTAAAATTTTAGACAACAGAAAAAATGTTTCAATTATTTTATTCCATAACAATTCAACTTTAACAATTCAGCAAAATTAACGTTATGTGGTATTGAACAGAACAAATTGCACTCTCTTTTGAAAAAATTGAAGAACAAATTTGGAACGACTTTTGAGAAAACGGCGTTTGAGCGTTTCAGAAAATGTGGAATTTTGAGATAGTTTTCACAGAAAACGGTTGAGTTTTGTGTAACTTTATATGACATCATTTAAAGTACATGTACTCATAAATACAATAATGTGAACAAATTGACACTAATATAAATATTAATGCCATGAGAAGCAAGGCAAAAAAAATAAATGTTGGTAATTTTTGAAAAAACAAAAGAATAGAGCAATATGATGGATATGTAATCCTATAGAGTACATTTAGCACTATTCCTACCAAAAGTTTACTGAAACCATTTGGAGCCATTTTTGAGAAAAACTAGTTTTTGTATTTTTTTTAAAAATTGCTCATATTGCACGCAATACTGCGTGAAAAGTACGAAAATGTTTCAAAAATATACATGACCTTAATGAAAGAAATCTCTATAGGAAACAAATTTTATTTGAAAGAAAAATCGTATCTTTAATTTTGTAGTTATAAGTTCACGAGGAAAATCTTTCTGTAATTTTCAAAAATTCATAATTAACCGTGAAAATCGGACCTATGCCACCTTTATAAGTGTATTTTACCCTATTCTTAAAAGAAATTGTAAGAAAAAAATTTGGAGCCGTTTTTGAGAATATCTTGAAAATGTCCCAGGGGCTTTATGTAATATACCCCCAAATTTTAAAGAATGTTTTTCAAAATCTCAAAGCTTCAATTATACCCATATGGACATGGGTTTCCTTAATTTGGAAAAATTACGCATGGTTTAGGCTCTAACAATGGTCACAGAAAGACAGGCAGACGGACGCTTTTAAAAACTAGCACTTTTTCGGTATCAGGTGACCCTAAAACGTGTATTTCCGTTGAAATCTCGATATCGAGTTTCCGCAGCCTTCCATAACTTTCCCTATACTACGTATATTACTCCATATATACGTATGTATACCGGAAAGTTGAAATCATTGATTTGATGTTAATCTTTTCCAGGGTTGATAATTGGTTTGGAGCCTCTCGTTTCTAAAACTGTTTTAATATAACTCGAGTGCTAACATTTTACTTCAAAAAACTATTATTCTCTGGCTACATAAATGAATATTTCATTCTGTCTAAGTGAAAACTCCAGTCATTTAAAACTAAATATAAAGTTGCATGTCATTTTATTGATCGTGAGAGGAAAGTAGGCACTCATCGAAAAAAATCACAAGAAGAACTCGCTTTTGCATGTAATGATACCTTATGTAAAGACTTCGTTCGTCAGACCTGCTCCGAAAATGAAGGACTGTGAAGGTCAGCGAATGCACTCAAGGGGCTCTAAAACACGATTCGAGTACGAGAAATGGAGCTTTTCACACAATGCAAATTTTATTGGAAAATACTTCTCCATTGAAAGTGTAATTAACTGTTGAAAATTGAATGCGAGGTTGTCGAACAAGTTCAGGGCACTGCTATAATTAGTAAAACAAATGAAATATCAGATATTGCATGTAATGAATCTTTATTAAAATACTTCGTTTCGTTAGTCCTGCTCCGAAAATCAGGCTCTTGAAGGATAGGAAATGCACTTGAAGAGCTACACGAAAAACAAGGGTCAAGGAGCGGGGACGCAACTTCAAGATCAACAACAATCCAGAACAAGATCCGTTCACACAATGTAAATTTTTGAAATACTACTTCTCAGCATAAAGAGTAATTATTCAAAATTGGATGAGAGTTTGTCAAACTAGTTTTGTGCCCTTTCACAGGAAGGCAAATAACTGAAATATCTGATTTTGCAGGTTATGACGCATTGTTAATGAATATTCATCTTGTCTGATCTGTTCTGGGAAACAGGTTTTTCATGGTCAGCGAATGCATTTCAAGGCGCTCTAAAACAAATGACAGACAACGGAAGCTCTGTCATATCTCTTTTCGAAAATGTAAAGTTTATTTCCTTATTACTTCTCAGTTAATAGTATAATTAATTGCTGAAATGTAATAAGATTTTATCAAAAACGAAGAGTGGATTTCTTCAATAAAAAGTCGTCTAGTTTCCACATTTAATTACAGTTAAGATTAATACATTCGATTGGAAGAATGTTTCCCCCTCTCCATGAACGTATGATTACATGTATACAGTTCTCATTTACAAGGTTAGATGATTATTAATTGATAATTTATATATTTATTCATTGAATGAATTTTCATAAATAACTGTTATACAATTTCTCTTATCAACTTCCCGTTTTATTGGTTTTGGGGGAAACGAAAACTAGATGATATTGTCCTCGTCATTATACCAAGTTGTTGTTGTTGTTGTTTTTGTTGTTGTTATTATCATTATTAATACTACTATTACGAGTATTATTATTTCACATACATCTACAAGAGGCACAATGATGAATAAGTAATACAAATACAAAGTTGTACAGATTTAATACACTTTCATATCCTAACATCATGTCATTTCATAAACAATTGCAGTTTAAGATCTCCTGAGTGTTCGATCCCGCGTGAACCCGGAAAAGTGCACTCTAGATTTTTTTGTTATTTAAGGTCGCAACAACATCTAGGTCATTAGCGACCACTATTGAATTTAACTGAACGGTAACTATGAAGATGATATGATATGGTGATGGTAGGGGGTGAAAGGACGAACACAAATACAACCATGTCCAAGGTGGAATTAAAACCCCCAGCCCTTCGGTCCGAGATTGCTACGGCACTACTATATTAACGGCCATTCTAGGTCTTTGAAACCCACGTTTCGAAACCTCGAACCTTACTACATTTTTTACGTAATATATGTTTTGAATTTTTTCCCTTCTGGATATACCCAATTTCTATTGCGGATGATCAAAAGAATCTCGATTTCTGTGTAAAACAATTTCATATTGTATGATAATTAATAGTGTCAGTCAATTTCCCCTGATTGGCAAAAAACGCAACAACACATTGTTAATTTTACCAATACGTTCCTATATCACGGTACTGCACCCAATTCAAGACATGTCCATTCAAAGTTAAATCACGTTAAGAACTTTAAATAAATATTTATTACGTGTAGGACCCTAAATATATTCATACTGTGCTAAAACGTTTTCACTCTGCGTTTTCCTGCTGTGCCGTTGGGTTCATTGAAGAGAGAGGACCTTCCCACCGTGGTACCAAATTAAGCGCTTATCGTCCTTGCGTATCGGAGGCCTTGCTACGTAGCGGCGATTCCGGCCGTAGCGTCTGCTTCCGACGGTACAGACCGATTCAGGTGGCTCAGGGCATCAACTGACGAGACTGCAGTGCCTCTGACTGGGAGGTCCTGGGGTTCGAGTCCCAACAGTGGCAGGAATTTTGATAGTATCTAAATAGCTGGGTCGAGTTCAGCCGCTGCAGCGGCTGTGCGGAGAAGAAGTCTAGTGGCTGCCTGCACTGATCGGTAGTTTTCCGTGGTTTCTCCGATTAATATCAGGCGAATACCGGAGCGGTACACTAACAAACGGGCCATGGATCGCACACGATATTTCCTCCCTCTTTCTCATCATATCCTCACCCCTTTCACACACTTACATGTGCTCACACTCACGTGAGAGATCAGTCAGAAACCTAGAGCTTGACCCGGCACGGATGGTGCTCCGCAGATAGGAGATACCTGGTTGGGGCAAGCCTTCGTCGGTGCCAGATCTCACCATCCAGAAGGGGAAGATCACAGCCACCTCCCGTGATGAAAACACACACTTCATTTACGGCAATAATGAGCATAATATTTGACGCACCCGGAAAATTACCAATCAATCTGGCGGTATAGGCGCTCACGCTCTGGGAGCCTTGCTTCGGAGCGCAGGCCGATTGGCGACGGAGAGTGGGAAGGAGCGGTCACGGGCGCGCCCGACGACGCGTGGCACGGAAATATGCGATTTTTTCTTTCTTTTCCACAACTTTTTCTTTTACATCCATCGAACACTAGAAGTAGATTCAGTTTCTTGTGCTTATGCATTCTGACGGATGTGTCTCTAGATTCCCTGAACCGTATATCTAAAGGTTTACAACGTTGGATAATGTCAGTTTTTACAAGAGATGTTTCCTAGATAATAATCCCATAATAATTGATACACTCGTAATTAGCACTCTCTTTTATGATCGACGTATACTACGTGAGCGTAAGTGTTAATTGTTTGTCTTAATAAATTTCATTATGCAATAGCAGTTTTCCGAAGAAAACGAACTTGGACTTGATGTCGTGGTCGGGGATCGGCAATGGATATCGTTTTCGGGGATGTGCAATCTGCCTCTCTCTCTCTCTCTCTCTCTCTCTCTCTCACACACACACACACTCTCTCTCCCTCTCACACACTCTCTATCTCACACTCTCTCACTCTTTCTCTCACACTCTCTCACTCCCTCTCTCACACTCTCTCACTCCCTCTCTCACACTCTCTCACTCCCTCTCTCACACTCTCTCACTCCCTCTCTCACACTCTCTCACTCCCTCTCTCACGCTCTCTCACTCCCTCTCTCACGCTCTCTCACTCCCTCTCTCACGCTCTCTCACTCCCTCTCTCACACTCTCTCTATCCCTCCCTCACACTCTCTCTATCCCTCCCTCACACTCTCTCTATCCCTCTCTCACACTCTCTCTATCCCTCTCTCACACTCTCTATCCCTCCCTCACACTCTCTCTATCCCTCCCTCACACTCTCTCTATCCTTCTCTCCCTCTCTCACACTCTCTCTATCCCTCTCCACACTCTCTCTCCCTCTCTCACACTCTCTCTATCCCTCTCCACACTCTCTCTCCCTCTCTCACACTCTCTCTATCCCTCTCTCACACTCTCTCTTTTAAGTGTCATCTTGCGCATTTCTTCTTTGCACCGACTCTCTCTTTCCCTCTCCCTCTATCTCTCTCTTTCTCCTTCGCTCCTCCGCGCGCGCCCTTTCTCTCGCTATCTCGGGCGCTCTCTAATCCCTCTCACGCTCTCTGCTGATTTCTCTCTCGCTTGCGCCATTCCTGTCGCTCTCACTTCCTCTCGTTCACTTTCTGCTGGTGTGTCCAGTGGGCGGGGCCTTCAAAGTGTGCAGCCGCAGCGATCCGCAGCTGGAGCAGTGCATCCTGGACTCGCTCAACGGCGCCAGAGACAAGCTCGCCACCGGTAGGTCACCAACAGAAAATCCTACTCGAAGCAAATAAACCCGTTTCTCCAATTTGATGTTTTGGAGTGATGAAATCATCCAATAATTCTTTTGCCGTTCGAAAGTCAAGATGGTGACGGCGTTGGGTGTCGAAATTTATTTTTTGATTCAAGGAATAGCTCAACTTTGTCTCTTCTTCACTTTTATCTCCTCTTATCTCTAGATTAGTTGGTTGCTAATTGCCGTTTTGTGTCACTATAATTTCACAGACACTGTCATTTTGGACTCACTAAACGCCTCATTTTCATAAATTTTCATAATGACATTTTCATCTCTTTCGTGTGATGTTAATGTCAGTGAAAAACCCGTTCTCGACGTCATATGTCAGAAAATGTGAACTTCACGTAGGTGATTTCATCACGTTTCCAAGAGATTTCGTGAACCTTTTGAACACAAGAAACATAACTCGTCGAAATATTCTAATTTCATTTTGATTGTAACCGCCAATGGAAGTTGCTTTAGGTACTTTCAAGTTATTGTTATTGTGGTGAGTTTTCGTTGGCATTTACAATCGTAATCGTTTTGTGGCTAACAAGCAGCAGAAAACTCATGATGATGGCTAAGCCATCAAAGGTGCTCTTGTAATAAAAAATATTGTTGACAATGACGACTTTCAAGTTAGGTACTTTTAGACCTTGCAGAGTTTAAGTAAATCATTTAATTGGTATATTATCGCAAAAAACAATAACAAAAAAATTCATATTTTGACAATTTGAGGCCAGCAATACAATAGATCTAAGAATCCGAGCATTACTAATGAGTATTTGAACAAGTTCTCTTGTATAGAAATAAATTTACTTTTAAAAGGCATGCGGAAACTTGATCTCATAAAAGCACAAAATTTAAAAATGTCAAGTAGTTTGTAAGTGGGGAAACAGTTAGTATAAACTATTCACAGATAGTTGTATTGAAATTGCTTCGTTTCAGCACATTTAATCCCCACAACTGCTATGTAAAATCTTTGTGAGCACTTTTTAGAAAGAGATCAGTCAGCTACAACAAAGTGGCTACGTCCTTCATATTATTGAAATTCATCAGACAAATGTCATGCGTTCATTACGCAGAACTTCAATAACTCCGGGCCCAAACACAATACAGAAGTAATAAAACACAGTCCACTCAGAAAGGCTGCAATACAGTATAAAAGTGCCTAAACGGACGGCTTTTCTAGCCACTTATCGGATGGCAGTGTCATCAGTGATCTGTAAACAGTAATAGAAAGGCAAGTGTTTACATATCACTTACCTTACTAACAGATTTAACTGAACACTGTAGTCCGATAACTGGCAAGAAGCTCTGTTAGTCTAAAGGCACCTCTAAGAAGTTGTGGTATCCTGCACTATGACGCTGCAATGAAAAACTTATGAAAAGCACAATTCTTCAGAAACAAATATTAGTTATTCAAGATTTAGGCACTTCACATTTCCATTTACATTTCATAATCAAATTGTTGACTGCAGAATGCCATGCAATGGTGGAGAAGTGAACAATGCAATGTTTTTAATGTTGGTAATTGGTCTTTTCATTCCCTTTTCATAGCTAGATTGTAAAACTTCCTTAACAGCCTAGTTCCATTGGGATTCATTGCAGGTATTCCTGAGCTTGGCATCCCCTCACTAGAGCCCCTTCGAGGCACTGAGATACAGCTTCGAGAAGGGGAAGAAGACTTCCACCTGCAACTTGTGTTGCGCAACTTCAGCTGGATAGGTCTCTCAGATTTCATCGCTACCAAAGCCCGGTCAGTCACTGCAACCACTATTTCGTTTTACCTTTGACTAGCGTTAAGCACGGTTTACACGAGGAGAAAATGTGGGATAGCCGCTTGTTCTACTGTGCCCTTCACTTCTAGACCAGGAAAATAGAGAAAATATAAATTTCTACAATTTTAAATTCTAGAATTTTAATATGTGTTATTATTATTATTATTATTATTATTATTATTATTGTTATTATTATTATTATTGTTATTATTATTATTGTTATTATTGATTACTACTCTACACGTTCATTTTTCCGAGGCTCAGTCTTTTTTATCCCAGAGAGATTAATGCGTGGCATTATAGGTATCAGAATCTCGACTGTATTCCTTGGTAAGACAAGGTTGTTACGCGCTGATTTACGGATTATGAGGAGATAGGATGATGGTGAAGATGAGGGATGCACGGGCAATCGCAAATGCAACCATGCCTACGCAAGACTCGAACCTGCAGTCTCCTGGACGCAGATGACGGCTCCCGCAACCGCCTGCGCCACGGGACCGGCTTTTATTTATTATTGTTATTATTGGCATTGCTATTATTGGTATTGTTAATACTACTATTATGTTTTCTTCCAAAAGATCAAATATCCTTATTGAAATATTAATATTAAAGTATTTTCTACCCCATTTTCAGGATTCAGTTTTCGCCCCCCTATTTGGAATTTGTCACTACATTTAATAATATGAGCTTAACTGGACCTTATGAATTTGGAGGATCAGTTCTTATGCTTCGAATAAACGGCAACGGAGATTCCTACCTTAATTGGGGTAAGATAACAATCAACTTAATTTTAGAGGACGTTTCTCTCTCTCTCTCTCTCTTTCTTATCCTAATTTTCGATTACATGCATTTTCATATTATTTTCTTTGCCTCACTGTGCAAGTCACGGTCAGTACTTCTGTCTGAAACATTACATTAGTATACGTTTTTTACTATAATATTGCATAATGCATTTCATCCACAACCGACAAAATTTATCTGCTTTGAAAGTCCGCACCATGATCACTATCAGACATAATACGCACAATAAAAATATTATAACCTCCCGCTTTATTTTTTTGAAGGTTTCATAGAAAAAAAACAACGAAATTGCAATTACAAAAAAAAAATTAAATGCAAGTTCTTTTCGTTGTAGAAAACAAGAAACAACAACGATAGAAAGAGCTATCATAAATAAACACTTTTAAACGATTATGGAATACGTCCAATATTTACTAATATCTTCAATTTTTTTCTGCTCAGAATTTCTTCAATGATATTCCGAATCAAAAATAGATTCATAAATGACAAATACTTAATACACATTCATCCATTAATCAATCCAAAATAAACAATAAATTAAACTTGAGATTCTGCTACAAAATGGCACACATATTCTCGTACTACTGTTTTTGTAATCTCTCTAGACTCAGCTAGCTTTTTGCTTTTGCATCGCCCTTTTTTAAGAATGTTTTTCAATGAGAGGAATATCTATCTTCAATAATATACTTGCTGGAGGACTCTGAAAAAAGTTTCGAACTTTTGCAGTTTTTGAATATTCAGGGTTATAAACGAAAATATGTGTTAATAAGCTTTTTGCGCTATACGAAGAAAAGTTTAATCAAAATTTTTGGAGCCTTTTTTGAGAAAATTTGAATATGTTGTTCAGGCTTTAATAAAGCTTGTTGTGGTTATCCAGCTTGGGAAGAAATTAATCGGCGGCTAAGAGCGCAGAGAATGGATGTCGGGATATTTTCTTTCGCAAATCGAACGATAACGGAATGGAATAGATTGCCTGCAAAAATCTTTGAACCATTTCCTCGAAGCGTTCCTCGAAGCGAATCTTTCAAAAAGGCATTTCCAAAGGCATTTGTTAGAGGATGTAATTTACTACTTAGTTGAAAAAGGTTTATCCACGTTTTGCGATACCAAAATTCACAATACGAGTTTTTCTATTGAGAAGTCGCAAATTTTGGCCGCAGCAGTTTTTACTTTCTCGTATACCTATGCATATACGGAGTAATATAATTATGTAATGCTGCGGAAAATCGAGTCCGTGGTTTCAACGGATATACGTTTTGGGGTCTCCTGATATCAAAAATGTGTTATTTGTTTCAAAACGTCCGTCCGTCTGATGTATGTTAACATCACTAGCACCTACACCATGCGTAATATTTTTTCCAAATTGAAGAAACCCCAGTGCATTTGGCTCGAGTCAAAACATTGAGATTTTGAAAATCATTAATTAGTTTTTGGGGGTTCCTTACATAATGCCCCTGAGACATTTTCATAATTGTCTCAAAAATTGCTCCAAATTTCAATGAAAATTGCTCTTTAGCACGAGGTTTTACTGTTCTTTAATATTCTTAAAATAATATTTTGATTATACTATTAGGAAATTAAAAATGTGAGAGAATTTCAAAAGAGTATACTTTGGGCGCCGACAGATGGCAGCTGGCAAGAGTATGTAGCAAGACAGAATAGCTAACTCTGACCAAAGGAAATAGGAAACTAGTACGGGACTAATATTGTGCCATTCTGTAGCACCACTAGTTCTCTTTACAACGTATGCAGAGTTTTGGAAAGTTAGGTAGCATATTAATCAGGTTATAGTGGCATATTTGGCAATGAAAGTATTTTAATTACATAATCAGTGCTTTATCAACTGTCTTAAAACAAACAGAAATGATAAAGGATGTCTTACATTATATAAAGTTTTTAATCATCCATCAAACTCTAAATTATTCTCCAATCACTTTCACACTATCTGGTTGTTTTTTTTATTTTTATTTTTGGTGTATCTTGTCCATCGCTATGGAGTACACCAACATATAACTTTAATACAAGTTGGCCGTGCACACGAACATCCTCTTGATATTGAAATTCTTTGACAATCTGGACTCGTTACAATATTCAGGAAATGAATTTATGTACTAAACAAAGCTAAATTTTCTGAGAAACGTTCCTACAAAATATAACTGATTCGCAACAATGCTCCCTCAGTGTTTTCGTTCTCCCACTTCTACACTCTGGAGTGGAAGGTATTACTCGCGCAACTTTCCTTGAACGATGGATTGAAAAAATGCACGTAGAGTGGCGGTATTAGTTATGAAATCGGCCACTAGATATTATGAAGCAATGCCAATCTCTGGACAATCAATCATGCCTTCCTAACTTTCTCATTAGTTTGCATTCTAACTTTCTCAGGAAATCGAGGCATCTCCTGTGATGGATATTCACCTGCTTCGGTCATTTCTTTAGATTTTTTGGAGAAAATCACGGACAGAAGTTCTTTTCTTCCTACAGAAAATAGTTTCTACTTCGCGTCAGAGAAAATGTGTTTGGAATGTCTTCAGTGCAGAGCTTTTGCCTTCAACTGTTTATTATGCGAGAAAGGGGAAAAGCAAGGTCGCGTTCAAGAAAAGTTGCGCGATTAATATCTCATTTTTTGTGTTTTAATTTTATATAACAGAATTTTATTGGATGTGGTATGTACTTGCGCGCGTGTGTGTATATGTGTGAATGAGTGAGTCTTTGCGTGTGTACTCGCTTATTATTGTTTATGTGGGTTTGCATTTGATTTGTATATGTATTGTTTTTGTGTATCCCTGAGTGTGTATAAAAATGTGAATAAGTATTTGTGTGGGAATCTGTTTGTGCCTGATTATGCGTGTTTGCGTTTGATTTGTGCATTTATTGTTTCTGTGTATGCCTCTGCGCGCGCGCGCGTGTGTATGTATGTGTGGGTGTGGGGTTGTATTTCGACTCATTTGTTCGGGTTTTCGTGTTTGCGAGCACGTTGGTACGATTGCGAGTTGGCGCGACGGAAGTACGAGAGAGCGTGTGCTGCGCAGGCAGCACCTTGACGCACCGCCTGCGCCTGGAGGAGGAGCAGAGGGGCGGCGAGGTGTACTGGCGCGCGGCCGAGTACTCGTGGCAACAGGACGTCGCCCACGTGCGCATCCACTTCAAGAACCTCTTCCGCGGGAACAAACGCCTGGGTAAACAAGGCTGCCAACCGCCGCTCGCAAGGCCGGCGTACGGTGGTCGAAAGCTTGAAAAAACTGGCCAAAGTTCGAAAAATCGTTGGAATTGTATACAAATATGGAATAGGGATTTTTAGAGTCACTGAATCCGAATGTGTCATTAAAATTCCAAAATTCCAAATGGGGGATTCAAAATGGCTGACCTCGTTTAGAAAAGAGTAGTGAAATTGCATGAAAAGCTTGAAAATTTTCATGCAATTAAATTGTTTTTTTCAAAATAAGTTCACTTTTATAATTTTGATGTCACATGTGGATTCAGTGAACCAACAAAACCCTTATATGAAAATAGTTATGCAGTTCCAATGGAATTTTACAATTAAAAAAAATAAAAACTTCTGATTTTAAAGAAAAAAGCGGCAGTTGAAACCGGAAAAATTACACTACGGACAAAGAGGTGCCCAGAGGTGGTCATTTTGTTTCACGAATCAAAATAATATACTTTAATGATCATTGTTACTTAACAAACTACGTCGGATCTCATGGGATCACTCCGTTTTCATTGTTTGAATCTTAAATTGTTAAAAAATAACATTTATATAAATTGTTTGCATGAATTGTTATGTATCTTATGAAAAATGTTCTTTGTAGTATGAAAAAGTATTTTGCATACCTCTAGAAGTAATGTCCATATTACCTTTTTATACGTATATCACCCTCTATTCTCACAAACTGAATTTTCAATACGTTTGTTTTCTTTGCGCATAGAACCGTATATATATATATATATATATATATATATATATATATATATATATATATATATATATATATATATATATAAAATCATTCAAAATTTTGTAATTTCAGTCATAGATTCGGATTCTACATCAAAGAAATAATTGTAATCAAATTTTATAAAACTGCTTATTTCTAAACAAAGTCGGCCTTTTTGGATCCGCTATGAATTTTATAATTTTAATGACTTATTCGGATTCAGCTCTAAAACCTTTATATCCATATTTGTACACAATTCTAATGATTTTTTTGAATTTTGGCTAGATTTTTCAACCACGTGCGGCGCTATGTTATTTTGCGCCCGAGGCCACACAAGATGTTTGCGCACCCCACCCCCATATAATTAATACTTGCTTTAGATAAATAACGAACCCACATACTTATTAACGTTCGGAATATCAACATAAAAAGAAAATGATAAACAAAATGAATTCGAAAATTATTGAAATAATAAATTATGCATATTGCTTCTTTCTTACAAAATGAATAACTTCAATGTTGCAGGGAAACAATGATGTAATTGTAGAATATTGAAATTTTACCATCAATTATTAACATTGTTGATTGACATTATCAACATCGTAACAACGTACCAATGTGCGAAAGTTAACAATCCAACATAATCAAATTCTCAAATCATGTTATTCACAAATGACGCTGCAATAACTTGGCATTTCACTGCAACTACTTCAATGTAATTATTTCAAGCGGATCAGAATAACTTGTACGTCAGTCTATTTTATTTCCAGAAAAAAATACTAAGATGTTCGAATGTTCGCTCCTCACTTATGGTGTGGTGTTGCAGGGCTGTACGCGAACCAGTTCCTGAACCGCAACTGGCGGCCTGCGTACGCGGTGTATGGGCCCGTAGCGAACAACGCGTTGGCCGACACCATCAAGAGACTGGTGCTGGACCCGTTCCTCGCACGGGTGCCCGTCAGCAAGATGTTCGCGCCCTGACCGCCACTCGACCGCGTTTCCCGTCGCCAACGCAGAGAGCAATACTGCGAATGGTACACAGATACGCCAAAAGAATAGAGCAGCGGGCGGTGCTTGTACAAGCACTCCGATGTAGTATTCTGTGCCGCCGTCGTGGCAACCATGATGGAAGGAGATGAGAACTATTGCGTATCGTATCCGACTTTAGCCAATGAGCTTCAGGCACCTGTTTGCGTCACAATATTTGTGGGAATTTAAAATGCAATCAGATACTAAAATTATCACCTTGTTACAAGGACAGGATACGAAGCATTTAAAAAAAAAATATTGCATCTTTTACTTCAATTACACCTTCCTCCTGTTATATTTCATGGGAAATTATCACTTAATGTCACTATCAAAATGTTTCTCAACACTCCTCGCTCTCCTTGCATCATGGCGGTCAGTGTCCGCTCTGGCTTTTCAAACGAAGTACCCGTGTTATAGTCACGTGGTTTGTGGCGTTAACACGTTCGGCACAACGAGCAAAAGTAGGTGCACCGACTTGTTCACCTATCTCTTTCCACCATGGTGACAACTAAGAAATACTGCGCAATGGACATTATTGAAATTATTAATTTGTAATTGAAGAAATAAAATATGATTGTGCGTGACTTGTGTGCGTGTGTGTGAGTACATCTTTACTAGATAGTGTTTTATGTATTACATAACCAAAATAACCAAATTGGTTACTTACGACGGGGCGTGAACACGCATCACTAAATGCAAAAACAAATCAACCACTGTCGGTAATGGCAACATCCATTGCGTGGTAGTTCGCAGTTGTCAGAACGTCGGCAAAGAATACAAGTACTACATCGGACTGCATGCACAAGCATTGTTTCTACAAGGATTGTGGTTTGCCTAATTGAAAGTGTGATTGGTATGAGTTTGACAAATGAGGTGTTCCGATGCAAAAAAATGAAATGGGTGAAATCGAGATTATCTTTTATGCAGGAGAGAAATAATTATTCCAAGAAGTTTTAAGAACATGTAATAAATCACAATGACTGTTTCAATCGTAAAATGAACATCAATAGCGTTTACAATATCTGATATGGACTAAATAAAAGTGATGTATTTTAAAAAAATGGAATATTCTTATTGCTTTTTCTTGACCCCTCCACACTACTGGCCAATCTTAAAGCTAGTATATCAATTATAGGTGGCGGTGTGCCTTGAAAGCAGGGATTTTATTAATATAATGATTATTTGGTGTATTGTGAGACTTGTAGAAGTAATTTCATTTGTGGAAGATTATTACTAAATAATATGCGTGCACAGAAATTTTCCGGATAAAAACTGGTCGCTAAGGGTCTTGTGAAATCAATGGAAATTTCCCATGCACTCGTTGCATTACGCACGATACTCGTGCGTCACGGCATGTGCCGCTTGTTGCATATAAATGGTTGAACAACAATGCATTATATAACGTAACATATTGCAGATATTATCATGCACAACCCATTTGCCATGGAGACAGCAGTTCCATTTTCATTTGGACAATCCATATATTTTTATTCTCGTCTTTTTACAGCCATATTGCTCTATGCGATGTCATTGGTTCATACTTTTCAGTTATTTTGGTTTAATGATCGTCACACGCACACTTTTCAATCCAAAAAGAATCTACTAAACTTTGATTCTTTGATCCCAGTACATATTACTGCTAAATATCCTCTTTATTTTTGCATCTTATTTTAGTTTAAAAGTTTATGCATTTCTTTTAATCGTTTCTCTTTCTTTTTAATTCGAAAGTTTTGTTTTGAGATATGTAACATTTTTATTTAGAAATGCAGGCATGAAGTATTATATAACATGATATCTATTGTGGATAACAACAACTGAATTTGTTGTCTAGGCATTTTATCTTTTAAGCAAGAAGAAGACTAGAAGTACCTGTTTATACTTGAGAATTCTAGATGCGTAGAATTTTTTCGTGAACTTGCCTTCACAAAGCTTAGCGCCAATTTAGAAAGACATTTTATAAAATACAAAAATTTTAATCTTATTTTGTTGCTTTTTCTTTTAATATTTAATTCTTGTCAATAAAATACTTTGTAGTAAAAGAAAATTGACGGAAACGTTCTTTTCCTGTCAATTTATACAATATAGTTAATTATCCATCCGGTTTTTCCCCATTGAAGATCGTATTTTAGTCTCTTAAAACAGAATACAGTGGTGATGCTAAATATATACGTTTGGTACTAAGCCCATGCTCTTTATAACCACACTACCAACTTCCCTTTTTAGTTTTTAAATATCGCGTGTATTGAGGTTTAATCTGCATATACGCCTATTCCATTATATATAAAGACACAATGAATATTGCAAAAGTCATTTTCTGTCTATTGTAAATAATATTAATGGCCATTAAGGGCAAAATTTCTTAAAATCTAAGCATGAACACATGAATAAAAGTGCCAATTTAATCAACAATCCTATTTTATGAATAAAAGTGCCAATTTAATCAACAATCCTATTGGGTCAAGGGATTTTTAACATTAAATATTAACGTTGTGTTACTTATACATGGTATTTTTCAATGCATTAACCACTTCTGACGTAGATAGCAGTTGCGTTACTTATGGGACTTAATTGAGTAAGAAGTGAAAAACTGCAATTTGTGCAATCAAAAGGTCGCATATACTGCAATTTTTTTAAACTGATTTCAAAACAAGGGAGAAATTATACTTCACGTTTTACTATAGATTTTCATTTCGTGGGAAGTGTTGCGAATTAGTAAGGATGATCATTGAACTATTGAAATGGGTTTTAAAATGTGGTTTTTATTGCTTGCCTGTCAATATGAAGAAAAAAAAAGGATTGTGTCAAGAACAAACTTGTCAATGTAGTACGTTTAGAATATGTCAAAATGGGAAACGTTTATTATCGAAATTAATTCGTGTTTGCAGTAAGTGTTTGATATTAAATTTAAAAAAAGAATAACAGAGCTAAGGATATTATTATATTCGCTTACAAGCAAAACAAGATGATAAACCATTTTCTACCTGCTAAAACCATTGTAAAAACCCTAAAACGTAAATAATTGAAGTTACGCACGAAGGACCTTGGACTTGATATATACTCTCTGCCTTGAACTACCCCGCTGAAATAATCCGTGATGTAAAAACCTGTCGAGTGCGGAGGCATGCAAGAAAGACTCTCATTAACACGAGAAATGTGAGTTGCAAAGGCGAGGCACGCCATTCGTGGGTCTGAAACATGTGAAAAACCTCTGTTGCAAACGCCTGAGCAAGCTGGCAGTAGAACGCAAGTTTCTGCACGAGCACATTCGCAAGAACTACTAAAGGAAGCCTACTGTGGATCTTCGTACTTCGTACAAGGACAGAAGATATTTTCGGTAATTATTTTTTTCTTTTACTTTTTAAAGTGAAGCTTATTATGGTTCGTAAAAAGGACGGTTGTGTGTTAACAGACACGTCACAAATGTGCGTCATGGAAATGCATCATGATTCGTTTTTTTTCTTTCGTTTCTCGTATGTTTTATTTGTTGCTATGAACTTAGTGTGTTCAGCGAATGCTGCGATGGCATCTGCGATATTATAAAATTGCCCAAAGAAAAGGTGAAAATATTTCATAAAAATAATACAACAAAAACAAAGCTAAGAAAACAACAATACAGATGGTAACAAACCACGTGTGTACTTAAGTCAAGTATTAGTCATAGTACTTTAGTGAACTTTATTACCCGTAATAGACGATTAGCATTGACGCAGATACGGTCATATTAATACGAATCTGACCTTAATTTAGTGATTAAATGTTTCATTTTCATACAATATAAACCGTAATTCACAGTTATGTAGTCGTAATTGTGTTACTGCATATTAGTGTACATTCATGAAATTCAAAGATTGTTCAGTTCAACCGTTTTGCCCCAAAACACACACAATAATACGTAATTTTTTGTGAATTTATAAATGTTTCCAACAAGTGATCTACAAACTCGTATGCATAAAAGGGAAATGTTTGATGTGATAGAACATTGAAAATTAAATATTAGGTCTGACACTAGCATGAACAGCTGTCACTTCATGATACGTACATATGATGCGCTGTGAAGTAACTGATGCTTCTGAAAAAGGGTTTATTCGCCACATTTCTTTATTCTTACAAGATTTGTTTGTTAGTGAAATGTAGTTAGCAATATAGTGAACCCCCATTGATATGTTTCTGCTGAAAGAAAAACGTAAGATTTCTATGAGATGGATGTTGTGGCCATGTTGTACTTGTACTAAGGTAATTATTATGCATGACGCCGCCATATTGAAGCTACGAACTAACAGCTATTTTGTCAGAATTTCATCGCCGAATTCAAATAGTTTACTTTTTTTACGTAAAAACATTTTCTCTTCTCAAAAGAATAGTCTATATAATAATAAATAAATGGGCCAAATTTAAATTATCAGACATTCACAATTTTCACATAAAATAGACGATTTTCCTCATGAACAACGAAATAGTAATCTTTGTAATACTTATGTGAAACCTTCCAAGCACTAGCAGTTCCGTTACAAAACATTTTTTATTTGAATTTATAAATGAAACACGACTTTCAAAGTTTGCCCAAGTCTTTCTTTTATTAAAATTTCACAAATATTGTAAAATTTTACAACTTTTGTAAAATTCTCTCTCTATTTCCTCTTATTTTATCTCCTAATTTACTTACCTATTGAATTAATTACCAATGAATTTGGCTAGCTCAATTTTTATTATAATGGGCGTTACCATACATGCAATCTCAGGGCTGAAAATTAACCGCTCTTACGAGGATATAGCCAGTGATAATATTTATTGATGATGGTAAATGAATGATCCTCTGTTTGTTATCCTCATGGGCAATTTTTAAATTACAAGACGTCATTAATTAATTAATATTATTGCGGCAAGAATTTGTTATTTTGTTATTATCATTTCTTTCTTTTTGAAATGATATAAAGATGTAATCTTTATCTTATTAATTTCCCCTACTTATGATGGCCATCTTCCATGGTTACTTTATTCTTGTTATTTTTGAAAACTGACCTAATTTAACAAATTATTCTAATAACATTCTTGGCCTTGAACAGTAAATAATTTCTCAGAGTCTTTATAGGGGTTCTCAATTTCTACACTTCTCTTTTGGTAACAAACTGCCCTCTTGGCGATTAATAGAGGAGAATTCCGTCACTAGTCGTACATTTATATTTCCAATTTTTTTTTGGGGGGGGGAGTCGCCATCAATCATTTCTTGCAATATTCCACACTTTCATTTCATCACGAAATATTTTAAAACTGTCTGATACTTTCTTTTATTAATTACCTTGTCAACAGAAATTCAATCATCTCGCCACCTAATATTCGCGTCTATTCAAAACACATTCTGTCTTTATGACCAACTTTAAAAAGCTTTTGTTGCGCACGGCATAGCATTCTACTCTCATCAAGACATGTCACGTTCTTTTCTAACATTACACTGCAAACTCGTCTTCTCATCGCTTCTCTTGTTTTTAATTCTTCTTAATTCAATGCTATTCTATTGGCATCACAGAAGCGGTTCTTTTATCTGCTTAATAATATATTGGGTAAAAATATTTTCTTCAATAGAAATATTTTTTCTAGTATTTAAAATAAATTACCCAAATGAATTTTATTTGCATTTTCCGTAATGTCTTGTCTCATTTTTGTTTATATTGTGACGTACGTCCCTGTTCGGGCGCCAGCTGTGACGTACCTGAATTGTCGGTACTTTCCACTGCAAATAAATTATAAAGGATGGGTGTCTTGCTCGTGAATGGGTCCCTTGAAGGAATCGATATAGCATTGGTAAATTAAAGTAATAAGTTCGTACAAACACAAATATAATTTATTCACAAACCAATCTGTTATACACATGATCGAATACACTAATACTTTTCGTCTTGGTACCAAGATTTGGTTTATCATAAGATTTTATCATACCTTGGGGCCCCAACAAATACCTCCGTTGTTCTGGATTATCGCTAGCGTCGGCGGCGGACGCCGACCTCCAATGCAGCTCGGCGCGTCCGGCGGTCGGTGGTGTGGGGTCGCCTCAGGCCGGCGGCAACGCGGACTCCTTGGCTTCGGCCCCGGGTATTTTAGCTTGCAGTCCCACCTAAATATTCACAACTTCTCGGCAACGTCCATCCCGTTCCCGTAATGTGCTCGAATAATGTCGCTGCACTTTCCCTCTAGTTATTGTTCACTGTTCTGATGTAACTGCGGAGCACGTGGTCACTATTCGCGCCAGTGTCGGTTTCACTACACACAGTTTTTGTATTGTTTTCACAGTACCTGATGGCACATGCGCGATTTACAGTTCTCTACGTACCAACCTCTTCCGCATTCTATTTTCCCGACCTCTAACTAGCATTTCCATAAATCTTGCATTAGCTAATATCCTACATCACTGGCCACATTTCTCCCTGTCCGTACTCAGCGGCGAACTCTTTGCAACTCCGTCCGCAATCAACGGCGAATTCTCTCCAACTGACTCGCGCTCGTAACGGCTGAATTCCCTACAACTCCTCGCTCGGCTCGTAACGGCCGAAATCGTTCCCACGATGTGCTCGCGGCGGCGGTGGCGCTGGGCCCCCCACCGCCGTTCGTCGCGCCTGCCGCATGTACCCCGCAGTTCAAATGAGCTATAATTATTCTTATGCTTAATGTTTCTAATTTGCATAAAGAAACGCTCCGTGTTTCAATATATACATTTATTTATCTATCCTTCTAATGAAACAATGTCGACATATCTTAATTATATTTTCAGAATATTCCATGAGCTATTTTTACCCTTCTCAACATGTTAATTAACTTGAAAGTATGAATGATTTTCTTTAAAATTTGAATGCCGTGTATTTTATAAAGTAGTAAAAGTATAAAACCTACAATACGCGTGAGAATTTTTTAGCTGCAAGCTCCCTTGAAAATTTGAGATGATACTATTTTTCAGGGGAAAATATCAACTTTTTAAAAAGTACGCAACCTTGATCACTTGTATTTCGAACATGCTTTTAAAATGTAGGTGGTCCGTTTTCTTGAACGCTGTATTTGAAAAAGTTATTAATGTGACTCGAGTAGAGTTGCCTACTCGAGTCATATCGTAGGACGAGGATAAGTTATTTGTATGTATGTATTTGGCACTTTGGGTCGATTGGTAACGTTGTTCCCCATCGGCGTGGTTTAATTTTTTTATTAATTAAAACAGTGACATACTATGGGGGTAGAAGAGCAATCTGGCAGGTGGATTTCAGGGCCACAGTCAGACACACAGTCTTCGTTGCGGCCAAGAGCACTTCAAGGCTCTGGCTGCGGAAGAATTTGACTTCACGAAAACTTTAAGTCGCAACGAAGCTCGCGATTGAATGACAGTGTTCCCCTCTCCCAGCTCCAGACATTCAGGAGTCCCTACATTTAAATGGGGTAATTCAGTCTTCATGGTTGTATGGGTGCCGCGCGGTGTGAGGGTCATGCTGTGTGCGGAGCATTCAGTGACCTTCGTCGTAGGCCCCGCGAGCGCCTGGGGAGAGCGGCCCGGGATGCGGTTGGCGGCTGGCGCAGGGCGGGCGCGGTTGGCGCTGGCGTTCACGTTGGCGCTGGCGCACATGCAGGCGACGCGCGCCCAGGAGGCCCTACGTGAGTATTAGTGACGTCTACAACAACGGTAAGGATTCGGTGATTAGGTCAAACTTCTTAAATGGATATTATTTTAATACTGTTTCCTCCAAGATTTTGGGTTTCGAAAATTCGCTGGGGTTCTATTAAAATTTTTGGTCTTACAGAAATTTAATTTCTGAATGTATTTCATGAAAAATGCTTATCAACTTCATGTTGAGTGTATTCCTGTCACTTATATACACGGCCCCAATGCGATCGTACGGTCTCTCGCATTTTGACAGTTATTGTAACACTATTTGAACCACATCATTGCAAGGACAGAATATAAGAACAGGAAGAATAATGAAGCGAAATTTATGCCCAGTTATTTGTCATGAAGTGTCATGGAAGTAATAATTCAGTATTACAAAAGTAAATCTCCACTTGTCTATGTAAACAAAAACATAAAACTACATTGCGAAAGTGAAATACAGTCTCTCTGAAATCGTACTGTCGTACAAAGATAAGTAAGAATTTCACGTATTTGATGTCGCTTTTCTACACCCAAAACATTTATAAAATGCAATATAGAATAAAGATAATCAAATACAAATATTTAGCTGAGGAAGTGAAAATAAATCTCCGAAAAGTCAAGAAAATCACTATTCGACCAATAATAATTTGTTACTAGAATAATTCCGCAATCTAAACAATCTTAATAAAAAATAATAGGTGCATCACAAAAATTAATACTAATATTATTGTAGTAATGATTTTAAATATTCTGTTAAGCTCTGCTAAACTATTTTCTCAGATCTGCGCTTTTTATACGGCAGGGGAAGCACTGAACCACACACCGCCGTAAAGTTTATGAACTTCTTTCATAAAACAATGCCATTTAATTTTTTTGAATTCCCGGTTCAATTTCCACATTAACAATTTCGAGAACATGCAGTGACGTTGAGGAAGATTTGAGAGAACATTTGAGGCAACATTCGGGGGAACATTTGGGGAAATATTTAACATTGGAGGAAAATTTGAGAGGGCATTTGGGGGAATAATTGGGAACATCTGCGAGAAAATGTAGCTAATATTTGGAAGAATTGATTGATTGATTACTTGTGATTCCGAGTGCGACAACTGCTAAGGTCATTAGTCCCTAGTAAAATTCGGCAGATGTGGGGAACATTTGCAAGAAAATGCGTTAATATATGGGGATGCATTTGGTAACCAGTGATAAACATGTTACGATATGGAGAAATTCTGGAATCTTGACAGAAATGTGTCGAACATGCGTGGGGTCAGATAGTGAAAATTTACAGGCCCTTAAGGTGAACATGCGAAAGCGCGTATGGTGAATATTCTAGAGAACACGAAATGAACAATAGAGTAAATATTCATTTTTATTCTTAAATTCTATTTACATTGATCACTTACGGCCTAGTTTACAAACTAGATATTTACAAACTAATCTAGATTTACTTTGTCTTACATCATAACTTCGCCCTAGATTGGATAATCTCGTTCCATAAACATCGATCTCGAAGAGTAGAAATACCGTACTGGCATGAAACGACATTATTTACTTATCTTTTCAATTCTTTATTAATTGAATTTGGGGTCGTAGGTCCTATACTCTTTTTGTTGTACGTAAAAGATATGCCCCTGTTCATTAAACACGGAAGAACAGGTTAACCAACACGAAGTCACAACATTTTAACGTAATGCAAGGCTCTTTGATTCTCCGTGAACAGCGGTTACATGGTGAAATGATGGTGCCAGTGGAGCCAAGGAAAATTCATTACATTACGCTTTCAACACAATCGTCCTGTAATGAACACGATTCTTGACATAAAACAGTACAACAATGCGTTATTTTCCTGACATATTTCGAATAAATAAAATTGTGGTTGCTTTGCGTACACCAGTGAAGCGTGCAGCCAGGAGAGCTTGCTCTTCTCACCGACGTTTTACTGGTGTGTTCAGTGGGCGGGGCCTTCAAAGTGTGCAGCCGCAGCGATCCGCAGCTGAAGCAGTGCATCCTGGACTCGCTCAACGGCGCCAGAGACAAGCTCGCCACCGGTGAGTCATCCCAAAAAATATCCGAAAGTCTCTGTTTCTCGAATGTAAGACATTCGTTGAAATAAAAATGTGCCAAAAAACGCAATTTTAGTTGAACAATTCTCGAGCGTATAACGACAGTCCTGTTTCAAACCAAAGCGCGAAGACAATCTGTCCTTACCTTCTACTTCAAAATTTAGTAACTGAAGTGTGCTTTTCCAGGAAAGCAAGATAATTCCCTAATTAATCAGCAAGGCTCGGGTCCTTTGAACATTCGAAACATGATTTATAAAATTAAGCTAACTAGATCAAAGAAGACCAGGAATTTCATTATTTGGTCAGGCGAAGCGTGTTTTACAAGAACTAGTACAATTAATGTGTACAATTTGCATGTGAGAGCCGAGGAAAATCTGCGTGTTGCACGCATGTTGTCCGCACACTTACAGAGAATTACCAAGAGTGATTCTCTGTAAATATGCTGGATGGCATTGGGAATGAATTTATCCTCGGTCCTCACTTCTTACCTGAGCCTTTAATAGGCATTCTGTATCTGAATTTTATAACTCAGGTACTCCCAATGCTTTTGCAGCTGAGGTTAATGAAAGACCGCGTTTAAGCTACCGAAGTCGAGGATCGGGATGACCTTCTTCGGTGCATTAAAAGTGTGACGGCTGAAATAAAGGTTCAACCCGGCAAAAGTGTACCTTACGCAAGAGGAGGACATTTTGAACATATGCAGAGTCCGTTACACGAGGTGGAATTCCAAAATTTGGGCTACATACGCAAATACGATAACCTATCATCAAATATAAAAAACTCCTTCCATATTCGTTAGATAAGAAGGCAATAAGAGCAAGAGGAAAAATATTTAACGTAATATAAGGACTACCCTTTTTGCAGAAAATGACCAATGAAAAATATGTTTTTTCCAAATTTTGAATAGAGTTTATTCTATTTTCTTTTACACTCATGAATAACATAGTGTATTCTATTATCGAATCCTGTATGAGCAACGAGGACTGAATCACTTTCTATTTACTTTGCTTTCGCACCCAACTTTCTATAATTATACCTTTCTCGCTACTATGATTTTTCGTTTTATATTTTTCACAGTTTTCATTCTCCATTCCAATTTGTTCCTTCTCTGCAGTTCTTAACATGGGAATTCAATGCAGGTATTCCTGAACTTGGCCTTCCCTCCCTAGAGCCACTTCGAGGAAGTGAGATTTTGGTGCACGAAGGAGAACAAGATTTCAATCTGCAGCTCGCTTGGCGCAACTATAGTTGGAGTGGGCTCTCAGATTTTGTTACTACCAAAGCTCGGTGAGTCATTGCTTTAAATATTTAACAAGGAAATATGTACTCTTCTAGTGAAAATAATTGAAAACACGAAATTTGATTTATCACGTCACAGTTTTTCGCCCACTAATTGGCTTCACTTATTACTGGGTCAACCACCAACGTATTTCCTTGCATTGTTCGTAAGTGATTGCATTGAGTTTGAAAAGTTGACTTCAATAACAGACGCGGCCCGCTTTAATGTGCTAAGGGGTTCACGTTTCACCTTTGAAGTATCTTTATTGTACTGTTTTAATTTTCTCAGAAAAAAGTACTTACGCTGAGTGCCACTGAGTGGTGTGACTGTATATTTTTTATTTTCTTTCCAGGATCCAGTTTTCTCCCCCATACATAGAATTTGTCACTACATTTAAAAACATTACCCTTGCTGGGCCTTATGAATTTGGAGGATCAATTCTTACCTTCCGAATAAACGGCAATGGAGATTCCTATCTTAATTGGGGTAAGACATCAATATTCTTGTTTTTAAAAAGTTTTTGATAGGAAAAAGATTTGATATCTCCATCGCTTTTGAAATGAAATGTGCGGCGTTTGCACAATTCACACCCGACCGAATTACGGTTTATTAACCAGGACTTGCTCCTTGGCCTCCCTGTGCCGATCGGGCGAGCCCCAGGGTTGCCAGATGAGTTGCGAGCTCTTTCCCCACCACGGCCACGGAATTTCCCCAAATAACCTCTCCAGTGAAACAAAATTACCCAACTTTGAAACGAAAAAATATTCTCCACATTATGACAAACGGCATGTAGTGTCCCTGGCGATTACATTGGCTGTCCCCTTAAATTCAAATAATTCAAATCACCCAATCATCGATTTTTAATTCGCTCGAAACCCTACACTAACTTTCTCACGTTTTTCTTTCTCTATGTCTGTCGTTTATTTTTCTCTTTGTAATAAATACAAATGAGGGAGAATAACTTCTGTTTTATTTATTCATAATAACTGAGATGATAATATATCTATCTGAACCCCGGATGAAATTTCCCTCAAAATTCCCCAACATTTTCCCGTCCATATATGTTCTATTTTCCCCCTCCATATTCTTTCCACACAACGAAACAAATCCTCAGTTTGTAGACAAAATTTCCCAATATGGCAACCCTGCGCGCACCGGCCCTTGTTGCTATATCTCTTCGTCGCAGAAATATCTCATTTTTGTTTCAATGCAGATGATTTCACGAGGCGTTTGAGACGCCTGCCCCCAAACATCTATTGGTGTGTGTGGGGTATAGGAGAGGACTCTCTGCTAGTCTATAGTCTATAAACATTTCCCTACAATACTTTGGTGGTTGTGACGCCGTTGCTCTTCTGTAATTAAACTTCGCGAACTAAAAGTAACGTATTACAGCATGAATTATAGAATGCAGTTCACTTATTCGTGAAATGCTTGCTATATGGACTAGTGTATTATAATTTGTATTGTTTGAGAGTATTTGTGTACTCCTTATGTTTGAGTTGAAGACAGAGGTGTGCGAAAGAGAGTGTGCTGAACTGCGCAGGTTCCAACGTGACCCATCGCCTGCGCCTGGAGGAGGAAGAGAGGAATGGAGAAGTCTACTGGCGAGTCAATGAGTTCTCATGGCAACAGGACATCTTTCACCTTCACAGCCACTTCAAGAACCTCTTCTGAGGGAACAAGCGACTGGGTAATCTACCTTTATAATCACATAATCACCCTCTGCTGAGAAAGATAATTGAAAAACTATAACGTAATAAAAAGCTAAATTACAGTTAATTCAATACACATATATCCAACTTTCAACTCTCTCTATTAGAAAGTGATGAAATATCCAAGAAGAGGTGCAATTAAAATCTCAAAGCTTTATTACTTTAACGCCGTTCCGGTAGTAAAATTAGTAAACTCGTACAAATAGGGTCATAGTGTCTCCTGGAGATATTGAAGAAGCGTAGCAATTATACCAACAGCCTGATGTCAGGATATTGTGATGACCATGGAAGTTGTAGCAGTTAATTTTCATGTTATTCGAACGAAGCCTGAACATCTCCGTCTGTATGAAATAGGACAGTGGCATCTTGAAAAATCGCATTCGTGAGGGAGGAATAAAATCTGTTACGTAACATGCATCCGTATTTCTAAAATAAAAACTCTTTGGCAGTCAGTGTCCTTTCAGGAAAATGAGAGGGACGCAATTCGCTATAGATATAACCTCTCAAAACATTACTGATTTCTCTCCATGTTTTGTAGTGGAAAGCAAACAGCTTATGATTCTTTCTGTGTTATTCACGCGTAATCTCCTTTTACGTGGTTTTAAACAGTGTGAAAGTTGACACATCACGGTCTTCCAGTCCTCGGGTGTTCACAATGTTTGCCCATAGATAATCGTTTCCGCCGTGGAGTGTTCTCTTGAATAGTTAACGGTTTAGACTTAGGAGGTCTAGCATGCACGTTGATCTTATGGAACTCTCGTTGCACTGTTTTTGTGAACCTAGGGCTGCCGAGATGTTTATTGAGCTCTGCATTCCCTTCCGCCGTAATAGACCGGCCGCTCTTCGCGACAAAACTTTTAAATGTTCGACAATCCCTGCTTGTCAGGAGCAATTTTCGATTACGTTTCCTCTTTTACTATGTACACGGGGCATCGCTGAAAGATAACAACATTTATGTTAGTACGCAAATGTGCGTGTGCGTTAAATGTCTTCTAATACGTTTTACACAACAATGTTCTGTGAAAAAGAGCATCAAGTTTCGAATTTACTGTGGCGTTTTAGCGACATTTTCTTAGAAACGACTCCAATTTTTTCAAAAAAATTGCCATTTATGACAAGGTTTTACTGTTATTTAATGTTCTTAAAATAATATGTCCGTTTTACTATTAGGAAATCGAAAAATTAAGAAAATTTCGAAAAAGTGTACTTAAGGCGGCAACAGATGGCAGGTAAAAAGAGTATGTGGCAAGTTCGAATAAGTAGTCGAGACCAAAGGAAGTAGACAACGAATACGGAAACGTCAATGACATTCTGTAGCACCACTAGTTACCATTATCATTCACAATTTCATCGCTGAACCTGTCGATATCACCTTATACATCGTCTTATATCATCAAAATCCTCACTTAATCATACATCTTTTCGGTTTTAATTCCATGTCAATTACTCGAAAAGTGAATGAAAATTGAATTTTCCCCATTTTTGGATCACCTCCATTTGGGGTTTTTCATTCCTCTAAAATTTCTATTTCTTGTGCTTCAAAAATGATAAAAACCGTAATGATAAAAATATTTTATTATAAAAGTTATAGAAGATTTACCTCTCACACTTATTATTTTTCTTCCATGATCATAGCGAACACAAACTCTTCCTTTCTTCTTTGTTTTGTTAATCCAGTAAGTACAGTAGGGTTAAAAGATAGGGTTATTAATTTCTTCTATTCCTTGAGTTTTTCTGTTTCTGACAAATCAATTTCAATCAATTTCATTTTCAAAATCAATCAATCAATCAATTTTCTCATCTCGTTTCTAGTTTTAAAAGCTTTCACGCTTGTCAAACTCTTGTTCCCCGTTTCTACATTCATAAACATTTTTCGTTTCCGTTTCAACTTCTTTTATATTATTACTGAAGTATTTTCTTTATAATATTTCTTACGTATTTTTTAACCTTTTCCAATAATTTTCCACAGTGAATCCAACCTCCTTGAAAATATCCAAACATATCAAATTTTTATAACACTATATATTCAATCATTCAAGTTGTATAAAAATATGGAATTAGATATTTTTTTGTGTCTTGAAAGTACTTAAAGGTTGCAACTAACTTTGGAAGTACTAATAACAGCATGGGGGGGGGGAGAATAATTCAATTTTTATTGTCTAAAAGTGAAGGTACAATTGTACCTAGATTTAAACAACCACAATTCCCTAGGATTATTTTCAGAAATCGTGTGTGTCAGGTACACCTTTTCATAGCTTATTACGACAATTAGCAAGGTTTCTATAGGTCATTACGGCGTTCATATTTACACTGCAAATACATGCAAAGAAATTATAACAGCCTTAAATAATGAGTTTTATGTTGGTATCTTCTCCCGGATTGACAACGCCCTTTTCCGGTTTATAAGTGGGCAATTTTATACTTTCCCACAATGTGCATTTCAGGTTTGAAATTATGAGCAAGTTTTTGCTGCCGAAGTGAAAGGACAGCGAAACCTGACTAAATGTTTGGAGTGCGAGGCAAGCGTTAGGTTAGAAATACTGCAGGATAGTGTCATTGAATCTCTTCTATTTCCAGCCTTCGTCGATGATCTGCCAGTGCACGTAATCTCAAACGTTCGGGTATTTGCATATTATTGCATAACATTTCGTACTAAGAATTCCAAAGAAGATGAAGAAATGCTGCGAGGGGATCTTGATACGTTATATTACTTGGCAGAAAATAATGGAATGGCCATAAATGCCTCTAAAAGCAAATCCATCACTTTTGGCAGGGGTCATAATTACAGAGAAACAAACTAATGTTTAAATAACATTATACCGAGAGCTTCCTCGTGTATATATCGATAGCTTTCTCGTGTAATATAAAAGTGAAGTTGTTTAAAATGAATAAGGTCACATACAAATTAGTACCCCTGGAGTTCTTTACTTCCAAATTTGGTGCGAATACTTTGGAACAATGGGATATAACTTTGTTATATATATTTGTATATAACAAAGTTATATCCCTGTAAGATTATCCAGTTTTAATTATCTCTGATTTGTTGGATTCATCTCCATCAAGAATAGCAGAATAATATAGGAATCAAAAAACCGACGTAGGTAAATACTCTTTTGCCAACCGGACAATAACTGATTGGAACAATTTACCTGCTGCAGTACTGGCGACTTTTCCCTCCAGTTTGCGTTGCTTCCGGAAACGCCTAGAGAATTGCGTGTGATTCCAAATAACTGTGTATGTTAGGTCTTAAACATTCTCCTTAGTATTACTTTCGTTAGTTTTTACTCAGTTGTACTTTTCGTATTATATATATATATATATATGTAACTAAAGTATAATTATATTATATATATATGTAACTAATATGTAATTCTTATCGCTGTATATGTGTTGTAAAACTCTGCCACCGAGCGAAAGCTCATTA
This sequence comes from Gryllus longicercus, assembly GCA_038098605.1. NCBI lineage: Eukaryota > Metazoa > Arthropoda > Insecta > Orthoptera > Gryllidae > Gryllus > Gryllus longicercus. Next base: position 1,017,557 of record JAZDUA010000209.1, on the reverse strand, counting down.
GCAGAAAAATAAATATTATTATTATTATTATTATTATTATTATTATTATTATTAACTATTAAATTATCAAGAAAATTCATGAAAACAAGAATAAAGAACTAAACTAAATATTCACGACAAATACAACCAGCAACACACGGTAGGATTTTTTCCACGCATCGGTAAATAACTCCTAAACGAAGCATTCTCGGGCATTAAAAACAAAAGTATGAAGAAATCAACAGTTTTCTATGAAAATACGCTCAAAATTCCGCCTTTTCAGAAACGCTCACACGCCTTTTTTTTAAAATGGTTCCCAATTTTTTTTCTTCGAACTTTTCGAACAGATACTAAAAATTGCTTTCTTAATTATGACTTAAGGTTCATATCGGAGTATTTCTTTTGTTTTTTTCTTCAAAAATTACATTATTAAATTAATTACAATTTAATTATAATAATTAATATTAAATTAAATTATTTCAAATATCATTGTTTAAACTTTGTCTCATGCCGTTAATATGCACGTTTCCAACAATTTCTGACACTAATGTATTTGTGAGTTGAAGTTCTTAAAATAACTTTAAATAAAGTTTTTCGAAAACTCAAAAATTTCTGTGAAAAAGAGCTTCAAATTTCGAATTAAATCAGTGCTTAAACGCCTGTTTTTAAAAACGGTTCCTAACTTTTCAATGAAAATTGCCATTTACTACGAGGCTTTACTGTTCTTTAATAATATTAAAATAACATTTCCGCTCTACAATTAGGAAGCCGAAAAACTAATAAAATGTCAAAAAAATGTACTTTGGGCGGCAATAGATGACAGCAGGCAAGAATATGTGGCAATTTCAAATCCGAGACCACAGGAAATAGAAAACTAATACGTGAAAGTCTGTGTCATTCTGTAGCACCACTAGTTCTCATTGTGTCTCCGTGGAATTGCCGCAGAAATGTTTTTCGCATTGTTTTTTATGTTGGTTTGTATTGTCTACTGAGAAGAAAAATTTCTACAACACATCTCAAAAATATATAATGAGAATTAGTGAGTTACTTTTTAAATGTATATTTATTTACTATTCCGTTTAAAAAGAAATTTTCTTAAAAGTGTGTGTTCTCTTTAAAACAAATTATCTTAGAAGTGAGAGAGGTTTATAAAACAACGCAAGTGCCAGAGCGACACTCAGTAATGAAACATTGCATGAAAACTAAGTATTTTTATAGAAAATGTTTTAGACAAGAGTATTTACAGATCTTCTGAATGACCACAATGGTTTGGTTGCTTTTCTGTATTATATATTTTGTAGAAATTGTGTTTTATCGAAAAACATGAACATATTTACTCATTTCCAATTTTGTTTGCACTTAAATAGTTTAATTGGAGTGAGACTTACCCAGTCTCATTAGAGATACATTTTTTCAATGCAAATTTTTAGAAAAACGTTTCGTGTTGTTTTTGAGAAAATCCCTTTTCTCTGTTACTGAAAATTGACTGAAAATATAACTAAAAAATCGGATGTGTTTGAGAATATCATGTTTTTGTATTATTAAATTGTATCTTTTTCAATCAATATACCAAAAATATTAATAGCGTGTGACATGAAAAGAGTTGTGGAAGCAATTCATTACCCTACAAATTCCTATTCCTCTATTATTGAAGTTATCGCTTGAAATAATTGAGGGCAATAGCCATTGCCAGTGCAGTGTATCTAACCGGGAGGTCCTAGAGTTCGTGTCCCAATATTGATGAATTTTGTGCCAGTAAGATATCTAGGTCGAATTCAGATACTATCAGTAAGATAATTCTATTGTCCGCCTGCTCTGATCGGTTCATTTCGGTGGTTTCCCCGATCAAATGCAGGCGAATGTCGTAGCAGTACGACGAGCCATGTGCCGAGCGCGATCTTTTCTCCCGGTTTCTTGTTCCCTCCTCTGCCGTTGCACACACACACACACACATACTTACTTTTATGCACTTCACCAACACACATGTCAAAATAACTGTCAGTAGCTTGAAGCTTATTTCGGGTAGGGAGTTGTTCCTCTGAGAAGATAACTGGATGGGGAAACTCAAGCCGGCGTGTAGTGCTACACCGGATCTCACGTTTCAAAGGGGAAGGAGCCTCGCAGAGAGAAAACATGTACTCTGCTTATGGGAGTATTTACCATAGCAGCTGACGCTACCAGAAACACAATATAATCACCCTATTTTTTAAACCCTTGGTGTTGCAGGGATATACGCCAACCAGTTCCTGAACCGCAACTGGAGGGCCTCGTACGCCTTGTATGGGCCCATAGCGAACCGCGCGTGGTCCGGCGTCATCAAGAGCCTGGTGGTGGATCCGTTCTTCGCACGGGTGTCCGTCAGCAACATGTTCGCGCCCTGACCGCCACGGGACCTCGCAAGCCAACGCCCATCCAACGCAGACATCATTCTATTCATATATAGATGCATCAGCAAGACCCATGGTTTGCCCGGTTCAAAGTGTGACTGGTGTGGATTTGATATTTGAAATTTTGAGCACAATCGCGTCCTTGCAGCCCCGCGACCGTTTATTATGATTTTTTTCTAAAATTCAGCGAAACCGCTTGAAAGTGAGCTAATATTGCGAAATGGCACGTCAACACACGCAATGTATTTGTCAAGTATCCATCTCTTGCCCTCTTATCGATTATTTTTACGCATTTCAATGAACAATACTGTTGTTATCAGCCTTCACAAGATATTTAAGTTCTAGCTAAAATCATTCAGTTTGAAAAATGTACTTCGTAGCACGTAATTATCAACGCGTTAAATAAGGTCTCTCACCAAGGTATTCCACAAACGCAAGGGCACACAATGAATTGACCATTCACAACGCAGCGTGACGGAAAAGCTTTAAGTTCTTAGTGTACCACGAAAAATGTTGAAATGAGTGACACAGAATTATTCCGAAATAAACACCAGGGGAATACAAAAAATCTTGATTTCCAACAAGATGGCGTCTTTCAATTTTTTGAAAAGGTCCGTCGCGTGGACCTCGCAGACACATTTCTTATGTAGTAACAACTAGGCTGTCTGGAAGACGCCGTGTCCTAGGCAGAGGTGCTAATGTTTCGGCTGCCATTTTGCGACCTTTGCCAGTTTGCGAAGACGTTGGTAGCTGCGGCTAGGACGCAGCGTCTCCTGAACTGCCAAGTAGTTATTGACTCCGGCCTACGCTTTCACATTGCTGAACTTCTGGGTTAAGCGTTCACTGATTTGTTCTGGTGAAAAAGAGGCAGAATTTGTGGCCGCTTAAATAAGAGAATATGGAAAGCGCACATTTGGTATAACTCTGCTTTTTGGAATCAATTTAAGTATGATTACTATAACACAATTTTATTTATATCTTTTTTACATTTTATTAATAAATAAACTACATAAATTATTTTGTTTCTTCCCATTCTTAAACTTTTCTTCCCGCCAGGCTTCGAATTGCAACCCTCAAGATTCTCATATATTTGAAAAACTATTTTCTTCAGCAGAGGAAATTAATGCTTTTTTGAGAAAAAAATATTTATTACTGATTTATTTAAATTTATTTAGCCAAAAACAGCAAACACTATATGTGACTTATGGGGGAGAAGAATGTTGTATGTAATCTCCCAATAAGCCCCATTCAGATAATACTCAAGAACATTCAATGTTTTTTAACTTTAAGAAAGTGCAATCAACATAAGGAACTAGTTGTTTTTATCTCGCATAAATCTCTACAATAACAAACAGTTGTTCTCAGATTTTACTGAAATTTTTATCTATTTTCATTAACCATTGTTAAATTACCTTTGACTTCTTCAAATACATCTGCCTACGATCTTCAACGTTACTAAAATTTCTACAACTAATTTGTCATAACTCATGGGGAACTTAATTAGCATGATATACTACAATGAAAGTCATGAGAGCACTCTCTCTTTCTTTCATTCTTTCCTCTCTCTCTCTCTCTCTCTCTCTCTCTCTCTCTCTCTCTCTCTCTCATGAATTTCACATGTATTCTTAACAAATAGCATTATAGAAACAATTTTTGGTTGTTTGTATTCAAATTTTTATAGCTATTGGTCGTAAGTCGGGCGCAACATAATTATCCTGATATAGTCTGAATCTGAATTAAATGAAAAGTTTATATTCTTAAGAAACACTGAGACAGAAACAGTTTCTTGACAGATTTTACTTAATTGTATTAATTTACTTAATTGTTGTTACAAATCACGCACAACAATTTCCAAATGATCTCAAATGAAAGCACAGGATTTCCTACAAAACACTACTTCAAAAACAATTTTTGACAGGTTTTTCTCATGTTTCTAATTACACGCCTTTGATATTTTTCTCAATTCATACGCAACATAATTATCCTGATGTAGTTCAAAGTTAATGACATGCGACAGTAGTCACATGTATTCTTGTAAGACTCAATTATAACAAACAATTTTTCAAAAGTTACTGAAATTTCTGTAATTAATTGTACCCAAAACCTGGACAACATACACTATTGTGAATACTGAAATGATAGGAATTATTGAGTGATTAATATGTAAATGAAATAATTAATCTAGTACTAATTCTAATACTTCTTGATAAACAATATTTGATCTGAACACTTTTCGAGGATTTTGTTTTCTGCCTTGTGTCATCGTATCGACTACTTGTACTCTCACATTCTCGAATATTTTGGATCTAGAGTAGGCATATGTAGACTTGGTCGTGTGAAGTCAGGGAGATGTAGTAAAATTCCAATCCTCTCAAATGTTTGATCTTGACAGTCATGGAAAAAGCCAATCTTATTGAAAATTGACGCCTTTTCAATACAAAAGGCATTACGAAATCATAAGAAGTTAAGATTAATTATTCTTGGAATGATGACAAACTCAAATTTTAACACTAGTATTCTCTGTTTCTCTATTAAATTGTGCATTTATTTCACCAACAATCGTATATCATTCAGTGAACTCCCCTTTGTGGTTAGATTTCTCTCTGATATATGGCAGTTCCTATTTTGAATGTTAATTTATATGGAGTATCCCTGAAGTATAAAGGTTCATCCTTTGTCATCCTTCCATTTCTGATCAGTGCAGCTAAACCAACAATAATTTACATTAGCAGCTAAATCAACACTATAATCATAATTCTGCATCTATTAATTCCGACAAAATTCTTTCATTAAGGGTGTGAATTACACGACTTTGATAATAATCAGCATTTCCTGTTTCAATTCGCTAATCAAAAATTGGGCATCACCGTTGTGAACACCAAGAGTTCTCAAACTGAAAGCCCTAGGGGGCCCTAGGGGGCCCTAGGGGGCACGCCGCACCTGATAAACATCAATTCTTCCAGGAATCAGTCGTAGTGCAGAGCAACGCTCAAGCAGTAAGGTCAGACCCGAAAAAACTCAGTCTCAGCAACCTTCACATAGCCAGCGCCAAAAGCGAGATTAATTCACCACCCTGCCTAATGAGTGTACCAATCAAGAACAGATTTGCCCCGTTCGGGCATCAGGTGAATGAAGATCGCGAGGATAATCTCCAACTAGCAACCAACCCTAAAGAGTCTATGAACCACAAAGAAACACCCCAAAGTTTATTCATGAAATAATAAACTATAAAGAACTCGTTAATAAGTTAAACTTGGAGACAAGAGATAAAATCATGTAGAATAATGTTAATTTAAAAACCAGTTGTGTGCTCTCATGTGTCTGGTAAGTTCTTTCCTATCATAATTTCTCCATTTTAATGTTGTATCGTAAATAGTTTTAAATTTTGTACTGTATAATTTCAACTTTTACTTTTACAGCCTGATGATGGGGACAACAATCCTCGAAACTATTGCACGATTATGAAATAAATTAATGTTACAAAAATTCGTCTATAAAAAAATATGGACCCTAACACTTTACAAAATCAAGATTAGAGATAATGGTACCACCAAAATAAAAGGAAAATCAACTAAAATTATTCTTAACTCATGAGATGTTTTCAGAAAAAAATATTCACTTTCTAGACCAAAATAAGTGCCAGTATTCCACGTTCAGAGACACATCAGTCAAAACCTTTAGTACAATAATTCGAGGAGTGCCGATTGCCTACGAAGAACGCGAAATTGATGAACTTCACAAAGTTATTATTATTATTATTATTATTATTATTATTATTATTATTATTATTATTATTATTATTATTATTATTATTATTATTATTATTATTATTATTTAGACTATACAATTCCATGCAGGGCTTAGATTTCTCAGGGAAGATTTGTGCCTTTCACTACGTGTGGCCTTGTAACATAGTTGGTTCGCAGTCTGGTTATATTCAATTTAACTAGTTCACCGAGTTAGTTCACTATTATGAATACGCTTGATATTGACACTTTCATTTAATAGCTACTTGTTTTGTGTGTTCAAAAGAACTGAAGTATGTTAAAAAGTCCAACCTAAAGATGTATTACATAGCTTTGCGATCCAAAGAAATCTACGAGATAAAAATACATTTTCAGAACTTGCATAGCCCGAAATCATGGTATGAGTAAGAGAATTTACAGATTGAAGGTTATGAAAAAGGTGCTTAAAATCACGAGGATTTACAACATTCTCAAACAAAACTGTACATCAAAAATAATCGTGCCTGTGTTCCAAATTCTCTCACAGGACCCCCACCGGGTACCTATTTGTTAACATTAATTGTTGCTTAAGAACAAACTAATTCGTTATTTTATATACCATTGTATAAAAAAATGTTATTGTCCTAAAATGTTAAAATTTTCCACATGTGTTATCTAGCAGAAGAATGGAAATGGAATTACAGTGCTGGTTATGATTAATAGTAGGTTATTGCTTTGAGTTATGTAATAATGTAAGTTATATTATTCTTCATATTGTTATTAAATCTTAAACACTTAATTAAATATTAATTACCATTTAAAAACGTGATTATCGATTTTCCATGCGAACCTTTTCTCCCCACTTGGAACACTGTGTGCTCGCCGCCCTGTCGGGCTCCGCTGTTCTCGCCTTTGCTCGGCTGCTCGGCTCGGAGCAGGTCTCTGTGACATCACATTGGTCTATTACTTCTCTATTCAAAGCTAATACACAGAACCGACTCCTAAGATTGATAAATTTCCCATGCCATTATGAGCAGTCTAAGTAAATGACAGAACAACCATTCAAAAGCTAGTTAACATCAATAGACTTTCCAGTAACAATGGAACTCAGTAATTCATTCATTGTGAGATGCAAAAGATGTCAGGACTATGGTCATAGGAATAATTAGTATACTAAAGTTCTTAAATGAGTAAAATTCGACAACTCCCATGAACAGGATAAATGCAATTTAAACCCCCCAACTTTACCCTATCTGCCTAAATTGCGTGCACCAACCTCCCTTTTTCAGTACCCCTCGATTGAACTATTGGGTAAGTGCTTCGTTTTATTTCAACTGTATTATTTCCTTTACATTTTATCCTTCTCTATATTTAGTACATTAACTCTTCTGTATATATACTTTCATATATTTTCCTAAATCCGGTAAGAAACAGTGACGATGAACCAAAATGCTTCGAAACGTGTCTTCAGGAAGATAACATTTGAATTTAGTGTTAATGTATGTTTATTGTGAAAGACTACTTCCTTTTACCCATCCATATAGGCATCAAAAAGATTTCTGCTGCAACTGATGAATTTATTTCAATGTTTAGCCATAACATACACTGTACTGAAATCGCAATAACTTCTTCCTATCTTCCTTCTTCCCCTATCTTCATTTGATAGGGTAAAAATAGAAAACTATTGGTGCTACAAAATGGAACAGACTTCGTCCTACTTGATACTTTTCTAATTTCTTTGGTTTGGGATACCTTTTTGTTATTGCCCCACCCTCTTCCTAGCTGCCATCTATCGTCGGTAGAACTGAAATATGATTTAACGAATGTTATGGTAGAGTGAAATGACGTCCTATATGGACTTTTTTTTAAACATTTGTAGCAGTTTTTGAGAAAATATTTAAGTGTTTCTGAAAATGCAAAATTTGAAGTTGTTTTTCACAGAAAACTTGAGTTTTCAAGTAAAATTATTGAAAATCATTTAAAGCACTTATACTCACAAAATCAATAATGTACACATATCGCTGCTAAAGTAAATAATAACGGGGAGAGATATTTGAAAGAAAGTACACATATGTAATTTGTTTTAAAATACAAAAGAATACATTAAATTAGCATTTATGTCATGTTATTTAGTCCATTTAGAACTGTTCGTTCCAAATATGTAAACAAAAAAATTTGGAGCAGTTTCTGAGAGAATAGCAATTGAACGATTTTGAAAATGTGAAATTTCGAGCTTATTGTAACCGAAAAGTTGAGTAACTTTCTAAGATATCATATGAAGCACATGTATTCATAAATGTAGCTATTTATTTTTTATTTCTTTTCATTTATTTTCATTAAAACAGTTTAAAAACGGTATGTGACGTGCTACGAAGAAACTTAAATTTGTGCACGTTTTCTTAATTCTGTGATCTCTCCCCAGAGCCGTATACTCGTTGATATTTCAATATACAAAGAAATGAGCATTTTTATAGCGTAAGGATTTATAACAAAATATTTTCCACGATGTAATTAAATATGTTTTTAAGTGTAACTCAGGAATAGAATTGGGCTGTTATTTCTCATCGTGCTCTTCGAGAAGGAATAATACTTCCTACCGCGATATGGAGATCCATAATGTGAATAACTACAAGTATATTTCCCACTGAATTCTAAAGGACATGCACAGAAAATGAAGTTGCATTTACGTCCAGAAACAAAACAATGGGCCATCTCAGCGTTTGCTCAACGACCAAGGAAACTGGACGAAAAACCTGATCGAGATGGGGGTCATTGATCTAGAAGCTGACGTACAATAGTTGTTACAGGTTCATTAAAATCATACAGTCCAAGTAGTAAATAATATATTAAATATTGTTAAAATTAAAATTACTTTCGTTTTCGATGTCCGGTGTAGTATCTAATTATATAGTAACAATTATGCTGCATATAATAATTTATTTAGGGCAAAGGTTTGTATCGAATTAAATCATCTGTTATTGGTCAAAGTGATGTAAAATAATGTACATGTATTGTATGTGAATTTTTTGTAGTGAGCTGTTCACACGGTCATCTGATGAATGGGATTACTACGTCACGTGTTATAGTTATAGGCATCAGCATTTGCTCAAAATATATTCTCGCCTTCAAGTAAGTGTTTCTTACTATGTATACACATCGACGGCAATGTGAATACTAATACACGAGTCAGATGTCAAAAATTACAATTGTGTAATTGTTTAAAGAAAAACAAATGAATACAGAAGACAAGGGTTTTGTCATTTTATACACTCATCTCAACACTATGATTAGTAAAAGTTCAAAGAACAAAATTTGGAGCATTTTTTGAGAAATTCTTGTTTTTGAAAATCCTATGAATAGTTTAGGTGCTAGAGTTGCTTAGAGACGGATAGACACACAGACGGATGCACGAACGTTTAAAAAAACTATACATTTCTTTAGATCAGGGGACTTTATAACGTTTGTTTCTGTTGAAGTCTCGAAAACGATTTTCCGCAGCACTACGTATGTTACGCCCTATATCTTTCCGCATACAAGAAAGTACAAACAGAAAGGTATTTATGGCAGTTTTATCTTCGAAACGTATCAGGCATCTGATCGGTGGGGCAGGCAGCAGCATAAAATACAATATTTGTAGAAGTACTATTAAACAATCAAAAAATTCCACGAACAAGTGACCAGATCAGCAATAAATCGATTTTTCCATAATCGAGGTCAACGTGTTTCATTTTCTTCGTCTAAAACAAATTGAGAAATTTCCGACTCACACTCTCTCGCACTACGCATTATTATCTTTTTTTATTTATAACAAAAAATTTACAATCTATTTTTTTACAAAATAATAAGTAAATATGATGTTGTAGAATTGTTATGACAATGATTTCCAGTGAAGGTATCCCATCGGTACTCTTCATCTACTTCTTCATACTATAACAAAAAGCAAGTATTATTTTCGGTTGGCTGCAAGTGGGATAGTTTATTAGCTGAGGGTAATGTTTCAGTTATTTGTTGAGAATCTATATGGGAGTTGTAGGGGTGAGGTTCTGGTTAGTCGATGGATATCTGCACTATTGTGTAGGATGTTGAGGGCTAGGTGGTTTGGATGGTTTTCAAGGCGCTGGAGATAGTTTGAGCTGATAAATTCTATTCTTTCCAAGACAGTGGGCATTTTTAAGTCCTTGTGCAGTGCTGCATTTGTGATGAACCATAGTGCTGCTGCGATCATTCTTAGGGTCTTGGATTGAAATCTCTGGATGATCGAGAGATTACTCTTGCTTGCTGTGCCCCAGATCTGGATGCCGTAGGTCCATATTGGGATTATGATAGCTTTATAAATCAAGAGTTTGTTTTCCAGTGATAGTTTTGAGTGGTATCCTAGTATCCAGTATAGTTTTCTTATTTGAAGTTGCAGGTGCTTTTTTTTGGCTAAGATGTGATGCTTCCATGTTAGCCGTTTGTCTAGATGTATTCCCAAGTATTTTACACTTTCCATCTGTACTATTGGATTGTTGTTGATGTGGACAGTAGGGCATTTGTTTTTTCTCAGGGTAAAGGTTATATGGACTGATTTATTTTCGTTGATTTTTATTTTCCACTTTTTGTCCCAATCCTGTAAATGTCTTGATGCGACATTAGGGTCGTTATCCGAAGCTAATATGGCCGTATCATCTGCAAAAGTGGCTATGGTTCTTTTATCTGATTTTGGTATATCAGTAGTATAGAGCTGGTATAGGATAGGGCCGAGTACACTACCTTGTGGTACTCCGGCCTTGATTGGATGAAATTCAGATAATTCATTTTGATATTTGATTTGAAAAGTGCGATGGGATAGAAAAGATCTGATAATGTTGAAGAAGGGATATGGTAGAAAATTCTTCAGTTTAAATAAGAGTCCATCGTGCCAGACTTTGTCAAACGCTTGGGCAATATCTAGAAAGGTGGCTGAACAGTATTTCTTTTCTTGGAAGAAATTCTCAATGTAGTTGGTGATTCTATTAACTTGTTCGGCGGTAGAATGCTGTTGTCTAAAACCAAATTGATGATCGGGGACTAGGTTATTGGTTGCTATGTGAGGACGTATTCTTGATAGAAGAAGTTTCTCAAATACTTTGGATAGAATAGGAAGTATACTGATGGGACGGTAGGAGAAGGGTTCATGTGGTTGTTTCCCAGGCTTGAGAAAAACTTGAATTTGGGCTACTATCCATTGCTCCGGATAGTGCCCTGTTCTTATAATACTGTAGAATAATGCAGTAATTATAGTCCTGCCTTTTCGTGGTAGTTCTTTGAGAAGAAGTGTTGTGATTAAGTCATAGCCAGGAGCTTTTTTTGTTTGATAAGGCGTTTATGGTTTTGGTAATTTCTCTGAGAGTGAAGTGCGGCATTGGAAGAGTTATTTGGTTTGGGGAGTTAAGATAATCTCTGATTTGTTGCTCTTGGTTAGTATTTATAATGGGATGAGTCTGGAATACATTTGCAAAGAATTTGGCAAAGGTAGACGCTTTCTCTGTGGGGTTTCTTGCCCAACACTTGTTTTCGTCCCTGATTGGGGGATTCGATTTGGTCGTTTTTTTAGCTTCTGTGGCTTTAAATAAAGAGTAATTGCTATCTTCTGTTGGGGTAAGGTTGGTTATGAAATCTTGAAACCTGTTGTTGTTGAATTCGTATAGGAGGCATTTTAGTTGCCTAGTTGCTCTGTTGTAGTTGGTACGGTCTTCAGGATATTTTGAAGTATGCCAGATTCTTCTTAGTCTTCTTCTCTCGGCTATTTTATTAAAAAGAACTTATGGATATTTCACGTAGCCTTGGGTGTAGTGAAGTTGCGGTGTAGCGGTCCAAGCTGCTTCTTGAATATTTTGTATTATATACTCAGTCGCTTCGTCTATGTGGTCAGCTAATTTTAGTGGTAATCGGATGTTTGTTTTCATAGATATCTGTTTTCTATACAAGTTCCAGTTAGTCTTTCTGTTCGTTAGTGACGCGGGAGAGGATTGTAGAATAATTTGTTTGCCGACTGTGATAATTATTGGAGTGTGGTCTGAGGACTGAGGTCTGAGGGCAGTTCGTGGGAAGATTCTATGATACAGTTAGTGGATAGGATTCCTTTTGTTTTGAATATATCAATTAAATCTGGAGTTTTGGTTAGGTCGGTAGGCCAGTAGGTAGGTTCTCCTGTAGAAATGGTTTCTAGCTGAAGTGAGGTAACTGCTTTCAGCAGTTCTCTCCCTCTTGGGGTGATGAGCCTGGATCCAAATTGCGTGTGTTTGGCATTGTGGTCTCCTCCCACCATGTACCTATTTCCTAGAGACTTAAAATAGGTTTCAAATCGTTGTTTGTCTATTTTGAATTTTGGAGGGCAGTAAATGGCACTGATGGTAATTGGTCCACTCCGGTCCATAATTTGTACAGTATTTGCTTGAATATCCTGTTCCTGTACAGCTTCCTGTTCGTGATGTGCTTTTTATTAATATTGCTGTGCCACCATGGGCATTGCCACTAGGGTGTTTAGTATCGTATAAAGTGTAGTTCTTCGGTTTAAAGTAGCTTCCTTCTGTGAAGTGAGATTCAGAGATGAGTAGCATGTCTATTTTGTTTTCGTTGAGAAATATTTCGATTTCTTGGCGATGATTTGCCAAGCCGTTGGCGTTCCAAGCTGCAATGCGAAGGAATTTAGGCATTAGATAGTTTGGAGACAAGCGACGTTATGAGGTTAATTAGAGAGTTTATTTGTTGACTTTGCTGCATTAGTATGTTTTCAAATCTCTCAAAGGAGTGCTGTATAATATTCATAATGGAATGGCTATCGTCGTTGTGTTGATGTCTTTCTACAGGCTTTGATCGCGCAACATCGGCTCATGTTCCTGCATTTACATGTCTGCTTCTTGAGTTTTCGCGAGAATAAGTAGTTTCAATGTTGCTGTTTTGTGTCTGCACATGCATCTCTTGTTGAAACATTCTGTGTTTACTTGAGTTGTTGTACTCTTTCCTTTTTAGTACTTCTTGGTGTACTTGGCAACCTTTGTAGTTGGCGGGATGATTGCCTTCACACAGAGCACAAGTCGGTTGACTTTGCTTTTCTTTTATACACTTATCTGGATCGTGTTCTTTTCCACATTTAACACACCTATTCGGGTATGCACAGTACGACCTGGTATGTTCATATCTCTGACAGTTTTTGCATTGTACTATCTCGCGTTTCAGGCGTGGTGGTTCGAAAGCAACAACACAATTTAACAGTCGGTTAATTTTGAACACTTCTTTGTTGTTAGGTTTGGGCTCAAGGTCTACAAAAAATAGAGGCAGAAGTGATTTAGTTAGTCTATGGCGGACATTTATAATGTTTCTAACTTTGTGGTCCTTTTCAAGAAGCGCCGCCTTGATATCATTTACATCTACCGTATGGTGTATGTGTCGCAAGACAACTCTATACGCACGTTCTTGTTTCAACTGGTATGTATAGTATACGTGACTGTTGGCAGATAAATGTTTTATTATTTCCATGTAGGTGTTTGGAGTTTTTGGCGTTATTTTAATTTTGTCTTTTGCTAGAGATTTTATTTCGGAATCTTCTGTTTTTAAGGCTTCCTTTAAAAACTTGATTATGGCTGGACATTATTCACATTTGACACGAAAATTGCAGGTACAGTGGTTTTTGGAAGGTATTTCTCATTGTTTTCTGTTGTGCCTTCTATATCAAGAGCACTGAATTGATTCTTAGTGGGAACTGTATATACACTAGTATTACTATCGCAAGACGCTGTCTTTTGCCTTACCCTTCTATTAGCATCAGGGTCGAGGATGTCCGGGTTCGGTCTTTTTGACCGAGCTGGTGTGTACATTTGCCATACATTCTGCGTCAGGTTGACGGGAGCAGATGAATCATGATCCATGCTGTTGCTGTCGCTGCCTGTTGAGTCTTCGGATGACATTTCTTGAAGTAAACAGCTTTCCGGGTGTCAGTAAAATGCAATCGCACTACATGCTACTGATCCTACCCGAAAGTACTTCGGTAATCGACTGAGTTTTACTAAAGATTGTCTTTTGTTAGGCTGATTTGAATATGAAGAGGATGAAACACCGTTATGATTTACAACTGTAACTGTTCACTTAGAGCTAGTGCGCACTGGTTATTATCGCTAGACTTTTCCTTAGCTTGGCGTCCTCGCAGGCAAGCAAGGTCAGACACTATGGAGCTGCGGGCACGATGCGCACACCACACCGGTCAGGCGAGTACTCCATTATTATCTGTGGAAAAAGGATATGCACATTTCTTTCTGCATTGCATGGGAATGCCTGTTCCTATCTCTACACAATTCATTACAGCAATTGTTTAATTACGTAACACGAGAAATTCATTGGTGCAAACTAATCTTTATTACGAGTATTAGTTTCGAAAATACGCGTGAAACCAAACTGAGAACACTTTTGGGAAATTTTGTTTAAAAATTTGGAAAAAAAATAATTTTTCGCTTCCTTCATAAATCACGTATGTGAGAAGAAATTTCGCCGAGAACTTCATTGCTGCAAACTAAACTTATATCCGAGTAATAGTTTCGCAAATACACGTAAAACAAAATTAAGCTGATATTAAGAAATTTGAAGAAAAATTTGGAAAAAAACTAATTCAATCGCTTTCTTCTCAAATTACGTGTGTGAGTAAAATACTCGACGAGAAATTCATCGGTGCAAACTAAACTTCAATCCAAGTATTAGTTTCGGAAATACACGTAAAACCAAATCGACCTGATATTCAGAAATTTAGTAAAAAAAATGGAAAAAAACTTAATTTCATCGCTCCTTTGTGAAACTACGTGTGTGAGTAAAACTCTTGACGAGAAATTCATCAGTGTAAACTAGACCACAATCCGAGTATTACATTCTGAAATACACATTAAAATATATTGAGCTGATTTTCAGAAATTTGAGGAAAAATTCGGAATAAACCTAATTTTGTCGCTTTTTTCTGAAACTAAGTGTGTGAGTATAGCTCTCGACGAGATATTCATTGGTGTTAGCTAGACCTCAATCCGAGTATTAGTTTCGGAAATACACGTAAAACAAAATTAGGCTGATATTAAGAAACTTGAAGAAGTATTTGGAAAAAAACTAATTTCATCGCTTTCTTATCAAATTACGTGTGTGAGTAAATACTCGACGAGAAATTCATTGGTGCAAACAGGACATGGTTCCAAGTATTACTTTCGGAAATACACGTTAAAATAAATTGCGCTGATTTTAAGAAATTGAAGGGAAAATTTGGGAAAAACTTAATTTCATCCCTTCTTTCTGAATCTAGGTGTGTGAGTAAAACTCTCGACGAGAAATTCATTGGTGTAAACTAGCCCTCAATCCGAGTATTAGTTTCGGAAATACACGTGAAAAAAATTGAGATGATTTTAAGAAATTTGAAAGAAAAATTGAAAAAAACTTAATTTCATATCTTCTTTCTGCAACTACTTGTGTGAGTAAAACTCTCGACGAGAAATTCATTGGTGTAAACTAGACCTCAATCCGAGTATTACTTTCGGAAATACACGTGAAAAAAAACTGAGCTGATTTTAAGAAATTTGAGGGAAAATTTAGAAAAAAACTTAATTTCATCGCTTCCTTCTGAAAGTACGTGTGTGAGTAAAGTTCTCGTCGAGAAATTGATTGGTGTAAATTAGACCTCAATCCGAGTATTACTTTCGGAAATACACGTTAAAATAAATTAAGCTGATTTTCAGAAATTTGAGGGAAAATTTGAAAAAAAACTTAATTTCATTGCTTCTTTCTGAAAGTACGTGTGTGAGTAAAACTCTCGACGAGAAATTCATTGGTGTAAACTAGACCTCAATTCGAGTATTACTTTCGGAAATACACGTTAAAAAAATGAAGCTGGTTTTTAGAATTTCGGGGAAAATTTGAAAAAAAAACTAATTTCATCGCTTCTTTCTGAAACTACGTGTGTGAGTAAAACTCTCGAAGAGAAATTGATTGGTGTAAACTAGACCTCAATCCGAGTATTAGTTTCGGCAATATACGTGAAAAAAAACTGAGCTGATTTTAAGAAATTTGAGGGAAAATTTAGAAAAAAATTAATTTCATAGCTTCCTTCTGAAACTACGTGTGTGAGTAATGTTCTCGGCGAGAAATAGATTGGTGTAAATTAGACCTCAATCCGAGTATTACTTTCGGAAATACACGTTAAAATAAATTGAGCTGATTTTCAGAAAGAGGGGAAATTTGAAAAAAACTTAATTTCATCGCTTCTTTCTGAAACTACGTGTGTGAGTAAAACTCTCGACGAAAAATTCATTGGTGTAAACTAGACCTCAATCCGAGTATTAGTTTCGGAAATACACGTGAAAAAAATTGAGATGATTTTAAGAAATTTGAAAGAAAAATTGAAAAAAATTTAATTTCATATCTTCTTTCTGCAACTACTTGTGTGAGTAAAACTCTCGACGAGAAATTCATTGGTGTAAACTAGACCTCAATCCGAGTATTACTTTCGGAAATACACGTTAAAAAAATTGAGCAAATTTTCAGAATTTGAGGGAAAATTTGGAAAAAACTTAATTTCATCGCTTCCTTCTGAAACTACGTGTGTGAGTAAAGTTCTCGGCGAGAAATTGATTGGTGTAAACTAGACCTTAATCCGAGTATTAGTTTCGGAAATACACGTCAGAGAAAATTGAGCTGATATTAAGAAATTTGAGGGAAACTTTGGAAAACACTTAATTTCATCGCTTCTTTCTGAAACTACGTGTGTGAGTAAAATTATCGATGAGAAATTCATTGGTGTAAACTAGACTTTAATCTGAGTATTAATTTTGGAAATACACGTTAAAATAAATTCAGCTGATATTAAGGGGTTTTGTGAAAAATTGAGATTAAATTAGTTACATCGCTATCTTCTGAAACTACGTGTGTGAGTAAAACTCTCGACGAGAAATTTATTGGTACAAACGAGACTTCAATCCGAGTATTAATTTTGGAAATACGCCTAAAACAATTTAAGTTGTTATTATGGAATTTGGTGATAAATTTAGAAAAAAATAATTAATCGCTTCCTCCTGAAATCACGTATGTGAGTTGAAACGATGCCGAAAATTTTATTGGGTTAAAGCGAGACTTTAATCCGAATATTAGTTTCGGAAATACACGTAAACATAAATTGAGCTGATATTAAGTGGTTTTGGGAAAAATTGAGAAAAAATTAGTTACATCGCTATCTTCTGAAACTACGCGTGTGACTAAAACGCTCGACGAGTAATTTACTGGTGCAAACGAGACTTCAATCCGAGTATTAATTTTGGAAATACGCGTAAAACAATTTAAGTTGTTATTATGGATTTTGGTGATAAATTTAGAAAAAAAAAATAATTAATCGCTTCCTCCTGAAATCACGTATGTGAGTTGAAACGATGCCAAAAATTTTATTGGGTTAAAACGAGACTTTAATCCGCGTATTAGTTTCGGAAATACACGTAAACATAAATTGAGCTGATATTAAGTGGTTTTGGGAAAAATTGAGAAAAAATTAGTTACATGGCTATCTTCTGAAACTACGTGTGTGACTAAAACGCTCGACGAGTAATTTACTGGTGCAAACGAGACTTCAATCCGAGTATAAATTTTGGAAATCCGCGTAAAACAATTTAAGTTGTTATTATGGAATTTGGTGATAAATTTAGAAAAAAATAATTAATCGCTTCCTCCTGAAATCACGTATGTGAGTTGAAACGATGCCAAAAATTTTATTGGGTTAAAACGAGACTTTAATCCCGGTATTAGTTTCGGGAATACACGTAAACATAAATTGAGCTGATATTAAGTGGTTTTGGGAAAAATTGAGAAAAAATTAGTTACATCGCTATCTTCTAAAACTACGTGTGTGAGTAAAACGCTCGACGAGAAATTTATTGGTGCAAACGAGACTTCAATCCGAGTATTAGTTTTGGAAATACGCGGAAAACAAATTAAGTTGTTATTATGGATTTTGGTGAAAAATTTAGAAAAAAAATAATTAATCCCTTCCTCCTGAAATCACGTATGTGAGTTGAAATGATACCGAAAATTTTATTGGGTTAAAACGAGACCTTAATCCAAGTATTTGTTATGGAAATACGCGTAAAACACATTGTGCTAATATTAAGAAATTTGGTGAACATTTTAGAAAAAAATTAATTTCAGCGCTTTCTTTTGAAATATCATACGTGAGTAAGGTGTATAGTGCTCTTAAGCTAATCGACTCCTTTACCTAACCACACCTCACACCTCGTAAATTCCATTTTTACATTTAAAACTGCTCGTCATGCAAGGTTCATTACGCAACTCTGTGGAACATTCCACAAGTCTCTTTAGGTATATAAGGCATGGAATATTCCAAATTTTATATAGAATTTAATGGAAATTACTTTGTATCGCAAATAAATATATGCAGTATTCTTCTTGACTTCTCGGAACGTACGCGGTGTCGGGTGAACTGTGCCAAGCTTGAACGAGCTCGCAAACGAAGAGGAAGAAAATAAGCGCTGGCGAGGTCAGTTGCCCTTTCCAACAAAAAATAAAAACTCAAAGGAAATAACGCTGCATTAAAGTAATAATTTTATTATATATGAAAATTACGCTCTAATAACTACACATGAGTCTATGTATTGTGTGAACTTGGCTGCTTTCTCTTTGTCTTCATTGATTGATCAATAAATTCATTCAATTCTTGAATAAGAACATACATCTTATTCTTGCTATCACAAGAATTTGCTGGCTTTTCCACAAATCTATGCAGAAATAAATGTGTAAGTAGGAGGGTATATGCAATAAATCAATATATGTAAGAATCATTACTGATATTGAAAGCGTGCATTTCCAGTTTCAATTTCTATCCAGGGAGCGAAGACCCAGCGAAGAGCAAACATTTGTTTCCAAATATTATTAATGCTTGTATCATTGCATTCGATTATTTGGGTTTTTTTATAATGATGGTAGAAAAAACTACTTTCATTTATAAAATAAAAGTTTGTCAGTATGTCAAAAATAAAAATAAAACATACTATAAAACTAAATATTTACTTCCCTCATCTTCAACAACTTGGCACAAACCTTATCTCAATACCTCAAACCGTTTCGACGGTATTTGATGAAGCCAACTCAGGTAGTCCACTCTATAGACAGTGCAAATTGCGGTATTGTTACCTAACCCGTACTAATGCGAGAAAGTAACTGCTGTTGTAGCAGTTGTAACTGCTGTTGTCGACTTTCTTTTAGAGATACTGAACTAACTTGCTTTTTAATAGAACACTTTACTTTTTTCCACAAATAGATACGTTTTGAGAACACAAATTCAGCAATACTCCATACTAGTTGAATGTAGCGTCGCCGACATTTTAACTCTTTTAAAAGTATTTTCATGTTTTTAAAATTAATGTCATGCATAGTTTTATTCAAATAAGTTCTTACAGTCTCTGACATTGGACATTGCAATGAATTGTAGTAGCTGATAGTGGTTTTCTCCTGTTCAAAAAATCCCAAGACCTAATGGTCTTAGATGTAACACTCAATATTACTATTCCGTACAGGGTATGAACTAGTAATATTGCAATTTCAAATTTGTAAGCTCTGTAAAGAATATTATCAGATATGACTAATACTAAATAACTAAAATTTAGGAGAGCTACATTTTTAACATTTTTTCGTGACTGTGCACAAAAATGTACACAAAATACCATCTGTAAGCTGCTCTTTAGCGTTATTTTTCAATAAGGTCATTCTCAATTACTTACGAAAATTCTGTAGCAAAATTTCCTACAACTACATTTGATTCTTCTCCGGATTTGCTTAACACTTCCATATTATTGTCCCTTTATTTTGAAGAGATTAAAATTCCACAAAATCTATTGTGTTCATTTCTACTTCTGCAATTGCTCAATTTATCGTATTTGTATGCGAATACATATAAACATTAAAAGATGATTATGTGAATAAGGTGTTAGTTAAGTTTATTAAGAATACGTTGATAGTCACATTCATTTGAAAATCGGCATTAGCTTAAGAATCTAAATTTGAGAAGTAGAACGTAAGAACGTTAATGTGGTTCACGCACAGTTCTGATTTTCTTCGTATTCACATGAAGTTATAGTTTAAGAAGTGCTAAGACAATACTGTTTTTATGTACACATATTTGAAAATTTGTTTAAAAAATACGATAATACTGATGAAAATGGAATCTGCAGATGAGTTAAGCTAGAAAAGTTATGTCAGCTAACCGGAATGAAACATATCCAATGAATTATTCCTAATTATTTGCCACTATTTGGAATTAATCGCCACATCCCTAGCGAATCCGAATGTGACCTGAGATTCTGTACACACAAAAGTTCACATTCGCGTCATGGCTCGATGGATAATTCTCAGTTAATTTACTGCTAATTAATTGCTAAGTTATTGCCTCAATTTGGAATTAATTGCCACGTACCTTCGTAGTGACAATTAGGGTGTGAGGTGGTCGCCAGCACACACAAGTTAAATTCGTGTAACCTCTACCTTAAAAAGCAACTGAAGCGCCCACAACTGTTTCTTGAGGGACAGACACTTGCCTGGAACTTTGTCGCTACTTTCTAAAACATAAAGGGCTAGTGTCTCCATTTCTTTATAAATGCCATAAATTGAGAACAATAATAAGCATACAAAAACTTAGACTTTTTTTATTACATTTAAATTTTTAAAATTTTGTTAAACAAATACTGAACTTTTAAATTTATTTGCATAGTAATAACAATGTAATTTATAAATCAAAAGAAGTCTTTTGATAGTGTGAACAGAGAGTTGCTTTGGAGAAGTCTTAAAAAAGGGGGTACCCAAATGACTTAATAGGAGTTATTAAATGTCTGTACATGGGAACCACAGTGTGCTTAGATAGAGACGGTAAGTTAACGAAGGAAATTCCCACAAAGAAAGAAGTGAGACAAGATTGCAACCCCTCGCCAAAATTTTTAATATTTATATGGACGATATGTTCAGAACATGGAAGGTACATATAGAAAAAGGAATTCATCTAGGGAAACTATTTATTTTAACTCCTTATGCTATACTGCCAACCAAGTTATCTTGCAAGATAGTGAAGACAATCTACTACGCGCGGTTCATATTTTAAATAATATTGCGAAAATATTCAATTTTAAAATGTTGACCAACAATATAAAAACAATGTCTTTTAAAAGCAAATTCCCAGTTAGAAAAAAAATTGTAATTGACTATTTAATTTCAGAATAAGTGAGAAATCTTAAGTACCTTAAATGCAATGTTACGCATGAAAAATATATGGATTTCGACGAAAAATTAAATAAGTTTAGAAATGTATGTGAAAATATTCATAGGAATTTAAAAAATAAAACACGTAAAAATACTCGTGCAAAGTTATTTTATACTGTTGCCGTTTCAGTACTTTTATATAGCAGTGAATCAAAAGTAATTTTGAAAAGAGATAAAAGTAGAATTCAGGCGGCGGAAATCAAATTTTTAAGGAGTACTCTAGGATACGAATACACCCTCCTACATAAAAAGAGGAATATGGATATAATAGATGAGTTAAATGTCACATCTGTGTTAGATAAAATACGTAATAATAAAAAGAATGGTTCGAACATTTGGAAAGGCTGCCAAATGAGAGATTGCCGGCATTAGCTCTTCAATATATTTCACAAGGAAGAAGAGAAGTAGGCAGGCCAAATAAAAAGAGGACACCAGAACAGATTGAAGCCTAATTTTTGTTGATAGAAGAAGAATTAGTAATAACAATTAACACAATACTAACATTTGCTGTTTGTGCCAAATTCTAGAACAATTTCCTTGATATCTATTATTTGATCAATGTTGCCCCCTTGTAATTATTATTCTGATTCCTCTTTAGGAATATAGGTTTTAAAGTAAAATCACATACTTTGTTCATCACAATACGCATTCATAGGTACTATACTACATGGAGTCATAACTATTATATTGGGTGTTTTGAACTTATGTTATTTCGTGTTGTGGTGAATTAAATTTTAGAATTTGACGTAAGCTCAGACAAACACTTTTAGAAATTGACAACACCAATTGGTATTACTATGTATTTTTTAAATTGTAATTTGATTTTAATTTTAATTTGGCAATTAAAAGTGCTCGCTGAAATTTTTTGTGTGCTTGCAAACTCCTTGGATGAAGTTGCATCGGCGGAAGCAAGTGAACTGTGCAGTTATGCCCTAAATGGGTTGCTATTCTGGTGTCAGTCGTAACGTCAGTCTGGTGTCAGCCTCACGCCAGGCTCATAACTTTCACAATAAAAAAACAGCAATATTCTGTTGGATTTGTGGATGACAGTGTTTCCGGTGAGATCATCGCTACACGATTCAAGATATCAATTCAGCACCAGTCCTGCAAGTTTCGTTGTAAGATATAAATGTTAGTGGTGGCGACAAAGTACAAGGGCTATTCTCTGTTTATAATCCCTACATAAGAACAGTGGTTGAGTGAAACATTTCTTCATGCGGTTTATCTCGATTAGGAGGTGAGTTTTTAAGCGACTTTATTTTGTTAGAAGTTGAACATAATAAAATGTAGAATTCATGTTTGGCCGAATAAGAACGTTCCAAAGTGCTTGTCACTTTCGTGGCAACGTCGTATTTGAAAGAATGCCAATTTTCATTTCCATTCGTGAAATATTTCGAAGCACCGAATGGGTTAACAAGATTTACGGTTATTTATTTAGTAGTTTGTTTTGTAACTTCTGTGTTTTGTGGGTGCTTGATACGTAATAAATTACCATTATTATATCTTCGATTGATTTGCAACATTTTTTACAGAAAATTAATTTCTTTTTGAGGAATTAATTGTGGTTTAAAAGTATAGAAACGCATTAATAAGTAGTTACTTGGCAACCTACAGGCGACAATTCATGGACTGAACATTTTTCTCTACTCGTGGAGACTAACAACTCTAGCTACTCTAACTAACAGTAGCACAAAAACAATGGCTTCAAAACATGGGCTTGTTGTTACTATACATTTATCATGATAATGAATTGAAACTTGCCGTAATGGTGGACAGAACAACAGATGCTAGAGAATGGAAAAGATTTTCTCGTACTGGTTAATGATTCAGGAACCGGGAGATATCAAACACAATGTTTAATTATTTACAATATTAAATGTATTTTTTAACCAGATTTGAGGAATATTTCTTAGGTAAAGCACGCAAGAGCAGAAAAGTCAGTTGTTTTAAGATTACTCACGTAAACAAAAACTCGCTGACATAAAGCCGATATTTTGAATTACACATACACATTATCCATAATTATACAAAGGGCTTGATTTCTGGTGGAACGCGACAGAACGGCGTTCCACTATCTCTGGAATCATTATTAAATTACTTAATAAATATATAACTATTTTAGATGAAAGTAGGGTTCAAGGTACACTCTTTGAGACGCGCGACAGCGGGGAGTGGTAAAGGAGAGGGATGGGAGGAGGAAGGGAGTCTCCTTAAACCCTCCCTCAAATTACGCAACGCGCTCTGATCAAAATGAACAAAACTTACGGATAGACGATTTTCGTAGCTTGCCCTTCATACCGTTTCCCCCGCCGCATTGTAATGCCAAATTACTTTCAAAGGCAACTTTTCTCGCTTCGTTCACCCGGATCCAAGTCACGGCGAGGCTCGGGCCTTCAGCCCTTGCGTTCAGTTCAGCGCTGACAGCGGTGGCGAGAGGTTGTGACCGCAGCGCTACCTTGTCAGTTCAGTCGGCGTCAAGCTGAGCACTCAGTGAGTTGCGAGTGCTCGTGAAGTGACCAGTGTTTCCGAAAGTTATTCCGCATTTTTAACCATTAGTGAAAATAGATAATAGTGAATTACCGTGCTCTGACCTCGGACAGAGCATCAAAGAAGCGATGCAGGCCGTGAACAACAGTACGCCCGACGCCATGCAACATTCGATGGAGTACCAACAGCAGCTCATCATAGAGCAGCAACATCAGCAAATACAGGCGCAGTAGCATCAACTTCAGGAACAGCACCAACAACTGGTCCAATTGCAACAGCAACTTCAGGACCTACGAACGCAAGTACAAAACAGCCAACGCTCTAGTTGGCCGCCCTTGCAACATAGTGCACCTGCCCCAACACAACAAAGTGAGCGCAAAAGACAAAAAACTGAATCTGTTTCACGATATGCTATTCCTACAGCAAACAGGTTCGAAACATTAAATACCGATACAGATGAAGACGAACTTATCAGTGCCGCGGAGACAGTGATAAAAATCCCCCTATAATTATTCACAAAGCGGAAAATTTTCAACTGTTAATAAATGACATTAAAAGTGTTGTAAAAGAAGATTTTACAACAAAAATTGAAGCAGACAGAGTGAAAGTAAAACTAAATTCAATAGAAGATTTCAGAGATCTTCGTAAATTTTGCAACGAAAACAACATTGAATACCACACGTTTCGTGACCTAAGCATAAAAACATTCTCAATTGTTATTAAGGATATTCACACACTATATAGTGAAATAGAAATCTTTCAAGAACTAGTTAAAAAATACCCTGTAATCAAAGTTACTCGCCTTCACGGAAAAGACAGAAAACCATTAACAACATGTGCTGTAGATTTAGAGGACAACAACAAGGGAAGGAGCATTCTAGCATTAGATAGATTTTTATACAGTGTTATTAGGGTATTTCCTAGAATCAATCAAAAATTACCAATTCAATGCAAGAACTGTCAGAGATTTGATCACACTCAGGCTAACTGTGGGCGCGCTCCGAGATGCGTTAGGTGTTTGGGTAACCACCATTATTCTAAATGCACGGAACCTAAAACAGAAACAAGTCGGAAATGCGTTAATTGTGGAAAAAATCACACGGCCAATTGGAAAGGATGCGAAGTATATCAGAAACTGCTTAAAAATCAAACAGAGCGGTATAATCAGAGACGACAGGCTTTTAATAACAGAGAATCCCACGAGATTAAATACCTTGACCGAAAACCAGTCCCTCAAAATCATCCACAACAAACAAACCCAACGCAACGACCTCCCATAAATCCCTGGTTTTCAAATCCTCAAAGACCTAATAACCAAGTCCCCCCGACATTGAACTCCAATCTCCCTCTACACCAAGAACAGGTAATAACTACAATCATCAACCAAGTAATAAACGCACTCATTCCACAAATACAAATATTAATATAATCAGCCCTCGATAATGGACGAAAATAAAAATCCAGAAACAAACATTCTCAACTGGAACGCGAACGGAATAAAAAGGCAAGAAAATCAATTACGACACTTTATAACAAGCCACAACATAAAAATAGCTTGTATTTCAGAAACCCACCTGTTACCTCAAATCAAGTTCTCAATACCAGGTTTTAATATCTATCGCAACGACCGTCTCTCAGCAACGGCCGCAGGAGGAGTGGCCATACTAGTGCACAAAGATATAAAACATACGTTAATCAATAGTCCTACGAGCAACGACCTAGAAACTATAGCAATAAAAACCAAAATAAATAACAAAGACACAACTATAATATCGGCGTATAAACCTCCCAATAAGCTATTCCCTAGAAAAATATATAATGAAATTTTTGGAAATAACGATAATATCATGCTAATAGGTGACCTTAATAGCAAACACTGCGATTGGGGATGCAACACAACAACCCCACAAGGGCAAAATTTACTAAATCTAGCTACCACTCTCAATTTAAGTATTATGGCTCCAATAGAACCCACCCATTACCCTTACAACAATAATATAATTCCTGACATATTAGATATCCTCATCACAAAAAATATTGATTTTCCGCTATACCAAAAAGTAATTCCTGAACTAGATTCGGATCACAATCCAATAATCATATCATTTCATCCTCTCTATCTATCATCTTATTATAAACAGCAAAAAGGTAAAATTAACTGGTTTAAATTCAGGGAAATTTTAAAAATTAACTACAAACATCCGCAAAACATTCAATCTGAAAATGACTTAGATAATGAAGTTAAACGATTAGTCAGCAACATACAAGGATCCCTCACAAATTCTACCACATATCTCAAAATAACAAACCCAATAAATAAGCAACAAATCCCAATAAAAATCATAAACCTAATCAAAAGTAAACACAATTTAAGACGCTATTGGCAAATGACACGACGACCAGACTTAAAAAGAAAATTAAACAAACTGACGAGACTAGTTAAAACTAAACTAGACCAACATAGATATGCAAGCTTTCAGACTTTTCTAAAAGAAATTCACCCGTCATCTAGGCACATGTGGTCTACCATACATAGAATAAAAAGACAAAAACAAGAATTTCCACAAATAAAACTAGGTTCACAAGTGGCAAATTCTGATTTTGAGAAAACATCTCTTATAGCTGACTACCTGGAAAAGTCGTTCAACCCAAACCCAGTCGAAAACGATCACTTTAATAAACAAGTAGAGGAATTCAATCAGAAACCACTATATACAGCTCCAATCAATATAAAGTACATATCCCCATCAGAAATTAAACAAGAAATCAAAAAATCAAAAACTAAGAAATCAGCAGGATATGACTTTATTTCTAATAAAGTTCTAAAAGAACTAAATAACAATACGATAGCAGGCATTACAGCAATATTTAACGCAGCATTAAGATTAGGATACTTTCCCAACGATTGGAAAATTGCAACAGTGCTAGCCTTCCGAAAGCCAGGAAAGAATCCAAAAGATCCAGCGAACTATAGACCAATAAGTCTACTCCCGTCATTGTCGAAACTATTAGAGAAACTGATACTAAAACGATTAATAAAATTCTTGACAAACACACATGTAATCCCAGACACGCAATTTGGATTTCGACCTAACCACTCCACAACACATCAAATATTACGGCTTACCGAATATATAGCGCAAGGATTCCATGCCAAACAACACACTATCGCAATATTCCTGGACATCACCAAAGCGTTTGACAAAATATGGCATCAAGGCCTTCTCTACAAATTAAGACAAATAGGCACTCCAGACTACTTATTCCAAATTATTAAAAGTTTCCTAAATCAAAGGATATTCCAAGTGAAAATTAACGATGCCATATCATCCTTACGCCAGATTTCAGCAGGGCTGCCCAAGGGTCCCCATTATCACCGGTATTATTCAATTTATATATATCCGATTATCCACACCTAATAGATTCGCAAATAGCGCTTTACGCTGACGACACCGCACTTTTTTCCAAGCACGGGGACGTTATGACAGCTAGGAATAACTTACAAGACGACCTTGACATATTCAATAAATGGGCAAAAAATTGGAGAATTAAAATAAATCCAGATAAAACACAGGCGAAAATTTTTACCCTAAGACATCCCCTCACCCCTCCGCAGTTAATTTTGAACAACGAAAATATTCCCTGGGCCGCAAATAATACAGCAGCGAAATATCTAGGAATGCAACTTGATACAAAATTAAACTGGAAAACACACATTTACACTACACGAACAAAAACACAAGCAAAACTTTCCCAACTTTACGCACTAATTAACAAAAAATCCTCCCTTAAAATAGAGACCGGAATGTTAATTTACAAGTCAATAATTCGACCAACTATGACTTATGCATGCCCAATATGGGGAAATGCAGCAAAAACTAATTTAAACCTGTTGCAAACTGTACAAAATAAAGCGCTAAGAACTATAATTAAAGCGCCATGGTTTATTTCGAACAAGCAAATCCACCACGAACTGCAAATTCCGACAATAAAAGAACACATTACCAAATTGTCCGAAGAATTTTTCACATCACTCCCCTCATCTCCCAGCACCTCCATTTTCAACCTTGGACGCACAGCAGAACCGAACTTACGAATCAACTCACGCTTCCCTAAAGACAGATTCAGACCACCATAAAATAGCAGAAAATGGGCCTCAAATAATATAACCTTCATCGAACAATCTTATCAACGTCATTCTCTGTACTCTCAATCTACTGCCGTAATAATTTAAATTAATAATAATAATAACAACCAAAAACATTTAACGCATCCGTCTAGGGCGCCCACAGTTAGGAAATAAACCAAAAGTTATATATGATTGTATTCACATCCCTGAAAAACATGTATGTTGAACAGATAGACAATAAATTAAAAAAAAATAAAAAAAAGCCCTTGCGTTCGCTATAAACATCCTTGAGTCTATCCACTGCATAATCACCAATTCACTTTTACAAGGAAGCACTTTTCTAGAATACCTCCAGAATTCAAACAGCGCAGTTGCAAACACATTATGAATAAAGAACACTACAAGCTTTGTTTATCTCACATCACCACGATCGCAGCATTATTTCTTAATGGAGCTCCGAAAAAAAAACAGGGTGAAATTGCTTCCCCTAACTTATGACGTCACGTTCGTGACCAATTAGGAACCCTTCGTTCCCTCCACTGTAGAATTCCCCCTCGCCGGTGCGGCGCGAAGTGCTGTTTTAAACGACTTCCTTAAGTTGTACTGTATACTTGGCCTCAAGCTTTAAGAAAAAAGTTTGGAGCATTTTTGTTGAAAATTTTGAAAAAGATGTCGAGGCTTTAATGTAAAGTTTCCCCTCCCCTAATTAAAACATCAATTTCAAAATTAAGGATCGCAACATCTGCCAGATCGGAAAACGAAAATCAATTTTGGCGAAAATACTGTTTACGGTTTAGCCACTAGCATTGTTCATAGACTGGCAGACGGACGTCTTGCTGCCGATCAATTTTTCGTTATCAAAAGAACCCTCAACATATGGATTCTGAGTACACAAGGTGTTAGAATAAGTAATGTACTGAACATGGGGACATAATTTATCCACATTTTCTTAACCAGGGCCCGGCAATAAAAGTTTTTGTGTTCAAAATTTGTCTTTTTTTTCGCAGCATTATACTTTATCTGTACAGCGTAACCAGTAGCGAGAAAGTAAAAATCTATTTTCAATATTGTAGTTGGAGAAGACACGAAAAAAAATTAAACTTTTGAAATTTTAAAACCATCAGGGATTTTAGGGAATTGAGACCTACACCATTTTTTAAAGCGTCCTTTAGTTACTGTTTAATGATTCCTGTGAATATTACACTATCGGGGACCATCAACAATTTACGAAATGGTATAATCGTTTTGAATAAGGTGTTTCTTTCGTCAATACATGAAAAATAAACCTGCAAAAGAATGGTTTAAAAATATTTGCAATCACAGACGCTCACCTTTTTTATTATGAGCCCGTTACGGCCTTTAACGGCTAGGGCCTCCTGGTTACCTTGGGAAGTTTTGCACGGGTTTGTGCCCGTGCAGTGTGGTTGTTTATGCAGATACTTGCCTTTGCTACGAACTAAAAATGGAAGTATATCTGGCGAAACATTCAAACCAAGATAATTCGCCAGCAACAGTTGTAAAACGTTTAGTGACGTCAATATCAGACCCAGAGAGCAATGTCACGACAGATAATTGGTACATTCCGTTCTCTTTAGCTGCCAAACTGAAAGATCAACACAATCTTACAGTTGTCTATACTCTTCGGAGGTACAAGTAAGAGATACCTGAATTATTCTATCACATAACGCAGAGGTCTATAACTAGAAGAAGTTTTGGTTGAGAAAACATAGATATGACCTTGGTTGAAATTGTCCGAAAAAGAACTAAGTCGTTCTGTTGGTTCAACAATGCATCTCTCCGATAAAATCGATAAAGAGTCTGGAGAAGCTGAAAAGCCATATAATCTTACATTTTACAACTCTACAAAAGGAGATTTTATACGTTGGATGTGATGAAAGTTACATATTCTTTTGCACGTCAGATAAGGCGTTGGCCATTAGCTTTGTTTTTGCCCTGATGAATGTTGGGAATCAATAGCTATATTATTTACCTTGCCAACACTTAAACTAAAATTACTAGACGTCAGTATCTGAAAATGCAGGCCAAAGAGTTCCTGGCTGACACTGCTGCTTGTTGCTGCATCCAAACTCCCATGTGAGCTACGATCAAAAATATATCAACTGGCAGATATCTCTGAGCCATCGTATGTCCCAAAATTACAAGCTGCGAGTAATATCTCAACGGCTGGAATATGTGCTTTCTGTTAGTGATAAAATATCGTCAAACCACAATCAGATGTTACAAATGCAGTCGTTTCATTTGTAAATCAGAGCGTTGCATTAGTTCCTGCAAACAATGCATTTTAAAACAGAATACACAGGAAAAATAATAAAGATAATCTATAAAGATAAAATTTATAATGTTTCAAAAAACTCCCTAAAATAATAATATTGTTATGTTTATAATTTTTACGTAAACTGAACAATAGATTAATAAACCTTACATTAAAAATGTACCAATTGAAACATTTTTGACTAATTGTGTTTTGTTTGCGTTAAATTTCTGAGCCCGATGGTGTTGGGCCAAGAAGAGAGAACATATTCTACAAAACATTATCCTCAGAAGTAGTTTTCCTCCGTAACGCGAATATATAAAGTATATAGATTCATGCGTCTAAAGAAGGATTAAGATTACTACCAAGGATGATTTTAATAAATTGTTTTTGCCGTTTTTTGTATCGTGACTTTTTCAAGATAAATGAACCAATCAAATATCTATTCTTATGTAACAAATTGAATTTCAAAATACTACAACGATGAGAACGCTACTTTGCACGAACATCACACGTGTAGCGGAAACGCACATCATGGCTGCAATGACCCGCTGCACCGACCCTGCAAGGTCGTCTTGCGTCGGTGTCGAGTTCCATTTCAAGGATGGCTTTTTTTAGTGAATTTGTCGTGTGTAGGTTCACTAGAAACAAAGAACGCATGCAATAGAACAAGGCTTCTCACACGAGGTGGAGAATTTGTACGCTCCGTTTCACACTGGCACACTGGCATGTCACTGAAATAGAATTTTGAAAGTAACAGGGTCTTGATAAAATGTTATCTTTATAAATTGAACTAAAAGTAATTTTGTTCATGTCATAAAATTAAAGTTTCTTGGTAAATTGTCAAACGAAAATATCAATTTTTGACGAGTTTAACGAATGTTTAGCTTTTCAAAATATTTAATTATTTTTCAGGAAAATTTGTTGTTTTTTAGAACAGGATAAATATGATATTTTGATATTGAAATGAAATGTAAACTAGCTTGAAATAGTACACAATGTACCAGAATAGATAGGAACTAAATCCTAGCGTCGCTACCTTAGATTATTCAAATTCTGGTCCGCACGGGGGGGAAACACTTTTGAAGATGTTAGAAATAAATCCATCAACCGATGTCGTAAAGGCTTTTATACTTAAGTGATTCAAAATGAGCAATAGTCCACAGAACATTTTTACGCAATAATGAATTCACGAAAAACTATTATTAACAAGACACGGAGCAGTTCGGATCAACAAAATATTTCCCTTTGAAGGGGAAAATCAGTATCAAGGTCTTTTTCAAAACGTTGATATACCTTTTGATATTAATTGCAAGTGCTAAATTGTTCTGTATTTTTAATTTGGATGTCCTGACAAAGCTGGAATTTTTCCAAAGAAAGTCCACCTTAAATCTTTGTCATAAAAATATGAATATGTGAATTAACTTTTTTCATTGACGGTGAAGGGGAAAGATAGAATTCACAGATTTTTATCATATTGGCAGACTAAATTTTAACAAATATCATGGACTAAATAAATAAACTGAAGGGGCAAGAAAATAAAAATAGTAATTCTCATCTTCCATTGGGGTAATTTCTTTCGAAGATAGAGAATGAAGCAGACCTGAAATACGAAGCTACTTGACAAATGATGAAGTTAATTTGGTTGGAATTGCACCATCGCAAGCAAGAAGAGGTCTCAATGAGCTTGAATAAAAAAAGCTATGCAGAGCTTTAGGCATGGTGATGGTCTTTCAGCCACAGTTGCAATAACTGTAGATGCCTTTATAGATGCCAGGTTCATCACTTTTGTAGCAAAGACACTTGCGGTAAACCATAATAAATAGCTAAACCCTCCTAAAGTCAGAAATGTAACTCTGAGAGAGGAGTGAAATCAAGTGCTGCATCTTGCGGGAAGCGGAAATCGTAACAACATGCAATTAAAATTCATTGACGATTCATACCTGACTTGGAGGATTAAATATGTTAGTTGCTTGTTGATACAGTATACACGGAGTTTCTCACAAAATTTCTCATAAAGTTTTGTTGATTTTGTCATCTTTTTTACAGAAATTTGTTGTTTTAACATAATTTCTACATTTACATGCAAGCGGGAGGTCCCGACGGTGGCATGGTTTTTGAGACAGCTATGTCGAATTCAGCCGCTTTCGAGAATTCTAGCGGTAGATTCGTAAGCTTCCGCGTACTTTGTTATTATTGTTACGACTTGACTTTACGATACTTGGCTGTCTGGGATGAGCCACGTCACAGTCGGTCGAGATGATTCGGCCTTCATGTAGTGCTCTTCTTCAGAAGAAGGCCACAACATAATGGCCGAAAAGTCAGCTCGACCGACTATGACGCGGCTCACCCCGGACAGCCAAGTATCTGAGAATTCTAGCGGTCGGCTGCTCGATCGGTAGTTTTTCGTGGTTTCTCCGATCAACACCAGGCGAATGCCGGATCAGTACCCTAACAAACGGACCGTGGACCACTTCCCTTCCTCTTCCGTGTTGTATGCTTACCTCTTACTTACACGCACACTCTTATACTATCACGCTTTTCGTGAGACCAGTCTTGATCTTAGAACTTGTCCCAGCTGGGGCGCTGTCCCGCTGGTGGGAGATACCTAGTTGGAGAGTATCCCCGCAAGCCAAAATGGATTGGCGCTTGATCACGCCAGCCAGCAGGAGATCACCGCCACCTCCTACGACAAAATATGCACTACACTTACGAGACGAATGGTCTTTAGCAGGTGACGCGACCGGACTCGCTAATCTATCAATCAATCGATTATGTTTGCATTAACAAATGGATTTATGAACTAAATTGGCACGATCTTAAGGTCGTGGCTCCATTCTCAGCACCTTAAAAACACGGTCCGCGCGCGACCGTTTCTACTTAGTAATTTATAAAACTGATTGTTAAATTTACTACGTACCCTTGAAAAAACAAATAGAAAGATGTTTGGGAGATTTTTTTACTTATTTGAGGTCACTATCCAACTACTTAGGTCATATAACAACCGCTGTAATAAACATGGTGGTTACGATAGTGGAACTCGTATACGAGCACACCCAAACGGACGGGACTCGAACTCGCGACTCTTGAGGCACGAGGCGGTTACAGCTCTTCAGCCTTATTAAATCTAGACCAAATTTTGGGTGATTATTTCATCATCTAGAGGGTTGCCATCTTATGGGAGGAATACGAACGTAACAACCTGGCAACAATGACGTGCCCGCTGGGGCGCGAGGCTTGCCAGACGGGCAAGCAGCTCCCGCGGCCACATTTTTTTTCGCGCCTTCAGGTGGTATGCTGTCGCCTTCGTCGCTGTGCAAGCGCATTACGCGGAACTGCAGCGTCATTCGCACGCAGCGGAGCGAACCGAGGCCTTCTCCTGCCGGATGTTCGGTCGCTCAGGTTTTGCTGCGTATCGCGACCGGTTCAAAGAGCGCCTGCGACTCTTTCCAATGCGTAACACAAGTACGTAATACTCACACATTTAATTAATTCAAATTCTCGTCTACTCAGGGTCTCGGCGTCTCCCAGTTGTCTAAAGTGACGTGTTCACGTAATGGGCATCCCACGTACGTTCTAGATTTAGATTTATTAATAATTCTGCAATTAAGTGTGAGAACTTGGTGCTAGAATACACTAACTTAACATTACAGAACTTAACAACTATACAAACTCTACACACGTTACAAATCTCATGAACATTTCACCGTGCAATCTTTCATAGAACTCCACTTCACCAAACTTCACTTCACCACACTTCACCGCACTGCGATACAGCGAGCTGTAATGTCTTTCTTACTCACTCGTTTCACTCAGTTGCACAACGTCACTGCACTTCACGCCACTGCACTGCACATAATAATAATAATAATAATAATAATAATAATAATAATAATAATAATAATAATGTTAATAATGATAATAATAACAATAATAATAATGCTAATAATGATAATAACATTAATAATACTAACAATAATAATAATACTTAATTACAAAGAAGACATAGGTAATTGCACTGAATTTTATTAAATATATTTATAACATATCCACATTCAAGAAACTAATTTATTTTTAAATTTGCTCAGGCTTTGAGGAAAGGGATCGAAGATTGTCACTGGCAAACTGTTCCAGTCCCTAATAGTGCGATTCGCGAATGAATATTTCCCAACGTCCGTTTTCTGAATTCTTGTCTGAATTTTGTGCATGTGATCCGCTCTGCCGAAATATGTAGGTTTCCCTAATCGACTTTGAATTTCTTTCCACGCTCGAAGGCCTGTGTACGCTTTATACATTGCATAGAGACGTGACTTTAATCTTCTCCTTTCGAGTGACTCCCATACCCCTTTATTCTTGATACCCTGAAAGTAAATTTTGATGCTCTACGCTGGACTTTTTCTAGATTTCTTTGTTGCAAAATTCTGTATGGGTCCCAACATACCTCGCCATATTCTAATATAGGTCGCACTAATGACATATATGCTAGTTCTTTGGCTCTCACTGTACTCTTTTTCAGTATCCGCATAACAAAATGTAAAGATTTCCAGGCTTTCCCTACAACGAAATTGACTTGATTTTCCCATCTCAATTTACTGTCTAGCTGTATTCCTAAGTATTTGCAAGACGTGACTCGAGGTATAACATTATTGTTCAGTTTGTACGCAGATTCATTGTAACTTCGACCCCTACCAAACGTGATGGACTTGCTCTTTGAACTGTTTATTTCCATGCCGTTTGTTACTGCCCAGATATGTAATTTGTCTAAGTCTCGCTGCAAAATATCCTCGTCTTTCTCCGAGTTGATAATCCTATAGATTACGCAGTCATCTGCAAAGTGTCGTACATTTGAAGCTAAATTAGTCGGCAATTCATTCACGAAGGCCAGAAACATGAGTGGTCCGATTACACTTCCTTGTGGAATTCCTGACGTGACGCTTCTCGAGGTTGATAAGTAACTACCGATTCGAACTTTCTGCTTCCTGTTTCGGAGTAGTTCGTTTATCCACGCTACTACTCTAGTGTCTATACCCGAATCTATTAATTTCTTTATAAGACGATCGTGTGGAACAACATCAAAAGCTTTGGAAAAATCTATTACTATCGCGTCGACCCTTTTCCCTTCATCAACTACGTCGGCTAGGTCCTGTAGAAGTGAGACTAGCTGACTTTCGCATGAGAAACCATTTCTGAAACCGTGCTGACCCTGATAAAGCCACTCCCTGCCCTCCCATTCTTTCCTAATATAGCTTGAAATTAGATGTTCCATAAGTTTGCATACGACTAATGTAAGGCTTACCGGCCTAGAGTTACTAATTATTGTCTTGTCGCCACTTTTAAAAATAGGTACTACGAGAGCCAGCTTCCAATCTTTCGGTACGCAAGCGTTGTTTATTGATACATTAAATAACCTAATTAAATAAGGTAGAATTGCCTCTCCGCCTAATTTAATGATGTCCGTGGAAATACCATCAGGACCTCGTGATTTTCCTCTCTTCATTAATTTTATTCTTTCCCGCAAAGTATTTACATCAATATGAAAAATACATCTATCTACCAGCGTTGGTATCTGAATACTGTTAGATTTCTGCTTGAAAACCGAGCTGAATTTCGAAATAAGGTCATATGATTTTCACTACGGTGTCTGTTGTTAAATGCTTCTCTGGTTTTTCTTTTCAATCGCCTAATCTTTGCATTATAATATTCCGGATCGCTGTTACTTTTTAACAATTTACTGGGTACAAAAGCCTGCTCAGCATTTACTAAAATATTTTTGAACTCTCCCCATATTTCATCGATTCCTCCTCCTATTCTAAGAAACCCGCCATATCGTTCTCTTAAGTAATTTTGAAACCCTTGTACATTCGCTTTCTTGTATTACTTCACTAGAATACCGGTGGTAATACTTTTCTTTGAAATATTTAAATGTAAATCGACTAAAACGGCTTTATAGTCACTTATGCCTTCTAAAACGTCGCACGACAAGAATAAATCTTTCGGTCTAATTAGGCAGATATCCAGAATCGCATCCTGACGTGTCGGCCTGTCTACTACCTGCTCTAATCCGCTGTCCCAGACAAGTCGGTTGACTAGTTGTTGGACTTTCCCTTCGCAAACAATCCCCTTCCAATTTGCGTCTGGGAGATTTAAGTCTCCAGCAATAACTACATGACGGTTATTTATATTTTTTGTTCTCTCGTAGAGAGCGCCTAAAATTTCATAGCTGTTGCCCGGTGGACGATAGCAAGCAATAATTTCTAAGATACTTCCTGAACAGAAAATTTCTACACCCGTCATTTCAAATTCTTTATCAACCCAATTTGATCTGATATTAAATGTGTTTTTCACGCATATAAATACACCACCGCCTCTAGTTTCGCGATCTCTCCTAAACGTAATGTAGTCTGAACGAAAAATTTCCGGGTTTGCTACCGCGTTCGAAAGCCAAGACTCTGTTCCTATTATGACATCAGGATCACATGCTTCAATTAAATTCCAAAATTCGGATTCCTTATTCATGATACTACGACAGTTCACCTGCAACAATCTAGCGAAGCCTCTCCTCACCTGAATGTCAGTGTTTGGGACCCGTGCATCCATCCTTGATTCCTGTGCCGCGGTCACGGCCATCTCCTCCCCCGCTGCAGTCACACGCGTTGTCTCCGTCACCTCCCCCGCAGCAGTCAGATGCGTCACCTCCGTCACCTCCCCCGCAGCAGTCAGATGCGTCGCCTCCGTCACTTCCCCCGCAGCAGTCACCAAATGCATCGCTCCCTTTTTAGCAGCCTTCACTGCCCTTGGCGACATCATTGCCTCTTCCTCCAGTCGTCACTTTCCAAGTAAATACGACCGTATTACTTGGTCGTGAAGACATCCCAGCTTCCACGCACCTCGGAAGTTGAGATGAAGGCCGTCCCGTCCTAGGTCTTCGTGCCCGAGCCAGTGATTTGGATCAACGAACAGGCCATCAAATTTCTCACAAGCCCATAATAATCCACAATTCACGTTCCGCGTTCTACTAATGTGGACATCATTACGGCGCATAACTCCGGAAACAATGACCCTTGCATTTTTAAATTTAGCTCGGATGACATGCCCTAGTTCGACATATTGTTTAATTGTGTCGTAAACAGGTTGCCGTTTCCGCGTATTGGTTCCTACATGAACTAGAATCACTTCTGCCTGTTCATTTGGTTCGGATTTTTTCACAACCGAAGTCATTTGCGCAATATCTACTCCGGGAAAGAAAGACACGTCGGCACCTTTTTTTTTTCAATACGCCGCCGCTGTGCCGCAGCATCGAGTCTCCTAGCACCTTCACCTTACTATATGGCGCACCTGGCTGAAGAGACTCGCTCCTATTTGGCTGCTCGTTCCTCTTCTCTTTTTCTTGTGGGACGCGAACATTTTGCTCCTCCTTTCCTTTGCTGACGTCTTCTAAGTCCCTGATTCTTAACGTCAGTTCTCCAATATGACTGTGGGCCTGTGCCAAATCCGCTTCCAATCTTCTAATTCTTCGCTCGTTCCTATCACATTTGGAGCACGTCACCTCTGCCTCCTGTACACCGGGACCAGGATTTTGCTCCTCTCCTCCAAGGAGAGTGGAGGAGGACAAGGAGAGTGGCCAAAACAGCTGCACAAAGTAGAACCACGCCGCCTCCTTCCCACAAGCCCGAGAACGCCCCTTGCGCCGAAGCCACCCGACCGGGACGGGCACGCGAAGCCTATGCCCCAACGCGCGCTCGGTATACAGCAAGATCCACGCCCATTACCTTTCACTTCGTGGAGCTCCTCGAAAGACGTCCGCACGCGGCGACTACCTGCGAGCGACTTCTACTAATTTTTCTGGAATAAATTTCAAAGAAAATTATGATTGGAGAAAATATCCTCTCAAAAATAAATATGGGGTTGAAATATGTATTGTAAGTTTAAACGATATTATTATTGATTTGAACCAAAAACAGTATTGATAAAAACACAATTAAAACTAAACAGATTTAACATCTAGTATCTTCTTAGACTTCCGATAGTAATGAAATTAATATGTACATACAAAAAATAATTAAATTCATTAATACAATAACTTTAAAGAACATGAAAATAGATTCACTGAGAAATAACTAAAATGTCACGCACTATAAAATTCATATAAAGAATTTATTTTACAATGTCGTTCTTCCCAAAAGTTCATATAGATCAGACGGAATTTTATTGAAAATACTTGTTCACAGCTTTTAAATGTCTTAATTTTCATTAACTTCGCTTTATATCTTCTGTTTATTCCTTCTTGTTCTCTTGAATCCTTTTATTGTGTTAAACGTCGTCAATTTTTGTAGAGATAGAATATTTTCATCACCATTCATCATTATCCTATTTAAATCTTCTCCTCTCGGAGCTTTGGTTATGTCCAATAATTATTTTGTAGTAGGCACTGATTATATATCAGAATGGATGCACTACAATACGTGAATCCCCCCCCTCAATAATTTCTAAACGGTCCAGTATTTCGAAAACCAGTTTTTGCTCAAATGCACTGAATTGTGAGAAAAAGTAATAGGGCTATTGTTATTTATTAAATGCACATTGCGTATAAAATGCATATTATTTAAAAAACGAGTTAAGATAATACAGTTACAAAACACTCGTTTTTTATTATCTCAATGATGCCAACCTCTTCAACACGCTATTGAACATTGTTGAGCGAAAATTCGTGAACTCTTTGAAAATGTTTGATGACCGTAGTTGGAAAAACGACATCCAAGCTTTGATTACGATGGAATGCGGAGATTTTGGACTACATCCATGTATTGTATTTTTATTCTTAGACAATGACGTGTGACCATTCGTTTAATTCACACTTCAACGTCTCAACGAATAATGCAGTATGTCTAATTTGTCTGAAATAAACATGCAAAAATACGTGTGTGATGATAGAGAGTTTCCTCGGTGTTTCTACGACAGTGTAACATACTACTGTATAATTTTTCCTTTCAGTAATCAGTCATCCAAAACTAAAATATTTATCCGAATGCCCTCCATCCTCAATAATGGAAGGGGTCGGTTGAACATTGCCTATACTTTTGGTTAGCCAGGGATAGAAAAGTTTACAATTAGACGTGATTTATTTTATCTAAACACCTCGGGCTGTTTTCTACGTTTTTCTTTCTTCCGGGTTCAAGGGAAGACGACTTCGACTATTCACGTCACGCCACTACCCACTATATCCCTTATGGGGACACACATTGACCCTTCTACACTAGGCACAATTGCGAGCTCCTCGGTCTGTGGCCAGCAGACTCGTAAGGCATTCTGCGACAACACGCATACATACATCAAGAAAAGGGAAAAACGACTGTGGATACGGCGGGACTCGAACCTGCGATACTTCCGACAGAGGCGCAGAGTCGGCACACGCTCTAGCCACCCCAGCCATCCAGGTCGGAGGCTCAGGCCTACCGGTGATATCCCTGTCTCGCTGATATGGGTTAAGGGGGTACGTGTAGTTAGGACGTAGACATCCCCACGCCGTAAACCGGTCTTCTCAACCTGAGAAGTGAATTTTCTCATCGTCACACCATACTCTGCATCACACAGCAACATATTCAGGGAGATTCAAACGAAAACGCACACTATAATCTTGGGTTCGTAGGCTTGCGCGGCCGGAGTCAATGTATTCTTGGCTATCCGGGATGAGCCCCGTCTCAGTTAATTGGACTGACGTTTCGGCCATCTTGCTGTGGCCTTCTTCAGAGCTATACTGCTGATAGTTGAAGCAGTATAGGTCTGAAGAAGGCCACAGCAAGATGGCCGAAACGTCAGTCCAATTAACTGAGACGCGGCTCATCCCGGATAGCCAAGAATACACACTATAATCTTGCCTCACCGGGAATTGAACCCGGGGCCGCATGACGGAAAACGAGCACGCTGACCAAGAACTGGCCACGAGACGCTGCTTTATACATACATAGAGTAATTCAATAAATCCGTTTGTTCAGCATTTCGATCATGGTTGTTTTACGAGGCATTCTAAGGTCTTTGGTTTGGATGTATGAAAAGGGGGTTAGCACCCCTTCAATTGCTTCGGAAACTCGGCACACTACCGCAGTTACATAAACGAACTCTTCTCATACCTCTCTCCGGG
This sequence comes from Gryllus longicercus, assembly GCA_038098605.1. Taxonomy (NCBI): domain Eukaryota; kingdom Metazoa; phylum Arthropoda; class Insecta; order Orthoptera; family Gryllidae; genus Gryllus; species Gryllus longicercus. Next base: position 977,146 of record JAZDUA010000209.1, on the reverse strand, counting down.
AGGTCTCTTTGGAGAGTGGCTTTCTTGTGGCATGCGAGCGGGCGCGTGGGGGGGGGAGGGGGAGGACAAGGACGAGGATGAGGATGAGGCCGGAGAGGTAGGTGAAGCTCTGCCGGGCTACTCGCAGTCACTCGTCACCATGCTTGCCTCTGCGCGCTGCCTGCTCCTGGGCCTAGGGCTGGTGTTCGGGGTGGGGCTGGCGCCCCCGGCCGGCCAGGCTGCCCACACCTCGGAACGTGAGTACAGCTCTTAGACTTTCATGCAGGATTAACCCTCGAACCGTATATCGTTGACGCGCTGCCTCGTGATCGCTTTTTGATCACGAGGAGTGAATTTAGTAAGAAAAATAACGTCAAGGAATGCGGGCATTTCCAAAATATCAATGAAATGCGTCGTTCGTTTAGGCTAATTTTCCCATACTACGTTCACTTCACTTGGCCGTTTTTGCAGGCGCAATTACGATATTTTTACTTTCTCACTACCGCTTAAGCAGTAGAAGGAATATAATTTTCTTCCTTATTTTCTTCTTCTTCTTCTTCTTCTTATTATTATTATTATTATTATTATTATTATTATTATTATTATTATTATTATTATTATTATTATTATTATACACTTCACGGGTTAGGTTTACGCCTGTTCCGTCTCCACTATATCTTTCCATCTTTCCTTGGATCTTCCCATTTCTCTTTTCTCTCTGTTTGTAAGCATTTACTAATCTTGGCAATCTTGTTTCTTCCACTCTTTCTAAGTGCTGCTGCCACTTCTTCCTCTTCATTTCCATTATATTATTTATGCTATTCACGTTCAATTCTCGCCTGATTTCTTCATTTTATATCTGGTCTCCTAATATGCGCCTTTTGTTCTTCGAAGGAACCTCATCTCTGTGCTCTGAATTTTGCTTTCTCTTTTCTGCGTTAGAACCCAGCACTCACTGCCATAAACCAATATTGGGAGAGCCACTGTTTTATAAAATTTTATTCTAGTATCTTTTCGGGTGTTGTTTTTAAGAGTTTGTCCCACAGATGGATTGAAATCATGCTAATTTATCAATGTATTTTTGTCCTTCTGTGTCACATCCTAGGTAATTAACATTTAAAACTTGTTCTAGGCTTACATTGTCTAGAATTATTTTTGAACGGATAATATATTTTCCCCAAAACGCGAATATTTTGGATTTTTTTTTGAGATGGTAAGTTTGTAAGAGCTCTATAGCTCATTGAAGTGGTGCAGTATATATTCTAGATCGTTTTAAGTCTTTTGAATTATGACCGCATCATCTGCATAAACGAGAAGGTTTAAAATATTTTCCTAGTCAATTTTATTCCTATGCTAATATTTTGTTTCCATCTCAGAAATATGTCATTTACATACGAAATGATACATGTTAATACGAAATGATACATGTTAGTACGAAATGATACATGTTAAAAGGTGTGGGCGGCATTGAATATCCTTGTCGAACACCTCTGTTAATTAAAATTTTTTCTGTCTTTACGCACTCTGTCTTAATAATTATTTTTGCACTATTATACACGCTTTTAATTGTTTCTATGAAATGACTAGGGTAGCAATAATTTTCCATGATGTCCCAAAGTTTTCTTCTATCAATATTATCAAAGGCTTTAACGAAATCAATAAAGTTCATAAGTGTTTGTAGATTGAATTCTCTTCGTTTCTCCATGGTTTGCTGTAGAACAAATACACTGTCATTAGTTGACCGTCCTTTTTAAATCCAGTTTTCCCATCGTTCACTAGCAAGTCTGCTAATTTTAGGAGTATTTTGTTTATAATTCTGGCATATACCTTGCATGTTTAATTAAGCAAACTAATACCGCTGCCTTTCTGTGTTTTTACGATCTCCTTTCATAAATATTGATACAACTTTAGCCATTCTCCAGTCTTCTGGTGTCCGTTTAGATTGCCAGCATTGGGTCATTAAAAGTTGTAATAACCAATGCAGGAGTGAATCGCCATATTTTAGAAGTTCAGCACTTATTTTATCTGTTCCAGTAGCGTTTCTACTCTTTAGTTCTTTTAATGATTTTTGTAGCTCTTATATTGTGATTTGATCAATGTCATTGTTCTTTTCTCCTTCTTTATATTCTGATCTTTCATTTTTTTGTCCATAGTACCATAATTTTTGTATAATGTTCGATCCACTCTTCTTTCTTCACAACATCAATTCTCATTGTATCTCTTTCTGTCGTGTTCCGATGTTTCATTATCTTATATACGGCATTTTGTCTTCCATGTACGTCATTTTCAATTTTACTTATGAATTTATCCCAGGATTTTTGGTGAGCTTCATTGACTGTATACTTTGTGCTGTTTTATAGTTTTCTCGGGTTAGTTTGTTGTTCTGTTGAAGCCAATTTTTATATTTTTCCTGTTTACCTGTGTTTACTTCTTTAATAGAGATTCTCAAACCTTTTTTCCTTCTAATCTTTTTCTTTATACTAAGTACTTCCGTTGCTGCTTTCTTTATATTAATCTTTATATTTCCTCACTCTTTCTCGAGGACTTCCTCTGTTGGGACGTTCATTAAATATTGTCGTAGTCTCTTCTGGTACAAGCTCCTTATGGTCGCTTTTTGCAGGAGATGCACTTTTAATACTTCTTCTAGGGATTGTGCTTTCTTTCTTGTTGATTTGGTCCATATTTTGATATGCAAATTTTGCTATCATTATGTAATGGCCAGTGTACAGATCGCATCCTCGGTAAGCTTATACATCCTCCAGCAGTACCCGTATTTTATTATGTATTAATATGTAATCAATTATTGATCTGAATCATCGGGCGCACCACGTAAATTTATGTTTCTTTTCCTGAACAAAGTGTTTGTAATTTTTAAATTGTTGGGAGCAAATGTTTTTAGTTCTTTACCATTTTCGTTCAAGTGTTGTTCACCCTAATTTCCGACAATTCCTGATATACATATAATGCATACTATAAGACAAAATCACTGCATATTATAAGACTATCGTTCTTGTTCACATTATCGATTTGCTTTTGTAGTTCGTTGTATAATATTTCTGTTTATGCCTTCCTTCCCTCTTCAGGGGCCTAAATCCCTATCACTGTCACATGACCTCTATCTCCTTTTACTCTTTCCGTCATTATTCTTTCATTCACATACGTATAATTTTCTATTCTAGATTTCAGTCTTTTGTGAATCAATATGGCCAACCAAACGTTTGTCCTTACCCTCTCACACACACCACTATATATCATTATATAGTTACCATATGTTTGGTTCCGTTCGGTTTCTTCTTAGTCTGTTATAACAGCTATTTGTATTTCCTGTTCATGTAGAAGCTTATCTAGTTCAACGACTTTCATTCCCTGACCTCTCAGGTTCCATGTGGATACATTAATTAATTTCGCAATTCCTTTTCTCTCGACCTTGGAATCATTGGTCGTCGTAGGTAACTATCCGGCTTACAGACATACATAACATACAAAACATCCAAACATTTTTTCGGCGTCTTTCTACAACCAAAATATTGAAAATAGTTTGAAATATTGACAATTTTTAAATTTTTTAACAGTTTTTTCTCAAAAAGCTGCACCATAGTTTTCGATTAAATTTTGTTGTTGGAGAATCTGAAGAGCGTTTAAGGAAATGTTGTACACCTCATGCCGGTTAAAAACCCTGATTTTTCGAAAATTGAAGAAAATCAAATTTTTTCGCGTCTCCCTACAACTACAATCATGAAGATAGTTTTCTTATTGAAATGAGTTCATTAAAAACAGATCTTTAAATAAGGGCATGTTGAATTTTGTGAAAATATGAGTGAAATATGAAAAATGTGTCAAATATAGGAAATTTTTGTTTTCTTTTAACCACTTTCCCTTAAAACCTGCACATTTTTTTATTAAATTTGGACCTTAAATAGCGTAAAGGCCGGGTAAGAGAAAGGTGCATGTATCAAGTTCATTGAATTGCCTGATTTTTTGGAAGTTGAAAAAATGTAGAAATGTTCGGCGTCTACTACAATTGTGAAGATACAATTGTGATTTTTTTCTGATTGAAATGTGTTCGTAGAAAACAGATGTTCAAATAGGATCATTCATGTTTTGAAAATATGAATATTTTTGGCTACCTGGCGGTTTCTTGAAAACAGACTATTTACTCTTACGGATATCCTAATGTTAAAATCAATAATGTGGTCGCTAATGACCTCGTAATTAATGCAACGTTAAATAAACAAAAAAGAAAGAAACCAAACATCACAACAAAAAGAATCCATCGGACACGAGTTTATCATCAACATAAGTACTTACATGTTCTTCATATATAACTCTTGTCACTGTAGATCTCATGTTCACATAATACATTTCATTAGATACAATTAAGATCAATTTACAACTTTCCCCATATTATTTTTTGTTTCAATGTACGACAGGTTTTCGTTCTAAGCAGAGTTTTCCTTTTAACGACATCTGTGGTAATGATATTTCCATTCGTAAACTAGTAAATTAATTTAAGTAACGAAGTAATTAAAGCAAAGTACAAGTTATATGATTTTATTATAATTATTAAATTAGATTTACATGTAATGTATTTATGAAGGAAATCACCAATAAATGAATATTAAACATTCTTCACTGACAATTTCCGAGTTTCTCTTGCTTCCGTATGTTTGACCTTTTCATCTAATGTTAGAGAATGCGAGAGTTTTACGGTTTTCTCACTGTTAAACTGGTTGTGAAACTCATAAAAATACACACCACCCCACTGCCCAATGGCTGAAATCAGACTGTTAGCTGACGCTTTCAAAGCACGATGCGTACCAGCCCAGAGTACCGTGATTTTCTGATACCCTCGCACGGCCTTGAGAAATGCTTCGCTGACCAAGAGATTATGAATTTGAATGTAGGGCAGGGAGGGGCCGAATGGAAGCCATGCCCATACACCATCCCACGCTCAGAGAGGAGGGGGAGGGAATTTCGCCACGGGCTACGCCTTGAGAGACAAGTGACCCCAAGGTCGAATTTTACGCTGTCAGCTGAAGCCCCTCTCCTTCATGGAGCAGTTACCTCTGCTAATTCGCGTGGGATATAGAAATTGCAGAGGTATTCATTACAATAAGAATATCTGGCGTCTCTGCCAATCGCATTAAATTCGTAGGAATTTCGCTTTATAACGGTTTTTTCCCCTATAGGACACGAAAAACCGTTCCGTTTCCGCGTTGGACAGACTCCATTTTATTCTGTGTAAGATACCGTATAACTTCATGTACCAGGGAAAGTTTTCGGTTAAGGCAGATTTCCGGCTTGTACAGGTTTCGGTTTAGACAGATTTCACTCTATCTTCTTTATGGTTGATCTTAGTGCAAAAATGGTTATGTACAATTTTAAAGAACATAAAATTCTTTACAAATTTAAAATCTTTTTTTAATTAAATAGAAATATAGAAGTTATAAAATTTCACATAATTTTCCTTTTTAATCGGATGTCTTACAAATTACGAATGGTTTCATTAAAGTATTTTTCGTTTCCTAAGGTCAATATTGTTTTAGTTGTTGTACTTGTTCTTCTTCACCTTGTACTACCATCACGTATGTTATAATTCACTACATATATTTATTACGTGAAAAAATATGTAGATTAGTATTTACAGCAGATTTTGAAATCTTAAATCTTGGTGACGCCAATAGCTTGTTTCCCTCTCGACCATTATTCTACGCGAGGATCCAACAAAAAACGTTTAGGTGTGGATGTCAGGAGTGTGTGTTTTGTATGTGAGAGGAGTTTGGACCAATGTGAAATGATAGTGGCAAAGACGCAAGGAGTCAAGTCAATTGTTGTTCTTTTGGGAGACCGTGATTGTACCTCAACCTTACCATACGCAGTATAATAATCCAAATTGATTTCTGTATCAACTCGAATGGAAAGTGAGCGATATCAACCAGCTGTATCAACTGCACTTTGATCACATATTGTATGTATGTATGTATGTATGTATGCATGTATGTATGTATGCACGTGGCGCGACAGCCCGTGAACGGGCTCAGGCTTACAGGCGACGTCCCTGTCTCGCGGCCATGGGTTAAGGGGGTACGTGTGGTTAGCACGTAGTCATCCCCATATCGAATACACGTTATGAAGACCGTCTTCTCAACCTGGGAAGTGAATTTTCTCATTGTCACACAGCAACATACACTTTGATATGCACTGTAGCATTGCAAATAAAACGTACACTATAGTCTTGGCTCGATCGGGAATCGAACCCGGGGCCGCGTAGTGGAAAGCAAGCACATGACAAGAGCAAGCCACGAGCCTGGATCACATGTTAGGTACTTTAGACCTATTGTTTTCTGTGTGGAGAGGGGAATACGACTGAATTTATAGAATCCCGAGAAAAGACTGTCCTGAGGACAAACACATTTTGTGCACGTTATGAAACTTTCCTCAAAACCTTCAATTACACAGATTAACAATGAAAAATCATCGGAAATACTAGATGTGATTTATTATGTAGCACACCCTCATACCAAATGTGTATTTACAATTTCTCTAGCACATATATTTTTTGTGATAATATGGTTTTAATAATGGGAATGTGCGAATAATCCTCCGAAATACGAACTTGCCTAGTCAAGAATGAAAAATCATCAGAAAAGAAAATGTGTGGGTTTTACTACGTCTCATGTTCGGATTTCAAATCTGTAATTAGATTTTCTCTCACACAAATAGTATCTGCGATAGGATGGTTTTCATGTGGTGACTGAAAATTCCCGACGGCAAAAACTGGGCTGTTGCTGGGAATGAAATGAGCTTTTGTTTCGATCGCAAAACAGATAAAGAAAGCAAATAAGCAGAAAAGTTTCTTATGAGCGTGGAAAACACACTGTTCTGTGTTCCTGGTTGATTCTAACATATTTCTCCTTCTCCATAAAGCATGGATGAACTGTTTCGTGAAGAGAATGGGTAAGGCATCGGTAACAATACTTTCTCTTCTAGCAAAGTAAAAGCGAACTTTTTTTTAAACTGCTCCAATTTTTACAATTTATTTTCACGGTTAAAGGAACGCTTAAAAGAAAGACGCAAATCGCATTTTTGTTACGCTCTCGGAAAATTTCAAATTTAGAATTAATGCGAAAAAGCATGTGCTGTTGTCGCGGCAGTTGTTTACATCGTGACGACGCTGACGTTGAGGCAATTTTGAATTACTCTGTTTATAATATTTTATGAAACTAAATATATAAGATATTTTTACGTAATGTACTCTACGTACGTGGAGTCCATGTTTGATAGAACTACTTTAGAAATATTAACTAGAATACATCTGAAGAATTTTGAGAGGAAAAATCAAATATTGATGTTATCTCTCAGAAATATTTATCAGAATTTGGAACAATGCGTTTCAAATGAGAATGGGGAAATAATGGAGAAAATGCCTAGAAACATTCCAGACTCTTGTAACAAACATTTTGTTAACTTGCTAATCAGAGGGAAAATACGTAAAAATTACCTATTAGTTACCTGTTTGATAAGTACACGAGATGTGTTTGAATGTCATAGAATTTTTAATTAAAATACAAATTACGCAGAGATCTATACAAGAATAACCACACATGATTCAAGTAATAAACGTAATATATGATAAACGCACGCGCGAGAGAGCACATTAACATTCCTACGTAACATTCCAATTATTTTAACATCAACTTTTACATTTCTTTCCTGGGAAATTATTCGCCAGTTCTCGCGGCATTCAATGGGCGGTTCTACGCATGGGTGGGCGGGGATGCATATACGTGCATTAAGTGAGCATCAAGCGTACCTCCGCCACACAACGCGCTTTTACTCACGCATTATCGCAGTGGTGAATCTCTGAGCCGCGAAAAGCCGGCACAACTTAAGAAGAACGAGTGACGGTTTCTTTGAGTAGGGAGGGGAGTAATGTCCTCCGCTCGTTTTTTCTTCGTCTGAGTGTACTTTTTTCTAGGCTTTTTTCCAGCCAACCAGGGCTTTTCTTTTACCTAGCCGAAATCATATCCTTTTATCCAGCCGATGGGACGCATTTTTGACCACACACTAGACACCAACACACTTGCAGGCTCCTCTGATCATGGGTCAGCGCGAAGCTCTCCGCGACAACACAGACAACACAGACATGAGAGACAAGGGACAAATAACAATGCCGAAGGCGAGAATTGAGACCGTGGCCCTTTGGACCACGCTCTTAGCCACCTCGGCCGCCTAGGTCAGCCTGGATGTAAATAGAAAATTCAATATTTGCTTTGATGTGAGATGGAAAATGTACAAGTTTTGAGTTCAAAGTTATGAGGATATTTATTTTGATAGAGTATTTAATCTACTCGTGCTTTTAATCTACATGAAAACGACCGAAGTCGCTCAGAGGAAAACTCTCAGCTTCCCTCCTCTCGTGTGTTAATCCACACCGCTCAGCACTCCCGCGGTGATAAAATCAAATTGTGTTAATGGAGCTTTATCGCATAAGGGGAGAATTTCCTCCCCTGAAATGATATCCATTGGCTTTTCCTTGAACCACAAGAACGCGACTTGGCAGTGAGTCATGTATAGAAAAGTTACGGTGGCGATGGTGTAATAGCTTATCAGACTGTTATACCCAAGTCGGCGGGTTCAACCCCGATCGACGCCGTGGATTTTTAAGCGCAAAATATCCTTCGTACGTCTTCCTTCCGGAGGGGAAGTAAAGCCGGATGTCCCATGTTAGCTGATTTACTTGCTTGTATAAGGTCCTCAAGCCTAAATGACTCCTCTGAGCTAAATTCAAATCGCCTGTTTCGTCGCCCAAGAAATACCTCCTTGCTCAGATAGTTGGTGAAAAGAGCGTAGCGAAATTTGCGTGGTCAGACGGAAGAGCGGGCCTGATGGCCCGAGACTCGCCATGTAAAATAAGGCATTAATTTCCGCTATATATTGTCGTTCCAGTTATATTACTACAGAAGTGTATGTGCATGACGTAAGAGCAAGTTAAAAATGGAATAAGCATATTCCTGCAATAATATGCAGACATTTAAATGGTTTGTTGGTAGAGCCACAACATTGGTAGAGCGAATGACAATGATTTAGTTTATCCACACTGGTGAGCAGCCCTTGGTTTGTTCTGTCCTGATCACAACGTATAAAAAGTACACAAGTTTTGTAATTTCACGTATATTTTTTCTTTGAAGTTCGGGTGTACGTCTTCCGCAAACGTAACAGAAGTAATCCGGTTGATTCTCACATTTTCGATGTGAAATGACGATTTTCATTTTATCGAAACAATTCAATTCTACAGATCATGTAGCGGATTTTACTTCATAAAAATCACAGAACTGTATTAATATATTTGAGGTACACGCAAACCAGGTATGAACTTCACGCGCACTACGGGTACAGCTCCGCATGACACCGACTGACTCGGAATCTGTTAACCCAAAATTTGGATACTTGTGTACTTGCGGTAAGGTAAGGGGCTAAAATAATTCCCTTCGGTGACGCGCAGTAGGAAATAGGAGGGTGCACGTGACTTGTTTTGAAAACATCTACTAAGACCTACTCGTAGTTGAGCCCGACTACCAGACGCGAGAAAAAAAACGGCATTCTTCATAAACAGAAGGTAAAGAAACCAACACGAAATCCTTATTTTGTTGATATCTCATGAAAGTGTCATAGATTAACTGAACAAATATTTAATTTTAAATAGATTTTATGCGTATTGATTCTACATATCTTACAGGTGCAAATTAAATGTGTATTTAAAAACTTGATGTGATATGACATTTTTACTGTGATATTCGTGATCTACGTATAAAATTGGTTATTTTGCGCACTCTACTTTTCTGGAGGTAAATATTTTTCTTCAGTGTTCTTTATTGTTATGATATACTATTATATATTGCTTATTGTTCTCGAACAATGTGTGCGTTTGGAAAACCATTTTGTGTGGTTTTGTTCACAGAATGTTGGCTGCTGCTGGGCTCTAGTAAATTGTAGTTATTATTTTAGATCGAGGACTGCAATTTCTCACATCAGGCAACGAGCAGTGAAACTTCGTTGTTGAGTAACTTAGGTGGTTGTTATTGAGGTTGTTATTGAGCAACTTAGAATTGAAATTCTGCAGTTGAATTAATTATAAATATAATAGTTTAAAACAGGGAATCCGAAATTTGTTCTTTTAACACGTTTCAAGAAAATTGTTTGCTTCATTGACCCCCTAACGTGTTCTCTGTAATACACAGTATCTATAATCATAAATCAAAGAATTGCAAATAAAAGTCTTAAATATTATAATTTTGTATACCAATAGTCATGTATATATCTCGATTTTCAATAATCGAAGTCACTTTTGCTTTTAAGCAGCTGACTTCATTGTAATACAATAGTTACAAATTGCTGAGTGCTTTTTTAGAACTGGGCATAACATTTCTCCAGTGCATTTTGTGGAGAGTAGTTTCTTGCGTGATAATGTCGTGAATAGTTATAATTTCTTGAGGTTTTAAGCTCATTAAAACTCAAATTATAATTTGCATGTTACGAACATAACTACCTTGTCATCTTTACATTAGAAAAACATACTGAGTCCAGGAAACTAATTAGTTGAGGTAGAATCAGAAGCAACAAAAAATATACTTCGCTCATACTCGCTTGTTTTATTTATTGTTCCCGACAGATGTGTTTAAATTTACCGTGAGATATCGTATAAAATAAGATCAGGTAAACTAGACCATTATACATTCTTCTGATTTCCTGTCTAGGAACGCTTTCGAAATCATTGTCCTCATTTTTGATTACATCAAATAGGTACTTTTTTCTAGGACTTTTATTCAGCCGTCAGCCGCTTACCCTTTACGTTCCTAAGGAACGCATATCTGATCGTTCACCAAACACAAATACTCTTGCAGGCTCCTCTGATCTGAGGCCAGTAGAACGCGAGGCCCTCCGCGACAAGACATGATAGATAAGGGAAAAACAACCATGCCCAAGGCGGGACTCGAACCCGTGATCCTTTGGGCCGAATAGCTGACTCGGTACACGCTCTTAGCCACCTCGGCTATCCAAGGTAGACGAAAGGTACTTTTAGGTTCTATTGATTCCATAGGTGTTTTAGGTATTATACATTGCCTTCCTTTGTATCGTAAAAGTTTGGAATATATGAATATGTTAATTTCCAATGCCTTCGTCAAAATACTAATTTATGCATTTACTTTGAAGTTCTAGACGCAGTCTTACAAGGCTGCGTAACTGATTGTGTAGCCCGCTGCTGATGAGTGATGTGTGTTGCAGTGGACAAGTTCTTCAAAGTCTGCAGCCGCAGTGACCCCAAGCTTGAGGAGTGCGTCGTCGAGTCCCTGAACGAAGCAAAAGGCAACATTGCAAAAGGTGAGCGTTTCATCCTGAGCCAAAAGGTGAAATTCTGTTAGTTCTGAACGTCCTTAGGTCGATGTATAGCAAATAACGGATTCGGTTAAAATAGTTAAACCGGTGTTTAAATCAAAGGCCATTATTTGCGATATTGAGAGTGAGTGGTTCAGTTCTTCTTGTAATGCCAGTTTCTTTCAACAGAACAATCCATTTAAATAAGATGTATCTTTAAAGTAGGTTTTTTTTTCAGGGTATGCATAGAGAGATGAAACTTCATTTTTTAGCACTAATATTATAAATGAGACAAGGCTCGAATATTGTGCTCGATATGTGAATGCAACAAAGGAAACAAAATGTTTTCATCGGGCTGCATCAGTTTCTATTGATCTTCACGTATCATGTATATGATTTTCGTATGTGATTTTCGTATATACTTGAATAAAAATAAAATAAGTCAGTAAGGCTCTCTAAAACATTGTGTATGACACACGTGGTGTAAGTGATTTTACTTTGCTCGTAGGATTGCGCCTATCGGCCTCGTGTCGCAGCCTTCCCTAGTCGCAAATGGAATGTCACTTTTACCACTCGTATCGTAAATAAATATTCTGTGAGCGGGAGTACTTATACGCCACATTCAGTTACAACTCATTTGTTTCGATTGTTCTTAACATACTGTTTTCATAAATTACTTAACGGACGGAGACAGTTAATAGTGGCTTTGCGTTCCTCTGTTTACTCGTGTAATGTCGATTATTGTCGATTTAGCAACAGTACAGAAATATGGAAACATTTATGTCGGTGTCCCAAAGATTTGCAACTTACTAGTTTAACCGTAAATGGCCCTTCTTATCACGAACAAAAAGTCAGGTGTATTTTATTTATCTTTTTTACTTAAGATCGCTTTCAACTACTAAGGCCACACTGCGACCACTGTAATTAATTTTTATTTTTACCGTGGTAAATCATAACTCGTGTGTTATCTCAAATTCTAGATATCATACTCCATGTGCTATCTCCGTTGTGCTAGTTCCGAGAAATTGCTGTTCCGTTTAGTGCATCTAATTTTGAAATATCAGAATATCATGTGATATTTTGAATTTCAAGATATCAGCATTATGTGTAGTGACTCGAATTTCGTAATAACGAAATTCAGTGTGATATTTCGAATTTCGCTTTACAAGAGTTAAGTGGGTTGTCTCAAATTCCCATATCGCTTTCCCTTGAGATATGAAGTTGAGGACTAAAATATACCTCAAAGGAAGAAATAGTACAAATTTTAAAGAGAAAAAATTGCAAGAGAAAGAATGGGAATATAGAGATAGATGGATAAATAATAATAAAGAATTCGTTCAATAGACGTCAACATTATGAGTAGATTAACAAATTATTGATGTATTTGAAAAAAAAGGGTTCAAGAAAATGAATTTTTGTGCATAAAAATAATGTATAGAATCGTGGGGGTAGGTCAATATAAAGGTAGCTTTTTTTACAGTGCGAACGATTCGACCATTAATTTCACCTCCTTCAGGGCTATAAATATACAATAACATACAAGATAAATATACAAGTAGTGCAATTGGTTGAAGCAATTTAACATTAAATAAGAAAACCAAAGTATTCAAAATCAATTTGCTATACCCAAGGGCAGAGAGAACACAACTAATTACCTATAGTTAAGACTACTTTAATCGACATATGTTATAAATTTTATGTAATTTTATAAAGTTTTGTTGCTCTTGAATACGGGAACCGTGGTGTCTTTCCTCATGATTGCCAACTGTATGATTCTAAGAACACTGTTTACAAATTTTACCATGATTTTTTATAATTAAGTTGGCACTGTAAAAAAACGATATTTTTATTCACGTACCCTCACTATTCTCTGCATTACATTTACAATATAAGGTGAAGATCAACAGAATAATTTTGTACTGTGAATAAATAAATAAATATGAGGTTGAGGCCGATCCGGATAGCCGAGATTGCTAAGGCAGTAGTGCCGTGGCGATCTCGGACTAAACGATCGCCGGTTCGAGTTCCATCTCGTGCATTTGTCTATATTGTCCATTCATCCTTCATTATCATCATCAATCCATCTTCCATCACTCCTATCACTATCAACCCTATTTACTTGGCTGTCCGGGTGACGCCGCGTCCATGGCGAAGGTGCCGACGTAATGCCAACGCATTACGCCCTGAGGAAGGTCGCAGAATGGCGACCGAAACGCCGGCACTTTCGCCATGGACACGGCGTCACCCGGACAACCAAGTAAATACTGACTCCGCCCACGGAAGCCTACGCTCTCACTATCAACCCTGGTGGATAATAATTGGATTCGGCATCATGCATATCCCCCCTAAACAAGGAGTCGCATACACTCGCCGCGGGCTAAATGTGACCGAGCCTCGGGAAGCGCAGGTGTATGTCCGCGTGAGCGAGGGCCCAAAAGTGAGGTGGAGCGTGCGCGGTGCGTGCGCAGGCGTGCCGTCGCTGGGGCTGGAGCCTTTGGAGCCCGTGGCCTTCCGGGAGGTGCGCATCGAGGAGGGCCCCGCCGACTTCCAGCTGCGCTTCGTGATGCGCAACGCCTCCATGGCCGGCCTCGCCAACTTCACCGCTACCAGAGCCAGGTACCATTCTCTCCCCGCTTCACTCCTTTATCACTTAGTTCGGGAGAGTGACTGAGTGGGTGTTTAGTGTTTATGAAGCATTGTCTGCTGTGATCCCTAGACTCGTAAGTGTAGTATGTGTTATATCCCGGGGTGTGGCTATGATCCTCCTGGAATGTGAGTTCCAATGCAAACTTCCATGTCAGCTTGCGGAGTTGTGCCATCTTTCGGCCGGCCTCGCCAACTTCACCGCCACCAGAGCCAAGTACGCTTCTCTCGCTTCGCTCCTTTATCACTCTTTCTTATTTTGGGAGAGAGACTGAGTGAGTGTTTAGGGTTTATGAAGCATTGTCTGCTGTGACCCTTAGACCCGTAAGTGTAGTATATGTTATATCCCAGGATGTGGCTTAGTTGTAGATTGCTCAACGTTGAAAATGCGAAACTAACCAGGGAATGCTCAAACGTGATATGTCAAAACATGCCCTGAACGTAAATATGAAGGAAAATACTCGAAAAAAGTTTCAATTGATCGTATCCACAAGAAGCCTTTTTTTTATCGGTTATTGCCGCACGCCCTTTTCTCCACGAGTACATAGAATAATTGTTACTTTCAGAAGTTCTATTATTTATTTTTAATTGGCATCAAATTCACTTCTACGGATATATTTTATGTGCTCTGATATTATTTAGTTGCCTTCTTCGACAAAAACGTAAATTTGACAATACCTTTTTACACACAATTATTTATTTTATTTACGCTTTTTTGTAACTTGTTATTTGAGAGTTGTTTCTTAAGAAACACACCACAATGTGATTGTGGTGTAAAAGTGTCTTCCAACATAATCACTATCACCTGAATTTGAATGATGCTTACAAGTATTACTGTAATACGGCATATTTGTATTTATAATATTACATATTTACAACTATAATATTTTGTAAACAAATAAAACCATTCTAGCCGTTACTTCTACAAATTTTGGCTCTTTATTTTCATTGATACAATAACCAAACACTTTCAGCGCTTCAGGTGTTTTAATTGACATTCACATTTAAGGCAATGTTGAAATGCTCATTATTGACCAAGTACGGAACAAAAAATACAAGTTTGCTAATCAATTGAGTTTTTGAAAACATAGTACACTGTGCTTCGAGCGGTTTAATGAAAATAAATAACTAAAATATTAGAGGCACATAACCTGCAATGTATTCAGCATCGTTTTACACAACTTTCTTGTCTACGTTGTACCAGAAAGTGTATTTACTTTCCCGTATATGTACGTACGTATACGGAGAAATATACGTACTATAATGAAAGTTTTGTCATTCTGCGCAAAAAAAAAGGGGGGGTTCGTAAAAAAAATTAATTGCCGGACGAAAAAGTGGATAAAACCTGTTGCTGAATTAAGAAAACAATCCTTTAACAGGTTATGTAGCCAGATTCCCTGTTTTGTGGGCCCTGGGTCCCGAAAAACCAATTGACGGCAAAAAATCCGTCTGTCTGATCGTCCGACCGTCTGTCCAACTGTGAATACCACTAGCCCCTAAACTATTCGAACTATATTTTCCGAATTGAAGAATCCTGTCGATCTGGCTCGAGTCAAAGATTTGAGTTTTTGAAATACGTTATTTAACATTTTAGGTAGCTTTACAGGAAGCCCCAGCGACATTTTAATATTTTTCTCAAAACGACTCCAATTTTTTTAAATATCTCGTAAGAATAGAGTAAAATACACATATAGAGCTGGAATTGATCCGATTTTCAGGGGTAAACTCTGAATTTTCGAAAATTTTAAAAGTTTGAATTATTTCCGGTGTCTTCCTAAAACTACAAAATTAAAGAGAGATGTTTCCTTCAAATGAAATTTTGTTTCTCATAATCAGTTCTTTCAATAAGTCCATGTACATTGTTTTGAAAATTTTATTTGTAGTTTTGGAGCAATATTGAATGCAATATTTTAAGTTTTAAAAAATTACTAAAACAAAATTTTCCCAGAAGCGGCTCCAACTTTTTTCTTCAAACTTTTGTTAGTGATAGTACTCAATGCACTTTTTAAATGACATAAACGCCATATTGCTGTATGGTTTTCTTTGTTCAAAAATTACATAAATTTAATTTTTTTACTAACCTCTCACGTCGTTAATATTTACATTAACGGCAATTCGTTCACATGATAGTATTTGTGAGTACATGTGCTTTAAATAATGTCGCAAAGTTTCTCGAAAACTAAATAGTTTTCTATGAAAATGAGCTCAAAAGTCTGCATATTCAGAAACGCTCAAACGCTCTCACCAATATGGCATAACGTTCATTTTGGAATATACTTTTGTTTTTTCAAAAATTAAACAATGTAGTTTTTATAAAATATGTCCCACGCCGTTAATATGCACAATTTGAGCGATTTGTAAACACTGTTCCATTTGTGAGTTAAGGTGCTTAAAATGACACTTGATGAAGTTATTCGAAAACTCAAACATTTTCTGTGAAAATGAGCTTGAAATTTTGCATTTACTGTAACGCTTAGATACCATTTTCTTAAAAACGACTCCAAATATTTCAATGAAAAATGCCACTTAGGACGAGGTTTTACGTTTATTTAATAATCTTTAAGTAATACTTCTGTTCCACTCTTAGTAAAACAAAAATTTGAGAATGTTTTTTTAAAATAAAGCACTTTGGCGGCGATAGATGGCAGCTGGCAAAAGTATGTGAAGAGACAGAAAAGCTAGGCCAGACCAAAGAAATTAGAAAACTAACTTGTACGATAAAGTCTGTGCCACTCCGTAGCACCAATAGATCATATTCTAACATCACTAGTTTTCAAAACATTGAACTGTCCCTTCGCTTACTCTCAGTCCGTCAGTCCTGTTGTTAATCTGTGAACAACACAAAGGCCTAAACCATACGTAGAATTTCCCTGAAAATGTGTTGTGTCCGATTGATCTGAGCGTAATCACGGCCCTGTAAATTTGAAACAGATCTTGAAACTTTTGATGAACATTACACTAAAATTTTAGGAAATTCAACATTCTCAAAAATTCCTTTCATTTTTCTTTACATTTAGTACTCTAGGACAGCATAATATTACTATAAGTATTGTGTTGTTACCATTTTCGTTAAAATGAACTTAAATTCAGAAACCTTTGAAAGTGCTACCTTTTACATATCCTTCGATTTTCCTATACCTTTATTATTTATATTACTTCCAATGCGCACAGAAATTGAATGAAAACTATGCAGCGTAGGGTCATGTGAGAGGCGTCTATGGTTTTGTTAAATAACCCGGAAATCTGTGTAAAATACAAAAATATTAGAAACAAGAAGTTCTTGTTTATTTCCTAATGCAAGGATATTTATTTTGTTACTTATTGCAACAGAGAAAAATGAAGGCAAAACATACCCAAGTCACCCCTTCAGGTTGGGTGACTTGGGTACACAAGTCTTTGTCCTTGATATTTAGCCTTTTAAAACGTATGTTTCCATCTCACCCCACTCAAAATAATTGGGGACAAATAAAGAAAGTATAAATATATTAATTTTGTTTTTATTACAAATATAATTAAAAGGAATTATTATTTCAAGTCTACAATGTAAAGATGAAGAGTTGAAGATGACTGTTTTAGTGGGTTTGTCTCTCTGAGATTGATAGAGGAAGAACTGCTTAACCCCTCCTTAACTGTCTCTTATCTGCATTTATTTCTTTTTTCCCTTGTATGTTCGTGGCATCTCTTAACTGTGTGTGCATAGTGGTGCATGTAAAACACTGTCCTCAAGTCACTCTGCAAATGTTCAACATTTCACTGATAAATCAACAACTATTAAACAAAAAGTTTTAATCACAAAAAATAATCCTTCACAGTTACCAAAATATATGTACTTATCAAAGGAAAATAACTTCAAAACTAGATGTGACTAATAAGTACTGTACACAAAGTTTTGCAATATTTTTATGAATCCTTGAAACACAGTTTATCGTAAAAGTAGGGGGGAAAGCGAGAGATATTTATGTGATGACTAAGAATCACTTTTATTCACAAAGACTCATTCTGGAAGCTGGTTTAGGAATCACCGGTCTATTTCATTTACAGTGACGACGTCATCGGAAATAAGGTATTAGGGTAGGAAAGAAAATTAAGCTTATATTCTGGCTAATAATAGTATGTGCACGTTAACAGTATTCATACTACGAGGTGGCAAATTAGTGTACCTACATAATTGAGAAGAGGGAGACTTCTTCACACATCGTTACTACGCCGTTAATTAGGCGGAGAACGCAAAAAAATACGCGCGAACGCCTCCAATTGTTTTTCTACGAACTCATTTACACAGACATTAAGAAGAAATTTTAGTGACAAGGCCGTATAGAACGTCTTTTAAAGATAATTGGTTTTGAAGGTTGGTAAATTCAAAGAGTCTAAAAACGCTCATTACTGAGAAGTGACGAAAGACATTTTAAGTATACAGCGGCACGTCCAAAGCTTGGGGTCCGACAACATAAATTGTCTGTCATCTCATTTGTTTTCACTCTCCTTGACCTTTATTATACTCAATAATTCGAATATTAGTAACAAAACAGGACCAAATCAAAAACGAAAATGTCCTAAAAGAACTGGATATGTAAGGAGGCTAAGAGGAAACGATTAATCTTTGGAATCCCGCACGCTTGCACTCGTGTACTGAGGCATCTGTCTTTAAAACTTTACTTTTGGAATTGTTCTCAATAAATCTTCATTAAATATAGATTCAATCCTTTTTCCATTATCTACAGTCGCTATTGATTAATTGATGATTAATTTTGCTCAGTGTTAGGTTTATGCAACCTGGTTGCAGAACGTTATCTTATACAGATATTTAATTGTTATTTATATAACAAGGTGTTTAAGTATAGCTTTATTGACGAGTGAGAACAGCTGTGTCCCGAGTGCTGCAGCGCGCACTCTCCCGAGTGAATAAAGGTCATGTAAACCCCGTATCAACTACACATATTTATTTTTAAACAATATTTCTTCGCATGCACACCTATGCCACGAAGAACGAAGCAGTACAATAGACGGCCAGTATCGTTCAGGAGGTCCCCTTAAAGTGGCAGATGGTTTGCATTCTGCATGGAAAAGTGGAGGAATTTTTGAATCAGACAAACACATTAAGCTCTAAAGAATATCCACAAATTCCTAATGGTGTCATGAAAGAAGCAGAAGGGGTATGTTTCAAAATTATTCTCTGAGAAATCGAGAAAAAGAGTGCGAATATTTGGAGAATAAATGGAGAAATAACAAGAAAGTCATTAAGAAAGAAAAAAAGGTTCAGATGAAATTTTACTCGCGTACTTTAACAATAAATAAAACCAGGACCATCATGAATTTAACATATTCAGAAAACCCACACACACGGACACAATCATACACAACACTTCACAACCCCCCCCCCCCCACACACACACACACAAACACGCAGCCTTCCATGCGATGGTGCATCGATTAATTTCCATACCTATGTCCCCAGAAAACACAAAAAAGGAAATAAACACCATAAAACATATAGCCAGTATGAATGGATACGACTACAACATGATTGACAAATTAATAGCCAAAAAAACAAATACACTCAATATCCGCAAACACACTACCCTCACACCAATTGACAGAAGCACTACAGGCACGTTCCACACAATCCCTTATGTAGGACCCCTTTCTCTTAAAATAGCCTCCACACTCAATAAATTCGGTCTAAAAACTTCTTTCAACAATACTCATACATTATATAAAACACTATCGAACACTAAAGACCCAATCCCACCTACATCCTTATGCGGAGTCTATGCTCTCACGTGCAACAATTGCAATGCCATATACATAGGACAAACAGGCCGTAAATTCACACAGAGAATCAAAGAACACGAACAAGCATGGAAAAATAACACTACCACAGTCTCACACTTTGCGGATCACCTAAACTTAAACAAACACACATTTGATAAACACATAAATTTCCGAATTCTAGAAATTGAAAACAGGTACTGGAACAGAATAAAATTAGAAACCATACACATACACAACGTCCTCAAAAAACAGAACATGACATGTCTCAACCAGCAAATACCTGAACTCTCGTCACCTCTGCTAAAATTAGCACAAAGTGTACACCCCTAACCCACCCCCAGCCCTCCCCACTCCACTGACCTTCGCTCGCCCGACCGTCTCTCAGCCTCCACCAGCACCCCCGCGGTTTACGACCCTACACCCGCACCCCACCCCTCTTCCCGCCCCCTCC
The DNA here is from genome assembly GCA_038098605.1 of Gryllus longicercus. Lineage (NCBI taxonomy): Eukaryota > Metazoa > Arthropoda > Insecta > Orthoptera > Gryllidae > Gryllus > Gryllus longicercus. The sequence continues at coordinate 956,925 of JAZDUA010000209.1, read as the reverse complement.
CAGCTGCCGACCGGCTGTGTTCTTAAACAAGGCACACGCCCAAAAATTCGCAGAACTTTGTTTTCCGCCCAGAAGCTGCAAGGTATGTACGACCCAGTTTGCTTACGCATCTTGCATACAATAACCTGTTACCTACAACCTGTTAATAATATTTGTATTTAATAATATTTGTATAATATTTGTATTACATTTTAGCTGATGATGATCGCAACGCGATCGAAATGATCATAAGTTGATTAAAAAAGTATTGATACCAGACAATATCTTTAGTAATTTATCATAATAAAAAAAAGGTATCTACATCACCAACAATCCAATTAATAATAAATAAAACAACAAGTCATAATCGTTTTGGAGGTATTATTTAATTTTTAGGGCAAAGTTACATATCAAGGAAATTGTTAACTCTAAGTAGGAACTAGTGGTGATAAAACGGCACCTACTTTCTCGCCCATATTTTCAAGCAAAATTGCGCTAAATTACGCGAATTTACGTAAATCATGTTGCCTTGTTATCAATGCAGCGTTACAGCAATGGTTTACAAGCAACAATGACCGCTAGTTCGTATGGGATACACATTTTGCAAATTAGCATTCTTGATAACGCTAGCAAGAAAATGAAAATAGAAAAAATATAATAATTAAATATATTTTTATATTCATCAAAATTACTCGGCTTTTCCATGCATTACTTTTTATCACATCTTATTAGGCAAAGCGATATCATCTATTACTTTTCACAATTAACTCAATTAATGGTCGCAATTTAAAATAAGTTTTAAATAATTTATAAAAGATTAACTTTCAAACTTACAGCACTCGAAGAAGAAACGAACAAAGAATAAGAAATAATTCACAGATTCTAACTTACGTAGCATCCAAGCATCACTATTCATTTTTCGTTCAGAAAGTGCAGTAAATTGGGAGCGGTCAACTATATTTGTTGCCAAATTACTCAAAAAAATACTCATATTTTTGTAAACTTCAACTTGACCTTACTTGAAGATTTGTTTTTGATGAACATATTTCCTTAAGAAAGAAAATTGTATCTTCATAATTGTAGTTGTAGCAAGACGCCAAACAATGTTTTGATTTTTTTCAATTTTCGACAAATTATGGTTTTCAATCAAGTTGAGACCTATAACATTCTCTTAAATATTTTCCACTACTATCCACCAACAAAAGTTCATCAAAAACGATGTAGCCGTTTTTGAGAAAAATATTGTTTAAACAAAATTGAAAATTGTCTATATTTCAAGCAAAATTACTCTTAATACTCAAAATTACACAATATTACTCAAATTTTAGAAAAATTGAACATCTTTTTGCAAAATCTATGTTTAAGGATTATTAAGAGAAAAAAATCCCTATCTTGAATATTTTAGTTGTAGGAAGATACTGAAAATAATTTTGAATATTTTCGATTTTCAAAAAATCAGTTTTTAACCAACATGACATTTGTGTCATTTTCTTAAACGATCTTCAGACTATCCAACAACATTTTATCAAAATCGATAGCGTCATTTTTTGAAATTTTTGAAAATGTCTGAGAGGCGTCGCGTAAAGTACCCCCAAAATTAAAATATCCGTTCCGACGTTTTGCCGACGATTGATTTTTCGATATCAACGATCCACAAAACATGAATTATGGCTACACCACATGTGAGAGGATATTTTTTCAAAATTTTTCATCTTGGATTTATCCACTTTTTCGTTACTAGGGTCCTGTAAAAAGTTTTTTCTACCGAAAATGGGCCGTTTTTTGCGCATCATTACATTACTTTTTCTTCATACGAAGTTCCTTCTTAATCGCGAGAAAGTGAAGTGTTGTCGATACGTGTTTAACGCTTTAATTGATATTGATAGTTTTAGATATTGTAAATTGATTAACGACTTTTTGAGGAGACATTAAAAAGGATACTAGCCAAATAAACTAAGACTTACAAAGCTTGAATGTTACAGACATGTCAAAGAAGCTTGTGACAATCAGTATTTATTATTGAAAGTTAGTTTTTAACTACCATTTTGTATTATCTTAAACTTAAGGTATATCCAAATTCTTTTTCTCAGATTGTAATGATAACACAGTCACTCAAAAAGAGTCAGACCCAAAGACCTGACGCATGTTTCTCTATGTATGTCAACGTGCTGAATCCGAATGTGCAGTCCGAATTGCGCTATCAACCTCTAGGTGTTTTTAAATCGCAAATAACCCCCGTGTTGTAAACTTTAGTCCGTTCACTGAGCGAGAGCGTCAATCGTGCCAGTCATCTTCAATATTCAACAGCTCAACCCAAATGGCGATATGGCAGTAGTGGCAGATAATAGGGTGACAGAGATTCACAATACTTGATTACTGCATATTCCCAAATCCTCCAACTTGCTCTTACAAATATCCTTCTACTTCCTGCTAGCAGATTAACAGCTAGATCGGAGCTCCGTACATAGGAACGGAGACTTTTGAAGGTCTCTAATCACCCGTTTCACTGAGAGATTCCCCGTTTCTCTCTGACCATTTCCGTTCCAGAAGAGCTGTTTCCTCCAAAACGTTAAAAGGGATACAGAATCATTAAATATAGAGACATAAGAGACAACCTCGTACCTATAATATACACGAAGACTTGGAAAACAAGTTTTAAATTCTTAGAACATTAGAGGAAAGATCTACGCTAGAACGAATATTTTCCGAGTTGTGCACGATAAAACGCGTCTAAGAAACAGAATATAAAACAAAGGAACGACCGTATTTTTGAAAGCTCTTAAAAAATAAAAACCAAATAATTGCATTGCAGTCGTTCCAGTAGAATTTTACCGATACAATATCATCGTGGTTTGGTTTATCACCGCGAATCTTGATTTCGATGCAATATTCGATTTCCCAAGTCCTCGTCATCCAAAGTCCTGGTAACGCCAAGTCCTCCCATTCCAATTCCTGTATCCTGAAAGAAAGAAAACAATGATTCAGATGAGTAGTATAGATTTGTTTATGAACAATAACTTTTCTCTGTGAAGGCATGAAGAAGGCTCAGCTACGTAACAAGACTGTGACAGGTTCTTTGCAAATGAAAAATACGGTTAATAAATAAGTGATATGTAACACATTTGTTATAAGCTGTATATAAAAGTGAACAAAAATGATATTCCTCTAAAGTAGGTATTGTTTATCACGTGTATTACATTATTATAAACCATTTCTTTAAATCTTCGCCTATACTCGTGTTACCCCGTTGCGCTCTGCTCTCTCGAGCCTCACTAACTCATACTTCAAGTCGAACTTCACTAACTGGAACTTCGCGTACTGCAATATTGCCAACAACTAAACCCTCGTTAACTCGAAAGTTGCCTACACAAATATCGATTACTTGCACCTCACTAATTCGAACCTTGCTAACTCGCCTACTGGTATCTCACACTTCGAACGTAGGTGATTCTGCAAATTGTTCACACCTGTTTCGGAATTCCAATTAAATACGTAATATGATTTATCGGACACCATATTACCAACTGATCATTACGATGCATATTTGTACTTTTGATTAAAGATGTTATTTCAAATGCTCTTATTATTTAGCAGCCAACCAGTAAACTGTAAAGCCAGAGGCCCTTGAGATCGCTCTCTAGAAAAACATAAGTACTTAACGTCCTTGATGCGTAATTATTTTGCTCCTAAACTTACATTTACTCTTTCAGGTGAGGAGTTGTGAAAGATCCTTGATATTTGTTACCTGCTTTTTAAGAGACATCTTTATTCAACACTACACATTTCTAACTTAACGTAGTGTCAAAATACTTCCTTTAATGTGTCAGTAAGTTATTATAATCAGTTTTCATTATCATCAGTCACTCAATGCTCTTATTCCGAAGAAGATTTTCTTTTTTAAACGTATGAAAGTTGGACGAAAGGAATTGAACGAGGCTTATGTTGCTGGTGGATCTGCCAGGCAACTATATCATGGTGGTAGTGGTGGTGGTGGTGGTGGTGGTGGTGGTGGTGGTGGTGGTGGTGGTGGTGGTGGGGTTAGCTCGTGATATAATCCTTGTTAAGAAAAGGGATTGGCGTGATCGTGGACATACGGCATTTGTTAATGGTTGATGTTTCCTATTCACTCGTGATGGTGCCTGTTTTTGTATTGCCTGTTTTTCCTCAGGAGAAGCGGGAATGGCATGAGGTGACAGAACGAACCGGGAGAGGTGCATCAGGATATGATCTGCTGACACTGCAGTGATTCTGACCGGGAGGACCTAGGTTTGAGTCCCGACGGTGGTAGGATTTGCGACACTAGCTTGACACCTAGTCGAAATCAGTCTTTCTCTGGAGGAGAATTCTAGTAGCCGGCTGCTCTGATCGGTAGCTTTCCGTGGTTTCTTCAATTAACACTAGACGAATGCCGAAGTAGTACCCTAGCAAACGGGCCACGGACCGCGCGCGATCTTTCCTTCATCTTCTTTGTCCTATCCTCAACTCTTACACACTCTTACACTAACACACATACCGGGAGACCGGTCGGGAGCTAAGAGCTTGTCCAGGCTGAGGCGGTGCCCCGCAGGTAGGACATACCTGTTTGGAAAAGCCCGCTAGCCGACGGAAGGTCGGCGCCAGATCACGCCATCCAACGGGAGAAGACCACCTCCCCCTTCTACGGGAAAAAACATGCACTACACTGACGGGACTAATGACCTTAGCAGTTGACACTCCCGGGATCACAAAGCAGCACTCAAAGACGATTGATTGTTAGTGATTCCGGGCGCTCAATGACAATCAGAACGGTAAGACGTGTGGCAGAGTGTAGCTGCTCGGGCTCCTAATGGATGTGGAAATGCTAGTGGCTGAGTGTTGATGTTTGTGAGGGATGCGAATGTAGTGAAGTGAAACGTTGAAATGTGTTGCAGCGTGGATCTACCGGATTGCTACAGCAAGGTGGAGGTGCTAGTGCATGTGCGTTGATCCTTAAGAGAATTGAGAATGTCGTGATGTAACGGAGCGACGACGTGTGTTACAGGGTGGACTTTCCGGGGCGATACATCGAGGTGGAGATGCTGGTGCCACGGTTCCTGTTAACAGGTCGCTACTCCTTCAGTGGACAAATACTCACCCTGCCCATCAATGGCAACGGACCCTTCAACGCCATTGTGGGTGAGCTCAACTAAAACCCCTTATCAACTCCAATAGCTGCCAATCCTTAACTAATGCTGTTACACTTTACAAATCAATTATCAGGTCATTGATGTCGGTCGCATGCTTCATTTGGCACAACGCATCAATTACCAACATTAATAAACTCCAAAATGTACAAAATTGGTTCCTCGGACTAGTAAAATTTAACCAGTAGTTCATTTCAAATTCCGACCTCCATAAAGAGTTAAATATATCACCAATCATCAAACATATCGCCCTCCTTTCTAACATTTTTTTGACCTAAATTCAGTAAACAATTAGTTTTAGATTAGATTTATTTAGTCCAAAAACGGTAAAACTGTATGTAAAGTATGGAGGAGAAGATTATCTGTGCACATTTTATGAGTTTCAGAATTCCTTCCCATCACTTTAACTATAAATAGTTGAAAAATGAGTAAATAAATAAATATAAATTTTTTAAAAAGCGCAAGGTTAGCGACATATGAAAAACTAGACATTTGTGTTCCCGAGTTAAAGAAAACTTATTTGCAACAGTAAACGAACGTCAGGATTTGTTTTTCTGCATTACTAACAAAATAGTAACTCGCCCTTACCTCCAAAAAACGTGCGCCTAGCCTTACCATAAAACGTGCGCCTAGTGAAGCTACATTTACATCCAGAAGGAAAACAAGGGGCCATCTCAACATTTGTTCAATATATCAGGGAAACTGCATCCTTGCAATCTGCTACAATCTGGCATCTTTAAATGACTTCCCAACAAGAATTAAAACCAGATTCACTTTGATGCATTTTTGAACATTTTATCCGGTAATGGTTAAAGCAGGGGCGCTTTGTAGTTCCCTACATTTCGTTGTAACATTAATCATCACATTTGGCATGTGTAAAGTATTATGATACTTGATCATGTAACTGTCCACCTAACAATTACATATTTTTAAAAAAAGGTGATCTCATCACCGCTGCTAGTCTTCCGCGGAATGTCCAATACCATTCCAATGTCCAATTTCGGAATGTCCAATACCATTTGCGCGCGGCGATGGTGTAACGGTTAGCGTATCGGACTGTTGTACCCAACATGGGCGTCAACAAGGGCGAAAAAATCCTTCGTACGCCTTCCTTCAGAGGGGAAGTAAAGCCGGCTGTCCCATGTTAGTAGATTTACTTGCATATAAAAGATCCTCAAGCCTAAATGACGCCTCTGAGCTAAATTCAAATTGCCTGTTTCTCGCCCAAGAAAGAGCGTAGCGAAACTTGCGTGGTCAGACGGAAGAGCAGGCTTCATGGCCTGAGTCTCGCCACGTAAAATAAGGCTTTAATTCAATTCAATTCAGTTCTATAGTTCCGGACAGTGAAGGTTGGTGGGTTGCAAATTAGGAGGGGTGGTATGTATCTCCGAACTATCTCGTATATTTTACCTCTTCGAAATATTTCTTGAACGAGGAACACAATGGCATGCAGAGTACAACTGATTTGCACGGGATTCGGGATTTTCAACCTTGTCTAAGACAACTTTTACCTTGATAATGGAAGATACAGTTGTGCTCACGCAAAAATAAGAGATATTTTTAAAAAATATTTCCAGCAAACAAATCTAATTTATGAAATCAGACGAAAGGGTCGGACTCTGCTGAACAAAATCCTGAAAGCAGTATTCTGCCGCCACCCAAATCGCAGTACCCCCCTTTCTTCCTCAAGCTTCCATTGCCTCGACCCATACTCTCAGGCCTCGCATGCACCAGCTACGGGCGGACTCCGGATAGTCCACGATTTTACCCGTTCCATAAACATTATCTTTCGCGAAATCGGGTACTTCAAAACTAAATTCGTTCTCGAAAATTGCGCTGATGGAATGCATAAATTAAACGAGTCGATTTATTGCAAGATTAATACTTTCTGCAACTTTTCCCGAGGTTGGTTTTCCTGGGGAGGGTGTCGCCCCAGAGCCCTTACGGAGTCGACGCCACTGCATCAGGACATCTTTCTTTGATATTGACAGCTAGCGAACACAAACACTTTTTGCCAATCGCAGAAGCTCTCGCTTAGCTGAAAGACTTTCCGGACCGATAAGCTGCTTAAATAGGACAACCATCTTCTACACCAGTGAATTCTAATACACTCCAGTGAATCAAATTTACTCACATATTTTATTCGCATTTAAAATTGAAGGAAATAGTTTGGTGATTACGTTTGATTGTAAGCTTTTTCTATTTCCTTGTAGTGACTTTTAGCAGGAAATATTATATAAAATGAAATTCAAAGATGCTCAATTTTTTTCCAGAAAGGCGTATTTACTTACATTACGCAATAACGATAAAAAGTTAATGTCGGTACATAAATTGGAACAATCTAAGGTAAATTGTGTTTATAAATTAAAACAAGTGTTAATGATGAAACTAAATAGAATTTTAAGAAGAAGAGCAAAATTATACTGATCCTTTACGTAATTGATACAAATGAGGCGAGTACTTTCCAAATGAGGCGAGATGAGCTGAGGTGAAACTACAAGGATTTCTTTTGTCCCAGTTTACATTAATTTCGGAAAAAATATTTACATACCAAGGATTAAGTTAAATGACTTTGCTATTAGGCCGAATATTTATACTGACGCTTTGGCTGTTTCGAATAATGAGGCTTTCCCCATTTCCGTAATCACAAGATACCCTCGTTGAGTGTTTCGTTCGACATTGAAATTCTTAGTTTTACTTGTTCCTCTATGGGCGCTGTAAACGTGATTTGTTTTATATTTATTACATTGATTTATCACCGGGAGAGGTGACCCAGAGCATCAACTGAGGTCACTGCAGTGCCTCCTACCGGAAGGTCCTGGGTTCGAGTCCCGATAATGGCAAAATTTTCACTAGTTTGTCAGCTAGATCGCATCCAGTCGCTGTTTGGAGGAGAATTCTAGCGGCTGGTTGCTCTGATCGGTAGATGTCCGTGGTTTCTCCCATCAAAACTATGCAAACCACGGAGCAGCACCCTACGAAACGGGCCACAGATCGCAAGCGATCTTTTCTACCTCTTCCTTGTCCTATCCTCGCCCCCTTACACACACTAACATGCACTATACTACCACGCATGCCGGGACACCCGTCGAGAGTTTAGAGCTTGTCCCAACTGAACCGGTGCCCCGCTGGTGGGAGATACCTGTTGGGGAAAAGTCAGCTAGCTGCGCGACGGTAGGTCGGCGCCGGATCTCGCCATTCAGCGGCGGAAGACCACTGCCACCGCCCGAGAAAAAAACATGCACTACGGGACTAATAACCTGAGTAGTTGGCACTCCCGGAATCACTGACAACCAACCAAGCATTGTGTTATGTAATTTATACTGATTTTTATAAATTTATATTAATAATAATTATACATTGATTAATATTGATATTTATACTAATATTATAATTTATATTTGTATTGGCTCAGTGGCTCAATGGCGAAGTCTTTCGCCACTGAGGTTCCGGGTTCGATTCCAGAAGAATACCCGTAGAACCTCATGTAAAATTTGCTGCGACAAAACGAGTTAGCATGCTTCACAGGGGCTAGTCCAACCCCTGTGGAGCGTCCTAAACCTTACCCCTCTCCTTATTCCTTCCCAATTCTGGCAGATAGGTACATGACGCAGGGCGCGTGCGAGACGCGAGCGCGAAGACGCTACCTATCGGCCCCTGACTTGATCGATTCCCTGACTTGACTGCGACTGACGTGACTTGGGGCCGATTTCACCAACAACCGAGTAAAGTTGAGAGTAGTTACCCGAGAGTAACCATTTACTCCAAGATAGTAACTCTCGAGTAGAATATGAGCGTTTCACCATGCTTCTAGAGGGTTATTTTACTGTAGAGTACATACTCTCCGATTTACTCCACAAATCAGCTGAACACACAATATTTGAGAGCGATTCAAGAGGCTGTGAGCGAGAATGACGCTGGGAACCAATGCGGACCAACGTGAACCTTTGATTAATTCCTTATATTCTATCATTTATTTCAGTTTCGGAGTTCTTGGCGTTATAATCTGGTATGGTGTTATGGTGGTTTGAATTAGCATAGTTTATTTCCTAGTTTCTGTATCTTTATTTCTTAATAAATATTCATTCTTCTTCTCTGGAGACGAGTTACTATTTTGTTAGCAATGCAGAAAAATCTAATTTACAGTTCGTTTACCGATGGCGGTGCAAATGAATTTTCTATAACTAGGGAACGAAAATGTTTAGTTTTTCAAATGTTGCTGATCTCGTGTTTTTCTAAATTTTATTATTATATGTTGTTTTATTTTTTAAACTTTTATTCCCCTTTCAACTATTTGTAGTTAAAATGTTGCAAAGGGATTCTGGAACTCATGAAAACGTGCGCAAATGGTCTCCCCCATACTCACACAGTTTTTACTGAATAAATAAATGAATATTTCTTAGTACTTGTAGTCCCTTTAGTTATAATTTTTCCTTTTGTTATCGTATTCCGTATATACTGCCTTTATTTCGTATCCACATGGGACAAAAATAACTTTAGAAGTTCTCTACAGTTTTCAATGTGTCTGATGAAGTTAAACAGCTGATTTGATCAAACATAACCTCATGACAAATATCTCGATCGTCATAATTAAAACCAATCCATTCTCTCTCGCATCCTTTGTCTTCGCACTAATGGATAATATTCCGAATCATTGCTGGAATCGTCTTCAAATACTACCATTCGTAATCGTCGAACCGTAACAACACTTCGGAGGTACATGCACGTTGAAAACTGAATTTACTCCGTACTTTACCCGACGGATTTTTGCGGTGTAAATTTACTCTCGAATTTACTCTCGTGTAAGCTATTTACACTCGAGTAAAGTGTTGGTGAAACGCTCCAAGAAGTTACTCTCGAGTAAACATGATTTACTCCAGAGTAAACTCTTACTCTTTGTTTGGTGAAACCGGCCCTTGACCATCCAGCGGCCTCTAAAGGGTGCTGGGTGTACAATAAAGGAGGATTATTCCTGTAATAGCAATTAACGGAGGATTACTCCAAGGAGCGTTCAATGCTCTTAGGAGCTAGCAGACGCGTTGCGTGAGTAGACGCAACAAATTATTGACAGTGTACACAAACCTTACCAAATATTTGTATTTGATCCTTATCAAATTCACTATGTATTATCAGTTTTCGTACGACTCGGAGTCAATGGTCTCGGAAAGTTGCAAGTCTATATACAAAATAGTATTTGGTAAGATGTAAAATGTTCATGTTTTTGCACAAAATATGCGAATGTATTGTTGATAAATATTAAACTAATTTCTAATTACTTCCATTCATTGAACGTAATATAACTTCATTTTTATAAGGAAAATATCTAAAAACAGGCCTTGTCGTAAATAAAATGGTTTTCAAGCGTGCAGCTTTAAAAGGGTTAATTTTACCACAAAACCATATTGGACACTTTTTTGTACGAAATGTTGCTTACTTTGGCATTATTTTCTGTTGAATTGATAATTACGGTGAAATAAAAACGTAGAAAAAACGTCTTTAAATAGTCTCCCTCCCCGAGTCCCTCGTGATTTGATTCCTTAAACTTTTCTTTCTTGTAAATGATTTCTCCTATTGTTCTTTCGCGTGATTGTGAGTACAGGCAGAACAAATCCTCAGCATCGCAGATCCATTGAACACAAGTAGGTACAATGTGGACAATGCATCACATACGCATCCAGTTGCTCGTGCGCCTTTTAATTTCACGCAGGCCATTTCATGCCGAAAATACGCATCGTGTGAATGCAACCGTAACCACATTAACGACGAGAGAGTATTGTACACCGTAAAGAGGTGGTATCTCAGCACACCATAACAAAGGACGCCAACCGTAGAAATATAGGCCAGGGAGTAAATTATACTCATCTTGGGCTGTTTTCCAACCTATCACAATAATCGTCAGTTGGCTTGAACCGAGTTCAAGGCCTCCCGTGTCAAAGAACACGGTCTCTTACATCGTGACCGAATTTAAATCTCTCTACATTGCTCTATCTATATTTATATTACACACACATACACACACATCTTATTTAACGAATGACTAATTTTCCATGAATGGGATACAGTGAATTTGATAACGGGATACAGCGAGGCTAGTTTACACGATACCAATACTGAGGGCCAGTTACGGGTTCACGCGCATGTTTACACCGTGCTACTAATGGCATGAAAGGTGAGATAGTTTTCTCTTAGCTCTGTGTGCTCTTTGCGTCGTGCTGCTGATAGTATTCGGCGCGCAAGCAACAGAAACAGCAAATGTTCCGTAAACTTTTTATCTTATTCATCACATCGGCCTTAAAGAAGAGATTAATACCCATTTCATTTGTAATTGCCAAAAGTATCGCATTCATAGCCTCGTTATACACAAGTAAAAAAGGTTTGTCGATTGTCTTCATAACCGGACAAAATTAATAGTTTGTTCTTCCGTTATTCGAGAAGTTTTCTTCTTCCCAGCCATTTTTATAAATAATAATAATAATAATAATAATAATAATAATAATAATAATAATAATAATAATAATAATAATAATAATCTTACGTTGACCACGTGGAACACCCTGCAAGTATTACTTAGTATAAACACGTGTTGGTCAGTGAGAGTCGCCAGCTCTAGAGTATAGAGGTCGCCAGTTCCAAACGTGGTGGGAGAGCAGGTGAGTATGCCAGTAAACCTTATTCTTGTTCAGCTGGCATCGCCAGTGACAGACACGAAGGTCTTGCCAGTCACTTCAACAAGGCGCTTACCCTTTACCAGTCACCACTTGTCAGGTACTGGCAACCGCAAGTGGCCCGTTCACTATTGACCTGTAAATCAGTAATTAGTTTTACCCCTACAGGCCAGCTCTTGCAAGTGCATTGTGCTTCTGCTCAGGTTCGGTGAACTTGACGAACAGAATTCGCTTCTCCGAGGAGAAACGCGATGGCGTCCTGTACTGGAAGGCGGTGGAGTATCTCTGGGACATGAACATGAACGAGCTGCACGTGGACTTCCGGAACCTCTTCCGCGGAAATAAGCGGCTGGGTAAGTGCTACTAAACGTCTCTCAGAGCTCCGAAGGATGCTTGTTGAACAACGCCGTACAGGTGGTTCAGTTAACCTCAGATTTAAGATTTCCTACTCTCTAAAACCGGGTGAGGTGACTCAGGGAATCAACTGATTTCACTGAAGTGCCTCGACGGGAGGTCCTCGAGTCCAGACGGTGGCAGGATTTTTGATACTATCTAGAGAACTAAATCAAATTCAGTCTGTCTGGAGGAGAATTCTAGCGGCCGGCTGCTCTGATCGGTAGTTTTCTGTGGTTTATCCGATTAACACCAGGTGAATGACGGAGAGTGACCTAACAAACGGGCCACGGACCGCGCGCGGTCTTTCCTTCTTCTTCCTTGTCCTTAAGTTACTTCAATATAGTTTTTCCATAGAAACTTAAGACAATAAAAAGCAAAGAACATAAATTGAAAATAACCTAGAGATTGAAATATCATACTAAAGGAAATGAAATATGTTTGAAACACGCCGTCATAACAAGTATAGTTCTGATTTCATTGCTAACTTACTACAAAAACGTACATAAGTGTTTTGCAGAAAGTATTACTAAGCCTAACAATTGAATCATTTATTTCAGAAACTCATTAAACGCCAAAACACAAAACATGCTTTAGCGACAGAGTATTGTTCCAGGAGGATAGACACATCGTATAGTGCATATTTGTATGAAAAATATTTATTTTTTCAACTTATTTAATACAATACATATTTTAAAATCTGCAAAATTTGGAAACTTATTCTCAGTTTCCTTGAAACAAGGAATTTGGCGTTTGACAAGTATCTGAAATAAACTATTCAATTACTGAATTATCAACACATTGCCAAAGCACAAGATAAAATTAAAACAATGTGGAACGTTGTGAAAAATACTCCAACACCAGAAAACTGAATCACAAAGAACATTGAACTTCACTACAAAAATAATGTTTTCTACGACCAACAGATAGTAGTAAACACTTTCAGTATACATTTCTGAAAAATTGGAGAAAAAATAACCCCTCAAAACAATTTAAATAATATAAATATGCATTGAAATACACAGCACCAAATGCAAACTCCATATGGAACTGAATTGACCCTCCAACCTCGGGGAAAACAAAATATCATAAATCAAATGGAAAACAAATTCTCTAAAGAACTGCTTAATACTTCTGACATCCTCATTAAACAAACGAATACATGTATTCATTCACATTTGTAACAACTTCTTAATGAGAGGAATCTTCCCAGAAATTCACCCAGGCAACACATCACCAATATCCTTACTATCTGGATCTTACTATCTGGACCACCATATTCTTTTATCAAAAATTGAAACGTCGTGGAATTCGAAGCATTGAATATCAATGAGTTAAATCTTACCTTTAAATTCATTGTTATGTAGTCTGAATCATGTTAAAGACAAAAATATTCCAACCCTACTTAGTATGATAAATAATGGAGAACCGCAATGATCAATCCCAGGACCTATACTGTTTCAAAAACAGCAACAACACCTCTGACTCTCCAAAATAACAAAATAGTTCCTTTTGAACATGATACAAATATTATTATCAAAGTAAGTACATAATAACCTCTTCAAAAAAAAAAAGCATAAATAGTCGTAGAGACAGTAGAAAAATGGTTGCAAGAAAACAGGCTCAAAAACACAAGTCTAAGAATCTCCCTAAATGTATCAAATTCATTTTCTAAAGGAAAGACATTAGCACAATTGAGAATATTGACAAGCCCTCATAAGCATGAGTCTTGCAAATCACTGTTACAACCTTGCATCTTATTGCCTTGAGTATGCCACAGTTGCTAGCTTTCCACAATAGACATCATTTTTAATTGCTGCATTACAAGAGCATTTATCAGGAAACTTCCAGTTGAATTTTGTCATCAATACAATATTCACAATACATTGGATAAGAATTTATTGGAGTGAGATGATACATTCTGTGTATGATGCTAATGATGAGATAATGTAAGGAATTTGTTAATATCAGAAAAAATATATTGCATTTTTACATTTAGAGCATTTTGAAAGGTAAAAGAAGATATGCTGTAGCTTTTGCATTTTCAGAAATGAATAGGGAACCAAGAAATTAATGAAGTGTTTGGGCAATACAGTTTATATATTTATGGCAGGAGTAGCAAATATTAGAATAAGAATTATCTAATTAGGTTGCTATGAATAAGCACTGAGTTAAAATATATTTTTTAAATACTTTGAATTAATTAATTCCAATTTTGTAGTTCTAAATTGAAGTAATGAATCAGAGACCGAAAATAAAGATTCTTAAGTAAGGTTACTAGATATACTGTTTTAAGAGTATAAGTAGGTACTCTTTTAGAAAGGGTACTCTCTCTTTTCTCAATTCTGTACATTATTGTACTCTTTTTTTCAAAACAACTGTAAAGTATTTTTAATTAAATATAATATATATTTTTTTTAATTATTACAATAGTTTCCAAATAAATTTTTCACAGTTCTGTGTTTTTGATTTCTGGTTGATAGTTATTGACAATTTGTCCTATGTTTTACCATAGGAATGATACTAGCCTTGCCAGCATTCTGAATTGAGAAATCAAAATTTCTTTGACAGATGGGATGTTTTTCCATATGCCAGTACTTTTATTTTGTTAATTGTAGTTAACCTTGCACACGGTCTTTTTTCTTGTTGTACTATAAAACTATACTATACTATAAACTATAAAAATGATGTTAGGGTACTTCACACATATTGCAATGAGTTTATACACTGTAATAAAGAAGAGGTTTCATTGGAAAATTGGATTTGCAACTTACTTGAGAAGCAAAATTCCTTAGGCAAAAAATTACAATGTTTCTGAAAAGAAAAAAGGTTTCTTCATTTCCTCACTTTATAGTTTCAATAAATATTTCTTGCATGACTGATAATGATCTAAAGCTGCAATATAATGCTAAAAAAGTTTTAAACAGATTTTATCATTTAAAATTGGCTTTGAATTCCCAAAATATTCCAACATAATATCTCTGAGATTTTGAACATACTACTATGTAAACTAATAAAAATAGTTTGTTGAAAATACTACTTAATTTCAGAATGGAGAATCATAGAGAATAAAGAATGAGTATTAATTATAGAAAATATATATTATTATGCAATGTAAAATCACAGGTTGTTCTTTCCTACAAGTGATGAAGTGTACACTTTTTATCCCAAATATAAGGTATACTACTCTTTTTCTATCTTGACGATCTTGTAGCCCTATTCCTAAGTATTAAATGAAAAATCAAAAACATGTATTTCAGTATTCACACCTCCTGAAAGCTACATACCCTGACCTTTACTACTTAGTGGGTAGTTTAGAAATAGTATAATGCTGAGGCAAAAACAGTGATTTTCATTCTATTTATTCATACCAGCTGTTAATTATTACTAGAGGATCTAACTAAGGATCTAACTTTTACTATCTTGTATTTATTTACTATATTGTATATCCTTCAATATTCTTTTCATGACTTTATAAACCGACATTCCTAGAACACTACTTTTGTTAAATACACTGTTTTAGAGTTATTTGTCAATATTTGTGTGTTTGATTTAATCAACTTTTCTCCTGTACATTTCTTACAAAAATTCTTCAAATATTTATTATTAACTCAAAACATTTCCAAGTAATTCATATACTAGATTGAATAGTAATAGTGTCTCTGTTTATGTCAAAATCGTTGAGGTTTTAGGAAACCTGAGCAACTGACATTTTCTGTGTCTATCTGGTCACTATATTATTAGTACAGTAAGAGATTGCAACTGTGTGTTCAAACAAAAAGTTCTTTTTGTTTTTCTTTGGTAGAATAATGTACAGTAATTATAAAGGGGCTTGGTGCATGTATAATGATAATACTTAAAGGCTGATAGTGTTACAACGTAATGTGTATGTACATTCTAACTTGAAGAACATTGCTGACTTTTCTTTAAGCCAATGCATTCTGTAGGACACCCTTTTATAAACATTATAAGCCCTTGCCCTAAAATATTGTAATTATGAATAGCCAATAGCTTGAAAATTTCATGTAATACATTTTTGTAATTGTAGGCATCCTCTGAATATTACGTACTACTAAAGCAAATTATATTTCACCCACATACATCACACATTGGTTTTTTTGGACAAATGTCATTGGACAAATTGTAGCAACAAAGATAACAGTACATAGCAACAATAAAGTAGAAACCAGAATTCCAGGCATTAAATTCACTCTTGATGTAAATGAAGTTCTAACTAATATATTTGACAAGGAAATACAGTTCTTCTCCTGCTTCATTTAAATTCTGCCCCATAACTTTTTGTGAAGTGGTATATACTGTTTTCTAGTTACAAAAACATTAAAACAGGCAAAAGAAATTCTATATCAGTAGAAAACATTGCAAAACAATTGGTTGTTTCCTGTCACAACAATGCGTGTAAGTAAATGAGCTGTGAGTGAATAAAATCTTTTATTTTTTTCCGTTTAGTTAACAAAATATGCTCATTAATGCCATGAAAGATAATTGATTATCACTATGTTTATGGCATGCATGCAATTAAAACTTCACCGTCCAAAGTTAAAATTCCACAACAGCCAATCAGAACTAAGAGAACTGATCGCAATCGATTAATTCTGTATCTATAACACACAAGTAGCCAAGGTATTTCCAGGTGGCAATGAAACATGAACAAAAATGTACATCACAGATTATGAACATCAAAAACATATAATCAATGAATGAATGAAACAAAATTTTAAACGAATAATTCTGTGCTAAGATGGCAAAATGTTATAAGTCACTTTAAAAAAGTTTTCCATGACAACAAATTTATCAACAATATGTCATGAAAAATTACTCTGTGGCTTTTGCACTATTTGCGTACTTCTAAACATTAACAAACAGTGACTTATGTCATTTTGTATCTCATGTCATGAAAAAATGACTTATATGATTTTGCTATCTTAGTACAGAATTATTACTTCTTAGACAATCATGTTAATATTTAAAGTACAGTAAGTTATATTAGAAACAACTAGCCTACTCATACTTGACATCAATCATCCTAACTCAGAAAGCTCAGATATGTTTACTTCACCTATTTGAACGTGACGGCCCAGAGAGAGCAATTGTTTTGACAAATTTCCTTAATTTTTTTTTACAAAATAATCTAAATTGTTTATAATTTAAAATGTCGATATTCTCCTTTACATAATACAAAGTGTCAATATAAACAAATATGACCATAAGTGTGTTAGTTTGACACTAGCTGACTAATGGAACAACAAAATATTTAACATGAATAAAAGTGTTAAGTTTAAAATATTTGGTCTTAGTATATTACAAGTATAAACTAGTGATGCTACATAATGGCTGAGACTTTCTCGAATTAGTTTTCTATTGCCTTTGGTCTCGGCTTGCTATACGAACTTGCCACATATTCTTGCCAGCTGTCATCTATCGCCACCAAAGTACATTATTGTGACATTTTCTCAGTTTTTCGGTTTCATAATAATAGATCACAAATAATTTTTAAGAATATTAAAGAACAGTAAAATCTTGTCCTAAATAGCAATTTTCTTTGAAAAATTTGGAGCCGTTTTTAAGAAAATGGCGCTTAAGTGCTACAGTAAATTGGAAATTTGATGCTCTTTTTCACAAGAAAATTTTAGTTTTCGAAAATATTCACTTGAAGTCATTTGAAGCATACGGTAGTGTTTACAAATTGTTGGAAATGTAAATATTACCGGCGTGAGAGATCTTTCTTCGTTTTTGAGAATGGCATTTGGTAGTTTCTGAAAATGCGGAATTTTAATCTAGTTTTCACAGAAAATGGTTGAGTATTCAAGAAACTTTGTATGACATAATATAAAGCAAATGTACTCATAAATATAATAATGTTAACAAATTGCCGCTATTGTAAATATTATGAATGTGAGAAACAAGTCAAAAAATTACATTATTGTAATTTTTGAAGAAACAAAATAATAGAGCAATATGGCGTTTATGCCATCTTATGGAGTACATTTAGCACTATTCCTACTAAAAATTTAAAGAATAAATCTGGAGCTGTTTTTGAAAAAATCTGGTTTTTGTGATATTTTTAAATTGCACATATTGCACGCAATATTGAGAAAAAACTACTAAGTTCTTTAAAGAAATGTACATGACATTAGTGAAGGAACTTACAATGTAGGACATGGAAACTTTCATGGATAATTTTCTTGTAGTGACTTCTAATATTTTACCATCTTAGCACAGGATTATTAGTTTTTAATTTTGTTTCATTCATTCATTGAATATGTGTTTTTGATGTTCGTAATCTGTGATGTACATTTTTGTTCATGTTTCATTTGCCACCTGGAAATACCTTGGCTACTTCTGTTATAGATACATAATTAATTGATTGAGATCAGTTTTCTGAGTTCTGATTGGCTGTTGTGAACTTTTACTTGCACGGTGATGTTTTAATTGCACGCATGTCATAAACATTGAAAATGTGAAATTTTACTAATATATTTATTTCTGTTTTTTAAATTGATTTGGAATTACAGGGTCATTACCTCTTCAATTTCCAATTCCTGAGATCCGATTCCACGAAAAACAGCCGAATGACACAACCGAGTTTTATACGTTCGGTTCTAGTCGGCCTGGAAACGCGGGGACCTGTGGACTACGAAGTGCTACCCAAAATTTCCTAGCATTTAATGGTAAAAACCAGAAAAGTATTCTTACGCCATACTGTCCTCCGTCACCTTCAAAACAGTCACCTTGGGCATGTACGCAACGATCCCAGCGTTGTTTTCGTTTTTGGAGGTCCGCAGGTTGAATGGTGTACAGAACCCGCTGTGAACTTGGATGTCTTCAATGCAGTCAAAACTTCAACCTTTCAGCGAGATTTTCACCTTCGGAAACAGGTAAAAGTCGCACAGGGCTAGATCTGACGAGATGCGGGAACGTTACCATTTTGTTTTTGGCCAGGAATTCCCTCACAATAATCGAGATGGGTGCGGATACATTGTCATGGTGCATCAACCAGTCGTTCTTTTTCCAACATTCCGGACGTTTGCGCCGAACATTTTCCCTCAATCACCTCAAAACCTCGCAAAACTGCCCACTGAGAGTTTGATCTGGTAGAACATACTTCTTATGCACAATTCCTTAAATGTCGAAAAAAATTATCAGCATTGACTTGATGTTGCTGCGAACTTGTCGAGCCTTTTTTTGGCCTTGGAGAAGACGGCATCTTCCATTGTGATGATTACTGCTTCGTTTGAGGATAATAACCGTAAACCCAAGATTCATCACCTGCTGTGACCCTGGATAAGACGTTTGGCCACTCTCAAACTGTTTGTTGCTTTTCAGTACTCGTCTGAATTCAGAAATCTTGTAGGACGATGCTGAGAAGGCGAGGGACAAACTTCGCTGCTATTCGTCTCATGTTCAGTTCGTCGGCTAGAATTCGTTGATAGAACCGTACAACAACGCCAGTCTGTTAGAAACATCGAGAATTGTCAGTCTTCGTGAATCACATGACGCACTTTCTTGATCATTTCCGGTGTTGTGCATGTTGATGGTCGACCTGAATGTTTGTCATCTTCCACAGATTCTCGGCCTTCCTTGAAGCGCTTGAACAACTCAAATATTCTTGCTTGATTCAGTAAGATCTCACCAAATGCTTCTGTCAGTATTTGGTGGGTTCTGATACAGTTTTCTTCAACTTCAAACAGAATTTGATGCAAATCTGTTGCTCCTTCACATTACCCATTTGGCAATTCGCAGAAGCACTGAAACATGTCCTGGCTCGCTCCCCTATAATTCCCAACTGTATGCACAAAAAATCACGCCACTTTGTATCGCAGTAGCTAAGACATGTACCTAGAGACATCAAATGACGCTACTGGTTCGACCGGTACAATGAAATTCTCGGATGTTTTGGGTAGCACATCGTATTTTTTCAAAATGTACAACTGATACTCACCTCTAAACATTCCGAAAACTATGTTTCAGGGCAATACGCAAATGCTTTCATCAACCGTCATTGGCGGGCTATTTACCAGATCTACAAGTACTTGGTTACGACGAACGTTGGATACAGGTTCAAGGACATCACAAATGACGTACTTGCCAGAGTGCCACTTGATGAAATGTTCAAGCCTTAACTCACTACCCCAATTTCTTTTAACGACTTCACGTCAAAGCATTATAGGTGTATAGTGCAATGGGTCATTACATAATAGAATTCGAGATGTGTAAACCAGAAAATGAGGAGCGCGTTTTCAAAAACAACGAAGAACGTATTCTGAGGTAGGGGGAATTGGATGGCAGAACGTGTCATGACTCGGTGATGATAATCAATTATTGAGGGAGTGTTCTCCGATGTCGTAAACAAATCCACGGTGTTAATTATGAATTTGTAAAAATGTTAGAATGGAACGGGACATAAAGCTGTGTGTGGAAAGAAGAAGCTGCAACGATTGGAATTGGACTGGATTGAAATGGAAATTTAAATGGACCTCAAGAACGCTGGGGACACGAACATGGAAGTTCTTCCTAGGGACATAGAAATTTTTAATAATGTACGCAGACCAAGTTTTGGAGTAAGTTAGTAAATTTTAAGTTAAAATGAAAAAGGGCCATGCGTGCAAGGGGGGGGGATAATGGGAAAACATTAAATAACAACAGGGTTCTTCTTGTCATTTTTTGGATTGTTATATGGAATGTTATGTTTGTGTTATTTATTTACGTCATCTGAAGAACAGGAATTACAATGTTCATTTGACTTTTGAAACAGGTATTGTTATAATTGGTTGCTTTAAGGAAAATCTACAACTCCCGAATATAAAGAAAAGAGTAAATATTATTACGTAGATTATCAGAACCGAGAATCAGTAAAGACGGTCTTGTCTAAACCACAACATAAAAAAATTCTTTACTGATTGACCTCGGTAGGTAAATAGGGCACATTGCATAGTAAGTAAATAAATAAAATATCGAAGAAACTTTGTAGATTTTTTATTGAATAATTACATGCCTTTGGCCCTTGGCAGCAGAAGATGAAGAAATCGAATATGAAATCCAGAAAATGAGTAGCCATAAAAATGCAGCTCACGCATCAAGAACAAAACTATTTCATGTGGTTACTTAGATTCGAAAGAAGGTTACAGAGGGTCGAAGAATTGTTTTGGTAATTTGCGTTTTAGTCGGTTACAATGGGAGTTAGTAGATTGGTATTGAAGTAATTGCTGGATAGTTCAATTGTAAAAATCTGCCTGATTACAGAAAATTATAAAATTATTATATAAATTACACTTTATATTGTAAATGTTGCATTTTTGCTTCATAAACGTGCATAAAGCGAATTTTTCGAGTAATTATTATTTACCTTAACCTATCACACAGCTCTGCTAGTCAGATGGCCGAGATCGTTAGGGCAGTAGTGCTGTAGCGGTCTCGGACCAGACCGCAGATTCGAGTCCCGCCTCGGGATGTATTTGTATGGATGTATTTGTGTATGGCTAAATGTTTGTGCCGTCCTTTCATCCCTAACTATGATCATCATATCATCACCCATGCCACCAGGGCTAACAACCTTGGGGGATAAAAATCGGGATTCGGCTAAAATGCTGATCCCCCCCCCCCCCCCCCCCGGAACGTGTGGTCCGCGTTGGCTTATACGAGAAAACAATTGCATAGCTCTGCTGCTAAAACAAATACTTAAGTACTATTTCATCCATAGCTTCGAGGCGGAGATTTTCTCGGCCCTTCCAGCACCAATAAAACCCATCCTCCGTCCATCACTTACCTGCTTGGGTATTGTCTTATATAATGAACTGAATATTATTTCAAACTGTGTCACTAACAAATCTGTTTTCTATTCGTATCCCAGAAGTGGTAAATAAATTTATAAGTTGAAATTAATTTGTATGGAGATTTAATAATATAACTGAAGATATAACTGAATAAATGTCTTAATTTTTAGTGAATCACAATAATTTACCAAACTATCGCGAACTACAAAGAATGCAAAATGTGATCGGGTATTGTGCTAAAAGATAAGATTAAGTGCTGGAAAGTTACAGACAGGATGGTTTTGATTCCAAGAACGGTCGGAAAGATCAAAAATACATATCCGAGAATACACACATACATAATGTATCTCCGCATCGAAACTGTGGAAGTCTTACTAATATATTTGTTTCTGTTTTACTGAATGATTTGGATTCACAAAGTTATTATTACTGGCGCAACTTTTCTTGAATGATGGATTGAAGAAATGCGGGTAGAGTGGGGGTATTAGTTACAAAATTGGCCACTAGATTTTATGAAGCAATGCCAATCTCTAGAGAATCAGTCATGCGAGAGCGTAGGCTTCCGCGACCGGAGTCAGTATTTACTAGGCTGTCCGGGTGACATCGCGTCCATGGCGAAGGTGCCGACGTTTCGGTCGCCATTCTGAGACCTTCGCATTACGCCCTGAGGAAGGTCGCAGAATGGCGACCGAAACGTCGGCACCTTCGCCATGGACGCGGCGTCACCCGGACAGCCTAGTCAATACAATCAGTCATGTCTTCGCAACGTTCTCAATAATTTGCGTTGTAACTTTCTCAGGTGTTCGAGGTATCTCATGTAATAGATATTTACCTGCTTTGATTATTTCTTTAGATTTTTGAAGAAAATAACGGATAGAAGTTCTCGTCTTCAAAAGAAAATTGTTTCTATTTTGCGCCAGCGAAGATGTGTTTGGAATGTCATTAGTGCTCGCTGCGAGCTTTTGCCTTCATCTGTGCCAAAGAGGGGGAAGCAAAGTCATCGATCAAGAAAATTTGCGCGAGTAATACCCTTCAATCTCCAACTACTGGGATCTGGGGCCTCGAAAAGCAGCCGAATGAAGGAACTGACTCATACGCCCGGTTCGAGTCGACCTGGTCATCCGGGGAAACTAAGGGTAATCCAAGTCTGTGGGTTCAAATCCCGAGTAAGATATGGAAGTTATCAGGTGTTTCAGGGTTGGGGTACATTCTCAGTACCTCATATATCATCTCTATACGCCTGCATTATCCCCCTTCTCCTTTATCCAGTCACGCATCACCACCAATCGCCAGCGTTTCTTTGTCTCTTCACATATCACAGTAAATGCGACCGACCGGGAGGTGGCTCAGTGCATCAACTGATGTCATCAATTTATAGAATAAAAACTATTTGTGAAAATAAAATCTGAAAAATATAGTACTGAATACGAAAAAATATGTAACGAAAGAATTGGGTATTGTGTTAGAATGGCGACGATTTTCCAAATTTACAATTTTCAGAACGGTAAGTAGAAAGACAAAAAAAATATGTAATTACATAAAAACCCGGTCTCTCAGTCATGGACCACAATGATTTTAGCATTTTAAGGACCTCCAAAACTAAGTAAGTAAAATAAAAATAAAGAAGTAAATAAATAAATAAATAATTTGGTAAATAAATAAATTGGTAAATAAATAGGTAAATAAATAAATTGGTAAATAAATAAATTGGTAAATAAATAAATTGGTAAATAAATAAATTGGTAAATAAATAAATTGGTAAATAAATAAATTGGTAAATAAATAAATAGGTAAATAAATATGGAAATAAACGTATGAGTAAATAAATATTTAGAAAAGCTCAAGTAATATATTTTTGGTTGCTCTCAGTTTTTCTTCCAAATGTACAACTGAACACCCGAAAACTGTGTTTCAGGACATTTCGCGAACGCTTTTATCAATCGTCATTGACGGACTATGTACCAGATCTACAAGTACTTGGTAACAGCGAACTTTGGCAAAACGTTCCTGGACGTCGTAAACAACATGCTTGTCAATGTGCCATTGGATGAAATGTTCAAACCCTAACGCCATTACTCTCAATATTTCTAACAAATTACGAAGAAAGTGTCATAAAATATTAACCCACTAACAAAATAAAAATTAAAAAAAAGCATTAACAGTCATATGCTAATACCATTGCGGTATCTGGAAAGCACTAATAAGAAGAGGGGGAAACAGACCACAGAAAAAATGCCTTATAACGATGGAACATTTTCAATATTTTAGAACTAATGACACCTGTATTTGACAATATATTATCCGCATGTTCTGCATACTTGTGTTATAATATTTTCATTTATGGGGTGTGGCAAAGACATATGTACAAAATATGTTCAAAAAAGACCGGACTGTTCAAATAAGTTTATTTTGAAATACACATCTCAATCGTTTTGTGATCTTCAAAGTACATCCTTTGGCAAGCCACACACCTCTTTCAGCTTTCCTTCTAGCACTCAATTGCCTTCTGAAACGCTGCATTCGGTATCGCCTTATAATCCGCTGTACAGTTTCTGTCGATTTCATTCTCAAAAAAGCGCACAGCCGCACATACGTTTTGCCATCAACAAATTTTTGGGTGTCAAGGACTCACAAAAAATTGACTATGTCAACATAACGAGTTAGAGGAAGTAATTTACTACATAGAGAAGTAATTTACTACAAGACAAAAGACTTATTCAGTTTTTGGGTACCAGAGCCCCACAATGTGAGCTTCTTTGTCGAAAACTCGCCAATTTTCTGCCGCAGCATTAAAATACTTTCTATTTACTGCGTACTGATGTAGTAAAGTGAGAAAGCAAAAACGACGTTGGGTTCGTCGTTGAGAAACCCTCCCTCCCGGTATGCGACTGTTAATGATACTCTCTCTGGAGAACATTGCATTTCTTTATCACCAACATGAATAAAACAAATGTTTCTAACTATATAAGCTTATTCGAGATAGTCTTATTTTTTATTTACGATAGTCCACTTTTATTTACGTGCCTAACTTATCGCACCACAGAAAAATTCGGTTAGATAATATTTGAAACAGTTTACGCAGGAGGCACTCGTGTTTGCCTATCATGTGCATGTAATGGCTACCCGCCCCTCTTTGCCGGCAAACACTACCAGCCAGTCTACGGGTACCAACTCAGGTCTCAATATTTGTGTAAAGTGTATGTGTTTCTCATTTGCAGAATCTGGTGGATTTGATGTGAATAAATATAATGTTCTAATCATATTTGGGCGAGTGAATATTGTACGAAAGATTCCGCAACCCACATCCCTTTCAAATAACCCTAATAAGCTGTCTTAGTTTTCGGCTAGTTACGTATTTTAGACGTCTGGCCTGTCTTTTCAAAGAAAGTGCCAGTGGTGTGGTGACGTGTTTTGTGACATATCTGGTAATGCAAAGAACGAATAAAAATCTGTCCGGCTGGACAGCATATCCTTGTTCTTGCATCTTGGAGCGATGCAAAGCCTTACATCGAGCGAGGGACAACAGTTTTGATGATAAGGTCAGTGATAGAAATTCGTGTTGTATCCTTGCCATGTCAAAACCTCGTTAATGTTTGTATCATTCTTATAGAAGGTAGACATAGTTGAAAATAAATAATTGTCACGGGCTTGTGTATTGAAGCCGTTAGAACATGAAAAGTTGTTGATAAACTGTTTAATAATTTTTACTAATATAAAAAGAGTTGCTTTAAATGAATAATCAGAAGTCACTTGACTATCTAAATGAAGCTGTAAAATATATAAAATATTTAGTTTTCAGAGAAGAAAAATAAAGAATAATAAAAAAACAAGGATAGGACTGAGAAATTAGTTGTGGTGAATAAAATAAATAAAGAGACGTGTAGAGGCAGCTATTCACGAATTAAAAGAAATCGGGGGACGCGTTAGCGCGTTACCATGCTAAACTTCGAGTTTTTAAATGTGGCGTCTCAAGGAAACGCACAAAAAAGGGAGCGGGAAGGCAGATTCCAATAGGGAGCTGCAACGTGTCAACAGTTCCCACTTATATGGCTCCCTACTGGAGTCTGCTTTCCCTTTCCCTTTTTCGTGTGTGACCTTGAGTCGCCCCGATTTAAAAAAAATCGAAATATACTGCGGCTTCCTGCATTGCAGAGGGAAGTCGGTCGTTGGAGGCTGCGAGCAGACGAGTCCAAGAAGCGGGAGCGGTGGCTTAGAGCAACTGATGTCACTGCAGCGCCTCTGGCCGGGAGGTCCTAGGTTCGAGTCGCGACGATGGCAGGATTTTCGACACTCTTGTCAGCTAGGTCGAGTTCAGTCACTGTCTGGAAGAGAATTCTAGCGGCCGGCTGCTCTGATCGGAAGATTTCCGTGGTTTCTCCGATTAACACCAGGCGAATGCCGGAGCAGTACCCTAACAAACGCGCCACGGACCTTACGCGATCTTTCCTTCCTCTTCCTTGTCCTATCCTCACACTTCATACACACGCACACACATACTAGCATGCAGTACACTACCACATATTCCAGGAGATCGGTCGGGAGCTTACAGTTTGTCCCATTTGGGGCGGTGCTCCCTTGGTGGGAGATACCGGGTTGGGAAAAACTTCTCTAGCCGACAGTAGATCGGCCATCTAGCGTTGCAAGATCACCAGCACCTCCCGAGGGGGAAACATGCACTACACGTATGGAAATAACGACCTTAATAGTTGACGCGCCCGGAATCTTTAACAATTAATCAATAAGCTACGTCTGTCACTCACTGAGTCACAAGCGAGTCACCGGAGTGACATGGCCACTAGCACAGAAGGAGACCGCAAGCGCTGGGAGGGCCGTCAGAAGCTGGGAGTCAGCAACGATCAGTCAGCAGCAGAGAGCTCAGAGCAGGAGCTGGAGAGTCGCAGAGGCAGTGAGCTCGCTGTGACGAAGGCGGAGGCAGTCTGTTCAGAAACCGGCCGAGGGGGTTCCGCACCAAACGAGCACGGGGAGCGGCTGAGGGAGGCGGCAGGAGACTGCCCAGTCGAGGCGCCTAGACTTTCATAATACAACAGAACTGTGGTTATTTAATGGTGTTGTGACATTTATTTTGGGTTTTAAGTTTTTTTATTGTGTTAACGACAGAGACTTCATTTGTACACTGCTTTATAATCTCTCTTGTAAAAGAAAATAATGCAGAAAACATGCAAAGAATATCAGTAATTTGAAACAGCAATGTTAAATTTGAAATAAATTACTTATTTCATATTTGAACAGCAATATTTTAGTAATGACAAATGAGACGCAAGGAGAAGCAATGTAATTTTAGTTATTCATTGACATTATTAACACCAGTAATATTGATTTAATACATATTTAATGACCTTGACTAATCGGACATAAGAATGACAAATTCAAATTAAATTAAAAATTAAAATCACTCTCCAAACCATCATTAATTTACTCATGTCCCATTAACCAAATGGTCCGCAATTATGTAATAAAGGGAATTTATTCCAACATTAAGCAGTTAGCTATTTTCAAAGTTTCCGCGGTTCCCGCGAATGGTCAGGGCCGGATTTATGCATGTGCTGACAGTGCTGCAGCACAGGGCACTCCACCAAAAAGGGGCCTCCACCAAATAAAAAATTAAAATTTTTTTATTTTGGTCTATTTTTCTGCAAAAGTTCCTGTATTTCCTGTAGTTTAGTTATTATAATTAAGTTGTAATGTGTTGTAAATATTCGGTTTATAAATAAAATATTGTACGCAAAAATTATTTGCAATTTTTTTTTTAATTAAACATATTTGACACATAGATTTTATTTTGTCAGCCGCCAACTGCATATAATATATATGGGGGGGGGGCTCCACCAAAAATCAGCACATGGGCACCCACCAAGTTAAATCCGGCCCTGCGAATGGTGGAACTTTCGATCATGTGTAAGTTGATATAAATCCTTTGCTTTTATATAGTTGAATAAGTCGATATTATATAGTCGATAATATTCTTTCGATTTATATAGTCGATACGTGTGATCGAAAAAGTTTCATTATGGACGCTTGGAGCTGTACTGTCGCATGACAGAGCTTGTCCTCTAACACTATTCGCAAAAACTTCGAAGTTTTGCCTC
Source organism: Gryllus longicercus (assembly GCA_038098605.1). Lineage (NCBI taxonomy): Eukaryota > Metazoa > Arthropoda > Insecta > Orthoptera > Gryllidae > Gryllus > Gryllus longicercus. The sequence continues at coordinate 928,828 of JAZDUA010000209.1, read as the reverse complement.
CGCCATGGTAGCAAGGCTGGAGCGTAGCATCCTGACAATCCATGACACACGTCTTCTTCTTCTTCAAGTACTAGTAGGAGAAGGCTGGAGCATAGCGCCCTGGCAGTCCATCGCCCACTTCTTCCACTAGTGCCCTGGGGCCGGCGGCGGGCGCTCAGTCGGGGAAGATGTCGTCGAAGGGGAAGTGGCGGAAGCTGGTGTTGAAGATGGTGGTGAAGGCGGTGGAGACGAGGTCGTTGACGAGCGGCAGGAAGACCGGCAGCCCCGCGCGCCACGCCCCCGCGTTGATAGTGCGGTCCAGCAGCCCCTCTGCGCACACAGGCAAACAAACATTAACCAACAACAACATCAACAATAATGATAATAATAGCAATGATAATGATGATAATAATAATCATCATAATAATAGTAATAATAATAGTAATAGTAATAATAATGATAATGATACTGATAATAGTAATAATGATAATAGAGTAATACTACTACTACCACTACTACTACTACTACCACTACTACTACTACCACTACTACTACTACTACTACCACTACTACTACTACCACTACTACTACTACTACCACTACTACTACTACTACCACTACTACTACTACCACTACTACTACTACCACTACTACTACTACTACTACCACTACTACTACTACTACCACTACTACTACTACTACCACTACTACTACTACTACCACTACTACCACTACTGCTACTACCACTACCACTACCACTACTACTACTACCACCACCACTACTACTACTACCACTACCACTACCACTACCACTACTACTACTACCACTACTACTACTACCACTACTGCTACCACTACTACTACCACCACTACTACTACTACTACCACTACTACTACTACCACTACTACTACTACCACTACCACTACCACTACTACTACTACTACTAGTACTACTAGTACTACTAGTACTACTAGTACTACTACTACTACTAGTACTACTACTAGTACTACTAGTACTACTACTAGTACTACTACTAGTACTACTACTAGTACTACTAGTACTACTACTAGTACTACTAGTACTACTAGTACTACTACTACTACTAGTACTACTACTAGTACTACTACTACTACTAGTACTACTACTAGTACTACTACTACTACTAGTACTACTACTACTACTACTACTACTACTACTACTACTACTAATAATAATAATAATAATAATAATAATAATAATAATAATAATAATAATAAAACTAGCTAAGATTGTCCATCAACGATTGGCTCTCAAGCACGGAATGTTAAATAGTGTAGCTCCTCCATATTATAAATATAACACAGCACCTGTAATGGAAGCAAATAATTCCATCATTTACTACGACAGGCCCATTATAACATATACAACTGTGGCCTTCAATAGCTCAGATATAGTGTTGATTCACAGGGACAAGAAATAAGCAATGCTTGTTGATCTTGGCGTACCGTTGACACATCTAAAGAAAGCAGAGGCCGAGAAAATTATTAAGTATGAAGATCTTGCTCTGGCAATAAACAAATGTGGAATATACTGAGTGTAACAATATATCCACTTGTTGTTTCGGCTGAAGATATAGTAACAAACAATTTAAGGAAAAATCTAAAAATATGGGATTACCTCAACGAATTCTAAATTACGAACAGAAAGTAGTGATCCTACAAACATGTCATATAGTTCGCAAGTTCTTGAACAAATGAGGCTCCCATATCGGTCTTGGGGTTCAGAGTGAAATCAGAGTGAATGGAGAAATTGAACCCAGCACAAGCTGCTGGGAAACAATAATAATAATAATAATAATAATAATAATAATAATAATAATAATAATAATAAAGTAATAATTGTGAAACAGTATAATTTGTAAACATAGTAATGATAGTAGTAAGAATCTCCCTGAATTGTTCCAATGACAGTTTGTTACAACTTACAAGAGTTCATCAAACCCAAAACAACCTACTAGTATACTTTCCAGGATAGAAAATTCTCATCTCCCAGGTGTTCATCAAACAGATGTAAACCAAAAGATTTAGAATTTCACAATTTGTTGCAAAGAAATCAGCAAGCGCACGTGAAATCCACAACTTGTTTTAGGCAGCAAAACATATGACCGTCGGTAAGCCTGTGTTTGTCCGAGAGTTTGTGTGTGTGCGGGAGTTTGTCAGAGTGCATAGGCTTCCGCAGCCAGAGCCAGAAACTACTTGGCTCTCCAGGTGACGCCGCGTCCTAGGCACATCTGCCAACGTTTCGGCCGCCATTCTGTGACCTTTCTCAGGGCGAAAAGTCCTGAGGAAGCATATGCATGCATTTTGCCCTGAGAAAGGTTGCAGAATGGCGACCGAAACGTTGGACCTGTGCCTGGGACGTGGGAGTGAAGGAGCTAGTGCGTTTGTGGGTGCGCGTGAGTTTGTGGGTGCGCGTGAGTTTGTGGGTGCGCGTGAGTTTGTATGCGCGCGTGAGTTGATGTGTGTGCGAGTTGATGTGTGTGTGAGTTGATGTGTGTGTGAGTTGATGTGTGTGTGAGTTGATGTGTGTGTGAGTTGATGTGTGTGTGAGTTGATGTGTGTGTGAGTTGATGTGTGTGTGAGTTGATGTGTGTGTGAGTTGATGTGTGTGTGAGTTGATGTGTGTGTGTGAGTTGATGTGTGTGTGTGAGTTGATGTGTGTGTGTGAGTTGATGTGTGTGTGTGTGAGTTGATGTGTGTGTGTGAGTTGATGTGTGTGTGTGAGTTGATGTGTGTGTGTGAGTTGATGTGTGTGTGTGAGTTGATGTGTGTGTGAGTTGATGTGTGTGTGTGTGAGTTGATGTGTGTGTGTGAGTTGATGTGTGTGTGTGAGTTGATGTGTGTGTGTGAGTTGATGTGTGTGTGTGAGTTGATGTGTGTGTGTGAGTTGATGTGTGTGTGTGAGTTGATGTGTGTGTGTGAGTTGATGTGTGTGTGTGAGTTGATGTGTGTGTGTGAGTTGATCTGTGTGTATGAGTTGATCTGTGTGTGTGAGTTGATCTGTATGTGTGAGTTGATCTGGGTGTGTGAGTTGATGTGTGTGAGTGTGGATGTGTTCTTCAGCGAGTGCGTGCTTAAGTGCGTGTGCGTGCTCACCCATGACGGTGCGCCCGCGCAGCAGGTTGGAGACGTGCAGGTCCATGTTGCCGATGTGCGTCACCTTCACCTGCACGCGGAGAGGACCCGTCTTGTAGTCGGTGGAGCCGTCCGCCCGCACCACGGGCCTCCGGAAGATCACCGTCGTCTGGTTGTAGTCGTCTGAAACAGCAACGCTCGTCAACACCAATAGTGTAGTGCCACGCTCAAACCGCGTGTTTGTTAAACAAAGCGCGGAGTGATGACGCACCGGGACTTTCCGTGGACGTAGCGGGCCCAGAGCGGCTTTGGGGAGGAGGCAATGGGGGCGGCGGGTAGCGCCAAAAGGGTCTATATAAGGCCAGGAGAACAATACCCCAGTCTTCTTGTGCTAGCGGCGTCGGCGACAGGTGAAGCTCGTGTCTGTGCGTGTAGGTGCACTAGGGTGAGGGGCAATTCGTTGTCGTGACTTGCGAGACGCGTAGATGGACTCAAAGTAGAGCGGCTTCATACAGGGAACATCGGTAGTATGTTGAGGTGTGGTAGCCGTTCTTAAATTATCTCTCCTTGTAGTGGATCTATTTATTTGGTTTATTGTGAGCAGGGTAGTTGTTTAATTGAGACTACGGTCTAGATTGTTAATAAATCTACTGTTCTACAAACCACTCTCGTCTGTGTTCGATTACACCCGTATGACGCCACAATAGGGATGGTAAAAACTTGATGTTTTTAAAACATCAATATAAATATTTTCGATCAGTCACATAGGTTTATTATGTTTCTTCGATTTATACTATTTGTTCTCTCTATCTATCCTTCCCTCTCTCCCTCTCTCTCTTTCTCTCTCTCCCTCTCCCTCTCTCTCTCTCTCTCTCTCTCTCTCTCTCGGTCTTCAGTCGAAGTAATAAAGGGATGCACTGAGGTTAAACTTTTCACTTGACAAGCTTCCCCCTTCCCCTCAATCTATATTCACTCTCAGCACCAAAGCCCTCCAAGTGGCGCCCTGCTGAGGAATACGCTGAAGCCAGCCAGCTTCTGAAGGTGCCATATCTCGGGGACCAGGGAAAATAAAATGTCTCGGTTACATCAAATACTACACAGGACACTTTGGACCTTTCTCATATTATTAATGGGAGACAACTGCTCACTAGCAAAACCTAGTGACGTGACCTGGAAATCGGCGATTTATTCAAATTTACCAAATGTCCGCAAAACCTTTTGGAGTTCTGTGGTTTCTAATAAACCTATTATTTTCATTATTATTATTATTATTATTATTATTATTATTATTATTATTATTATTATTATTATTATTATTATTATTATTATCATTAATTCAATTTTGTATTTTTTGAACGTAAATATAAATATACAATACTAGAAGCAATATAAAACAGTAATTTCATAATTTTGTATCTGCATTTAATTGGAGAATGATAAATATTTATGTAATAAAGCACTTACAACACGAAGTCTGCAAGGACTAATAGATTTCGTGACTTACAACTCCTTATAACGAAGAAATCGAAAAAACGATTAAATTATTTAATAATTTGTGTCACCAAATACAACTCACATCTTCTAAATCATATAAAAAGTTACTAACAACCCAACAAAAATATTTTAATCACTCCGCAAAACGTATGTAAATGTAATCGTAAGTAAAAATTACAATCTTATACACTTCGTACTAGATATTACAATGGTTACGACAGGTCGAGCCACTAGGGGTTGCTAGCATCAAGTGTCTCCCGTTACAAAGCAAATGCAAGTGCAAACAATGAAAATAAGTTTTGTATAACGAAAACAAAACAAAAATGAACAACGAAAACAAAAAATGTCTATTTTTTAAAAGTATTGTTAATCTTGCGATTTTTAAAATTTATTTTTATTTATTTATATTAGACTTTACTCTTCTTTCAACTATTTATAGTTAAAATGACGGGAAAGGATTCTGGAACTCATGAAAACGTGCGCAGATAAGCTTCTCCCCCATACACCACATACAGTTTTTACTGTTGTTTTGTTTTACTAAATAAATGTAAATGTAAATCTAAAGAGGTAACGTATTGTCTCTCTAGTATTCGGTTACATCTTTATACCCTCGAGTACTCCAGTTTTAATCAAGTGAATACCTCCCTACTTAGCCCTTATTTTACACCGTAGCAGTAAAAGCAAGTAAACTATACTTACACAGAGTGATGTTCCAGACACCTCGGTTGTGCATGGGGTATTGCAGCATGAGCCCGTCCATTTCGTACTCGCCCTTCAACCACTTCTCAGGGAAGTACTGCGAATACTCGATGCGGTTGCTGTCCAGGTCCGACCTGCACACGCGACACAATAGAACAGACACACAATTTGGGGAAGAAGGGCAATGTTGCCAGTCCTTGAATTAAAGTGTTTATAACTAGTATTTTACGTCTGTGTTTAAACTTAAAATCCTTTGATAATAATGACCATTAACTAGGAGACTAAATTTTGTAATAACATCTGAAATTACACAAAGGAATTAATTACACACATATTTACAAATTGTATACAACGGGATGTTATTACAAATTACATGACAAAGTTTCGACTACATTCATTGTAATTCTCGTCAAGTAAAAGTTTATTAAACCCAAAGATAAACGAGACATGAATGCTATCAACATTTTGAATCAAGAGATAAATGAAGCAAAAGTTGAGAATAACTAAAGTGATTCCTATGATCAGATATCGCTGTCTCTTAATACAAAACATAAAATATGGAGGCTCACTTGAAGCGGTCGACAAATGAGCGCGACCAGCCATACTCCTCCACGTCGATCAGCCGGAGGCGGTAGTTGAGGCTGGGGCCGCCGCGGCGCTGCAACACCTCCAGCGCGTGGTGAGGGTCGAACGGCGCCACATTCAACTCCGGAATCCCTGCGACACAAGCACGGGCTGCTCACGAGACATTTCGCGACAGTCTGGGCGATGCCTCTCGTGCATTTTGCGCACGGAATTCCTTCAAGGAGTTTCTACGTTGCTGTTAGTAAGTTTTGCTAACAGCAACAGTACGCGTTGCTGTTAGTAAGTGTTGAAAACATGGAGAACAAGTGAACATTTTTGGTGGCGTAATATGACTTGTATGTAGCTGTTCGACAAGGTTAGAAAGTAGTTATTTATGATACGAGTGGTAACATTTTATTTTGGGAGGAGGAAAGGTTGCGTCACGAAGTCGATAGATCGAGTGGCGCTTTCCTATGAGCAAAATAAATTCACTTTCGCCACGTGTGTCATACTGTTTTTTAGACAGCCTTTCATTTCATATCATTATTTTTTAAACATATATTTATCTTTGTTCGACCACAATATCTCTCAAATGTTTTCCTGTGATTGATTAATGATTCCAGAGGCAACAAATGATAACGCAATGTCCCGTAAGTGTAGTGCATGTTTTATGTGTAATTTTTTTTAAACAAATTAAGTAGTTAATGTTTTAATACAAGACTCAAAAAGGAATTATTTCAGTAAATGTTGAAAAACGTAAAATAAATATTAATGTTACGTAACATTAAACCAATACATTCTACCCCCATGTAACGGAGCTTACTGCTACCTCAAACCCCCTACCCTCTCTTAAGAGTTACGTAATTTATGGACGACCCCCTAAGCTGTCATTGCTCCTTGTCTCAATATTGTGACACTTCACATCGAGGCGTGGAAGTGCTCGTTCTCTTCTGAGCGGGGCGAGTCGCCACCGTAGGAGAGCAAACATTAGCTGGCGGCGCGGCGCGGCGCCGTCTGTTAGCTCATCTCGGGAGGCTGAGCTCCAAGGACACTCGTCACCAGCAAAGACACTGGCACGTTTCTCGCTATTCACATATCGCTGCACTGGCGAAAGATACATGGACGCAAGCGATGCAATACTCGGCCAAGGCGGTTCCATCGCGTTTACGATGTGTGCACGTACGTTTAATATCCACTGGACGCTAAAAGACACAATAATAATGATTTATGTCAATAAGCAATTTCACTCTATGGGGGCTAGAGACGACTCTAATGCAAAGAATTGAGGGTAAAAATGAGTTAACTTTCATTTGTGGTAGATGGTTATTAATTTTTTCATAATGTGTTATTGATTAAAGTTCAAGTTACCACTACTAGAATTTATTAAAGATATCAAGTATAAAGGGTTTTATTAACAGAGAAGGTGATGATGATTTTGCAGGTAAAGGTAATAAGGGTGGGGTGAAGGGGATTGGTATGGAAATAAAATTTAGCTAGTAAGTGTTCCTTTTCCTGAATGTTAAATGATTGTTATAAATAAGCTCTTGGGCAACGTGAGATTACTTCTATGAGTTAAGTTGATCACGTCTACTAATAAAACAATGTTTTCGCATAGAAACTGGAACTCATTGTGTTCCTGTCTCTATGGACCGTGCAGAACGTTTCATTCAATTGCATAACGATTTATGGCGATGTCGGAATGACGTATTCGCTTTAGTACAATCAGACCAGCAGGGGACGCAACATCGCAAGTCTCTTTCCCAACATGCCGGCCTTCACCACTTCTACAAAGCATATTTGAGACATCGCCAAGTCAGACCTGAAGAAGGCCACGGCAGTACCGGAAGCGCCGGGGGGCCGGACTCGGACGACGCGTCGCGCAGTGCTCTGTCACGAAGAGGAGCGGCGAGGGGGAGGGGGAGGGGAGAGGAGGGGAATCGAATCTGAGTGGAGGGCGGAGCGGCGCTCACCTCGCTTGAAGAGGTGCTGGATGGAGTTGAGCCCCTTCATGACGCACGAGTCGAAGGTCGGACTCCGCTTCCGGCAGCCCTTGAACACCCGCGCTGCAACACGTCATAACAACAGCAATAATAACATTAATTATAATAATAATTATTATTATAACATATGAATATATTTACAATATAGACATGGTTAAATATAGGATAGGTCACACTCATTCAGTTGGTTTTTAGTATGTTAATTAATTTGTTTTGTGTTATATCATTGTATACGGGATGTGAATACTTTTAGTTCCTGTAAACATCTTTTATTTTCTTGCCTTGCGAATGTAAGAAGAGAAAGTACTGGATTCAAGCGCTGGAATACGGTGAATTTTCGACAGGCAACTCTTATTTTCGACCCTTTTTTTCCTTTTATTTTAAGTTGCATCAACGTCTATAGTTATTAGCGGCTACTTATAAGTACATAACATACTATTTTCATCGCTAATAATAAACAGCGCTTAAACAAAAGAGTACATAACAGGATATAAATATATTATTGACGTGCCTTTGTAACAAAAAAACTGCATAAATCCTGTTCCTAAATATAGTAAATTACTTTCTCTAACATGTGGTGTAACCAGAATCCATGTTCTGTGATACAGAAATGCTTGGTACAGAAAAATCGGTTGGCGGCCAAACGTCTGTCTGTCAGTATTTACAAGGCTGTCCGAGTGACGCTCGGACAGCCTAGTAAATACTGACTCCGGACGCGGAAGCCTACGCTCTCGTCTGTCTGTCCGTCTGCGGTCAACCCTAGCGCCTAAACCGTTCAGCTCATTTTCTTCCAAGTAGAAGTTTCCCTATCGATCTGAACGAACTCGAAAAGAAAAATTGATCATGACTTTATATTAAGATGTCTTTCATGAACATATTTCGTTAAGGGAAAAAACTCTATCTTCCATATTATGGTTGTAGGAAGACACCCACAAAAAATTGAACTTTTGCAATATTCGAAAAACCACCACTTTCAACCAGCACGAGACCTCCACAATTCTATTAAGAGTCCTTTATGATATCCGAGGACAAAGTTTAATCAAAAATTCCCTGTTGGAACCATTTTTCAGAAAAATTATAATGTTTTTGAAGCTTCATGTAAAGTACCCTCGAAAGTCAAAATATCCGGTTGAAACTCTTGAAGCGTTGATTTCGTACACATCGATCGGGGACTATTAATTTTGGTCAAAATTGGCTGAACGGTTTAGGATCTAGCATTGACCACTAGCAGACAGGCAGACGTTTTCCCGTCAATCGATTTTTCGATATTAAGAACCCAGAAATCATGAATTTTGGCTATAATACGTGTTAGAGAAAGTAATTTACTATATACCGGAACATAATTTATCCTCTTTATTGTTACCAGGGCTCGACAATTGGTGTTTTTCTGCCAAAAATTCCCTTGTTTTCCAGTGCACGATTACATAACTTTCTCTTCTTGCTGTGTAAGAGCAAGAAACTAAAAAAAGAGCAGATTGTAATGGAGCGACAAAGTTTGCTTTCTGAGAGAAAGCATGATTCCTCTCATATGGACAAACATCCTTTGTAGACTAGGTAGATGTGAACAAGAGGTACCCAAAAATGATATTAACACAAAATTGACTGTGAGTGGACATACAATGTTGTAACATTATAAGACCATTTTAACCAGACCAACCAGTTTAAGACATATAAACTGGTTTGTTCACATCTGAAAAGCCGTTTAAAAGGCGGAACTGCCATATCACTTACATGTGTGTCGAGCGTACTGTAAAGAGTGCATGTAATTGAAAAACTGCTTTACTTTATGTCAATGATGAAAGTTTGGCTTCATTCCTATCTGTCCGATCCGTTGTGTTCCGGGATAAAGTTATTCCTGAAAGGGTTTTGAGAGAGCAATTAGCATAATAAAAAGAGATTCGTCCTGTCGAACTTAGCAGGTAGGCATTGTGTTTATGACGCTTTTGTTTTCATGATGATCCGTGCCCTACCATTAATACAACTCCGGGATGTGAATAAACATTTGCGTACGTAAATCTCTCTGTTCTACCCATTTGCAATAGGAAGAACACAGTGACACACGCTCTGAATAGACATGAGGCAATAGTGTAGGCTTTCTCTATTTGCGGCGTGTGGCCCAATTTGTGCTTACAGCAGCGTGCGGAATGGACGCTACTGTACGGCTGACTACATCGCTTGAAGCCGCTGTGGCGTAACGGCGTGCCCATACTTCCGCCAGCGCTGCGCTTCGAAGCCCGCTGACCGGGAGTGGAAGCTCAGGGCATCAACTGATGTCACTGCAGTGCCTCTGACTGGGAGGTTCTATGGTTTGAGACCCGACGGTGACAGCATTTTCGACACAGGTCGAGTTCTGTTGCTGTCCGGAGGAAAATTCTAGCGGCCGGCTGCTCTGATCGGTAGTTTTCTGTTGTTTCTCCGATCAATACGAGGCAAATGCCGGAGCAGTACTCTAAAAAACGCGCGAACTTTGAACTTCCCTTTCCGTGTCCTATCCTACCCCTTACACAACTTACATACACTACAGTGCCACACTTGCCGGGAGACCGGTCGGGAGCTTAGAGCTTGTCCCGGCTGGTGCGGTGCCTCGTTGGTGGGAGGTACCTTGATGTGGAAAACCCGCTAGCCGATGGTAGGTCAAGGTCAGCGCCGGATCTCGCCGTCCTTCGGGGGGAACATCACAGCCACTTCCAAAGAAAAACATGCACTACACGTACGGGAATAAAGGTTTTAGCCGTTGACTTGCTCTGAATTAATCAATCAATTTATTAATGATGTAATATTTTTAAGAATTTTGGGTGAGTTAAGGTTTCTTTTCAAATCTTCAGGTATTTTTGGCGGGAAATTGCAAGAGGAAAGGATTTACAAATACGCTAATTATAACTGTGCTCCATTTTGACGGCAGAAAAATTATTATTGTATTTTCCACATCTGTTGAAGCAATAAATAATATCTCCAAGGTGGTTTGAGTGATAGTCAACTTTAATGAACAGTGCTATGTCATATAATCTAATAAGAACTTATTTACTCGAATATGAAATTGCAACGAGATGCCTCAAAATTACATAATAAGCCTTCTGCAAAAATAAGAACTCTTCTTATCTGCACAAAACATTGTTAGTTTCTGCATTCTGAAATCCTACAAGATTTTCCTAAAAACAATAGGTGTTCGTAACGCGAATAAGTACTGTACATTGTAATTTCAGTCACACCCATCTTCTAACTGTAAATCCCTCTCCTTCCTGTATGCCCTTCTATACCTTTCTCATTTCATCATATGAGACGCAGTTACAAAATTGATTAACAACCGCAAGAACTTATCCTAAGATCCGAGGATTATCAAAGAAAAGTATTAAAATGTGTAAATCAAGCTATATCTTAAATGAAATATCCTAAATCTATTTCAACATGTCAAAATAATGCAATAATATTACCCCATTTTTGCATGATGGCGGTCTCTCTCAAATTTTGGATTGATTTGCGATTCTTTTAAATAAATTACAGACAACATACAGGCAACGTATTGTTAAACATTTTGAAAAAAAAATATTCCATTGAATATTTGAGATATGGACGTAAAACAAAGATATAGATTTTTTCTCATGTAGGCCAACTCAGATCACGCGTGCATCCTGCTTCATCAGGCCTTTCTGGAGATTGGGGGGGGGGGGAGATTCAGCATTTTAGCTGAATCCCGATTTTTATCCCCCAAGGTGGTTAGCCCTGGGTGTCAAATTCATAGATATGTGAAGATTTCTGGCAAGAGAGTGGATCGTACTTTCGATACACATGCTGTTGAAATTCGAGAACGCAGTGTACCTAAACGACAGTAACATATATGGGATGAACTAAACTGGATTTCTCCCTGGCAAGTGGCAACCAGTGGCAACAATCTGAAATAACTCAAACTTTCACTTGGAGCTTTCGTCAGGGTCTCCCTAAAATCGTTTCACGATTCCCTCGAACAGTGCGGACTCCAGTTTGAGACCCTATTACTGATAACAAAGGGAATTACCAAATTTTAAGAGAATACTTAAATTTAATATTAAATAAATTCAGTTATGGTGTTTTATTCATTATAACGACTTATTATTATGGGAGTTTGATTAAGGCCTGTCATTTCTGACGAGTTATCTCTAGTAACAACAACAACAGCAGCAACAACAACAATACTAATAATAAATATTATTATTATTATTATTATTATTATTATTATTATTATTATTATTATTTATGGTCACGAATTGACCATCTCGGAACCATGCGAACTTACAACCCACCAGGGCTCAGTAGTATTTATCGAGGGTAGGTGCACGTGACTTTTAAAGGAGCGATCTGCATTTTTATACCGAATCCGTTTTTACACCCAGGTTTGTTAGCCCTGATTGTGTTATATTACTATTATTATTATTATTATTATTATTATTGTTGTTGTTGTTGTTGTTATAGTAATAAGAGGCATTTCTTGTCAATTTCAGCACTTTGCTTTCTCTTTTTCAATTCCACTGTTTTCGCTTGGCAAGCGGTTTCGTGAATAGCTTCCCTGGGTCCTCCACGTTTTTCTAAGGCGTCATGACTGGAAGCTGGGCGACGTTTGTGGAATTTCACGAGTAAATTTGCACTTCAGAATCTATTTCTAGTAAGCAGGGAAAGTGCTGTTAAGTCTGTGCAAGTGAATATCGCACTGAACAACATTAATTAACCTCAACAACTTAAAATTGTATTGAATTTTAAAAAGGGATTGAAAATTGAAAAACACTATTTTCTAAATTGTACTTTTAGGAAGATAAGGAGAAAATTTTGACTTTTTCAATTTTCGAAAATTGGGAGAAATCAATGAAAATGGAACCTCCGCCATTTTTATAAGCGTACTTTGGTCTTTCTGAGCACAATAACTAAAGAAAAACGTTTGGAAGCATTTTAAGAAACCTTTGAACATGTCGATAGGACTTCATGTGAAATAGTTCCAAAAAACAAATATGATTCTAATTTACAGGGTCACGTCCTCACCCAGATTAATAGAGAATTATGAGTTTTGAAGACAATCCTGCCTGTAGTCGCTAGCGTTGTTTACAGACGGACGGACAGACGTTTGGTCGTAAACCAAAGTATAAAGGATCCACTTAACGTGGATTCTGACTACACAATTTGTTAGAAGAAAAGTAATTTACTACAATTAGAAACATGAATCATCCTTTTTTTCAATATCAGGGACCTACAATACGTTCCGGAAAAATCACCGTTTTTCTCTGCAGCATTACATAACTTTCTCTATACTACGTAAGTATTATGCGAAAGAGTAAAAATAGAACAATCCATAATTGCCCAATATTTGGAGGCAAGGAATTAAAATAATAATACTTAACTAGGGCAACTGCTTGTATCGTAATAATTGTAAATAATACAATTGGCATTTGTAAATAATCAGCGAAAACGGGTGTTGTCGCGATCGAGGTGTTCGCTCAGTTTTTCTGTGATTCTTAGAGTGAATTGAAATTGAGATTCTGAGATTGTTGGCAAGGATCTAGCATGGCCATATTGTAGTGTTTTGAGACGTAACTAAGGACATTGAGCTGAGAAAAATACTCACTGGCAGTTTTTTTTTCAATTCACTCACTCATATATTGCCTCTCTCGACCACTTGTTTACTAGTACGTTGTTCATGGGATGCTAGGTAAATAAAAACCATGTTAGTTCTTTTACGTTTCCAAATGTACGATACTAAAATGCAACAATAGAGGTTTAATGCAGATGATGGAATTATAAACTCCTAGACGTTAAGGAACAAGTATAAATTGTAGTTCCTCGACAAATATTACATAAGCCACACAACAGTATTAATTGATTAATTCACACAATCATTTTCATTTAGATACAGAATAATGGGATTTCCGGATAATCGAACCTCAAACAATAGTGATGCATTATTTGTTGGTTACTTGGATGAAGCTAAAATTTACATTAGAGTAGAATAAATCCTTTGGTAAATCGGAAATTAATCTTCTGAAATGAATTGGCAATAATTGTTTACTGATAATGCGCTTTTCTGACGAATAGAATTACATAACTTTCATTTTACATTGCTTAAGGTTGCAAATTAAATGAAAACTGTAATCAATATGTAGCAAGAGAGTTGTGGATATTTAATATTCAATAGTGATCACGTACGCCATGAAATATGCAAATCAGTCAAAAGGTAATTATTAAACAAAAGTCAATGCTTTTCTTCATAGTCGCCATTTCCAAGAGAGTAAATAAAAAGGGTTCGTTTAATCAACGAATATTTCCAGGCATTTATTTGTATTCTACAAACCTAATAAGATAATGCCTAAATGCGCTTACCAAATTCCAAAAATATAAAAATTGTCAAAAATTAACACCTGCTACCTGGCTTCCCCGAATAATTGAATCAGGTGAATGAATACAATACTTTGTTTACAACGCCATTTGGGTTATCATATTCAATCGCACCCGAAGTCTGTAAATCAGGCATTTAAAGATGTACACATTTCCTCAAAGTAACCAACAGAACACGTAGTCAACGCAATCAAAGATAGCGCAATAGTCTGCGGGCAGTTTGAAGTTCACACTATTATTCTCCAGATTTTCACCACCGACAGTAGAATCCTTGAATAAAACATACAAGGCGCTGGAATGGGCATAAAAGAATATTCACCTTGAGAACGATTCGCATTGTAAAAATGGGGAGAAACGAAATGAGATCTGCAAGCCAATATTTCACATGATTTCGGCAATAAAATTATGTATGTCTGCAATATGACATCATTTTAAGTGTACAGTGAAACACAAAACTCATAAACACACAGTTCACATGAAGATTAAACTTCAATTGATTTTCATATCCTAATCGTGTTGGTATATTTTTAATGAAAATAAATCAAATCATGAAATTTATATTGGTTAATTTTCAGTTTAGAAGAAAACCAAAAATTGTCGACAAACCCCCATAAGGCATTTTACCTCCCCCGAATTATAATGTTTATCCATATCAAGTATGCATATTGTTTATTTCGTTCATCTTGTCCACAGGAACGAATTTATTCTTTAAGTTTTATAGAAAATACTTTTTTAATACCTTGAAAACACAATTAGTACACTTTCACCTAGACCGACCCTTAATAGCTGTGCTTAAAATTGCAATTAGTTTGCTTTGTTTTAATCAGTAACAACAAAAAATAACTTTACTAATATTACAAAAATTGCAGATTGGGGGAATTCGGAAACATGTACAAGAACTAAGAATGAATCTGATTAAGATATTTCTTTTGGGTAATGAAATGCTTTTATATGTTAGTTTCAATGCTTTTTATACTTTTATACTATTCTTCACTTTTATACTAATATATATTTGTTTCAAAAAGAGTGGGTTCTCATAACGTCTTAACAATGTTCTGAATAACTAAACATCTGATGGGTTAACTGAGATTGTTAACTTCTTGGAGGTTTACACAGGTTTACATTTGGATGCGTATTTGTTCCTTTATTCACTTCGGTAAACAAATATGAGTATCCAAAGTATTAACATAATCGAAATGTTTGCACAATTTGTGGCATAAACCCACATCGTTATTCTGAGTTCCCATCCAGAACTTCCTTTAGATAATATGTTTGTTTTCGATGGCATTCACTCGAATTCAGTCGCTGTCTGGAGGAGAATTCTTTCGACCGGCTCTGATTGTTAGTTTCCAGTAGTTTCATCGATCAACACTAGTGAATGTCGGAGCCGAACCCTAAACGGACCACGGACAGCGCGTGATATTCCTTTCTCCTTCCATGCCTTATCCCCGCCCCCACAAACACACACTTACGCTGGTGCATGCAGTGCACTACATATGTCGGAAGACGGATCATGAGCTTAAAGCTTGTTCCACCTGGGAACGTGCGCCACTGTTGGGAGATACCTGATTGGAGAAAATCTCGCAAATCGCAGAGTAGGTTGGCGACGGATCTTGACAATAAGAACACTTTACTATTGTTTAGTGTTGCCATTTCGTATACTATGTCACCGCTAAGTGGCTTTTACGTTTCTCTTAAACATCTCAACACAAAAAAATAATTCCTTCAATAATTCCATAAAAAGAACAAAATCAGCTAAATTTCAGCTATGTGTGACAAATTTTTCTCCTTGAAACATTTCCAAATCTGCAAAATCTACAAAACAATCGGCCAAACCTGCAACGAAGCTCGTGTCCAGTCAGTTAGCATCTCTTGTGAGATCTTTTGAGAGTCGTTTGCAGGCAGCTGCGAAATGTCCCTGTAGATACGGCTTATAGAAGACCGAGCTCGTTGCATAATTATTACGTGAACCGCAAAGTCCTCACGCAGGAACTTGTCGTCCAGATTCAAGCACAATAAAGTAGTAATTACTAAAAAGGAAAGAGACCACAAGGGCTGTTTACTATTGTTTGTGTTAACGCGAAATTAGAAATTGATAAACTCTTTGGTTGCACAAACCAGGAAACCGGTGAGATTTAGCCAAAGCAGTCGAAAGCCCCCGTGGAGCCGGTTGCGATGCGTTGCGTCACATGACCCAAACGCCGCCGACAGATACAAACGCGAGATTGTGGCTCGCAGGCAATGCGTCGGAGATTCTACACGGACGCCGTTACAATCCCAAACAATCCCAGGAGCTCATAAGCATTGCTAATGCGTGGCGTGATGAAACGGTTCCCAACATCCCACCTGCGAGAAGCTATTCACCGGCAACTTTACTCATAACACAAGGATTGCTTCCAAGGAGAAAATGTTATTGCCTCAACGCGTATCCTTATGGAAAATGCATTATATCAAGTAGCTGCTTCTAAAATAAGGTGTTTCTCGTTCACTTTGTTTGCCGGTGTTTATGAGATATTTGCGAAATATTTACATCAGATATCGCCTTCTAGATCATCACTTCTAATGCATACTTGATTGTAGAGTATGATGTAGTGACACTGTAAACTAAAATTGGAAAAAAATATTGTTGCAAATATTCTAATACAGAGGAAAATTATTCAATAATGATATTCTACAATGTTCGGGATAATGGACTACGTGGTCACGCATGTGCTTCAAAACAGAATTTAAAAATAATATTATTTGTTCCTTGTGTAGTTGATTCCAACTATACCTTCAGACGTGCATGACTTGCGAGGATGTAAGAAGTGGCCATCTGATGTTAATATCAGTTGTTATTTATTTTGCCTGCAGAAAATTTAAAGGAAACAAGTTATAACAATTTAATTATTAAACTACTCTTCATGCTTCATACAACAAGTGCATTCAAAATATTTGCATTTTAGTATTGCATACAAAACGTATCGCTAATGAAAATGCAGTTTTACCTTACAAGTAAATCACAAGCCTCAGTGAAACTTGAAGTCTCCCACCAGCTTATTTCCCGAGACACTTCAAGTCGCGAGATAAACCCCGCTGTTGACACCTTGTTGAAAGGCCAACGTCAGTGTGGCATAGCAAGCTTGTGATATAAAAGCAACACGAAAGGTATCGGACATCAAATTCTCTAGCCGTTCCCGCGCAAATCTGATACAATATTCTCTCAATTAGGGCACGGCGCAAATAACGGATAAACATTAGAGAGGGCTTGTTGTATCCGTAGCTGTGAAATTGAATGAGCAAATTAGATGGTACTGCTAGCAGCCCATATAAGAACAAGTAATACATTTACAGAGATGCAGTCGTGTTGGTTATGGGCCAATGGATATGCATTTAAGACTCTGACTATTGTACATGCTGCATTGTTACCTTGCTATATTTACACAACAGGCATAAAAATATCTTTCAATTTAGTTAATATTAGCGTATTCTTAAATTATGATATTGTTCAGCATAGACGTACGAGTTTCAGATTCCCTATCAAATGATTCGTAGATGAGCAAGAACTAAATTGATTGCTGTATGTGTTAAACTATCTAATTCTATCCAAGGCTCTTTTTTGTGCAAAAGTAAGTTGAGCGGCCGGCTGGTCTTATCGATATTTTTCCGTAGTTTCCCCAATCAACACCAGGCGAACACCGGAGCGGTACTCTAACAAACGGGCCACGATCCGTGCGCGACCTTTCCTTGTTCTTCTTCTTCCTCTTCTTCTTCTTCTTCGTCGTCGTCGTCGTCGTCGTCGTCGTCCTATTCTCACCCCTTACACACGATTACATTTACATGCAATACACAACCACGCATGCCGGAAGACTAGTCGAAATCCGAGAGAATGTCCCGACTGGATCGATGCCCAACTGGGGGAATAAAGAAAATATTTCCTGGAAGAGGAAATCCCCCAATTCGACGTGTAGGTTGGCGACAGATTTCACCATCCAGTTGAGAAGGAACATTGCCAACTCCTGGTATAAACATTCACTATATTAATGGACTAATAACCATAACAGTTGACATGACCGGACACATCCATTAATCAATAGAGAATTTCGAACCTACTCAAACCGCTCGTTTGTTGATTTCAGATCAACAACCTATTCATGTACTGGAGAGTACGTTCACTTTCCTTCTTTGCATAAGAAGTAATACTTTAAATACTTAAATCAGTACATTTAGTGCCAATAGCAAACCAGAACAAATTACAGACGTGTTGAAATTACTGACATTTATGGTCTTTGACTCTAAATAAAAAATATAATTATTATTTCTAGTATCAACTTGCATAAACATATACAGCAAAATACTGTACACAATATGCATTCTGTATAAAATTTGAAGGCTTTGAAAGAGTTTTTTTTTAAAAAAATTGTCATAATTGCCATTTTCTACATGAGTAAACATAATGGAGAATTTCAAAATAGATAACAAATTCCTAAAAATTATTTCATCAATGACAGATATGCAGAAAATTAAGTACCAATAGAAAAAGAAATAGCCTTTGCACGCAATGAAGTCTTTGCATGCAATGTTTGCATTTTTAAATGCATTAATATTTTCATTCACCAAAACTGACAATATGACTTACCACTCAGATACGCTTTCGATTTATCGAATTGGATAGTTTCACCTTGTAAAACAGAAATATGAATGCAACTTTAAGTATCTAAAAGAATCTAAACCATCGATGTCAAAACTATTTAGTAACCTCCAACATTAAATATTCGCAGCGACCAGAATTTAATTTGTTAGTGCCCGCGGTTATTACATGATAATTAAGATTTAATATACAAAACAAAGTTAACAAAGCTTTAAAAACAAGCCTGAAACCTTGCCAGGTTACCTCAAGGAGATCGTAGATTCCTCAAGTCGCCGTAGATTGGAACCGGAAGAAATGGTTGTCATACGCATAAGTTGATAAGTTGATTGTGTCAGTCATTTCATATTTTAACATTTACAAACTTGCGATTACGACACTTTGTCATTTACAAACAAAATGTCGAAAATGTAAAAGCATCGAACACCGAAAATCGATGTTGGGAAAACATCACATTTAATAAAGCGATGTTTTTGAAACATTTACAAATATGTCGCATTCGTAGTGTGTACGGGTTTGAGTGCATCAGCGTCTCTCTTGCCAGTACGCAACCGTTGCTTCTCCGACATGGGTGTCATAGGTTCGAGCACCGGATACACCGGATTTTATAAATATGCGTAATAGGTGGATGGACAAAACCATTGCGTGTATGAGAATTCAAGAGTTTATGAAAATGAAACTTCGTTGATTCTGATGAGTCGTATTTGTCGATATCTGAGATCAATTTAGGCGGACGTGCTGCAGACCAAGCGAGAACCTTCCTTCCCCATTCTCCTCGTCCCCGTTTTTATTGCAGAACGATGCGGAGGTCCCGCATTCACGTACGGTCCATGCCGAGAGAATTGCAAGCTTTTTCTTAAAATACTTCAAACTAGGGTAGCGAGACTCCATCAGCATGTCAAACATTTTAATTTCTTCTGAGCACGTTAATAATAAAAAGATGTTTTGGTTTGTTCATCCTTAAGTATAGAAAGTTATACGAAAAGTACTAATAAACATTTTTAACACAAATAACAACAACAACCACAACCAATTTTGCTACAACAGCGCATTCTTTTCGCATTATTTATTAACTTGCAATTGTCGAAAATTCAAAGACTTCTACGAAAATAAAATCGGAGCCATTCTTTCATGCGTTCCTTTTCCTACTCTATTCTAAAGCGAATTGAAGAAAAAAATTCGAGAGGTATTTTAGAAAATAGTTTTTATAAATTGCATTAATTTCAGGCACTAATTACGCAAAAACTACTGGTTTCTTCAAAACTTTAACCATGATATTTTCTATACAGCAAATTTTATTACGAAAGACTTTGTTTAAAGCAAAAATCTCTATCATCAATTTTCTGGTTTTAAAATGTTAACTATTTGAAATTTTAGAAAATACGGGGAGTTCGCCAAAAATGCGAGAAGAACCATAATTTTACGGTCCCTTAATACATACGAGGAGAAAACATTTGGAGCGAGTTTTTTGGGAAAAATTGTCTGAAATATTAAATTAAAATATCTTTCGCACAAAATTGCACGAAAACTCATATTTTCAAACAATTGAACATGACTTTAAGTTCTAGTTTTGAAGAACTGATTTTATTAAAGAGAAATATCTATCTTTAATATTGTAGTTGTCATACCCCGCAAAATTGCATTTTTCGAAACATCAGGATTTTCAATTAACATGACCTCTCAATCCTTCTCTTAAGCACCTTTTACGTTATTCGAGGGCAAAGGTTAATAAAAAAATGGAACTATTTTTGAGAAATTTGGGATTCTTGGAAATTATACTGAAAAATCAAAATATCCGTTTGGAACTCCCAAAGTCTTTAGTTCGATCAGATCGATCGGAGAATATCAATTTTGGAGAAAATTGGCGGAAAGGTTTACGTGCTAGCGTTGACCACAGACGGACAGACTGAAGTTTCGACGTCAATCAATTTTTCTGTATCAAGGACCACAAAGAATGGATTTTGGTTATTTCACGATTTATCTATTTATTCGTTACCAAGGTCTGACAATAAAAGTTTTTCTGCGAGATTTCACCGTTTTCTGGCGCGATGATAACAATACCTTTTCCTTCTTACATACGTAATGTCCAGAAAGTAAAAATTGTATATTTCATTGCAAAATTAGGTTTAATTAAAATAAATCTGTTAAATCAAGTCGTAACGATTAATGTAATGTCGGAAAGGCAGCATAATACGTAGCGTTTCTCTACTGAAGAAGTCTTGAAATTCTCCAAAAATTTTGTTTTCTCTAGTATTCTTCCAGAATATTCCGAAAGGGTCAGGCGATAAAAGTGGTCATCAAATCGTCTTGTCTAATGTAATGGAATGAGCTATTGATCGCGTCTTTAAATGAATTAAAACTTCGTAAAACCAGTTTCAGATACTTACCGCACCAAAAACACGTTTGTGGAGGCTTGTCTTAGTATGACAAGGAAGGATCCGGAAAGATGGGCAGTTCCCTCTACTTGATCGCGATGCGTCGAATGTCACTTCATTTATTTCTGGTGATGAACCGGAAACGATTTAACGGTAAGTAACCGATGGACGGAAGAAAACATGCTGGATTCTCGAACACTTAGTGGTTCGCATTGTTATTCATAATACAAACTACTTTGAATACGCATGTAGACTTTCAATGGAACATTTAGTAAGTATCAGATCATAATACAATAGCAATTTGTTTTTTTGTCTCCACGACCAAGAACAATGATGTCTACACACTTGTCTCTATAGTGCATAACGATTTATTCAAAGAACAGTACCATTCATCAGCTTGATCAGAAATGCCACGGCGCTCTTTACTATTGTGGGGCACAAAGTGACACCCTCCACAACTGTATATAGGTCATGCAGATTTCAGACAAAGACACGTACTTGGACTGCACTTCCGTCGGAGAGAAAGGAAGCGGTGAAAGATTGACATAGCGTCAGGGTCGGATTTAGATTTTGCTTGGCTCACAACCCCAAAATTGTATTGGGGTTCCCCTTCAAGGAAGAAAAATTCTCTAGATTTACAAAATAAACTTGAATTACATTAAAGTCAGTTGTAATTTTTAAATACTGATTATTAGTTCAATATCTAATTTAATTAACAATTGTTTTATATATACCAACATATTTTATGCCTTTTCCGAATTTTCTATCTATTTTTTTAAAGTGGCCGATGTCATTAGTTGATGATTGTTACACTTCCTGCCTTATAAAATTAATATTTTTTAATTAATTCTCGAACGTCCTCAACGGGGCTCGTGGCCTCAGAGATGAGCTTACGGCTGTTAAAAATATTCATTTTTTAAGGCAACAATGACCTAATGTCATCGTTCACTTCAAAAAATTCGACGTATACATCTCCCCTTTCTACGGCGAAGTGCAGTTATCGACGACTCACCCAGATCCTTCTCCTGGGCATTGGCGGCAGCCGCCACCCCGAGCAGCAGCGCCAGGGCGAGGGCGAGGGCGAGCGCGCGAGCGGGGCGCAGGGTGGCCCCGTAGCAGCTCATAGCGAGGGGGGAGGAGAGCGCGGGCGAAGGCGCAGAAATCGCAGATGCGCTGATCGGTCGGTCAGGTCACCCGCTGGCGAGGAGCAGGTGGTTGTCGGAGTCCGGAAGAGCGGAGTGCTGAAGAATCTTGCTACCAAGACTGACGGCGTGGGTGACGGCGCGGGCGACGGCGTGGGCGATATCGTGAGCGTCCGCGAGAGCGTCGGCGCAGACGACGGCGTGGGCGGTAGTGCGGGCGACGGAGTGGACAAAGGCGTGGGCGCCAGCGAGGGCGGTGGCGCGGGCGAGAGCGCGGGCGACGGCACGGGAGGCGGAGTGGGGAAAGGCGTGGGCGACAGCGAGGGCGATGGCGAAGGCGTGAGCGACGGGAGGCGCGGGCGACAGCGCCGGGTGGCGGATGGCGGCGCGGGCGTTGGCGAGCGCGGGCGAAGACGCGGGCGAGTGCGGCGGGCGAGTGCGGCAGCCGCGGGCGCCGCCTTCACTTTCGCTTTCTCTCTCCGGCGGAGGAGAGGGTGGGGGGAGGGAGATGGAGAGGGCGGCCGCGGCCGACCCCTCCCTCCGCCTCGTGACAAGTGGCCGACTCGCAGTCGCGAGGCGGGGAAAGGAGAGGCGGCGTTCAGATGCTCTCGCAGCGGAGCTTTCTCCCCCCGCGCAGGTATTTGTATATGGAGCACTGGTGCACCTCCCCCCGCTGCTCCCGTTTGTGGCAATGCGCCTTTTGGGTGTCGACAAGGTCACACGTGGACTCCAGCGTCATCTAAACACAGGCACCATCTAAACACTTCCTTGAAAGGGAACCCCAATACAATTTTGGGGTTGTGAGCCAAGCAAAATCTAAATCCGACCCTGACGCTATGTCAATCTTTCATCGCTTCCTTTCTCTCCGACGGAAGTGCAGTACAAGTACGTGTCTTGGTCGTACGTGTCACAGATCGCGAGCGAACTGTGGCCTGTTTGTTACGCAACAGCTCCGGCATTCGCCTGGAGTACATCGGAGAAACCACAATAAACTACAGATCAGAGCCATCGGTAGAATCCATCGGTACCGATCGGTAGAATTCCCCTCCAGGTAGCCGCTGACTTCGACCTAGTTAGAAGTTCGTTTCGAAAATCCTGCCACCGTCTGGACACGAATTCTAGACCCTCACGGTCAGATGCTCTGCACAGACATCAATTGATGCCCTGAGCCACCAAAGCCGGTGGATGGGAGTGTTTTCAGCTTGAGGTTGTGTGGATGTTGGCTTCCCATACAACATATATTCACCTTGACCTCTCGTCTCTCATTACAAAACATCGCTCCTCATCATTCTTACAGATAAGCCACGCTCAAGAACACTTTCGGGATAAGTACGGGCTTAAAGGTGCAATGATTCGGCGTCGCCTACGCTCTGAAAGGGTGTTTCACTTATTTTCAGCATCTCCTCCAATGTGTGCTTTCGCTCTCCTTACACCTTCAAGATACACAATATCGACACCTGTAATGATGTTAATTTCCAAAGAAAAGAATCGACATAGATATATTGTTTTCAACAATTAAGTTTGAAGTTTTGTCTATAAATAAAATTCATTAACAAATTGTATTCATAAAAAATCTAATTTCTTCTCAATATAAAACAAAACAAGGGTACCACATGACACACAATATAAAAACAAAATGAGGGTATGTCTTGACACACAGACATTTATCCTCATCTTTCAATAAAGTCATTTCAATTAGCAAAATTGTAATGGTTTCGACGAAATATTAAAATGGACGTAATTATTTCAAATGACTTACAAATATAATATAATTAGGTATTCGTGAACACTGACAACACGATTCAGTGACACCTGGGATAGGTATACATGGTGTCATACCTTCCCCATCCCTCACCGACCGATACTACTGTCTCCGATTCCGTAGGTTTGAAAAAACTAGAAAAGTTAATGGTTTCTGGTACTTTTCATTTTAACTGCAGTAATAATTGTGTTTATTGACCCCGTGTAAGTCTTATTCTGCAGTCAAGGGCCAGCGGTCTGCCCGCCAGGGCGGTGCAAGTGCAAGTAGAAGGGGTAGCTTGTTATTGCACCTGGGAGCGGCGCGGAGCGTAGATTGAACACCTGGGCTTCTATTGCAATAATCCATGTCGCGAGAATATTTGCCCTCTTATTTAAATGAGTAATGTCTCGTATTTAAACCTATAAAGGCCATAATTCACTGTTTATATTCTTTTTTGCACTGGTTATGTATCGACTTATTTCCTTCTTAAGTTTTTTTAGAATATGCTCATTGTGACTCTTAAACAATATTTTAAAGGAATGGTATTTATTTAAAATATATTATTTATATTCTAACTACCATTCATTTACAATTTAATAATTGATTTTTCATCAAGAAAGTTATAATCTGCAAATGATATCAAAACGAAAGAAATTATGTGAGTACTAGTATACCTAACGAAAACGTCCAATATACTGGGTATCCTTCAACTCTAATATAGGAGATATTTGTAAAAATATACGTTTACGCCAGTGAAGTTGAATTAATGTTTTATGGTCAACATTATACTTATAAAATTCACTTAATATATTTGAAATATATCAACGTTTTAAACGATTTTTAATAAATAGTTGATTTGGTATTAGAAATACATAATGTACTCTTATCAAAAATTAGAGTACAAGCAACCATTATTTTTTAAGATTTATTCTTTGATAAAACTTAAGAACGGATTCCCGTGTAACTGCCTCTTTTCTTTGCTAACTTCACATTGAATGAAACCTTGACAGAAATTTGAATCATGAAACGTACGTTACTTTAGTGCTTGTTTTATTTTGAACGAAATTACAGGTATTGGGTGTTACTGCACGATATTTCACATCGTAGGTAATGCTGACTGAAAATTGTACATTTTTAGATTTTACAGGACGAATTTGCAAGATTCATAGTTTTATTGCATACATTATAATTTTTATATTATCAACGTATTTTAAGGAAAAAAAAAATAGGAAAAAAATTAACGACGTAACTTAGCAGTGCATTTAGGTGGTCAATGAAGTACGAGTGTCGTGTATCAATTCTGCATTTTGTTTCCCTGTAAACTGAGCGTCTATACTTTCATGATGCTTATTGTCTAATTAAAGTTTCTGAGTAATTGTAACAGAGGTAAGAGGTGTTACCACGAACTGGGTCCGCGCTCTTTGGTTGCGGCTGCTCAGCCAACGCAATTTTTTTGGGTCTATCTTCCCAATCGTATTTTCCATGATTGGTTATTTATATAGATTTGGATAGCGACTACTTCGATATCGGGTAGGGAGACGTATTGAGATACGTTTTGACCGCAATAAGTAACCCGCTTTCTTTATTTTCCGTTCTATCTGTTCTACAAATGTTGTAGCTTGGGAAAAACAGTTTTTTATTGAGGTGTGTTTCAGTGATATAAGCAATGTCAATTTCATAATGATGCAAGAAATTATTAAGTTCTGTTTTATATTACTGATGCTATTAGAATTCCAATTCATGAAGGATATATTGTTACTGGGTTGAGTTGGCACTCTTATTGCTTAGATATGCAGTGACTGAATTTTGAATGGTGCTGATGATAGATGGGATTTAAAAAATTATGAAATTAGACATACACGTGATGATTGAGTTAGTTATTGTATTGATAATTGGGTTATTAGATTCAGAAGCATTTGGGTGGGGAGAGAGCTCGGAGTGAGTGTAAGAATTTTGTCATTGGATTGAATTCAAATTTTTAGTATTTGAGATATGGATGAAGTTTTGGAGAGTACGGGTTTGTGGTAATAATGTGAATTTTCTCTGATTTGGTTTAAAGGAAGGGATGGGGAAAGTGATTGAGAGTTTTAAAGGTTTACATTTCTGAAAGTTTTGTTGCGATCATTTTTTTTTCTTCAAAGGATTTCTTTAAAAAAAGTGCAGTTTTGGTTTTGTATAGACATGTCACAGAATAGTGATTTCCGGCACAAAATGTCCAATTGATGACGTATTTTTTGTGTGACCGTAATTTAAATGTCTTTGACATTGGAAGGGCCTTGAGGTTTTCTAGGTTTTTCTGTGTTCATACGATTATCACATATTTGCGTTATTGCTACAATTGTTTCTATTGGTTCGGCTCTGTGAAACTCGGCTGCCACCACAGGGATTGGCTTATTTTCTTATAGTCTTTCTTATAGTTAGTTTCTTATAGTCTTGTAACTTTGGTAATGAATGGATGAAGATGTTCTGAAAAGATTTCTAGTTCCGTAATTGACTGATAAGTGATTTTAAAAACTGAATATTTTTTTTATTGTGGATCTTTAAGCCAGTGGAAATAACTCTGGCTTTGTATTAAGTATCTACGAACGTCTGTAGCTGTGTTAGGACTGATTTTAACTTCGTTTTTTTATGTCTGCAATGAAAGTTTGTGTTACATTTGTTTTTTGTTCTGTAATGAAATGATTAAATAGATCGACGTGGGCAATTATTATTGGTGAGATTCTATTTCATACACTTTTTTGATCTTGTTAGTGATCTTTTAGATACTCTAACCGTGTGTCCCCGGGCATGGAATCTTTACTAGCAAGCAGACTAAAGTTGTTTTCTACTGACATGTTCTATTGTAGGTCATTATCATGGGCAGGCGGATTACTGTAATTGCTGAATTTCGCACTTTTTGTATCATGAAAGCCATCAAGTTCACTGACTGACCTTTCCCTGTTCCCCGCACCTGGCGTTGGAGGTTGTTGCTCCGTGCTGAGTGTAGCTCTAGTTGACTGGGCTTCCTTCAATGCTGTTCAGGGGTGGGGCCATGCCAATTCCCACGTCCATGGCTTCCCTTGAGGATAGAATCGAATTTTCTCCACCGTTGACGAAGGCGTTGATGTCACCATTGTGATGCGTTAACTAGGCTTCACTAATAGCATGGCCTGTTGCTGAGTCTGTGTATCATGGGATAGACTGGTCACTCGTTTGCATGGAACGTACACTCCGAGCACCAGTTTTTGTTAGTACGTACTGCGAGAACACTAACACTAGGCACTAAGTTCCCTGGAAGACGAACCATGTCGGGACTCGGCGCAAGCGCAGCGGAGCTGGGCACGTCGGCACACCACCGCTGCTGCACCGGTGCTGTACGGTTTTGTCGTCAAGATATTTTTCCACGATTCAAAAGATTATTGACAGGAATCATTCCAATTAATTGCCTCTTTTCTCTTTTCCCTTTGGTCGTATCCGTAAGTGGAGCTCCTATACTTGACATATTTGGAATCAATTTGGCATAGTATCCAACCAGTCGTTTTATCTCTTGTTTTGTTTTAGGAATTGGATAATTTTGTAAGCCTGAATTTTACTTTTAAGTGGACTAACTTTACCTTTTCCCACAAGATGTCACAAATATTCCGCTTCTCTTCTGCTAAATTGGCACTCGCCTGGCTTTATTGTCATTTCCTTTTCTTTCAGGATCTCTGACGTTTTACGTAGACAGCTTAAATATTCAGTCCATTGGTAAATAATAGCGGTATCATCGAGATACGTCAACAGATTTGGATGATCATTAAAAATATTTTTCATTAAGCGACACAACTCGTAAGGAAAGTTTAATAAACCAAAAGGCGTACGTTTTGGTAAATATGTCCCATTCGAGGTAATAATCGCTGATTTCATGCTAGCCTCCACTGTCAGAGGTATCTGTTAATATCCTTTGAACAGATCAGCACACAACTTAGTTATCGCATTTAAATTCAGATAGTCTACACATATCCCAGGTTCCTTTCCTGGTACTTCAACCAATATTACAGAGGACATTATATCAAATTTCTCTTCCTTAATAATATCCAATTTCCTTCCT
This sequence comes from Gryllus longicercus, assembly GCA_038098605.1. Taxonomy (NCBI): domain Eukaryota; kingdom Metazoa; phylum Arthropoda; class Insecta; order Orthoptera; family Gryllidae; genus Gryllus; species Gryllus longicercus. Next base: position 900,670 of record JAZDUA010000209.1, on the reverse strand, counting down.
TTTATTAAACTATTTTCTTAAATTTTAGCATAATAATTCCCATTTCGAGACAGCAATCTACACCAACATTTGTTAAATCCATTTCTTGATCATTGGCTACCTTCTCAGCCTTTAAAGGATTTAAATAACGACGGCACAATTTTTACTTTCTCGTTACTGCTAACGTAGTATTGAGAAAATTATGTAATGCTGCAGGAAAAAACGGTGAATGTTTGGCAAGAAAACTCTAATATCGGGTCCTGGTAACAAAAAAAAGGATGAATTCACTTGCTAAGTACTGAAGAAAAAAATCCTCTAACATGTGGTGTAGCCTGAATCCGTGCTTTCTGAGACCTTCATATCGAAAAGTCGATTGACGGCAAAACATGTCTGTTTGTACGTCCGTCTCTGTCTGTGAACAACGCTCTCTGTCTGTGAACTTTCAGCCCATTTTCTCCAAAATTGATATTCTGCGATCAATTTAAATTAACACAAGACCCTCTGAGATTAAAAAGTAAATTTTTATTTTGGAGGGTACTTTACATTCATCCTAGAAAAACATTTTCAAAATATTCATTAAAATGGCTCCAAATTCGGGGGGACGTCAGAACACGGCACTTTGAATTTTTTAAAAGAAACATCAATTGCTGGCTGGCGTTTCTAGGCGTATGGAAAAGATATTCAAATTGTGTTGATGCATTAACTTTAAAAGAATTAAATTGTCGCGCCCAATACGCGACAATTTGTGATAACAATCACTAACGTCTGTGGTGCAACATAATGGCACATACTTTCTTGTATTAGTATTCTATTTTCTTTTGGTCTGAGCTAGCTATTCGGACTTGAGACAAGCTCTTACCAGAAGCCATGTATCGCCGCCCAAACTACATTTTTTACATTTTCTCAATTTGTCAGTTTCCTAAAAGTAGAACCGAAATATTACTTTAATAATATTAAAGAAAAGTATAAACTCGTCATAAATGGTAACTTTTATTGAAAAATTTGGAGCTGTTTTTAAGAAAATGGCGATTGAGTATAACTGTAATTGCGAAATTTGAAGCTCTTTTTCACAATCAATTTTTGAATTTTTGCGAAACTTTATTGGAAGTCACTTTAAATCGCAGGAAATTGGCATATTATCAAAGTCAGAGATATTTCAACAAAATTACATTTGTGTAAATTTTGAAAAACCAAACGAATACTCCAAAATGAACTTCATATCATACTAAACAGTACAATTAGCACTACTCGTTAGAAAAGTTTGAAGACCTTTTTGAGAATGTGGCGATTCAGCGTTTCTGAAAATGTGGGATATTGAACTGTTTCACAGAAAAAAAGGTTTGAGTTTTAGAGGTACTTTATATGATGTTATTTAAAGCACATGTAATCATAAATACAGTAATGTGAATTAATCTAATGTAATAATGTAACTAATGTAAATATTACGAAATGAGTAACGTAAAAATGTACATGAGTTTTTTCTTTGCATTGCTTGTAATAATAGAAATAATAATACACCTATATACTGGTCCGAATTTCAAATTTAACTCTGAATTTTCGAAAATTGTGAAATTTTGAAATTTTTCGTACAAGTAACAATATACATACAATATACATTCGTACAAGTAACAAGTAAAAATATACATTTTGGTAATTTTGAAACATATAGATCAAAATGGCGTTTATGTCAGCTCACACTCACACATATCTCAGTACATTTAACACTACCCAACGAGACATTTGTAACCGTGTTTGAGGAAATCTTGTTTGTTTGTTTTTTAATTGCACATATTGCTCGCAATATTGCGCAAATACTACTAACATTTTCAAAAAATGTACCTGACTTTAATGAGAGAAGTAATTATGAACAACACATTTTATTTGAAAGAAAAATCTCTATCTTCAATTTTGTAGTTGTAATAAGACGCCCGAAATATTTCAAAATTTCACAATTTTCGAAAATTCAGAGTTAACTTTGAAATTCGGACCAGTATATAAGTGTATTTTACCAGTATATAAGTGTATTTATTACAAGCAATGCCAAGAAAAAAATTTGAAGCTGTTTTATGAAAAAAAAAATTGAAAATTTTCCAGGGGCTCCAGTAAAGTATCCTCAAATTTTGAAGATTTTGGAAGAAATCGTTCGTATGGTTTAGTTGCTGTGATGTTCACACACGGACAGGCGAACGCGATTGCCGTTTTGTCGTCAATAGATTTTAGGACACAAAATAGAAGGACACAAAATAGGAATTCTGGCTTCACCACGTGTTAGAGGATTTTTTTCTTAATTTAGTAATTGGATTTATCCACTTTTTGTTATTAGGGCCCGGAAATTAATTTTTTCTTCCGAAAATCCGTCGTTTTTTAGCGCAGCATTACATAACTTTCTCTATACTACGTGTTTTACTCCGCATATACGTAAGTATACGAGAAAGTAAATATAAACACTTTTTATGATATCCAGAGAATATTTTTTCACTAAAGTAAAATTTTCAATAAAGTACCAATAGCTATAAATATGGTTGCTGTTAACACAGATCATACTTTTTTGTCAGATCAATTGCAATAAATGTCAATCCATTCTTAGACAGTTGCTTTCTCCAAATCTTTTGTTTGAGATGTCTAAAACCTTTGGAAACATTCATTTGACAGTTTACACTTGAAAAAAAAACTAAGTGTGTAAGTCGATGGTTCGCTCGCGATCACCATCTCTTACACAGACTTACATGCACTACACTACCAGACATGCCGGGAGACCAGTCGGGGGCTTCAACTTATCCCGGCGGGGGCCGTGCCCCGCTGGTGGGAGATACCTTGTTGGGGAAAATCCCGCAAGCCAACGTAGGTCGGTGCCATTGAGCGGATGAAGATCGCCATCGCCTCTCCAAGAAAACGCATGCACTACACTTACAGAACTAAGGACTGTAGCAGTTAACGAGCCCGGAATTACTAATCAGTCGATCAAGCGACGTTCATCGTTCGGCAAGTGGCAACCAACCCATTGACCCTATCCGGGATTCGGCGAGTTGTCTCTTGCTACTTGACGAATGTGTGGAACTCGTCTGTTTAGGAACGCCTCCTTCGCAACACGTGTTGACAATTCTACGACAGTTGTAAAAACATTGTCTCTGCCATTCCGTCTTAGTGAGTTGCAAGCATTTAATTCAGTTTTCTCACGGGAATGGAGTATTTGTGCGTGATATTTGTGTGCGAGTTATATTTCTGGCATTCTGGTTGTAATTTTTGTGATTCTTCCTTGTCAGAGCAACTTGCATAAGAAAGACATTCATAATCAGTCGCGTGTGAGTTGTTGCAAAAGTTTATTGATGCTAAAAGAGAGAATGAGGAGAAAGTGTTAAATACGTTAAAGAAGTTCTTAAGCCAGCGTCTGCTGCGCGTTTTCCGGATATCCATTCACAGAATTATTAAGACAATGAATGTAATTGAGTCGGGTTCATTTTCATATCCTAATAAAGAGAGTAAGATCATGAAATAGTATGTTCTCGACAGTTTCAATGAGAATGTAAATTGCGTCACAGCAAACAATTTCTAAATCATGGTCAAATCAAAAGCAACTCTCAAAGTAGTTTCAAGAAAATAAAGAAATTTACGCTACGGTCGGCTAATGGTTTTGGTGAAGTCGTAGGCTTCCGCGGCCAGAGTCATGTGGGTGATCTGGGCTGTCCGGGTGACGCCGCGTCGAAGACTGTGTTGCCGACGTTTCGACCATGTCGTGGTCTTCCTCAGGGCTGGTATGCAGGGCTGGTAAGCAGACGAGCCAATGTCGCCCACTACTGTCTGCTTTCCCCTCTACCCGAGAATCCGAGTGGACACGCCACGATGTTGCAGGACTACCTGATGGACGGGAAACTGGGGCGGAGGCATTGAGCAGGTCAGTGAGGAGGCGAGGAGAGAGCCCGCTGCGCAGCGGTTACGTCAGAGGCAGCGCTACCACCGCTCTCCACCCGGGCCCCGCGACCAGCGCTTCCTTCAGCGGCCACAGCAGCGCCACTGGTACTCACGGGAAATTTTATCAAAACATCCGCACATCAATGCTTCGATACATCTCCGAAAGGTTTTAGATGTCTATGAAAACATCTACAAAAATATCGATGTTTTAAGTAAGATGAAATATTTCGAAGAAAAATGTTCTTGTTCTAATGTGATGTACAACATGTCAATATTAGTTTGAAGTATACTCTGCCCTAAACTCGACTGTCATCTTAATTTTCTAATCAATGTTCTATGTAGTCAAGGTTAAAATTGCAGTTTAACGATATTACAAAACAGAATCTGAAAAATTAACAACACTAGAGAAAGGTTACGAATAACAAACGGTTTCGTGCCGCCTGTGGATCGACAACCGTGATAGTTGTCAACGGCTGTTGATCGCGAGCAATCCACATATAAAACAGGTACAGGAAATTTTATTTATATCATCAGATTTTTTTTGAAAACATCGATGTTTCTGGACAAATATATCGACTTGATGAAAACATCTAAAGCAAAACATCAATACTATAATATCGATGTTTCCGCTCAAAAATATCGATGATTCAAAATCGTCGATTTTTTGCCATCCCTAGCCACTGGCCTTCCCGCGATGACGCGTTCGGCACTTGTCAATAAAATGCTTCGTTGGGCCACTGCCTTGAACAACTCATGTGGATTGATTGACTAGTGATTCCGGGCCTGTTAACGGCCGAGGGCATTATTCCTGTAAGCGTAGTGCATGTTTTATCGCGGGAGGTGGCGGCGATCTTCCCCCACTGGAGGGCCCGGTCAGCCGCCGACGTACTGTGGGATTTCCCCAACCAGGTGTCTCCTACCAGCGTGACAACGCTCCACCCGGGAGAAGTTTCAAGCTCCCGATTGGTCTCCCGGCACGTAGTGCAGTGTAGTGCATGTTAGTGTAAGTGTGTGTAAGGGGTGAGGATAAGACAAGGAAGGCGAAGAAAAGATCACGCGCGGTCAGTGGCTCGTTTGTTAGGGCACCTTCTGCTTCGCCAGTCGCCTGGTGTTGATCGGAGAAACCACAAAAAATCAGAACAACCGGCAGCTACAGTTTTTCTCCAGACACCGGCTCAATTCGACTTAGATATGTAGCTAGTCGAAAATCCTGCCATCGTCGGGATTCAAACCCTTGGACTTCCCGGTCAGAGGCACTGCAGAGACATCGGTTGTTGCACTGAGTCACCTTTGCCGTTAACTCATATGGAACAATCTTTGGAAACTTTCATTACATACGCAAGCAAAAAGTGCTTTTTCAATGTAATTTATTGTGCTATGGAATGGAAACAATTAAATTAATGATATGAATAACATATTGTGTAATGCTAATGACATGTATAATACATTATTAATATAATGTGCCAGAAAAGTCTCTCCTCACAGAGAGCCTCCTATTAAAAATTGGATTTCTATTGCTAGCAACCTGAGGAACTGGGAAACAAGAGAAGGGGAGAACAATTCCAGTATCTGTTATGATTGTGTTGAGTACGCAATTTATATTTTACAAGCTGCAGCTCGTGCTAACAGCATAATTTCTGCTTCTAGCACTCTCTCCAGCAAGACCTCTCTGCCGAGAGACTTTCTTGGTGTGCGTATTATTCTTCAATAAATTGCACTCTTCAGGATTTACGCATCCAGAATTTTTTCTGACAGTCTTCTTACAGTATTATGCATACGTAATCTACTACATGACATACATAAGCTGTGACTATATTTTTGTATAATACAGATATTTATAATTACAAAACACGTCGTAGAAATCAAATTCATCGGGCATCAACTCGTTGCAAAAATATCCACGAAATTACTAGTATGTTAATTTACAGATGTCATTAAACATGCAAAATTGATACATTTTTTTAAGTGCAAGAAAATTTTTTTGTATTCTAGCATTATAAAAGAACCTTTTCTGTTGCAAGAAATCGTTCATAATCGGGATTTTACGGCACAAATGTTGACGTATTAGATTTTATGTCACGAATGATTGCGTCATCACACATTCAGCCAATCGTAGGGAGAGAATCGGGGGGAGGTAGAGCTAAACGAAACAGCCGACCACCGTTTACTCGCACGATGTCAAATATCCGAGTCGTCACAGGGAAGTTGTTTCGCAAAATTAAATTTGATTCTCTTATAAATGTATAATGCAGTTATACAAAAAAATATACTATGCAACTCGTTTATAATGTTGCTTTATTACATTCGTACAAATTTGAAAACTCGCTCCTAAAGTCGCTCGTTTTCAAAACATGTACTCATGCAATAAAGCTTAACATTATAAACTAATTGCATAAACTACTATTCTGTTGCATAACTATTTCTGTACTACTAAAAGCTATACTGACTGTCAAAAGGAACAATAATATTTATTTTAACAGTGAATTACTTAACATTTATACTGTATCATTTTAAAAATATTAATTATGTCTAACAGTTAATGTAATAGTTTAGCTTCTGCATTAATTTCAAATCTTGCACTAATTTTCCATTACAAGCAACGTCACATTATTTTCTTTCCTTACCAGATATCAGAGTCATGGTCGGATCTTCCAGTCGTTTCACTACTGCACGCTACGTTACGTGACACATTGTCACCACTAGCGTCGAAATTTCTCAGCTTTAAAATATACCATACCATAAGCACTATCACAACTAATATGTACAATAAAAATATTCCGACCTGTCACCTTGTTTTTAAAGTTTTGGTGGAAGAAAAACTCATTTGCAAAATTGGCAAGTCCACATGTTTTTGCCGTTGCACACAATAATCAAGGCCAACAAAAAGAGCTGTTGTAAATATTTTCTATCACACAACCAAGGAAAATGACTGCACCAATTTTCTCCGAACTACATGATTTTCTTTTCCCTGCACAGAATTTCTTTTCAATTAGAAAACAATTAAGTTATTCGATCAAATATAAATCCTTCTTGTCATTATTCCATTGTCTGGTATATTATTCTACTTTGAAAACTAAAACACTTTCCGGAAACGTAGCACAGAACTGCCATCTCAAATTAGACAAATTAATCACAGTACTTCCGCATACATAATATACTCAAGTGTACTCAAGCTTTCGCAAGCATACATGAACACAAGATAGGGGCTATTTCACGTAATATAATTCAAGAACAGAAAGAGCGATGTAAAAGATACAGAAGTGCTAATGAGAATAATTTACCCTGAATTTCTCATCTGCTGATGTTTAGATTATTTTTAAAACGGCTATTACAAACACGGTGTTAAATATGATGTTTGTTCAAATGAATAAGGAAGCTAAATTATACTTCTCTCTCACAATTGCAAAAGTCCTTTATTTTGTTGGATTTCCTGCTAGAAATCGCACATATTATCAGAGGCCTCTTGTGATATGAATAATAAGTCAGCAGGGCGCTGCGACGTGTGTTAAAATCAAGAATGCCTTATGTGTTGTCTTTGGGCTAATGCATTATGGCGCGTAACATGATGTATCTTTTGCCCTGCTCTTACATGCAGGCGAATCGCGACTCGGTTGCCCTAGCAACCGTCACGGCGTTTCGCTTTGAACGCCATGCTGTGATGCTACTGCGTGAAGATATTTTGCGAAGATCTTGGATCCCTTCCCCTCGCACAGCACAATCAGAAAGTACGTGGTGCCAGTACAGGGACCGCCATAATGCTAGCGTAAGAGAATCCACCCTAAAAAGCACACGAATGACAGCTTGAGAGGTTTAAACTCGAATGTTCTTTATTTTAAATTAAATGCAAATGTTCTTTATTAGGATTTGTCACATGTATGTAGTAATTTATTATTGAAGTAGCATTCAACTCCTTCACCTGTCTCATAACACTGACTAACGCCTAAACCGTTAACAGGATTTTCAGCAAAAGTCATACGTCATGATTGATCTATGTGAATCGTTAATATGTTCGCGGAGATGGAGGTCGCGGCCTGCTACCTTCCTCTGAACACGCCTATACACTATAACTTTCGCCTACGCCAAAAACTTTCCCAGATAGGGTAATAGATAGTGTACGGATAGTTACTGTCCGCGCCGAGATGTGGCCCCCGATTTAGTAAATATTTTTATTGTATTTTTCTTTACACTCTTTTTTCAAAGAATAGAATACAATACACAGAATTCAGTGGCGTGAAAACAATTTTCCTTTAAGATTTTGAAATTTCAAAAATATAATAATAAGTATTTTAGCTTTATAATTGGCCCTCCGTGCGGTTAGGAGTTTTTAAAGTAGAGGCCTATGGGTTTGATTCGATTTATTTTGTCGAAAACAGTAAAATGTGATGTATCGGGAGATGTACAATCTGGGCAGGTTTTTTTGAGCCCCGCAACTACCTTGCTTATACCTGTACCTTGCCTTACCTTAATGCACCGTATGTCACACACAGTTTCTAACTATTTTTGACGTTAAATAAATGAAAACCTTATAAATACTATGCATCGTTGAGTGATGAACTAGTGGTGCTACAACCGCATATACTTTCTCGCATTATTTCTAAAGACTCTGCTGTATTACACTACTACATACACAAGCAGAAGTGTTTTCATCGAGCTAACATTATTTTCCGCACTGACACTCGAACTCAAGTCTTGCGAGTGCAATCGCCATTTTCCATACCAATGTGCTAGAGAAGAACGGCAAGGTTTGAACTCGATCCACGCTTAAATATGTAAAATATTTCGTATTTGCAATTTTAGAAAATAAGGCCAGTTTGCCGAAAATGGAACTAGCACCTTTACAGTCCGTTGCTACATACGAGGAGAAAAATCAATGAAAAGATTTGGTGTAGTTTCTGAGAAAATATTATTCTTAGAAATTGCATAAATTTGAGACACAAATTAACGAAACTACTCATTCATTCTCGCCTTATTATCTCTCAAAATTGTCCACGACATATTTTAAAGAGATGATGTTTTACAATTGACTTTATGACAAAAACAACTATCTTTAATATTGTAGTTTTCAAATATTTTGTTCGAAAATAAGGCCGAAATTGAACAATCACCATATTTTTTATCGACCCTTGATACATTCGAGAAGAAAATTTGAAGAAAAAATTTGAAGCGGCATTTCTGATTATTTTAGACATTGCATACATTTCAAACACAAATTAAACGAAATCTACTCGTTTATTCAAAGAAAAAAAAATGTGCATGACATTTTTTAAAGAGCTGATATTTTACACAAACTTTGTCGAAGGCAAAACACTCTACCATCAATTTTGTAGTTTTGAAATGTTAATTCGCCATAATTGCGTGAAAACTACGCATATTTTTGAAAAATTGTACATGACCTTATTTCAAGATCTGTCTTAAAGGAACAGATATTATTAAGAAAAATCTCTGTCTTCAATATTATAGTTTTAGGAAGACATCCAAAAAAATTGTACTTTTGCAATTTTCGAATAATCAGTGCTTTCAATGAACAGACGACCTGCACCTTTCTCTGACGAGTCTTTTACACTATCCAAGGACAAAGTTTAACAAAAAAAATTGGTGTCAGTTTTGAGAATATTTCGAAAATGTTTTTGAAGCGTCATCTAAAAAAGCCTCAAAATCCATATTTGAAACTTCTAATGCCTCAAGTTTGTTCATATGGATGGGGCAATATCAATTTTCGAAAAAATATTGAACGGCTTAAGCGCTAACGTAGACCATACGGGGGCATACGGACGGAGAGACAGACGTTTTGCCGCCAATCATTTTCGGTATCGAAAATATGGATTTTGACTACACATCGTGATAGAGGAAGTAATTTAATATGTATATGGACAAGATTTATCAATTTGATCGTTACCAGGGACCCACAATAAGAGTTTTCAGCCGAAAATTCGCCGTTTTTTCCCTCGGCATTACTGCGTAACCAGTAACGACAAAACAAAAATTGGAAATTATCAGATTATGATATAAAGAAAAGGAGCATATGCACATACAATACCCATTACGCTACAGCACACGTTACCAATCATGTTTTCGAGAGATTTTATCTTATGACATATTTCAAAAACATGCTACTTTTATCGTTTTTTGCCTGCGGGTTATTTTTGTAATAACCCGCCATCCCTCGACCAGCGCCTCCACGTTCTGCCTCAAGCCTTCGCCGCTAGAGCGCTTCACACGCGAGCAGAAGTAGCGCTAACGCCCTCTGTCAGCGCAGGAGAATGTTTTGCATGTCGCGGTCTCTGGGACAGTAGCGCGGCGAGCGGAGACGTTTTGAAGGCTCCTGCTCTGAGACAAGGCCCCACACACCAAAGTCAAGGAGGTCCAACGCGCAACAAAAATTGAACGTTGCGCCGTCCGCCATGATGATGTCAAAAGCACCTGAGGTGAGCATACAAATACGGCGTTTCGGAAGTAAAAGTAAGAATAAACATTCAGTTAGATGTATCAATAAGAAAATACTCGTAATAAAACGTATTTTTTTATTCTTCAGATCATTGACATTCCTTCATAAAGTTCAGAGAACACTTTTTCTTGTTTTATACAGAACATTTTATGTCTAATCTCCACTGCAAAACTGCTTGTTATAAACTTAAATTATTTTGGGTTTTGTTTATATAAACGTTTACTGGCACATGAACCAACTTTCATAATGAAGTATGATGGACAGGAAGACAATCTTTGTTTTTACAAATTTTCCTAAAAGCACATCAACTTGATTATACACAAGATTTAGAAGGAAAATAGGTTTCAATTAACCTATTAGTATAACACTTCAGGACAAAATCGAAGAAATGAAGTCTTGAATATGGAAAATAAATTATTACAAACATTCTAACCAATAATATTTAATAATTATAGTGAACTTTTTCTTTTGAAATGATTTAGGGAAATTTGACAGGGTTGTAATAAAACTGACTTTTTTTGAGAAATAGAATTTTATTTATTGGTTTATGAAGGTGATTGACTTTGTGCAATGCTGTCTTATTAATTTTTTATGTAATAAACTATTGTGACATTCTGCTAAGTGGTAAAGCTTGATTTTAACATACAAACTTACGAATTTCGATTCGTACAACCGAATGCTGCACAGCAACTGACCATAATGTTTCACTAAAAACTTTATATTATAAAATAAACGCTCGTAAACGCACATGGGCTTCGGCTATTCACATCACACACTTGCCATCAACATGGCAAATCGCGCAGTGTTCAATTTGCAGCGCTACGAAAGGCAGGATGGTAGGTCTAGTACTATATTCCAAAGTCTTTGCTCTGAGAAGTGTGGGCGGCATATTGTTGTATTTGTGATTCTCATTGTCGAGTCGCTAATCTGCCTTGTGGTGCCAGGGAACTGCGATGTTCAGGAAAGTAGTGAAAAAACTGTCAAATTCGTGAGACAACTGCAGCAATGACGGCTCGTTCGTTTCCTTCATGGAGATATTCTAAGAGGCCTTTCAACAAATACGTATATTAAAATCGTCCTTAGTGAAGGGAAACGTCTTTAGCTGCGGGTATGATGAGAGGTTTGTCAGCCTTATTGAAAAGTGAAATGTGTAGTTCTCACTGTGACCGCATTCGGCATCGGCTACGCTGCTGCGACACGGAGTGCCCTAGTGGCCGCTAGAGGAACTTTGTCGACAAGCGCTTCCAGTTATTTGAACAATTTCCGCTAATCGTAATGTGTCGTAAACATCGGTTGTTTCACTATCGATAGTTTTCGATACTATCAAAATTGAATATCGAGAGTATAGATATTTTCTCATTTTTAGTCAATATATTTTTATAATTGTTTGTGTTTAGTTAGAAATTTGTGTTTTTATACAAATTTCTGTTAAGTAAATAAGTACTAATTTAGCGTACATTAAACTCTTGCATTAATGAATCATCTATAAACAACATTTAATTATTACCACAAACAAATTTGATCACAGATTCTATTGGACTGGATCCCCAAACCCCCCATTTTAATAATATAAAATCAACCAGACTATTTTTTCAAATACTATATGTCAAAGATAGCAGTATTTTATTAGAAAAAATATAAAAAATTAACTCACATAATCGCTGAAATTATAGAATTTTTAGAGTATTAAAAATACTATGGTAGTAAAATGAATGTGACATATCTGCACTAATTACGTAGAACATCCTTATAACCCGAAAAACTTCAATGATTCATCAACGTATCACCAAATCTGCTTATATCTGAAAAAATACACACTCTTTACTTCTTATGAACTAAAGTTCAGTAAATTAATAAGCTCCTCTCAAACCACGAATCCTTTCGTACAGACATTTTCACACAATGAAAATTCTGGCATCTTTCTCTACAAATCCACTCAAACCCATCTGTTATATCCTTTCTCTCAATAAACTTCATTTCTTTCTGGCATACATTACATACACGTCGAGACGCAAGCAAACCCACTTTCTGACACAACTGAATCACATTCAAACTTCCCTTTCGGCGCAAATCATAAATAAATTCTGAATTCATACCTTCCATCTCGGTAGACACACAAAACAGTTAAAAAGGAACTTGAAATGGCAATGAAACACGCAAATCCACGCCCCAAAATTCTTCACTATTTGAATATTCATCAAATTATGAAGTAAATAATTTTGTAGTCATAGTAACAACTAAATGTGTTGTTAGGAGGCTGTTTTATTAGTAAATCAAGTCTATTTCAACCAGCTAGATAAAGACTTAATTTTGTGATTTAAAAGAGTGTTGTGAAGTGAAATTTTAGAAGTGAATTGAAATTTAAAATGTATCGTCATGAAGAAAAAATGTTTCGTAATTGGAAAAATGTATAACTTAATTTGGAAAAGTGACATAGTTAAATTGTGATCAACCAAATTGTGTATATATTTATGCTTTGAATCAATGCCATCAAGATTTTTCTCCAGTGATAGAAGTGAACCGTGAAACTATAACCTTGTGAATCACGAGATTAATGAACCGAATCAGTGAACCGAAGGAACCGAAGGTTCAGTGAACGACACCATAAACTCGTACAGGGCTGAACTATTCTCAAACATGTCTGCTGTTTCTGAAGGGACTACAGTTGTAATTGGAAACAACGTGTCATTACCTGTCATTGGAAAAGGAGACATCGAGATCGAGAAAAAGATTAAAGGTGAGTGGTACAAGTCAGTTATCACGAACGTCCTATTTGTTCCTGACCTGAGAAGAAACCTGTTCTCTGAAGCTGTAGCGACCAAGAAGGGTTGGTCAATAATGAAGGAAGGAAAAAAGGCAGAGATTCTACATGGCTCAAAACTCATTGCGAGTGCGATTCTCGATGACAACAATAATTATTGTATGTTGTTTAGAACTATTTCAGTTTATCAGGCTCAACAAGTTACAGAGAATAGCTTGAAGGCGTGGCATGACAGACTTGGCCATGTAAACTTTACGCGGGTTCGAGAAATGATCAAGAGTGGTGTGATATCCGGCATCACACAGAGTGACGAGGATGAGATTCTCTGTGAATCTTGTTTGTATGGCAAGCAACATCGTCTTCATCATGCGTCCAGAGAAGTCCGAGAGGAGGAAGGGTATATCCGGAGTTTATGGTGTCGTTCACTGAACCGGTTCACTAGAGGGGAATCGACTCACTGAACTGAATCCTTGTTTATTGTTCGCATGTTGTAATGGTCACTATGTTATCGCAAGAATTATAATTTCTATTTAACAATCACATGCTACTTAAACTATCATTACTACTCAAAGCCAAAATTTAATTACCAAAAAAAGCATCTTATCTACTTAACACTTTTTTTATACGCTCTAGAATTCGCAGTATATTTCACTAACACTTTCTATTTAAACATTTTTATTATTGGGGGCTATCGCCCCCCAAACCCCCATTTTAATAATATAAAATCAACCAGACTATTTTTTCAAACAAATACTATATGTCAAAGATAGCAGTATTTTATTAGAAAAAATATAAAAAATTAACTCACATAATCGCTGAAATTATAGAATTTTTAGAGTATTAAAAATACTATGGTAGTAAAATGAGTGTAACATATCTGCACTAACAACGTAGAACATCCTTATAACACGAAAAACTTCAATGATTCATCAACGTATCACTAAATCTGCTTATATCTAAAAAAAAATACACACTCTTTACTTCTTATGAACTAAAGTTCAGTAAGTTAATAAGTCTCCTCTCAAACCAAGAATCCTTTCGTACAGACATTTTCACACAATGAACATTCTGGCATCTTTCTCTACAAATCCACTCAAACCCATCTGTTATATCCTTTCTCTCAATAAACTTCATTTCTTTCTGGCATACATTACATACACGTCGAGACGCAAGCAAACCCACTTTCTGACACAACTGAATCACATTCAAACTTCCCTTTCGGCGCAAATCATAAATAAATTCTGAATTCATACCTTCCATCTCGGTAGACACACAAAACAGTTAAAAAGGAACTTGAAATGGCAATGAAACACGCAAATCCACGCCCCAAAATTCTTCACTATTTGAATATTCATCAAATTATGAAGTAAATAATTTTGTAGTCATAGTAACAACTAAATGTGTTGTTAGGAGGCTGTTTAATTAGTAAATCAAGTCTATTTCAACCAGCTAGATAAAGTCTTAATTTTGTGATTTAAAAGAGTGTTGTGAAGTGAAATTTTAGAAGTGAATTGAAATTTAAAATGTATCGTCATGAAGAAAAAAATGTTTCGTAATTGGAAAAATGTATAACTTAATTTGGAAAAGTGACATAGTTAAATTGTGATCAACCAAATTGTGTATATATTTATGCTTTGAATCAATGCCATCAAGATTTTTCTCCAGTGATAGAAGTGAACCGTGAAACTATAACCTTGTGAATCACGAGATTAATGAACCGAATCAGTGAACCGAAGGAACCGAAGGTTCAGTGAACGACACCATAAACTCCGGATCAACCGGAGGAAGTTGGGGAACGAGTGTTCTCCGATGTGTGCGGTCCTATTGCGACTGAATCTTCCGGAGGTGCCAGGTACTTCGTTCTATTCAAGGATAGCGCAACATCCTACCTCGTCGTCAGGACCATGAGGCACAAATCTGATGTTCTGACTCGTCTCAAGGAATATGTGCGGATGGTTGAGAAGCAACAAGGCCGTAAGGTTAAGGTTTTGCACTGTGACAACGGTCGAGAATACCTAAATGAAAGTCTGCAGGAATATCTGAAGAGAGAAGGCATAATCCTAGAAAACACTTCGCCTTATACCCCACAACAGAACGGTCGCATTGAGAGGGAAATGCGCACGGTCATGGAGAGTGCCAGGTCCATGATGCACGCAATGAACACGCCAAAGTACCTCTGGGGCGAGGCGGTTAACACGGCAGTGTACATTCTCAACCGGACTCCAACAAGCGAAAAGAGAAGTACGACGCCGTATGAAGCTTTCATGGGTAGGAAGCCATCATTATCGCATTTAAAAAAGTTTGGCTGCACTGCATTTATGCACGTCCCCGACTGTCGAAGAACTAAGTTGGATGACATATCAAGCAAACTCATGTTTGTCGGGTATGATGGAAATTCTGACAATTATCGACTGTTTGACCCGACAACAAAAAAGGTAAAAGTTTCGAGAAACGTGATTTTCGATGAACACACTACGATCGATACCGAGAAGAAGACTGTCCAGATCAGCATTGCGCAAATGGAAAATGGAGACGACAACGCTGAAGAATATCCTGGAGGTCGAAACCAAATCGTCGATCTAGGTGGAGCATCCAAGTTAGCAGCTCCGGAGGCGCAGCGGCCGGCAGTAAGAAATCTCGCAGTAAATGAGACCGAACCTCGACAGGATCTGGATGGAGAACAGTTCGACGCAAACCCGAGGAACGTCGAAGCTCTTCAAGAGGATGAAGGGACAGTCGTCGACAACGCCAGGGACTACAATCTGAGGAAGCGAGAAAAATTGAAACGCCCAGGAAGATACACAGCGAATTTCGCTATGGTAAATGTACCGCTGACTTACAAGGAGGCCATGGAAGGCAGTGAGTCAAAAGAGTGGTCAAAGGCGATCGCAGATGAAGCATCACTCTACAGTTTCTTGGATGAGTGGGTGAAGCAGTTCGAGATCACGGTCATGGAACCCGGATATTTTGTCGGGATGGAGATATTGGACGAGACCGATGAGGAACCTGCTGCGATTCTTCCCTCAGAAGCAACTAAAGAAGTGACCTGGATTCGTCAGTTTCTTGATGACATTGGGGAACCAGTCCAGGAACCAACAAACCTGAAGATGGACAACCAGGGAGCGCTTTGTCTTGTGAAAAATCCAGTCTTCCATAAACGGACAAAGCATGTGGACATCAAGTATCATTATATCCGTGAGAAGCTTGAAGAGGGGACTATCAGCGTTAGTTTTGTGTCGTCAGATCTAGAACTAGCCGACGTCTTCACCAAGCCTACTCCTCGAGATCATTTCCATAAACTTATTTTTAACTTGGGAATGAGAAAGTGTTAATTTTTTTATTTTATGAGATTTAAGCACTCAATTGGATGGAGTATTGGACTGTTTGAATTTACGTGCTTCGAGTGCTGGCGCTATCTGTATCATTCAACGAGAACTCTCGCGCCCCATGTTGGTAGCTCTTGGTTAGTGTGTTGGTATGGCACGTGCGCGAGTGAACAGGCCCTTCGTTCTCTCCGTTCTTTTGTATTGGAATCAGTTAAATAAATAGTCTTATGAACAAAATACCTCGTTTTATTCAAAAGATTCCAATCGGTAACGATCTTATTTTTGTAACAAGAACAAATTTTGATGCACGTTCAACGTATCCGTTTTCATTTGACCCCTTTCGTTCAACACATTTTCTCCTGCTTTGGAAAAATGCACTCTGAGGGTACCTAGGAAGCAAGTATGTGTAAGTATTTGAATGCTACTGCCCGAAAGGACTTAACAGAATATCCTTCAGAACGTAATTACATCTTTCTTTATGTTAAAAGTATTAGGTACATAATTCAGATTTCTTGATTTATTTTTTTATATGCTTATCATGTCGGTTTTGAGTGCTCTCAATATTTTTTGCCATCAAAAAGGTATTGTTTGTATAAAACTGTAGATTTATAACTATCGAAAAACTATCGGCCACAATATAGGTAGTCACCGATAGTTCGAACTATCAATAACTATCGATAGACTAGATAGTAATGTTTAAGAAACATTAGCTAGTTTAACACACTAGCCTCGTGTCTCTCGTCGTCGGCATCGAAGCCCGTAACTGTCTTATTTTCAAAATATGAAGTATTATTATTAAAATATATACCAAAGCTTTTAAATTAATACTCAACTCCCTCTTCTTCGTATAATGTCTCACACAAGTGTCAATTCTCTCCCACTCCAATAGAGTGTTCGTTTTTTTTTTTTTGAGGAAACCTGGTAACCAAGATATAATTCGAGTAGTAAAATAAAGTAGCATTTTTGAAAATCATAGGAAATTAGATAGAATTATCATAGGAAAATCTGAATATGAAATTCAAATAGCAGTCCACAAGTTAAGTCAGGTTGCTAATGAGTATGGTATGAAAATCTCACCAAGTAACACAAAACTGATGGCATTTAAAGGACTTGAACCTTTAAGAGCAAAGATAGTTATATATGACCAAATAATTGAACAAGTAAATGAATTTAAATATCTTGGATATCATTTTAATTATATAAAATCAAGGGATATGGAAATAAAGCTGAACAACTTCACATATTTCTGTGGAACGTTACAGCGAACTCTACATCATAATGTGCAAAAGGAAACTCTTCTCAGATTTTACAAAGTTATTGCTTTGCCATTACTACTTTATGGAAGTGAGAGCTGGACATTGACATCAGATCAGCTGCGCCGAACTGAATCTGCAGAAATGAGATTTCTTCGTTTTGTGGCAGGATATTCACTATTAGACCACAAAAAAGTGTAGATATCAGAGAAGAACTAAATGTTGAACCGGTTATAGATACCATAAAGAAATATCGAGAAAACTGGAAAGGTCATATCCTGAGAATGCCAGAACATAGAATAAGTAAAACTATTCTTCAATATGTACCTAAAAGGAAAAAGAAGTGTAGGACGTCCCTTGAAGAGATGGCATGAACAATCCTGAGACGAAACAGACCAAGAGGTCTAATCCTTGCTGTCGATGATGATGATTTTTGAAAATATGTCATTCTACTTAGTTTTATATACGCCGAAGAAAAATATGTAGGACTTGCATGACGACCACGGGACAGGCAGTGGCCAGAACGCAGAAAGAATGAAAGTTTCAATTTGAGTGATTAGGACACATTGCATTTATTGTATTCCGATTATAGTGAACCTCTAGCGACCAAAAGTTTTGGTACACTGTATTAGATGTTCACTGTATCCAATATGGCAAAATAAATTAGTTTTTCTACGATTTTTTAATTTGCTTATTTCAAAGATACTGAGAAATTCCCAAACATTGCGAATTCTTAATTTCAGTAACTTTATTTAACCTTAAAATAATACATTTTTTACTGCTTCCTGTTATTAGATTTTATGATATCACATTTCGTATTTATAATGATATTTGCTTTCTTTTGTTTTATCTACCAAATGCCCATCTCGTTCACAAAATGTGATTTCAAGAAGCACTATTTTATTAGCCACACATCAAGTCCTTTCATTTGCAAGTGGTTCGAAGTAATTATTACCATGATCTAACCGACGTTGCTACTTTATAATAAAATGAAACGTATAAAACATTTGGATCCGTGTGCCCTTTTATCTGATTTGAAAAAAGGCGAATTTCGAGCACCTGCGCTATTCGAGTAAAAGTTACTCTTTCTGTATATGTTTAAAAACTTCGGCTTTTTCAAATATTTATTTTAGAAAATTGTATTAATTTTTATCATTGAGAGAAATATTACCTACATTCAACTTTAATAATCGTTTGGAAAAAATCCACAATGTTCATAATACAGTCACAAAAATGTTCGTAATTTTTCACGGAATGGAGGAACGTCCAACACTTAAATTAACTAGAATTCGATGTAATTCAATGTTATATAATAATAAATGGTTACATAATAAATACGTATTTCATCTTTTTGTCATAAAAAAAGTTTGCAGTTTCCTGTTCTGAATTTAAATGTTAACGGTTGAATTTCAGTATTTAAATCTCGCATCTAAAATATTACTTGTTATTACTAATTATTTTAATGTTAACATTTTTATTAATATTATCATTTTCTCAAACTTATTTTCAATATCCTTTGCTTGCGAAGTTTAAATGAACATTTAATGCCATTTCTTGCGATACAATTGGAACATATGACTTGATAGGCCTGTTGGCAGAAGTGAACAGTAATGATTTGGTGAACTGCGTAATATTTGCACTTGACTTTTATACAAAGTCTTAAAGATCTATAAAATTTTAGTTACACGTATTTATTCTCAGGTTGTGTTTGTTCTATACGTTCAGGCAACGCATGTAATGACAACTTGTGAGAACTGCTCTTTTTAGTGGGTTGTTTAAATTATTGCAAAAATGTGGATATTCTACATACTTTTGCAGGAGAAATACCTGAAAATATCATGAATATGTTCAGATGTTTATACGTTTGAACTGCGAATTTCAAAGACCGGTGGTACCTGTAAACGGCCTATATGAACCTGACCAACCATTTAATTATTATATTATTATATTATTATATTAATAAATAAAATAAGTTAATTAAAACATTTAAACATTTTATTAATTATATTAAATATGTTAACTATTTTCAATCTATTTCGCAAATAGAGGAAACCCATAAGAAGACAACGAGTATTATTTATTATCAATTTATTATGAAATAAAATGTGGTGGTGTCCTACAGACGGAGAACTCATAAGTAGACATACTATTTCCTTTTTTACTACCACCGATCACAGATATAAAAAGATATTTCGGAGAAAGTTCCCTACCTCTGTCCACAGAATGCCATGGTGATTTTCAATCAAAACTTTAAAGTTGGCTCCCGCCACAACTAGCAGGGATGAGGATGAGATTGTTTAATTTGAGGTTAATGATTCCTTTGAGATATTTTGATGTCTGAATTACAATGTCCCTCGATGTATCCTATGAATAAAACTGCATACGACCGTTACATTTATTGCGAGAAATTGTGAGTATGTTTGTACCACTATGATTCAAAATGTTTCTCGTGAAATAATTATCGAAATAATGAACGTCATCATAAACCCATAATTGAGAATATTAGTTACAATTAATTCGAATATAATTTTACAAATTATAGTTTTTAGATAATATATTTCATCAGTGTAGTAATAATGTTGTCTTATCTTCAGCTTTGACGAGAGAACAACAAACATTTAAAACACCAGTAAGGTAATGTTGTTTAGTAATTGCCCAAATCCTCATGAAAAAATTCAAAGAATGAACTGACGAAGGTCACGCGGTCGCAGGGTCCATTCGCCGTGAAAATGCATTGCGCAGGCGGTCAAGGGTAAAAGGTCTGTTGGAGGCAGACTAGGTTCGGAAACTGGCTGTGAGAACATGCCATTACATAAAACGGAACCCCTCTTACAGGAGCGGCAGCAGCCCACGCCAGGAGTTCCGCTTGCGGAAGCCGCGCAGATGGGTGGCGCGGGGGGGGGGGTGTCGTGTTCCTCCTTGCTCGCCCTCTCCCACCTTCAAACGCCTGCCGACGCCCGTGTCCGTTGTGGACCGGAGATTGCCTTGGGAGAGCTCGCCCACTCCCCGCTTGCGTCCTCGCTCTGGGACTCCGCAGGGCCTCAGAACAGAACCGCTTCACTACTCGGGAATTCCTCTTCTCACTAGAAAATACCACATCGGAGTCTCGATTCTGCAGATAAAATTTTTAAACAAATCAGATAGCGAACATTTTTTAGGGGGAATTTCGTTATCGAAAGAAATATAGTAGATTCTCTTGTAATAACTGCATTTGTTGGAATCAATATTTCCTGTAGATTTGGAGCGATTGTCCTTCAATTTCCTAGCCTCTTTAGTTCCTGGTACGAACCTCAACATAGATTATCCATGATTTGGTTAGTGAATACGGAACAGTGGTTATGAGATAAAAATAACACGATAAAGGTGTGTGCTGTTGTAGCAGGTTTTAGGCAATAAACTCGTAATGTAACTAGCCTTGTAATAAGTTCATTACAGCGCAACGAAACTTCTTATAGTATCCATCTCGCTGCGCTAATCATTATCTTGGATAACATTATTTACAACTCTTGTAATATCCACAACTCAGAGTGATAGTTCTACAAACGAATGGGCCTACAGGAAGAGCCGTGCAGTGTTTCTGCAGGTTGCGTGTGCTGTTGCGTAACTGCAGCCGAGTTCCGCCCCCGGAGGGGAACAGGTAGTCTTGGGTTGGCGTCTCGGCTGCCCCGTGGGTCTCCACGACAAACAGCCGCGAAGCCTCTCCCGCTGTCACTCTGAACCATTGCCGCTCCTCGTGTGTCGGATTCTGACACGTCCAGATGAAAGTTCGAACCCTTTAGGAATAGGAACAGTTTTCACTAAAAGCAGGAGCGGCTCAGGTGGCTAAAGGCGTCAGTGCACGCGGCGATGGAGTAACGGTTAGCGTATCGGACTGTTATACCCAAGTTGGCGGGTTCAAACCCGGTCGAAGCCGTGGGTTTTTAAAGGCGAAAAAGTCCTTCGTACGCCTTCTTTCGGAAGGGAAGTAAAGCCCATGTTAGTAGATTTACTTGCATGTAAAAGATCATCAAGGCTAAATGATGCCTCTGAGCTAAATTCAAATCGCCTGTTTCTCTCCCAAGAAATATCTCCTTACTCTGCTAGTTGGTGAAAGGAGCGTAGTGAAATTTGCGTGGTCAGACGGGAGAGCGTGCCTGATGGCCCGAGACTCGCCACGTAAAATAAGGCATCAATTCAATTCACTTCAGTTGCAGCCCTGCAGTGCCTGGTGATCCTAGGGTTGGAGCCCCGACATGGCAGGATTTTCGACACTGGCTACGTAGCTGGATCGAATTCAGTCGCTGTCTGGAGGAGAATTCTAGCGGTCGACTGCTCTGATCGGTGGTTTTTCGTAGGTCATCCGATCAATATTAGGAGAATGCAGCAGAACACTAAGAAACAAGCCACGCGTGATCTTTGCTTCCTTTTCCTTGCCCTATCCTCACCCCTTACACTCGCATACAATCCACTACCACACATACCGGGAGATCATTTGGGAGCTTAAAATTTGTCCCAACTGGGGTGGTACCCCTCTGGTGAGAGATCCCTGATTAGTGAAAATCCCGCATGCAGACGTGTATTTTGACACTGGATCTCGCCGCTCAAAGGAAGAGATAACCCTTCCTTCCCGCTTTAAAAACATGTACTATACTTCCAGAACTAATGACATTAGCAGTAGACACTCCCAGAAACACTAATCAATTTATCAACTAAAGATTAGATCGTCATTAAATATCAAGTTGAAAAATGTGTATGTAAACATGCATCCTCAAGTGCTCGAAGATGCATGAATAAGGGTAAAATGACTTAAATTATTAAACTATTTTTATTTTTTTACTACTTTTACTTGTATTTTCTAACAATGAACATGACATTTTATAAAAGTGAAACTTCTTCAGTGATATTCGAATTTTCTTCGTTGGAATTTAGAAACTCAGTCGACTGTTCTTCGGTGAAATTGTTTTCGCTTACCCGAAAACATATTTTGAATACCGAAAAATACTACTTCGACACTACTTGTGTTACTTGTCAGATTAAAGAAAAAAATCAATTCCATCTCTTCACACTACGAAACGAACGATATTAACTCTGCGCAGAATGTCTTCCGCAAACGTCTTTTCCTTTTACGGACTGGGAGAGGTCTGACGATGTCATGAGACTTTACTTCATTCATTTCATGCTTGCTATTGCACGTAGCACTTCATAGCCAATATTGCGAAGAAGCTCTCTGGGCGACACAGTCCCGGTTTTTTCCCTAAGTATCTGGCAGATGTTCACATACCTGGACATTCTTTTGCCATGTTCAATTTTTCATAAATATAAAACAATGCAATTCAACTTTCAGAAATCTGTTTAACTCTGTGCATAGAGTGAATTGTGATTATGTTTTTTTCAGAATTTGTAAATCGCTCTTTCCATTAGTATTCGATTATAATATACTGAACCAATGAAATAATATTTTTGATGATTTTTTTTTTTTTTAAATTTAACAACTTTGTAATACTTTTCTAATTTTTCTATTGCTCTTCGGTTTTTGAGAAATAAGCCCAAGATTTCAGGTAGGCGATTACTCATTCCACCTAAAGTCTTTGTTCTTGGACTAGATCACTTGTATCATGTAAGTCGTCTTTTCTTATCAATAATTGTTCACATACCACCCACATGTGGTACCGTCAAGTGGTCGCATACCACCGTTCGTGTACCACTGCCAGCCCCTGAGATGGGTAGGAGGGGTCATTAGAATTTTTATATTTTTACTAATAGCATATCCTTTGGACAATAGAACACGTAGGGGAGGTACAAATTATACGAAGAAGCACTTTAGTAACATGTCGGAACACACGTAGAAAGGCTGGTTCTTCGCCGTCGAGTTGGAATTGCATTAGTATTCAAGTCAAATTCCGCCTTAGGTGGCCTAGCACATCAATGGATGTCACTGCAACGCCTCTGATTGGAAGGTCCTAGTAGTCGATTTCAGACGATGACAGGATTTTCGACACTAGCTACATAGGTCGAATTCAACCGATGTCTGGAGAAGAATTCCAACGACCAACTGCTCTAATCGGTAGTTTTACGTGAATCCGCTGATCAACACCAGGCGAATGACGAATAGTTTCCTAACAAACGGACCACGGACCTCGCGCGATCTTTCCTTCCTCTTCTTTGTCCTAATCTCCCCCTTTACACACATTACAAGCACTACTCTTCCACATATACCGGGATACTGGTCGGGAGTTACGAGCTTCTCCCGGCTGGGGCGGTGCCACCCAGGTGGGAGATACCTGGTTAGGGAAATTATCAGCAACCTGACTGGTAGGTCGTTGCCGGATCTCACCATCCAGAGGACAAAAATCGCGACCTCTCGCGATAAAAAGCATGCACTACATTTACGGTGAAGCAACATTAGCAGTCGACGCGCCCGGAATCACTAATCAATCAAGTCAAATTGGAGATCGAGTCAGGTTGGAGAAATCCTTCGTATGCCACCCTTTTGAGGGGAAGTGAAGCCGGCTGTCCCATATAATAGATTTACAAGTAAAATCCTCAAGCCTAAAAGAAGCCTCTGAGCTAAAAGTCTGATCGCATATAATTGACAACTTTCGCCTCTAGATGGCGAAAGGAGCGTAACGGAAATTGCGACAGACGGAAGAGCAGGCCTGAGCCTCGATTCGTAAAACAAGACATGATTTTTTTCAACGTGCTCTATTTATTTGTCTATTTAAACTGTTTGTAAAAAAAGACCATGCCTGATGAGAGCGTAGTCTTCCGCGGCCGTAGTCAGTATTTACTAGGCTGTCCGGGTGACGCCGCGTCCATGTCGAAGGTGCCGACGTTTCGGTCGCCATTCTGCGATCTTCCTCAGGGCGTAACGTCGGCACCTTCGCCATGAACGCGGCTTCACCCGGACAGCCTAGTAAAAAAAGCATGCCTGATGGCCTGAGCCTCGATACATAAAATAAAAAATAATTGATTTCGACACGTGCTCTCTTTATCCATCTGCTTTAGCAGTTTGTAAAAAAATCTGCTTGTATGAGGGCCTGTGGCTGGAAGCGGTGGCTGGACAAAAGAGGCGGAAGCGCTCGTTAGCAGGAGGCCGAGTCGAGCGGAGGGCTTTGTGCAGCAACCCTCGCACGTGAGCGGCGGAGCATCTCATTCACTTGAGCAGAGATCTGCCAGCGAGAGGCTGCGCTCATGGGCAGGCAGCTTGCTTTCTCGCGCACACGTTTCGGAACGCACGGCTACTTCATGCCGACGGCGAGCGCTCTTGTGGTCTCGAGTCCGCAACTCAAGCCTCTGTTATCGGTAAGTTGCAGGTTCAAAGCCTGGCGATAGTTAAGCCCATCTTTCACACATTTTTTAACGATTGATTACTGATTCCGGGCGCGTCAACTGCTAAGGTCTTTTGTCCCGTACGTATAGTAGATGTTTTCATCGCGGGAGATCGCGGTGATCGTCGCCCGCTAGCTGGCGAAATTCGGCGCCCACCAACCGTCGGCTACAGGGGTTTTTCCCAACCAGGTATTTTCCCCACCAGCGGGACACCGCCCCAGCCGAGACACGCTCTAAGCTCCCGACAGGTCTTCCGGCAAGTGCGGTAGCGTAGTGTGTGTAAGTGAATGAAAGTAAAGAGTGAGGTTAGGACAATAAAGGGGAAGGAAAGATCGCGCACGGCCCATGGATCGTTTGTTAGGGTACTGCTCCGGTATTCGCTTAGTGTTGGTTGGAGAAACCACGGAAAATTACTTATCAGGGCAGCGGGCCGCTATAATTCTCCTTGAGACAGTGACTGAATTCGACCAAGCTGAGAAGCCAGTGTGGGAAATCCTGCCATCGTCGTGGCTCGAACCTTAGGTTCTACCGGTCAGAAATACTGCGGTGACATCAATTAATGCCCCGCTATTGCTGAGACACTTGTTTGACGTATTTGGATGTTAACAAGGTTGGTTTGAATTGAGTTTTCGACTAGATTATATGGCATTATTTATGGTTTATTATCTATTTCCATAGATACCATAAACCATAAAATTAAGACAGATAATCACAAAAATAACGTGTAATAATAACAACAATAATAATAATGATAATAATAATGATGATGATAATAATAATAATAATAATAATAATAATAATAATAATAATAAAAATAATAATAATTTGATAATACTAATAATATAATTTAAGCTGACCTTTTTGCACACGCGGCGTTTAATATGCTTTGCAGCATTCAACTTACATACTTTAATATCTTTGTCGACTATTGTTTTCATGGCAACAATACTAAATTATTTAAATTTATAAGTACTTTGAACTGTTTATTAATGTTTTTGTAAAAATATTCAAAATAATAATAATAGTAATAATAATAACAATAATGTAAATTGTTAAACAATATAAATTGTTAAACCTTTGTGAAATGTCCATAACATCACATATCATGTTCATAACATCATTTTAAATAACCATAAAACAGTAAAAAGTTGTGTTGGAAATATGAGCATTTTGTTAATGATCACCAAAGACATAATACTGGTTAAACGTTTATCTTATTTATTACAAATTGTTGTGTTCGTCGGTGGAAAATTGTAGATCTGACAGCTCTGCAGCATTGGAAGGCTGATTCTATTGGCGAAGAGAATTCTATTGGCGAAGAGAAAGCAGTGATAAGAGTTGACTGAAGGTGTACGGAATCGCTGAGTGGCAACAGGGCTACGCTGGACAGGAGAAGGTATTACTCGGGCAACTTTTCTTGAACGATGGATTGACGATTTCGGGTGGAGTGGGGATATTAGTTACAAAGTCGGCCACTAGAGTATTTAAAGTAATGCCAACGTGTGTGAAATGAAAGTCAAAACTGCATCTTGTGCTTAACTTTTTCGGGAGTTTTAGGTGACTCCCTTGAAGGACCTGGACCTGACTCAGTCATTTCTTTCGATATTGTCAATAAATCTGAACAGGGGTTCTGCACTATGAAAGCAACTGGCTTTGACTAGCTTCTGTTTCGCGCCAACGAAGTTTTAATGCTTGGAAGGTTGTCATCAGTGCCCGCTGCGAGCTTTTGCCTTCAACTGTTTCTTGCACAAGGGAGGGGGATCAAGGTCATCGTTCAAGAAAAGTTGCGCGAGTAATAGGTGTCAATGATATGGGATGGGAGGGGAAGCGGAAAGAAGCTGCCGGTGGGGAAATGAAACTGTAAGTGAACATGGAAACTGGTATGGAGAAGAAGTGACTGTATTAACGTATACTATTTCATGTTTAAACTTCGAAAAATGAGTCGTAGTTTGAGGTGAATATATAGGATTGTAGAACATAATTCATAACATTATGCTTTTTGATGTTCAATGTCTCTATGGTCAGCCTTTCAGAATCTGAGTGAATAATATGATTCTATTTGTACCCGGTGACGAGTGAGTAAATTCTGTTTTGAGATGTGTTCATAGACACTACGTTTAAGCTAACTTATTCTCGCACGTAATTTTAATTAGATGGTCCTACGTATTGTAGTATGCAATCAGAACAGGATTTTAATGAAACTACGTTTTGACGATCAAATAGAGGGGTTAGGCCTTTGGTGTTTCATAATGTTCTCCTTAGTTATGATATTATTTAATAAAACAATTTTAAAATTGGCCTGAAAGAATTGCTTCATCGTATTGTTAGCGCATTTAATCTATGGTAAATGGAATTTAATTTTAAGTTCAGTTTCTTCATTTGCAGCACCTCTAGAACTAAGATTGACGTTATTATTATGTTGAATGTTGTACAAGATTCGTTTAAAGTGTTGGTATTCAGTTTTCTTAAAAAAAATAACGAGATAATAGCAAGTAGACAAAGTTTTTATCAAACACCTTTTTATCTGATGCTTGGGTCACTTTGTCTATCAAATTAAAAACGATACCTTTCTTACAATTGGATGATCTGAATTAAAATTGTGGAGACGGTCTGAATAGTAGTCTACATACTAGTTAGTTATTATTGCACATTTATTTGCGCGTAAGAAAGAAACATACAAGAATATTACTCTATCCATGTGTTTCATTCTTTATCGTCAAATTGATAGTTGGGCGGTAATCATTAAAAGCATTGAATAAAGTTTCGATTTGATCTTTAACATACTTAGTCTTTCACTCATTATAATACTTTCATCTTCATATACTTTATTAAACGCGATATTAGAGCGGGCTGAGAACAGAACACTCAAGGTCCCTTTTAATCTCTGAAAATATCAAACTGCAGGAATATTTCATTGGCAGATATGTGATCTGAAGGTAGGTTGTACTCTGAAAGGAAAAATGCTTGTTTGAAATGAAGTAGACCACCATTTCTAATTCTTCTAACGGAATTTTGTTGTCTGGGTTATTATTGTGATAAAGTTGAGATAAGCCTTGTAAAAAAGCGATCATGGAGGATGGTGGGAAACATATTAACATCATCAAAAGCAATTATTATATTGACTATCCATGGACACCTTGATTATTTCTTGCACTCGTACTCTCGTCTGGCCCTTCGGTTATTTAAAGTCAAACTTTACGAAACTGAAATCAATTTCATAATAAGTATTTTTAGAATACAAGTGTCTTAAGAAACCATGACCTACAATACGCATAGCATTACTGTTACCATTCCAAGGATAAATAAACAAAAGAAAAATTACATTTAATTTAAATGTACATAAGGTTTAACCCTGGCCCGGAAAAATACATTAATTCATAAGCAGGGTCTCTGAGGATCTGCGTGGTATGCTGTCGAAATATGTATATAATTTTTTTAAAATTCTTAATTACTTCATTTATTAATAATATCAAAGTCAACTCTTAGCCGTAAAAAAAGGTTATTTATTTAAATAACTATGAATAGAGCCTTAAAAAACCTTGCATGCACATGAACGTAATATAATCACACTTTAGTACCTATAATACTTACGAGTATTATAGGTAATACTCTTTGCCAGTAACTAAAATGTAGAAAAACCGAAGAGTGTGCAAGCTCTCTGAAACGCGGCTTTGCAGTGTAAAAAGCGAAATAAAAAAAAAACTAGGTCCGTGGAATCTCCGCATTTGCATCCTAGGGTTGAATGCTAAAACGAAAATTATGGTTAGTGGAATTTGTACACAGTGGGTAAATCCTTGTATGTTCGCATCTTAACATCTTATTACAATGCACGACTGGTTTTGAAACCCTGTCTAAAATCGTCCCATAATTCACTAATCTCATATTGTAATGATATTTCTTACGATACATATTTCATAAATAACAATTACCTACATTTGTGGCGTTCCCAGAGGTGGTATGGGAAACTATTTAACTGGATATTACCTTATGTGTCTTTTTTTTAATCCTATTAAAACACACGGAATAAAATAAAATTTAATATTACCACGAAGAAAAATATACTTTACTTGAGATACTACATTTCTTATGTGGCTATCGTATTTCCACGAAGATTATCTCTTCCGAATCATAGAAAATAAATTATTATTGTAGAAATTATGAGAAAAATTTATTTTGGGCTCGTGATTTTCAATGATGCTTCCCTCCTTCATAAAGGCTTAACACCTTTTGACTCCAAATTCCTCTTTCTCCGTCTTCCTTCGCGCAGCCTAACCATACGTCACATCAAAGACAATTCCAAGAAAAAAGAGCGCACAATGGCGGGGGTATCGAGGAGGCCTTGCTCGCCAGGAGTCAACGACTGCATTCAGCGGTGCGTAACGTGCAGCCTTCCCAAGGTTTCCCAATTGGAAAGTACGACGCGCATCCGATGGGTTTCTTTTACGACAGCTCACTCGGTTTGAAAGCAAAACACAGCGTACAATAGAACTTCAGTGATAGTGAAATGCTAGAGGAGTATCTTTTGATTGCGTCAGTTGTGATCAAAGATAGTACATCTGTACTGAAAATATTAAAATTTGTGAAACATTTTACTAAAAATATACACATATACATGCAAAAAAGTTATTCAAAGTAATTTTTGTGATGGAGGTCCATAATAAGTAATACAGATAAAAATTATAGTTTTACTTTCTATTAATTCTGATAAAATTCAAGAAGACGCACTTTAAATTGTTTTTTTGTTTAATTAACTCTAAATATGCTCATTAATTTAAAAAATAGATGATTATCATTATGTTAATTGTATGCGTGTAACTACCAATCCGAATTCATAAAAAGGATCGAAATTCTTTAATTAGGTTACTACAACACAGACATGGCCAACGTATTTCCAATCGGCCATGAAACACAAAAAAAATGTATATTACAGATTACGTCCCTGCAACAATTACAGATAAACATTTGCAAACATTTCTTCATCCTTCACGTCAGTATGGTGATCATAACTTCTGTGGCATACCAGAAATCACCCCATGGCATTTCATAAAAGGAAAAAAGCACCGAACATATTACTTTCGAATTTGATGCACACAAATTGTCTAGACCAAGGAATACACGTCGTTAGGACATAGAGTCAACAAACTCTGTGTTCCGTGCTTGATGGTTTGAACCATAGAACAATAAAGGAACGGAATAATGAAGGTCAGAACGCAATATTCTTGTGCGAAGCATGGCCACGGAACATAATGTTGAAATGACAAGGCGGCGTTGTAAAATCGTGATTTTGCAATTATTTAGGATGGGTCGGTCTCTCTCTTCGCAGCAACCGAAGTGGATGGTACTAATTTAGCAGACTTAAGGTGGGTAACATTTTGATATTAGGAAACGGGAAATTTACGTTAATTGTGTGATTTGTTTATGTGTAGTATATAATTTGTAATGTGAGGGTCAAATTCTTAGCTTTTGTTGTAATTTGTGATTTTGGGGATTAATGTAAAATAGACTTCGTGGAGAATTAGTGTAGAATATATTCGTGAATGTGCATTATATATTGTTGCAAGTTAAAGTAAAATGACAGGCAGTCGCGAATAGGCGCTTCATCCGAGGCGCAGGAAGGGAAAGTCGCGTTCGCGAACTGCATTTATTGAATAGATCGGATTATAAATATTATTATCAAACAGTTAGGATTTTCGGGAAACATTACAAAAATTATCCCGCTGCCAGAATTTACGACGATAGCAGGAGCACCACGAGGACATCCCACCGATGGCATCCAGACGGAAGACATCTTTAAGATCAACTTAGAATATATTGCCGTAAGATTACGAACAATTATACAAGAAATATCGTACGGAATTTGTGAATGTACGAATTAAAGATAATTCAAATCATTAATGAGCTCAAAGCCAGACAAATGTAGAAGAAATGTTAACTTTTTATTATCAAACACAGTAAAAAGGTGGATGATTTGTGGAAGGTGCCATCAGCTTTGTCATGACAGGATAATACAGCAGAACTTCCAGGAATTGCGGCTCTGTACAGAGTCGCACGTCCACATATAATAGTCAAATAAGAAGGTAAAGTTTTGTTTGTCGAACCTAGGTTTGTAAATTCAATGTAATGTTTGAAATAGCAAAATTAATTAATAATGTAATAAATGTATGTGACATTTTACTTTCCTTTCACTTTAATGAGATATCTATTTTAATTTTGTAGGTATGTCAAACCCTGACTTCTATACTGGCAGTCATAGAGATCTTTGTTTGATCCTACGATGCAGAAATAATTTCTGATTTTGCTACTGGTTGTAAACAAAAATTGCAAAAATTGTAGTTACGTCTGTCTGAATAAGATAGCGTCTTGTTTATCTTCTAAACGTAAATTTAGTCTCACTATGCCCACGTTTTCTTAGGCTTTCTTTTTGGTAGTAAGTGGCATTACTAGAGCCAGAGGCGTGGATTGCTATTGCATTAGTAGTACTAAAAATGAAGTTTGCAGTTCGTTTACCGTTGCAGATAATTGATTCATAACTCGAAAGGGCAAATATATACTTTTAGAAATTTATTACAATATATAATATTTGTAATACTCGTATTTGCGTCTGTCAACTCTACTCTTACACCGTGGACAGCCCTATTAGCAGAATCGTGTATGCCAAACGAATCCATCGACACTTCGTCGTTTGGCAACAGCGCGATGGCATTGTTTGGCAACAGGCAGTAGCTGCCACCACCACTGTCATCACCATCACCACCGCCAGCTCCACTACTTCGTGTTATTCTAAACTATTTTTTAAGGTTAAAATAGTTCACTTTCATCATTTCATGTACATGTATACAATGAATGAAAGAATACACTCAAATCAATGGCGGCAGGCTTTCTTTTTAATTTTCATCAAAAAGTTAAGGGATATTTCGCTATTTGTTTTTGATTGATTGATTAGTGATTCTGAGTAAGTCAAGTGCTGAGGTAAGTCCCGTACGTGTAGTGCATGTATTCATCGCAGGTTATGACGGTGATGTTAGCCCGCTGAATGGCGTCCGACTTACATCGGCTTACGGGGATTTTCCACAACCAGTTATCTTCCATCAGCGGGGGGCTCCCCACCCCTCAGCCAGGACAAGCTCTAAGCTAGCCACCTCTCTCCGGATGAAGTGTGATAGTGTAGTGCATCTGAGTGGAAGTGCGAGTAAATAAGGATTGCGGACAGGACAAGAAAGAAGAAGGCTCAATCGCGCGCGGTCCGTGACAAGTTTGTTAGTCAACTGCTTCTACATTCGCCTGGTGTTGATCAGAGATACCACGGAAAACTACCGATCAAAGAACG
The DNA here is from genome assembly GCA_038098605.1 of Gryllus longicercus. Classification (NCBI taxonomy): domain Eukaryota; kingdom Metazoa; phylum Arthropoda; class Insecta; order Orthoptera; family Gryllidae; genus Gryllus; species Gryllus longicercus. The sequence goes on along the minus strand of JAZDUA010000209.1, from coordinate 868,362 downwards.
CGGTCACTAGGATTCTGCTCTAGATGGCGGCTAAATTCGACCTACCTGGAAATTGTGTCGAAAATTAAATAGGGCCTCCCGGTTAGAGACCCTCCAGTGAGATGAGTTGTCACCTTTGCCGGTAGTTTGTTTTCCAAGTGATAGCTGAAGTGTTAGTAAGGCAGAAGTTAACTATAAAAAGGATGTAACAGGTACGAATAATGAGAGAAAATAGTTGCTGTTGGACCATAACTAGTTGATAATTTTGCGTTTGGCTTCTCGTCGATCTATTCTTTGGCAATAAGACATATTATTTCTTGATCTCACAAAAAATTGTAGTCTCCTATAACGACCCCTCTTCTTAAATTTGCGCCAGTTACATTGTACAATATATATTTAAATGCTTGCACGTTTTAAATAAAGGATAATAGGACGTTGCTTTTAAATCAATCGTAGTAAAATACCTTAATACTTGAGTTCTTTGTCAATAAGGCAGTCAAAAAGCAGAAAATAAGTAACAATATAGAAATTAGTTATATTATTTTATCCAAATGTTTCGTTGATTTTTTTCATTTCAATTTAAGAACAATTTGCATACTTTTAATATTCGTAATACATTTGATGACGTATTGGTTCTGAAAATTATCTATATCAGTGGGCCTTGCATTGTGTACTGAGATGGTTTTATTAAACTAACTTCCACTAATTTATTATTAATTTTATTCTGCCACAGGTTGGGAAGTCATTTGAGATCTTTAACGATTTTTACTCATTTAATTTGACTATTTGTGCAATTTTCCTGAAGTGGTCCCTGTTTTTCCATCAGGATGGTTGGATTAACCAATTAAATATTTCCCTGTGCTGCCTGAGATTACCCAGGGCAACATTCCTAGCCACTGCAGCATACTGACCGAGAGGTCCTAGCGTTCGTATCCCGATGGCGTCAGTTTTTGGCACTAGATATATAGCTATGTCAAATTCAGGCGTTTTCTGGAGAAAAAAAATTCTAACGGCCAGCTGCTCTGGTTGGTGGTTTTTCGTGGATTCTCAGGTGAAAATCGGGAGAATGCCAAAGCAGATTCTATTTTTAAAAAAGGACCGCAGACCAAGCCCTATATTTTTTTTTACTTTAATCCCGTATTTCTCCTTAGACGCACTTTCACCCGTTTTCTAACACGCTCTACACACACTATCAAACATTCCTAGAGACTAGACGGGAGCTTCGAGACGACGCATCTGGAGCGGTGCACGGGTGGCGAGGATACATAGAGGGGCAAACTTCACGAGCCGACGTGCAGGTCGGCGCCGTCTCTCTCTTTCCAACTACTCCTTGGAACAGCGGGAAGAGGTGGCTCAGGGCATGAATTGATGTCACTGCAGTGTCCCTGACCGAGAGGTCCTACTTTCAAGTCCCGCCGATGGGAGTACTTTCGACACTAGCTACATTGCTAAGTCCAATTCAATCGCTGTCTGGAGGAGATTTCTTGTGGCCGGCTGCTCTGATCGGTAGTTTTCCGTGGTTTCTCTGACCAAAACCAGGCGAATAGGCAGTACCCTAACAAATGGGCCATGGAACGAGCGCTATCTGTCCTTCTCGTCCTTGTTCTATCCTCGCCCCTTACACACACTTACACTATCATGCACTACCACACATGCTGGGAGACCGGTCATTAGCTTAGATCTTGTTCCGGCTCTGGCGGTGCCTCGCTGGTGGGAAATATCTGGTTGGGAAAATCCCGCCAGGTTAGGTCGCCAGATCCCACCATCCTACGAAGGAAAATAACCGCCATCTCCCGAGGAAAACATGCACTACAAGTACGGGACTAATGGCCTAGCAGTTCACATGCTCGGAAGCAGCAATTAATTTAAAAAAACCTCACTTTATAGCGGAAACCGCCATATCCCGGAATATAGAAAATAAGAAGCTCTTACTTACGGGACTAATGGCCTGGAAATACAAAATATGTATCAATTATATTACCTTATAATAAATATCAGTGTCTTACAATCCTTCAATCCTATTTCAGAGTTTTTTTAATAGTTCCATCGAGTTCCACTGTTAATTTTACGCATCTTTTAAGCCATGTTCTTTCCTCGTCGTAGGAATGGTAACTTGTACCATGTTTGCTATTTCTTATGTTTGTTTTCTGATCTTCGCTCTTTGGCGATAAGAGCGGGGAAAGAGTGGTGTGTGTGATTTTCATTCATCCCGTCATATCAAAGAGCCATTTACTATTTCTTCTCTTCACTCGACTATTTATAATTTGGATGAAATGTCTTTTCCTTGAGTCACCGATTTAAATGTAACTGTGTATCGGTCAGTCTGCTCTTATTTATATTAATAAAATAATATATATTATATTAATCCTAAAATTACAATTTATAGTACATTTTGAAATGTTTGCGCATCAATGGATATATTATCTTTCTTCGTGTTTGCAACGAGTCAGAAGAATGATCCACCTTTTAAGGAAGTACCTCCATTTGACAACTGATAGCCTATTTGGCTTCGTCCAGTAAACCTGTAAATGACCCTAATATGATATCAAAAAAAGAGAGAATCCAATCAAATGCCTGCTACTATAACCAATAAAGAATATTGCTTTTGGTTCTTTGTTAGCTTTTGGTTCTTTATTAATAAAATGCGTGTTCGTGAGGCTCTATATTTTTCATCTGGGAGAAACTCAGGTTGTATTGTTTCGTTCAAATAGTTCAGGAGTATTGTTTACATTGTGATAATACGTTTACATTCATGCAATATGCTAGAAGAAGTTACAACAGTGCTGCTTTCTTAATTATGACAGATTTTGCGTCGGATAATGTCAAATATTCCTGTCAGCAAGAAGACACTCTATCTACTGATGCAAAAAAAAACAGGAGATATACGTAGACAGCTCTTGTTTCTTTCTCCTTCGGAATTTCCAGAGTAAACATCTGTGGTCACACTTCCATGCAATTTTCTCAGCTGTCACCGTCAAATTTTGATGATCTTCCACTATTAATGATTTCATATTACCCGACACGAAAAGCATAAGTGTCTTAGTGGTCGGGAATCTTTACGGATCCCTGAAGTTTTTCTGAGATTTTCTTAGAACAATGGGTATGACCCTAGAGCTTTACCTTAGGGGCGGAAGTGGTTTCGAAAAGAAAAGGAAGACGAGGGATCTTTTAGTGAAAGTCATGCTCTTGCATCCACTTGGAAACTTTAGGAGGAAAATGCCGAAGCAACCTGCAGGAGAAAAGAGAGGAAGAAGATACTAAGGGGGAAAGTTGCAGAAGACGTACTAGGGGGGCCTCAAATGATGCCATTGCAGTGCCTGTGACCGGGAAGTCCACTCCCCACAGTGGCACGATTCCCGACAGTAGCTACTACGCTAGGTCGAGTTCAGTCTCTGCCTCGAGGAGAATTCTAGTGGCCGGCTGCTCTGATCGGTAGTTTTCAGCGGTTTATCCGATCAGTATCTGGTGAATGACGGAACAGTAGCCCAACAAACGGGCCAGGGACTGCGCGCTATCTTTTCTTCCCATTTCCTGTCTTATCCTACCCATTTCTTATCACTTACACTAATATGCACCACACTACCACACATTCCAGAAGACCGATCGGGAGCTTAGATCTTGTCACAGCTTGGGCGGGGGATATACCTGGTTGGGGAAACCCCTTAAGCCTACAGTAGGTCGGTGCCGGATCTCATCATTCTGTGGGAGAGAGATCACCACCTACCGCGATAAAAGCATGCATTGCACTTACGGAGCTAATGACCTTAGCAATTGACGCGCCCGGAATCACTAAGGAATCAATCAATCGAGACCAGAACGTTAGGGTGCGGTCAGAATGAACTCGGTCGAAACGTTCGGGCACGAACTAATTAAGCGAGAATTAAAGAAAATCATTTTATATTTCTGACTGCTGTCTGATTTATTGCAGCACTAAATGTTACTTGAACTTCATTTTGCGCCGAAAGATTTTTCTCCTTTGGGGTGACCCAGTACTCATCGAGTTCAGAGAACTATTAGCTGTTAATAGAACTGTTAAGTGCCGCCGATGACTCCTTGGTTAGCGTGTTCCCTTTCCATGGCGCAGCCCCGGGTTCTATTTCTGGCCGGGGCAAAATTATAACTGTGCGCTTTCCTTACAAATTTCTCAGTATTTGCTGGTGTGTGACTGTGAGAAAGCCCACCCTAATATTAAGAATGTCAGTATATACGGTGGAGGATGTCTTCGAGCTAACCACACGAACCCCTTATCCGATAGCCGAGAGGCTGGTGGTCGGCCATGGTCCGTGTCGGGCTGTCGAGATAAGAACAGTAGAGCTATTATTTCGTAGTGCAGGCCGTGCTGTTGCGGCCAGACCGCTCGCCTTCCATCTCTAGGACCGGGGTTCACATGTCGACTGGTCGAGATGGAATTTTTGGTGGACAAATCTGTTTCCGGCGCGATTTTTCACCGTTCTACCTGCCTCTCATTCGACCGTTGCACTATCTTTATTTTGTCATATTTTCTTACTGAATCACCTCTTCATCAAGCTCATTCCCCCATCTCAGGTACGGCCGTAAGGCTAAAGCATTGTCGCATTAAACCATAGTATTCAGCTACCTCGTCCCGTGGCGACAGACCGCTTTTCTTCTACCACCAGGTACCGGCATTCAAATACTGGTCGACACATGTGGAATTTGTAGTGCGTAAAGTACTTTCGCGATTGGCTTTCTTGGGGTTCTTCAATTTCTGTTGTCTCTTATCCCACCATTCTATCATTCACATAATACCAGCTTCAGCATCAGTCTTAGAGAGATTTTTCTTCAACGCAGTTAATTGATTATTTCGTGTTTTTCTGTCATTACTCACGTGTGTTTTATCGCGAGAGGTGACTGTATTCGTCCCCTACTGGATGGTGAGATCGGGTGCTGACCACCACGACAGCTCTTGGGGTTTTCCCCTCCAGATGTCTCCCACCAGTGACTACCGCCCCTGCTAGTATATGCTCTAAGCTCCCGAACGTAACATATGTGGTGATTGTGCATGTAATGGGTGAGTGTAGGACAAGGAAGAGGGAGGAAAGATCGCTCGAAGTTCGTACTCTGTTTGCTCCGGCATTCGCCTTATCCAGGCAGGGGCTGAACTGAAACCAGCTGTTTAGCTAATGTCGAAAACCCTGCCATTGTCGAGGCTCGAACCCTAGAACCATCCGCTCAGAAGCACTGCAGTGACATCTGTTGATGCCATGAAACACCTTTGCCGGTGGGTAACGTGTGAAGATACATGCAGGGATTCATGCCACGTGAAGATGCGGGAGATAATGTGGTAAACGTAAGTAGAAACATGTGAACATGCAAGGAACTTGCACTGAACATGCGAGAGCACGTATGGTGAACATACAAGAGAGCATGTGAAAGGAGTGTATACTTGACATTTATGTAAAACTAAATTGACACTTTAACTCGTCACGACGGACCCACGATTCTTGACTGTGTAATTCAGATTGAGGTCAAGGATGTAGCTATTTTCACTTCAAAAACATTTATTTACAAAGTTCGGAATCGGAATGTTCGCATGATTCCAGATGGAAATATTACGCTTCTCATAATTTCTTTTAAGATACAAAGGAAACAGAGAAAAACTTTATGTGAAGAGGAAGGAGCAAAACTAAATTTACTGTCCAGAAGCAAAGCGAAGTTATATATCGGCTATTTCTTAAAGGATCAAGGAAAACGGAACAAAAAGCACGTCCGAGGTGGGGTCATTGTCCAAGAAACTGAATTACAATACTTGTTACCGGAATGTTGCCAGATACACACACACACACACTTGACAGATACACACAAACCGCAATGCATAACAATTGAAAAATTCTGTTTTAGAGGACATTGACACCCGCATTGGACCAATAGGAAAGCGCGAAAGGTCTTCGTCGGCGGAGGCACCAACAACTTCACGAGATCTTACTCAGCATCTTTGACATCGTAAGCTGCGCAAGAACTTTCCTAATTACTGTCGATTTATGTACTATTCTTTGATGACGGATAGATAAGATTTGAAACCTCGAACACTCAAAATATCCTTCAAGTATTAAAAATGTATGTACTCGTATTAGTATCCGAAGTAATTCAGCGAGAATGGTATGGATGTATTTCTGGGATCTCATAAGAAAGGAAGTAATGTTAGTATGTATGGACTCTGTGTACTAGAATGAACTAAAAGCGCTTTGCTGTGGAAGTATAGATGTCATCTTTGTTCCTGATTTTTTCACTTGCGTGGTTGATAATAGTGAATACCGATTGCTCACATTTTTTCTGTTTGTAGTGGTGACTGATAATGAGATGTAGGGCTTACAAGCATTGAAAGTATCGTACAAGTGTAAAAAAACGATCGGTAACATGTATCTAAAACAATTTACCGTGGAAAATGCTGGAGTCACATAAAAACGAGGGAAAGAGTAATTAAGAGATTAAAGTCATCATTAATAAACCAGAAAAATACATTTGCCTATAATAGTTTTTTTAAGGAATGTTTGATTTACGAATTTTTAGCTTGCAGTGTTGTCAATTGGGAGCGAGCGACAATCAGCCCAAACTCAACATTGGTTGAGATGGAGGCAGATAATGAGGTTTTGAATCTTCTCCACGTACTGGAAATATCGTCTTTTAAGTGTAAGAAATGAAAAACGAGTGGATTCATACAAAATTACATTAATTTATAATGCTGTGTGTTTTATCATTGACTTTTAATCAAATTATTGTGAGTAACATATCAAATTGGAAAAATTCAGGTAATTAAGATAAGATTTCAGTAATTGCCTTATTTTCCCAATTTGACATTTTACCCACAATAATTTGACTGTTTATAAATATACATAGGATTGTATTTATATAATTAAAATTACGGTAAATAGTTAAAAACGGAAAGTGTAGACCTTTTGCCGGAATATAATATAAAACAAGGAAACGTGTACGAGTAAGTACGAGAAAAAAACGCAACAAAAACAACAATGATACAGATAGCGTGTTTGGTTCCGACGTCTAGCTTACGCTCTTGGAAAAGGTGAGCGTGCGGCTGGACCGAAAGTCCACATCCGCGATTGTTTGGGCTGCAGACGGCCAGAGAGAGGGAAGAAGCGAGAGAGAGAGAGGGAGAAGGGTTGGGGCGGGGGAGGGGAGGGAGGGGTGGTCGTTGCGTGTCATCAGCAACCAACTCTCTCCGCTGCACTTTCACTTGCCGCCGCAGGCATCCCTCGCCGGCCACCACTCGCCCAGTCGCCGGCCCCCAGCAGCCCAGCGCACAGTGCGACCCGCCACGACACGACGCGGCACGCGGCGTCCCACGGAACAGCACACAGGCGCCCAGCAGGTGAGGCCTACGCCCGAATGCACTTGAGACCATTGTGAAGGGTATGCTCTACAATAGTTTCTGTAAATTTAGTGAACTCGAGAAAATTGTTCATTAAGGAATGTGATGACTGGTAACGTCATTAGGCTGATAAGTCGCGGTTAAAGTTTATAAACCAGGTTTAGGGGTTTAACTCTGCCATGTTTGTTGCAATGAAATTTTCTTACAATAAAAACATAAACAGAAAATTACTGTGTATCGCAGGAATGTACTCCTGCGATTTTATCTACAAATAATTAATTTAGATTGTTCTAAACGAACAGCAGACTATTAGATCCTTAACGAAAGCTGGCAAAGAGTGGATTTCACTTTCTTGATTTGGTTGCGTTAAGTGGAAATACCAACAGCGAAGTAAAGTAAATTTATTGCATTAAAGCATTCTAAAATAGTGGGTAAAGTATTTTTTTTTACTCAAAAGGTCGCTTTTCAACTGCTATGATCATATAGAGACCACTGTAAGTTTACATAGTCTTTTATGACTTTGGGATAACTGTAGAGGAACACGCATACGGACACGCAGAAACATCCATACTAGCAGCGGGATTCGAAGTCGCGACTCTTAAAGCCAAGGCAACCACAGCCCTTCAGCCTTAACGACCTCTGCTATCCAGGCCGGCACATGTTAAGTAATTGCTCATTAAGGAATTAGAAGTTTACATTTTTTTAAATCGAAGAATATTTTCAAACTTTGAACACCATTAGTTACCAGAACAACAATGTCATAGTTGTCCATTTAAGTGGCACATTATTTTCAACAACGTAATTACTATTTTGAAATGAGTAGGCAATAAGTGACCGTTCATTCCTAAAAGGGAGGTCGCCCCCCCCCCTCGTTCGTAAATGTTGGTTTGGTGTTCACTTGGACCCACTCTTGTTCTACGGAAGGCGATCACAATGATTTCGCAGATTTGAGTTCTGTACGCAATGCACAATTTCTACTGCAAAAAAGTTAATCAGAAACGTGCATCCTCCATTAGACGTGTAGATCGCAAGAGGCGCAAGGTGGCGCGTTGGATAACACAGGCACTTAGGAGGCGAGACCAGTGTGTATTAGTAGACCTTGGGTGAGACCTTGAACCCAAGTTGGGTACACAATGTGGAATCCAGACAGGGTGAGGGGAAATTGAAGAAACTTGCTTACGGTTCCGGACTTACATACAGCTCCGAAATTTTCGTCGAAAAAAAATATAAAAATATACTTTAAATTCAAATTATCTTCTAGAAGGTATAATCAACTTCAAAAATGTATTATATTTATAATGTGTAATTGGAATTATGTAAGTGAGACTCTTTAGTTTGAAATAAGACACCTCGTAGTTTCTACTCCCTCCAGGTCTGTTTTTGAAGTTCCCCATGACAAAGGGTAGACAATTACAATTTTAAAACTTGTGAAATGTCGCTTTTCAGCGAATATGGTCGTAGAGTGGCCACTGTAATTAATAGGTTTTATAACTTTGAGGTGACGATAGCGGAACTCTCACGTGGCCATACGAAAATATCTATGCCAGGGCCAGGATTATATTTCACGACTAGTCAAGGCAGGCCCTCCAGCCTTAGAGACCACGGCTATTCAGGCCGGCAATAAACACTTAATCCATGTGGTATACCTTTGTATATGCTTATATGTATTGTATTTTTATAAGTATTGTTTGATCAGGTGTATAGTACCTTTAAGCACACTTTCGTGCATCTTCTTAGCAAATGGATTCGTCACATTCTGGTAGCTTCCTAATTTCATTACGTAAAGCCCATTAGTCGTTAGATTCAATAAGTAAATAAAATGTTTAATGTACATCCTAAGTAAAAATATTTTTTCATATGATCAGATTTAAAAATACCAATTTATATTTCTCTCATTTGGGGTTATTCTAAAGAGTACTTTAGAAAATCTTATATTTTATAAAATTAACTTACACTTTTATTTAAACTGAGTTTATATCTAAAAACCACACAGATCTGACCTCAGTAAGAACAGTCATATTTTTACTTCGGAAATATTTTTTAAGAAATATTGGAATCTATAAACGAGAAGAGCTTGCTTAAGATAAATGGTCTTATTTGACCGCGGTTCATAATTATTTTCCAGTATTTAGTGACAGGAAACGAGGGAAAGAGCTATTTGCACTTACGTTTGCACTTTTGTGACCAGGGTGCACCTTGCTATTTTCCATTAATACATCGTAAAGTGTTACTCGAGCATTTTTGAAATCTTTCCTGTACACATTTTATGGATAATATTGATGATGTACTGGGCATTATTTCATTTAATGCCAAACTCCTTTGAAACCTGTACTATGTGGGGAAGCGCAATATAAGATTGGTTTCTTGAGCTCTGGGATATTTGTTCTAACTCATGTGCACGTTAAGTTGCATTACGAATCCATGCAACATTAGTTTTTATTAGAATTTAACATTCTTTTTTATAATATATGAAAAAATATTCGCTCCCTTGTAATACAAACCATTTGCGAAATCAAATGAACCACAGATGGAGGCTATTATCCTTAGTGATTAAGTGAAGGAATATTTCTGCCGCGATAAAACGAAAAAAACTGAATATTTCTGCCGGATAAAACGGAATTATTCCAATATCTACATTTCAGAAAGAGCTCAAGAAAACGTACAGATAGTCAAACTACATTTATGTACAGAAGCAAACAAACATGTGCTCTAGAGAAACGGGACGAAAAAGCGAGAGATGAGTCATTGTTCCAGAAGCTGAGGTAGGATACTTGTTACAGGCTTATTTAGTCTTTTAAATTATAGAGCCAAAACGGTAACAAATACACAAGTTAAAATTTATAAAACGAATATTATTTTTCTTTTTGATGCTGAATATACTATCTAATTGTATAGAAACGGTTATGCACCAGATATATTGTTTCATTGTATGACTGTTACGTATGGTACTCGTGTTCTGGGAAATGCTTGCCTTCCGATGTAAGAACATTCCCCAAAGATGTTCAGACGTGGCCAAATGAGACACGCTTAGGTACATTCAGTGGAGCAGAATTTGCGTTTGGGACAATTCACAAACGCACAATGTTAAACTTTTACTCATCTTTCAATTATTTATAGTTAAAATGACGGGAAAGGATTCTGGAACTCAAGAAAACGTGCGCAAATAATTTCCCCCCTACGTCACCCCCGTACAGTTTTTACTGTTTTTTTTTGACTGAATAAATCTAAATCTAAATCACTTAATGGACGCGCAGGCACTGACGCAATTCTGATATCATAACTGATATCAGTTGAACTTAAATACATATTTGTCGGAGCTGAGACGATTAACATTGACCATCTTGTTTTGTTCCTTTATGAACTTCAATCTTTGTGGAAGACCTCCGTTTAAATTTTTGAAATGGCCAGAAAGCTGTAGAAGAAATTAATAGAGAAGGGTTGCTGCATAACACGAACTGCGAAGTTTCTGCAAAACACGAACTTAACCACACTCCATGGCTGAAGGAGTCGGAGACTTCATATGAAGTCTTTTACAAACGTGGCAGGTCTTTCATACTTACGTCAATCGAGAAGTAGCGAGAAGATTCTGGTGCAATCGAATGCGGTGTTTTCATGACGGCCCAGCAAACGCGGTCAGCCGATCTTTTCTTCAGGAGAGTATGGATCCTCTCGGAAGGTATCTTGAGCAGGCCATCTATTTTATAAAAATGAGTAGACATAGTCCACTCAATTGAAAATGAATGTTGGGGAGTAAGAAGTGTCATTTCAGAAATGCGTATCTTCTATGAATGATGCCCCAAGCCACACCTTTTACTAATTTACGTAGAATGGAAATCTGGTAAAGGGATGAAAAGGTAGTCCAGAAGTGTTTGGAAATATAACCCGCTCATTTACTTCATGCAGCTAATGTCCATTAAATTTCGCGATAAGATTCACAAAAGAATTTTCGTAAAATCGTAATTATAGGGAGCGTGTTTTAATTCAGATAATTCCAGATATAAATTGCAATGAAAAAACTTTTTTGTTAAAATATGTTTACTTCAATTCTTTCCCTCAAAATTCTTAGGCATTTCTACTCGCAAAGCACAGGTGTAAAAATTAATTAATCTTTGTCAGCCGCATTTAGATACAGATTTCATTGCCTAATGATTCTGTTCACTAGCTAGAGGACTCGCTAAGAAAAACAATTTCACTTATAAGAACGTTGGAAGATTTTCTTAAGCATTTTGTATATTTGATGAAAAACCTTCAAAGGGGAAACATTTGAAATCTATTTTATTACACTAAAAATTATTAAAATTAGGATGAATTTTCAGTTTTTAAATTTTGAAGTATTTTATAATTCGACAATGTTCCTATGAGTAGCCCTACAGAGCTGTAGATGATCCACTTTAAATATTCAATGCACTGAAGTTTGTGCAGTGGATTTTTAACATTCCTTTTCTTGTGCAGATTATTTATTGTGGTATCATATATTTTCAATTTTTAATTTTATTAGTTTCACTGGGTATTTCAAATGTATAAAGAAGCACACGGCAACTTTTTTCTATTTTCGCACGCTTATTTTGACGAATCACAGTATTTTACACTAAGTCAATGCTTTTATTGAAAGATTATTTAACTTTTCAATTGCAACATTAATTAAAATCACTTGGTTAGATAGTAATTACATTGATTTCTAAGAGGTTTTAATTGCTACATCTCAATAGCGAGATCTCGAAAAATCTTATTTTAAAGTGACCTTACATAGTGTATTTTGGTATTACGATATTTGCTTCCTCTTCTGCTAGAACTCGTTAGGACAGGCTTGTTCCATTGTTACATCATCGTCTGACATCTGATCTTCCGCGTCCATTTGGACGATGAGATAATATGGTGTTATTCAATCCTAGTACGGAGAGAGCTCTATGCCAGCAAGAAATTTGCAGGAGTAAACAGACTGCGGTAAGGGAAACTAAGATTTGATGGTAGATAATAGTGATGTAATGGGCAATGCGTTGAAGTGGTAATTAAATATTTTACATCACCACACATTGCGTTGTGATTCTAGGAAATGTTCTACATTCCTCGTGGAGTTGCCTTCTCTGCCGGTGAATGCCTTGGATCTCGACTTCACTTAAACATTGTTGCTAAAACTACGTTCTTGAACGATATTTTTTAATTCTTTTGTACCTTGGATAATATATTCCGTACCCGTTGGAAGCACAACATTTCAATAGCAGTGGTCGCTGATCAATCATTCAGGCATTGGAGACGATGCGTCACTTTGTGGTAGGTTTTCAATTTATAAACTTTCTTCCTAGGTATGCAGAGAAGCACGTATTAAACTATACCTATTCCTGTATACTATGATTTTTTTATTCATTTGAAAATACAGGATTTTCTCGTCTCTTTTCTCTTAACCTGAACAACAAATTAAAAAATACTCGACGAGTGAAAGAAGGAAACAAACTACAGCATTACGAAACGTGAAGAGGTAATTTCAGAGTTATAAAAATTGAATGTTAACAAAGTGAAATGCTCACAAACTGTCCGTCAAAGAATTTTGGCGTAAAAACGTGTCGCAAATGGTGGTGCCCAAACTGAAGTGAATTTAATTTAAATCGGAGGTCAAGGACAGATGCCGCGTCGCAAACTTCGAAAAATGTCGACTTAGCCGTGAAATTACGAAGTGCACGCTCTCGCTCCTTTTGTTTGTAGAGTAATTTTTTACGTAGTCAATGTGCCCTTATCTTCGCGTTGAACATGTTCATGAAAATCTTAATGTATTTTTATATTGGTTAAAAAGGTGAGTTGTGTATGTGTCTTGCCCTTCAATGTTCTTGTATTTTATTTTTGTTAGTTTCGAAGTTATATTTAAAGCACACTCTCTTAATAATCGACTAAAAAATCAGAAAACTCTGAAAGTTTCTTGGCACGGAATTATAAATTTGTCAACACATTTGCTTATTCTAAAAAAACATTGCAAATAATAATGTATTAAAATTTTTAAAAAATGTTCATATTGTTAATGGCTTTCTCGGAGAAACAACTCCATTCCTTCTCGTTGCGTACGTTAAGGGATAAGGTTGCATTGTATGGCTACCAATCTGGCTTACGTTCTGTGTCCCGTGAGGTCGTACCGCTGTGACCGTGGAGACTGAGCTCGCGTAGTCTTAAGCACGTGCGGGGCCTCGTGGCCTTAAAGCAATAGTGTTGGAGGAAGCGGACCATCTGCAAGGACTTGTTCAAGTTCAGAGATCGCTAGAGGAAAATGATTCAAAGAAAGTAAATAAATATTTGAAGAATGTCGGTTTTGCCCCTCCCCCTGTTCTCCCGGATGCCAATGACATTTTAAGGAGTTTGATTTCAAAGGGGTGGATTGGGGGTCGAAATCCTAATATCACTAACGACTCATTGCTCAAATAAAGATAAAGAGCCCATTGACTAAAAAACTATTTACGAATTTTATTATTTTTAGTTATAAAAATCTACAAAATATGTAATAAATTACTAACTCGCTCATCCTTGGAATTTCACTTTGCACACATTTAATAAAATATAAAAATTAGCGCAATTATCTATGGTTTTGTTTTTGAGACTTTGTTTATATTAATTTTATAATAGTAATAGAACAAATTAAAAAGTAAATCAAACCATTTTTCCAAAACATTTTTATATTAGTCTAATGTTAATCTTCAAATTTCTTATGTGCATTTATTTGTATTACGATAATTTTATATGCTGTATCTTAGAGAAAAAGTTGAGGAGATGAAAGCGAAGAGGTGGTTGGGAATCCATGATGTAGACTGATTAAAGATCTCCATAGATCAATGAATGATCCAGTGATGCGTTAGCGTGATGAGGCGCTGTTAGTGAACGCTCTCAAATCTTTTACTGTACCTCCCATACATCACTAAAGTAAAGTGGTCCCTCGAGAAGTAATTACCGCCCGCAAGTGTCTGGCTCTCAATTGTTTCTGGAAAAAATACTAATTTAAAATAATTTACTGAAAAAAGTAAATTAGCTTGGTAAATAATTACAGGTACGTAGGAGATGCAGACTGTGGATTGATACTGCTCTTAAGAGTATATTGGAACTTTTCAGTTAAGTGGCGATTTTTTTCTTTAAATATATGGATGGAAGTGTGGCGTACCCCTTAAAATTCTATCCTGTACCGTACCGAGGGTCGGCATTGTGACAGTAAAATTTCTCGAACCGCGTAATTAACTAATCCCAAAAAGCCTTTTATTCAAATAAAACATTTATGATGAGACCTGACATTTTATATTGCGAGTAGAAAATGTTGCGACGCAGGCTCATATGTCGAGAGGCGCAATAATACCAGCAAAATGAAATCACTTGAATCACACGACATACACTATTTTTATACAGCCTTATTGGCTTGCATTTTACTTTTCGAGTAATTTAACTATAGAAATCACTTAATGTTATGAAGGCCAGTAGTAGCTGATGCTGTCAGACGAGGTTGTTTGTTGCATTCAGATATTTATGTGAAGACTTGAGCATAGTCTCACTTTTATATAGTGCTAAGAATTGAACTTGCAGGCCTTGAAGGTACCACTTTCACTAATAGATGTGTTTAAAACTTAATAAATTTGCGTTGAAATCTAAAAGAAAACAAGTTCAATGTACATTGTTTATCGTACACAATTTTAGAAAAAATACTTAATCCTCTCCTTTGTGAGTCCCCAATAAATCATGCGAGAGGTCTTCGCTGTTTAAGCACTGACTCCTTAATTGCTGGATGTTGAAAGAACTAAGGCCGTTCACCACGTAGGCAGAATTTTGTGAACCATCAACTTTTTACTCGTAAGTAGAGTAGTCACATGTTTTGAAAATGTTTGGGTTGAAATTAAATTGTAAATTGCGTTTCAAAAACCCAATGCGCACACCCAGTGATAATTGCGAGAACTAGTTATTGCATATATTGCATAAAATGTAAGGTTGTCAGGCATTTTCATGAAACTGGTTAGTTTCCGTATTAGGAGCGCTGCCGGTTCCTCGTTTCTGCTCTTAGATAAAATCGTTAGTTTTTTGCCCGCTTGAGCAAACCGCCGCGGCGGTCTTTCTCTCAACATTGTCTTTATGGACTACTCTCGATTTTTAGAGCTGGCAGCTTGATCCCAAAGAGGATTGATCTACTCTTAATTTGTGGAAAGAGGATCGATATTTCCTGGGAATGATTTAACGATGTCCTGCATACAGACTGGCTTACGTGGCTCAGGGCATCAATTTGTCACTGTCGGGTCTCTGACCTAGAGATCCTAGGGTTCGAGTCCCGACGAAGCAGACTTAATCTCTACCTAGATAGCTAGGTCGAATTCAGTTGCTGTCTGAAGAAGAATTCTAGCGAACGGCTGATCCGTTCTGTAGTTTTCCTTGTCATATCCTCGTCCTTTTCTTCACACACACACACACACACGCATGAATACTACCTCATATGACGGTCGGGCGTATGAGGTAGACCAGGTCGGGAACGACAGGTCTGGGGCTTAGTTAGTCCCGGCGAGGGCGGTACCCCGCTGGTGAGAGATAACTAGTGAAAAAAAACACCCTCCCCAAACCGACGGGTAAGTCGACGTTGGATCAGTGGGGAAGATCACCGCCATCTCATGCGATGCAAACACGCACTACATTTACGAGACAAATGACGTTATCCGTTGACGCGCCCGGACTTGCTAGTTAATCTGCATATAGCAAGGCTAGTTCGGTCAACGCTATAAATTGTCGGAGGCACTAGACAGATCCCGTATGGACTTTGAGCACTCCCGAGAGGGCTCGCCAGGACACGGTGATGTTTTACTATCACACGACGGTTTTTGCTTTCGGCAATGAAAGTAGTTTTGAAACGCATATCTGGCATTTATAGATCATTCGTCACGAAACTGTCATGAATTACTTTCCAATAAACTCTCACAATTCTTGTGAAGTTTGTATGCGATAGACTGAAACAGGGCTGTGCAAAACTGCGTTACAATGTTTATGACAGTTGGGTTAATGTGCTAGAATGTTCCTTTTATTCGTATGTAATCCTGTCAAGTCTAAGGAAATGTCTGACTGAGATGAATCAGAAATCATATCATAGTCCCGGTGATGACAAATTTTCAACATTAGCTAGGTAGTATTCGGTCACTGTCTAGAAGAAATCTAAAAGCTGGCGATTCTGAAGGTTTTCCGTGTTTTCTTTAATCAATACAAGCAGTAATTTCATATTCTAAAAAAATTACTAATAAAAATTTATGTTCGTCGAAGGACTTTGAGAATTGCTTCAGAGCTCTATTCTCGCTGTCGAGGAGCACACTAAATTTTTTTATGGAAAGATCAAGGGATCAAGCATCCCAAAGCGAGTCACTCAATTTTAGTGTTGCTATCTCTTAAATCTTAGACATCTAAACCCCTAATGCTGCTCTAAATATGTTGGTTTGAGAGTTGATGTAATTAGCAGTCTGGTGCTGACGTATTCCCCAATTGATTGTAATCCATATCTCGTTAAGTGATAATTGAATATTATTTTGAGTACTAAATTTTTACTTAAAAGTAGTTATGAATAATATATTATATCGTATTTTAAAAATACCTATTTGCAAATTATTTCAAAAAAGTCTTAAGATTTTTCATTGCGTTGCTAAGTCACGTCACCTGATAAAACTTCACACCCTTACCGACCCCTACGAAATGAACTTGACATACCAGAGATCCGTTGGACTCGTAGTGTTGCTTCAAAATACGTTCATTGGTGTCATAAGAGTCCATAAATGATTTGTAGCCTCGGCGTAACACGAAGCATATTGAAAGTGCTATTAGCAAATGAAAAGGCTGCACGCCTCGAGTCGCCAATTTTGTCATGGAGAAGCTCCCCTGTAGCAACGTCTTCAGCCATGAGAAGGACAATGAGCACTAACTTACCGTTCTCCCTGAGCGGATGACCGCGCCTGTGACCTACAGGATCGGTCGCATATGATCAAAGTGGCCCCAATAGTCAAATTGGCCCTGACGGAGACCTCAAGAAGTGTTGCCACTGATTCTGCCGACCGAAATAACTGAACTTGGCACGTATTGCACTTTATGGAACAATATGTCGCAGGAATTAAAATATGTTTGAGAAAATACTACGTAATGCTTGTTTATAAACCCAATTTACGTTAAAAATGAAAATACGTAGACTTCAAGCACTAAAAAGGAGTCTCAAAAAAACCATTTGTAATTTTCCTATAAATCATCATGAATCAGTCGCTTCGACGTGAACCGTGAATATTTCCTTCGTATCAGAATAACTGAATTTGTACTTTTTGCGGCTTTTTACGAAGTCATCTTCAGTTTGTACAGAATTGGTTAGGAAACCAGGCAAATGGTTTCCAAAAGACTTTTCGAAATAGCGATCTTCTCATAAAATCAAATGATATGGGAACAGTGTGAATGAAAAGATCACGCGGTGAATGATGGCAAAGAGCTAGCACGGTTATTGAAATCTTTTGACAGTGGTCGGCTTCGACCCAGATAACGAAAATACTCGCTATCGTCTGGATTGCAACCTACAAACTCTCGCTTCAAAGCTTGAATTGCGGACTTGCAATTTAGTTTTTTCCCCACCCGCTTTAGATAAGAAAAGTTAACCCATTAACGCCCAGCGTCCTAATTTGAAAACATAAATTTCTGGGGAATTCAAATTTGCTTATTTTGCAATCATTTGTAACTACTTAAATACACGAAGGGAGTCTAAACGAAAATTAAAATCATGTTTTAGCATTTCTGAATACTAGAAGTCAATTTATCCAAACCGCAAGAGCATTGTATGCTCCTCGCCAAAGGGTAGTCATGGCTTGCCTTAGATCGAATCTTCCTCCAAAACCGTGCTGAGCTGCTGAATACATGTGATTAACTAGGAGAGTGAACCCGATGTAAACAAAACTGTGGTTAGTCTGTTGACGGGCATATGCAGTAAATTTCTAATAGTTTTCTATAAAAAACTTTTGAAAAAAGCTGTTGGCGCTTTGGAAGGCTCTAGTAATATAATTTAGTAACAATGGGGGTTAGCACTAGGTTCCAAATACCTGCTACAAGAGCGCCTCAATAATGGCTCGCGGCTATGAACGCGACAATGGGCGAGCGCTGCGCGCACAAAATTAATTTTGGCGTTAATTAAAGACAAATAATTGGCATCTCGTTGAAACACTCGGTATTTGAGGTCGCTGCAATGCCTCTGACCGGGTGGTCCCAAGGCTAGTACCGAGGGTGGCAGGATTTTCGACACAAGCCAGATAGCTAGGTCGAATTCAGTTGCTGTCTAGAGAAGAATACTAGCGGCCGGCTGCCCTGGTCAGAAATTTTCGGTGGTTTCTCCGATAAATACCGGGCGAATACCGGAGCAGTCCCTTAACAAACGGGCCTTGGAACGCGCTTTCATTTCTTCCTCGTCCTTATCCTGTTCTCACCACGTACTAAAAATTTACTTACCCTTGCTCACATTCACTACACAACTCAACCTGCCGGGAGACAGGTCGGGAGCTTAGTGATTGTCTCAGCACAGGCGGTGCCTGGATGGTGGGAGATATCTGGTCTGGGAAAATCGCTCTAGCCGACGCTATGTCGAAGCCACAACTCGCCATACAGTGGAGAAAAAATAACCGCCACAACTCGAGGTAAGCAGATGCACTAAACTTACGTGACTAAAGATTTCAGCCGTTGTCGCGACCGGAATCTCTAATCAGTAATAGAAACATTTGGCAAATTTCCTCGCAGCCCCATTTCGCTTGGGGGGAGGGAGGCAGTAGTGCTCCGCGGAGCTCTTCCGTTACCCAAGCGAGCAGACAGGACGGAGTTGCACTCCGGCGCGAGCTGGCAGGGGCCGCCCTGGCGCAATGGCAGTCGCCCACCACCCACCGCCCACCGGGGCCGCCCGCGGCACTCGCTCGCCTCATCGCCCATGCGCCGCACGCCCTCTCGCGGACAGCACGCGGCGCGGCACGGCGACGCACGGCAAGGCGCGCGCCCGGGCGCGGGCGGCACGGCTTGGGCAAGGGACACTCCCCCTTCCCCCCTCCCCCTCCCCCCTGTGAGGCAACGGCGCCGCGGACGGCCCTGCGCTGCGCAACTTCCCTTGCGCGCGCGCGCAGCTCGAACCGACGACTTCCAGATTGCACAACGCCGTCGCGTTCTTTAGACTTCGGTAGGAAACGAGGGACGAATTCGCTGCGGGAGCGGACGACGAAAGAGGGTGGTTCGTTGCGTAGTTCGAATAAGAACTCCTTGATTCTTGAACATGACGACACTGTTCGGGAACAGTTGTTTAGCATTATGATGCTTTGGACATTAATGCTTCGCAGACAGCTTTTTTTTCCTCTTCGATTTACGTAAATAGCGAAATGCTAATCTTGGAAATTCGCCAAAAGTATCTGGAATACTCGTAGCAGACGTCAACAGGACCCGGAGAATTATTTTAGGTTGTCAAAGAATCCGAAAAAAAATTGATCAGTATAGAGAGACTCGTCGAATAAGCTAAGTTATGGACCGGAAGAGATAACGGACGGATATAGACGGATACGTGCAGATTACTACAGACAGGATCACAAAGTGTTGCAATAACTAATGACTCTACGAACTATAAATAAGGGTTCCCTTTCAGAATGAATAGTCAGATTTAAACGAAAATTATAGTTCATTCTAATTTTTATAAAGTGGATAAAGGATTTTTTCGAGTATTTTGTTTTAAGACAGTTATATAAAGAATATTTTTAAATTATAACACTAGAATGTTCCGACAGTTTTCGGTTTTCATGATTCATTGTTAAATGGGTGGAAGGGGGTTAATTACCAATTTAAAAAAATAGCGAGGATAATGCGTAACAAGTAGAGACTGGAGTGCCAAATTTCTGGAAATTTGTAATTCGCAAACTACGCAAAATTTCTATAAATCAACGCTATTTCGGCTTTACGATAGTCCTAAAGTATTGAGGACCAACTCTCCATAGAATTAAAGGGCAAAAATAAATGAAGAGAATGCCACGCACCTAAGAGAAGCGTGAATAATTTTTTTCATTGAAATAAAGGATCTCGATCTAAAGCATTAATTTTACCAACAAATCTTTCAAAATCAAAGAAGTTTCGTAAAGTAAATAGTTTCAAGTTGTGCAAAATACCATTATTCGGAATATGTCAGGGAAAGTGGACACAATCAACCCAAATATGGAGGTGTAAAGTAAATTTCCAGAATGTGTTGTCAATTATTTCAAATCTAATTGTAACACGATGCACGATATCAAGTTATTGTGGGATATGACTTCAAATAAATGCGACCCGTAGCATTTCGAAAACCTAAAACACTATAAACACTAAAACACAAAATCACGATTTTGTTTGTATTCAATGAACCACGTTTTTCATTTCAGCACTAGTGTAATATGCTCTGTTGCATATCTGAACTCGTTAAGTGCTAACTGCTATCACCACTGTTTTAAACACAAACTGCCTGTGGCTATGGCTATTCTTCAATGTTATCTTCAACCATCACAGTCTTCAACTGTAAATGCTCACGGCAATTGCAATGTTCCAATGTTAGTTGTTACCAATTGAATAAGTCTTAAATTGCACTTGCCTTCCTTGATTTCAATGCTCTCAGCTTGTAATTATAATTGTAATCAAGTTTATTTTACTTAGTTTTAGTTAGACGTTTCTTTCTCATTAATGAGTTTCTCTCAAAGTAATAATAATGTCCTTTGAACATACCAGCATTTGCAGGGAATGCGTTCGCATCGCATTAAACGCTGTGGCCCTCAGAGTTGATATCAAAGCTGCCAAGATAACGGGGAAGGAGCTGGCTGCTAGCTCATCCGAGTCATATGAACAGCCCACCGCCTCCTCAGTCAGCTCCCAACAGATGCAAAGGCGAATTCACAAAGATTTTTACAGACGACTCGACTGAGGTTTCAGGGCAGTTCACTGCTATGACGATTGGTCCCGTTAGCGTTGTAAACGTTTTATTCTGGGAGATGATGGTAATCCCCTCCCACAGGATGGTAGGATCCGGCATCGACATACAAGTCATATTGGGGTGAAGTTCCCCTCCAGGTATCTTCTTCCGACGAAGCACCGCCCCAGCCGCGACAAGCTCTACGCTTGCGACCGATTACTCGACGTGTGGTGCATGTAAGTGTAAGGGAAAAGGACGGGATAAGGATGGGTACAATATCGCGCGCGATCCGCGGTCAGTTTGTGCTCCGGTTCCCTACCACAGCATTCACCTGATATTGGTCGGAGTAACCACTGAAGCCTAGCGATCTAACCATTCGGTTCGGGAATTCGCCGGACAGCTACTGAATTCGACAAAGTTATGTAGCTAGTTTCAATAATCCGCCGTCGAGTCTAATACTAGGACCTAGTGGTTAAAGAGATCGTAGAGTATTGACTAACCTGTCGTAAGACTTACTATAATCCGCTCTAAAATCGAGGGAATACATTTTCTAAATTAGTAGTTGAACAGTGCTTTAACAGTGTTGGGCTGGCTATGTTTATCATTAAAACTAACCAAAAGAATGGGTTTAGAGGCATTTGAAATTTAGCATGATTTACTGCAAATATTTTTTCCAAGGCCTGAAGAATAGCAAATCATGAACTGCTGATTCAACTTTACATGAAATGGAAACAATTTTGAAATCATGGAAAAACATTTTAAATGAGCAATATATATGAAAAGGACATAACACACATTAAATATCAATTATTTGTGGCTTACAAGAGGAAGAATGAAGCCAGAATTTGAAGTAGTTTTATTCACTGCATAAGACTAGACAAGGATGACGCGTCGTGTTAAAGTGGGTTCTCAGAATTTCGTTGGATCAAAAACTAAGTGCTAGGAACATGCAGATACATAGTCAATGATTTTACTTGTTTAATTCTGGGAAAGTCTGAATACATAAAAAAAGGTACGAACAATTTTGTTACCTCAACTGACAGATTTATAACGCAGTCAAAGTTCCTTACACCTATTTTACGAGAGCGGTATGAACATAACAAAACCGTATCTTTCTGAGGGACTGAACAATATTATTGCGAGTAACAAATCCATACTGATCGTACGATAACGGCCAATAAGTTTGACATTGTTATTCAAAATTTTCAGGAACAAATCTGTAGAAATTACTGTGGCCAGCGATCAGAACGAAATGGAGACAGATAAAAGTTTTAAATATCAGAGTCTTAAAAAGATCAGCCTGATACGGGGTAAATGCCAGATGTTATTGAAGCTCAGAAGCTCTCGTTTTGCAAAATCCTTCGAAGAACGCAGCCAGTCTCTGAAGGTCAAGGGAAGCGTAATACATCATATTAATGAAAACAGCCCATGTTTTGCATAAAGAACTGTAGAGGCATGCATGCATTAGATTTGGTTAAAACCTGGTCTCATTTATACTATTTTCCATGAACTCAGAGTCCTTCATATTAATCGTTGTAATAAGGTAACACTAATAGTAAATCATTAAAATTTTGTTTGTATGAGCATCTAGTTCGGTTAAATAATTCTAAAGCCGCAAAATTTATCTTTTAAACACGCCCGAATGCTCTTAATTGTTTCATCTTTGGTGACTGAAGTTATTCGATCATATCGACTGCTGACTTTTGTTAGAATTATTTTATAGCAGTACCATATATACTATATTATATTATATACTATTATATTATATATTATTATATTATATATAATATATATAATATATATATTATATATAATATATATAATATATATATTCAACGACCTATCAACGATATATCAACGATATATCGACGACCACAAAAACCATCTGAACTGAAGTTTTAAACCATTATGTTGAAAAAATAAAAGGTGTCTAATTTATCTAAAACCAGTGGGACACAGTAATATTTAAATTGTTATGACACAAGTTTCAACATTTCAAAAATGAACATGCCACAAAATTTAATTTCCTACACGGTTAAGAAAAATAAATGCAATTTTCAAGCATATTAACGTCGTCAACTCAAAGTTCACGTGTTATTAGCCTCACTTGCCTATTTGACGCTGCCCAATCAATAGTACTCTTACAAAATCTGTCTTACCGAAGAAACTGCAAGAGAAGCCAAGCCTTTGGCAATTGCGCTGTGTTAAATCTTACTACCACACGAAGTCTGTTACATTTGCATTGTCTCTCCCCCTTAAGTCTGAGTCATCCAAACATTTCGAATTGCAGATTTCATATCGTTTCATCATCAGTATTTCGAGCAATAACTTCGAAATCCGGCTTTGAATTTTACTACCCATCTTTACACGCTTCTATCGACACGTTCTGCCCGCGCATTTCTTCATTTGCGAGGATTTGAGTAGAGTTTTTCAGCTGTTCCATTCATGAAGCTTGTACCAAATTTTCAGTGGACTAAAATTAGTGTTTGAATACACACGTAAGCTTCCGCGGCTCGAATAACAAATTCTTGGCTATCCGGGAGTCACCGCGTCGTTGGCTGAGAGGCCGACGTTTCGCCTGACATGTCGCAGGCTTCCTCAGGGCAGTGACACTGTATAGAACACCGGGCGCGTAGCGCCATAGCAGTAAACTGCCCTGAAACCTCAGTCGAGTCGTCTGTAAAATCTTTGTGAATTCGCCTTCGCATCTGTTGGGAGCTGACTGAGGAGGCGGTGGGCTGTTCATATGACTCGGATGAGCTAGCAGCCAGCTCCTTCCCCGTTATCTTGGCAGCTTTGATATCAACTCGGAGGGCCACAGCGTTTAATGCGATGCGAACGCATTCCCTGCAAATGTTGGTATCTTCAGAGGACGTTACTATTACTTTGGAAGAAACAAATAGGCATGAACTCATTAATGAGAAGGAAACGCGTAATTCAAACTAAGTAAAGTAAACTTGATTACAATTATGACTACAAGTTGAGAGTATTGAAATCATTGAGATTGCTGTAGGCACGTGCAATTGAAGACTTATTCAATTGGTGACAACTAACATTTAAAGATTGCAATGACCGTGAGCATTTACAGTTAAAGCCTGTGTTGGTTGCAGTTAACATTAAAGGATAGTAATAGCCGCAGGCATTTAGTGTTTTAAAGAGGGTGGTTGCAGTTAGCACTTTACACGAGTTCAGATACGCAACAGAGCATAGTACACTAGTGCTGAAATGAAAAACGTGGTTCATTGAATACAAACAGAATCGTGATGCAGCGAATTCTTAAAGACCGCACACGTATGCAGGTGCGTGTTGTGAAGGAGATGAGGCAACGGTTGACAAGCACTTGTGGCAACTAGAAGCCTATGAATGCCGTGAATCACAACTGGCAAGTGCAGGAAATTACTTGAATGCCGCGGAAGCGAACACAGTTGCACAACAGGCATGCGATTGTTACGGCTTTAGATTTAGATTTAGATGTATTCAGTAAAAAAAACAGAAAAAACTGTATGTGACGTAGGGGAAAAAGATTATCTGCGCAAGTTTTCTTGAGTTCCAGAATCCCTTCCCGTCATTTTAACTATAAATAGTTGAAAGATGAGAAAAGTTTAAGATAAATAAATAAATAAAAATAAATTTGAAAAATAAATTTGAAAAATAGAAAGATTGGGAATATTTTAAAAATAGTAATTTTTGTTTCTGAGTTCTAGAAAACTCATTTCCATCGGTACACGAATTGCAGGTATGATTTCTGCATTGCTAACAAAAGAGCAACTCGGCCTTACCTCTACACTTACCATTACAAGTAAAAGGAGAGTTCAACAAAACCTGCGCAGTGAAGCTACATTTACGTTCAGAAGCAAAACAAGGGGCCATCTCAGCATTTGCTCAATGGATCAGGGGAAACTGGACAAAAACCTGATCGAGATGGCTTATGATATGATAACGTGCAACACACATTAAGAGAACAGTTGTGCTAGAAGCATGCACTTACATGAGCGTTCAATACAGTGTGGCAAAACGTTTATCATGACCACATTAATTGGATTATTATGGAGTTGTGGAAGAATGCACAATTGCACGTCTAGCAGCGACGTATCCACGTGGCTGCTTCTGCATGATGCATGAATCACATACGTGGTTGTGGTTAACTTGAACTTAGCGTGACGCATATTACAGTGCATTGTTGAATAGAAAATACTGTTATCAAAAGTATCCGGATACGTGGCTGAAAATGATTTACCTGTTCTTGGCGCCCTCCATCGGTAATACTGGAACTAAATGGGGTGGTGACCCACCCTTTGCCTTGATGACAGCTTTCACTTTTGAAGGTATACTTTCAATCAGGGTTTCTTAGGAAATGGCAGTTCATTCTTTACGGAGTGCTGCACTGAGGAGAGGTACTGATGTAGGTCGGCGAGGTCTGCCAGGAAGTCGGCGTTCCAAAACGTCCCAAAGGTCTTCAATAGGACTGAAGTCAGGACTCTGTGCAGGCCAGTCCATTACAAGAGTGTTATTGTCGAGAAATCACTCCGTCATAAGCAGTGTAGTATGAACAGGTGCTCGTCCGGCTTGAAAGATGCCATTGCCATCCCCGTATTGCTCTTCAACAGTGGAAAGCAAGGTGTTTAAAACATCAACATAGGTCTGTGCCGTGATAGTGCCCCACAAAAAACAAGGCGGGTGCAAACTTTCTCCATGAAAAATACGACCACACGAAAAATAATTTTGAACGTGTCCGGATTCTTTTGATCACACAATGTAACTAGTTTGAAGTGAAGTTTGTAGAGAAACGCACACTGTGTGTTTGAGAGTGGCACAGAGTATGGCCATTCAGGAAGGCAGCCTGGGAGCAATTGGTCTTGTTAAACTGTTTGGCGTGAAGCGGGGAGTCCGGCCGTACGACCGCCGCTGAGAAGGGAGCGAGCCGAATCCGTCGAGCGACGTGTCTGCTCTGGAAGTCTCAACAGTCGAGTGGCCCAGAGGTGGTGTCCTCCAGTGGTCAGCGAGATAATTAATTCACACATAAATGTGAATTATACCGAGCTCGAGCTGAGTGTACAAAACTAGGATGCTGATTATGCAGCGAGTTTTAAGTGTCATTGAGTTACATTCTGGAATGCCTAGGCATTTGTAGATTTTTCACTCTGTCTCGAAACGGGGAGTACACGTAAAATCCAGCAATTTTTCTTCAAACAATCAGGGTTTTCTTCGAACATAGACCTCCACCATTCTCTTCAACGTCCTTCACCCAACATCATTTTATCAAAACCGTGGGAGCCATTTGTTTGAAAATGCGGAACATGTCCAGTGTAAAGTACCCTCAAAATTTAAAAACATGTTTCAAATTTCAGTAGCTGCAAGATCAGGTAGATTGATTGGGGAATATCAATTTTGGAGAAAATTGGCTGAAAGGTTCAGCCGCTAGCATGACGGACGGACGTTTTGAAATTTTCAATTTCAAAGATCCACAAAACCTGCATTCTGGCTACATCACGTGATAAAACCTTTTTTCTAAATTAAGCAACTGGATTTATCCAATTTTCGATACCAGGGCCTTGTACGGAGTTTTTCTGACGAAAATTCGCAGTTTTTGCGCACAGCATTACATAACTTTCTCTCTATTCCGTAGCGAGAAAATAAAATCTGTCTTAAGAGGAAGACTAGAGGTGCTAGAGAATGGCACAGACTTTCTCGTACTCGTGTTCTAATTTCTTTGTCTCTGATAGCTTTTCGGTCTTACTCTTTCCCCTGCCAGCTGTTATTTACTTTCATAGCATAATCCAGGTGGTGACTTATACGAGGGCGGGGCGATTCGCAGTACAGTGTGCAAGCTACGCGGTAAACAATTGACGGCGTTGCTGGTGCAAAAGCATACGGAACGAAACGACCAGAAGAGTTGCCGTGAGTGGCGGAGCTAATATAAATGGGTGAAATCCAGAACGGTATAAGTGATATTTCATAAATTCTAAATCTGTTTAGGTCAATATTACTGTAAAGTCGTGGTATTTTGTTTAGTCATTAAAACAGCGGCAATTCAATTGTTTATTAAAAACACGAAAATACTTTGCCACTAAAATATAGCCTAGGATAAAATATAGCCTAGTTTTCTCAGAGATTAGAAAATGGTCACTTACACACTCTGGTTTTCACTCACTGATAGTCATATTCTTTGAAGTGCTCTTATTTTCGCGTCTATTTCCAGTTATATTTTACTGTTCTGGCTGTAGATATTTATCATGTTAAGTCTCTAAAATATTGAAAAATAATGTTTAAAACTGCATATATCGGTAGCAGAACATCGTGCCATAGATCCTTCAGTTTTAACCGTTGAGAACAAATATAGTATTGATGGATTAGTTAATCTAAATTTATTTACTTTTAACTTGGAATTCCAAAGTTAATTGTTTAAATATTTTAGACTAAAATTAGAGATGTAAATGTTTTATTGCCTTGAGACGATTTAATGCTTGTAGGCCTTAAAAAGTGCAACTGAATGAATGTAAAAGTCACATGTACCGAGAGACTAACTTGGCGATAAACAAGTTTCTGTCAGCGAAAGGCCCGCTACCGGATTCCATGCCCTGCTAAGTGTAACGTCATGTGAAAGCGTCTAGGTTTGTAATATAAGCAGTGGCTTCTCGTACAAGATTCTTATTAAAAGGAAAGAAATTGTACAATTACTATTACTTTAAATGAAACGTACAACAAATGAGATTACATGCAGGTGTAAAGGAAAAAGCAGATAGTCGTATTGGTTCGATCTGCCCAATTATTTTGGTATCCACCAGCCGACGGTGCTGCCATGGGCGTGAGATATTACAACGTGCATCTTCTACATCGTGGCTCAGATTTAGGCTCGTGAGAGCGCCCAAGAAGCGAAGAATATTAATTTAATGCTAATAGCTGATAATGGATGGCATTCCACAGGAGGAACTCCTTCTCATAAAGCCATATAGCTGCACTAAAAAAATGTTCATTAACGCCGCGGTGCTGTGCTCTATGGACCATTCTACACGAGAGCAGTGTTGCCAGATTGAACGGAATTCCGCTTTTTGGGCTGTAAATCGGCTCTTTCGCGGGACAAAAATTAATATCGCGGGATACCGCCCAATGAGAGGTAATGCATCAAAACGTGTGCGGTTTTCAGCGGGTTTTCAAATATGACGAAATTTAAAAAACACACAACCACATTGACAAAGAGTTTGATTTTAGTTTGTTACTTTATACATGATTTTTCATTACAAATTTGTTAATTTCAGAAGCGAGTAATTTTAGTAATATGTCAAGAGTAGAGCAATGTTAGACCTCTAGTAGGGTGTGTTTTAAGTCATAGCATCTTTGTCGTGGCCAATATAAGTAAATTTTATATCACATTCGCAATACTTAGTTAATTTCAGAACAGGCCATTTAAAATGAAGCTTAGCTAAATTATCCAAAAACATTTCAATGCGATATGACAATGTGATAAAGGGTCTTTTGAAAATAATTATTTTATTTCTTAACATATTCTTTCCATCTGCTGTAATCTTCAAAATAGTCATAAATAAATTTTCAAATATTAATATGAAACTTATTATAGCAAAAAGTATGTTTATAGATACATTATTAATTACAGTGTTGAAAAACAAAAAAATAAAACTAATTAAGCATTTTATAGGGTCACTACGTCAAAAACACTTCAAATGCATATTATTTTAATGCAAGTTCAAATTTCCCGAGAGGAGGAAACGCTGATAATTACTCCTCAAAGCAATTTTGATTTGGCGGCACCCAAAGCCGCGCAGTTTGAAAACTTGATCAGACTCCGTTAACTATTAACTAAAAAATGTAGATTCTTGCTCTTCCATCACTTCTCTTACAAAATACTGTATTTGATAACTTCATTACAAATGCGTGTGGGAGCGGACATTTCTCTCTTCCCTCCTCAGAGACACCGCCACTGAACATAGGTTTGTTCCATTGCAGAGTACTTGCCAGTCGTCGCCCTCTGAAGCTTCTTGAGAACCGCCATGGCCCCCGCGGCGCTACGTCTGGCTCTGGCCCTAGCAGCGCTGTACTGCGCATGCGCCAGCCCCACCGACGCCTCCGCCACCGCCACCAC
Source organism: Gryllus longicercus (assembly GCA_038098605.1). Classification (NCBI taxonomy): domain Eukaryota; kingdom Metazoa; phylum Arthropoda; class Insecta; order Orthoptera; family Gryllidae; genus Gryllus; species Gryllus longicercus. Next base: position 839,031 of record JAZDUA010000209.1, on the reverse strand, counting down.
CGTGCGTAAGTATTAGTATTTGCATTTAGCCCTTTTACGTCCCGTAAAGTGCAATTGGCCTCGGCGGCACCGTTAGGTCCCGGGGTTCCTAGTCGGTCACCCAACCAGGCACCTGCGATGTCTCGAATTCGCTTAACCTACGTGACAACGTAGTTAACGAATTCGGCTTGCCACCCCGGTTGCGCGGTCGTGGCCTTTCAGTACAACCATCCCAGCATTCACCTAGGTGACTGAAGGAAGACCGGCCCTATCAGACCTGCACGGGGATCGGAGCCGGCCTCCCAAATGCGAAGTGAACGCTCTACTCAAGTCATATCGCTTGGTCGTGCACAAAATGCTGCTGGAATTCAATTAAATGCAATAATGCCTTATTTTCCATGGCGAGACTCGGACAACGAGGCCTGCTCTTCATCAGACAAAATAAATTTAGTGTCGCTCCTTTCGCCATCTAGGAGAAAGCAGACATGACTCAAACGGCGGGACATGCGATTTGAATTTTGCCAGAAGGTTTCTTTTAGACTTGAGGGGTTTTGTATGCAAAAAATCTACGTGGCACAACCGCTTGACACTCCCTCCGAAGGAAGTTTTTCTACTTTCAAAATCTTTGAGAGAGTTACAACCCGCGAACTTGTGTATGACGGGTTCAATACGCTAACCATCGAAGCCACATAAAATGGGTACAGTTTGCCCAAGAAATCTCTGCACTAAACGGCCGTTTTAACCCATTAAGTACCGTGATCTTCAAATGGTAATTATGCAGTTTTTGTTTTGCAACAATATTTGCTTCTTTTGCATGATTTGCAAATTTCTTTAACGAGCGGAGACTTACTAAATGAAACGTGTAACAAGTTTTGGCATTCCTGATGTCGATGTAGCAGAGATGGCTAAAGAATCGTTCGCTACTAGCCAGGGTGTACTTAAGACAAACATCGAATGACTTACGTCGGTTCGAATCGTCTAAAGCAGTGCTTAGCTGCCGTATGCCTGTGGATTAATTGAACGCGTACCATTGCTTTTCTGGAAACGTCGCAATGGTCCTAGTCAATGCGAATTGTTCCTAGTATTGTATTATCTACACTTACGGCTAAAAATGTTCTGTAGGGTTCGTAAAAGGTTTCATTTTTTTATGGGCTTTCTTACACGACATGTTTTAGCAGAAGAAACTTTTTGAAAAATTAGTCATTAGAAGTTTTGACATGGCTTTCAGTGAAGCAGAATCCCTCTGTGACGACAGAGTACAGGGACTCTCGCGTGAACTGTTTCTGCACTGAGACACAATACGTGATCCTCACGAGCGTTTTTAGATGTAGGACGAGGAACTTAAAAGATGTAGTGGGAAGATAGTAAAAGAATTTACTAAATTCCTTTCCAAACATTCCTTTGAACGCTGTTAGTTTTCGGCGTTTATTAAGTCTGAAACAAAACATTAAAATCTAATTCGCGATTCTGCCACTCTACGGTGACTGCGACTAACACGTGAACATTACACATTTCTGAACTCGAGTTGGACGCACGATGAGAAGACATGGGTGAGCTATTGCGCAGTCTATCCGGCTTCAGCCAATCAGCTTCATGCACCAGTTCCGTTCGAAACATTAGAGGAAATTTTAAATGTAGCCAAATATCAAAAATATTACATTGCTACAGATCATTGAAACGGATACGAATTTAAAAAAAAAATATTGTACCTTTTTATTCCAACTACCCCTTCATCGTGTTATTTTTGATTGGTCACCGTTGAGTTTGACAGATTGTCAAGTTATGCCATTCTCAAAATGTTTCTCAACACTTTTCGCTTGCCATGCACCATGGCGGCCAGCGTATGCTTTTCAAACAGTGTCCTTCTTGTGGTCTCTTGTTTTGTGACTTATCTGGCGTTACGAGAAGAACGAGCAAAAATCGTTGCGCCGGGGCAGCTCACACAGGTCTTTTCATCATGGTAGTAAAGAGGTTGTATCCAGAACGGACCCGTAAATTTCGTTAGTTTCGTAGCAGAATTCCTCAGTGCAGGATTTACACAGAATTAAAATTCACAATGCCCTTGTTTTAGGTTTTGCCCACTCGACCCTATAAATAGCAGCGAAATCACTACGAAAGGGAGTGATTCGGTGACCTGAAGTTCCGATAAAATATTGCTCCTTCTACAAAAACGGAGAAAATCACGGAACAACCAACCAAAAGTGCCGCACTTCGCATGTTCACTTTTGCGATGACATATTACGATCCAGCTTCTTCCTTGTCTCAAGCAGTCTCGTCGAATATCGGACTTCCAGTATACGAAGTCCTAGTTTGCGAGATCCTAAGCTAAAGTATGCTAAGTCTTACGCTGAAGCTTTGGCCATCTCGTCATCAAAAGCTATTCTGAGATATTCGGTGTTCTTTACATGAACCACGCGGTAATAATCTCTAAATTTTTTGGGTATAATTAAAGTACATTTTTCTTACAATTTTTATGGTTCATCTTTCTTGGTTCTGAGTTTACCGTTTGAAGTTGCAAATTAACTTCTTAGAAACTGAACTGCAAAAATCATTTAACATACTGCAAATATGTGCCAAAATTGTTTACTGGATTTCAATATTTTTTACTCAATTACGTAAAGAACCCAGAAACTACCAGTTGTAAATTTCTTACAACCGAGAAACCAATAGTCAGTGACCTCACCTAGGGCTCTTATGTTGCGAAGTTCACGGCGAGATATGAAATTCCATCACGCCAGAACCGGTCAGTGCCCTTGAATGTAGTGACCAATGAGTCATTGGCTCTCACTTTCCCCACACCTTCTCACCTGTCCCGATGGCTGATAAGCGAAGTGCAGCGCTGCGAAAGACTTCCCGATGTGCTCATCTGCCTTCTGGACGCGTTCGGCCTCATCATTCACCGTTCGTCACCGAAGAACAAGCGGCCGCCCGCACTCTGCGCATGCATACTGCATGAACTGCAACGCGCAATTCCCGCTGAGCATCGGCTGGCGTGTGCAAACTGCAAGGACCCGCTGAGGTGGCTCAGAGCATCAACTGAGAGCACTGCCGAGCCTCCGACTGGAATGTGCTAAAGTTAGTCTCGACGGAGCCAGGATTTTCGTTATTAGCGGATGGTAGGTCGAGTTTAGCCGGGAAAAGAATGCTAGCGTCCTGCTGCTCTAATAGTAGTTTCTCCGATCAGCACCTAAAAAATACCGGAGCAGTACCTTAAGAAACGGGCCACGTACTGCGCGCGATCGTACCTTCCTCTTCCTATCCCTTTTCCTATTCTTACTCGCTTACTTACACTCCATGCACTGCACTACCACATGTCGGGAGCTTAGAGATCGTCCCAGTTGTTGTTGTGCCCCGCGAGGGAGAGATACGTGGAGGGGAAATCTTCGCAATAGGTCGTGTAGCTCTGCGTCGGATATCGCCATCCCTCGGGGAGAACACCGCCACATCTCGTGATAGAAGTGCACTCTTTCAACGGGACATACGATAGTAAGTTTACGTGCCCGAAAATAGTCATTAAAAAGGCAGTCAAAATTGTATACACAAGGTAGCTCTGGTTCGGTTTCAAGTTTGTAAATCTACTCTCAAGAGGTTTTATTCCTTCAATAGCTTGTCAAATTAATTAAGGTCTTATCGCTTACCTACAATTCTCTATAGTGAATTATTTATTTCCATTTTTTTTTTTTTTTTTTTTTTTTTTTTTTTTTTTTTTGAAAAGCAATAGGGTTTAGTTTCGCGCTCTTACTTGCTTACGCAGTTTGCAGTCTGAACTGCAAATAAGTATACAGACAAGTGGTTACGTAGTGGGGTCGCATCTGAACAGCTTACACCGTACACGTACCTTCCACTAAGCACTTGTAGAGAGCATGTGTCCATGCACCAACTTCGTTATGGTAATATTACATTAGGACAAGATTAAGGTTAAACTGAAATTGTAAAAAAGATGGGACCGGGTGAACATTCTAGAATTTGTACACAATGGTTTCAGAAAGGAGTGTGCAATGTAAACGGAGAAGACATTCTAATATTTGCAAAGTGATTAGTAATACGAGAGTTGAGGGCAGAAGTAATGTCAACTTTTTTTCCTAAAAGAAATGTTATCGGGTCGCACAATTTTTGTTTTCACGTGCAAGAAATGCTGTAATTTGTTCACAACAGCAGTTGGATCTGCGTAGATACCTATAGGCGATAAAAAATATCTAGTATAGTGGTCGAAAAATAGAGATACAAGAGGATAATGCCCGAAAAATAAAAGAATAGAAGTACGATAAATACAAATTACATAACACAAGATATTACATACATGCCTGCCTTCAATACCGTCAAGTAATTTGTCTTGTTGCGTGTTCAGACGTCAAACTGGCTCCGTGAGGCGCAAAGCTACTTTTAACGGGAAATAAATCTTATAGAGGTATAAAATCGAAAATCCGCATACGCAGCAAGAAATTAAAGTTGGCGCTAAAATATTTTTTCAAAAATAACGTAGAAGAGAGCGAAGTTAGTTAGTCCCGTCTGTGGTTTCTGGAATGGATTATTAATTATAATTTTTTAAAATAGCCTACATATATATATTTAAACTATATTTTTAAACTGTTTTTTTATTAAAGTTTATCAAACATCTTTGTTCTTTCTGAGGAGCGGGATCCGTTAATCTCACATGCTATTAGCCACTCGTCAATGTTTCGTCAGGCCGCGCTTGCGGATGAAGGTTAAGTTGAGAAGCGTGGTCGGAAGGAGGTGTTGCGCAGCGCTAGTGCCATGCCATGCTAGGCTGAAGGTACTTCGCTGCGGTGCGGTGCGGTCCGTTCGCTGCGCGCTGCTTTCCCCGGGAGAAAGCCCCCCGGGCGCCGCTCGGTCCCGGGTTCGTTCACCCGCGGCGCCCCCCCCGCCCCCGCCCCCGCCCCCGCCCCCGCCCCCGCCCCCGCCCCCTAGCGCCGATGACTGTCCCGGCTTCTGCTGCTCTGTACTCGCACCCGCGACCCCCCTGACGGCGTACACACGCTACGGTGCGGCGATCGGCTGCAGGGCGCCGATCGGTTGCACGGTGGATAGTCCTCTAGCCACTTCACCAAACAAACCACTTCAACTTCACTTGAAGGTCGATACCAGGGCCGGATTTACCTAAAAGCAAAAGTAGCAGTTCATCCATAGGAGGAAGAAGAGCACGGAAAAAAATTAATAAATTGTTGAAAAAGTCTTGATAGTCTTGAAAGTCTTGAAACTAAACGTGTATTTGCAGATAAGAAATTAAAAGTACTGAAATAAATTTTCAATTCTATAAGCAATTTAAGTTTGATTTGTATTTGTAAAGCCAATCTTTAATAATTGGTAGTTCTCAAAACGCCGATCCGGTGGCTGAGATCGCTAAGGCAGTAGTGCCGTAGCGATCTCGTACCGAAAGATCGCGGGTTCGAGTCCCGCCTCGGCATGGTTGTATTGTGTTCGTCCTTCCTCCCCTATCATCATCATATCAGGGAAGGCAACCGGAAACCACCCTGAATAATTTATCCAAGAAAACCCGTTATGGGTCACCTAACTTCCGTATAGGACCAAAGAAGAAGTTCTCAAAATAAATATGAAATTTTGTTTCTGGGGGCGAGGCGAGAAACAAAATTGTATGCCTGGGAGTGGGCATAGGCAGTAAATAAATTTGGTCCTGAGTGAATAGATCTCCACAACCTCTATGTCCCGTCTTAGACATGCAACATTACTTACATAAGTTTGCCAATTTTCTGGGAGAGTACTTTACCCATTATTTATTTCGAATACTTTTCAGGATACTTGGAGATTAGAGGGCGCTGAAGAATACTAAATCGAAAGGGAGTCGACATAAGACTTTGTATACGTTTCCTTTTATGCAATTAAACTCTCTGGGCTGCAGAAACTGGAGAACCAGAGTGAATTCTGCGGCAGCATTAGCGGTTTGACAAGTCCAGGGAGTGAAATTTCCACTTCCTCCAAAACTGGCAATTCAAAGGTGGCGACCGTTATTCCTAATAGTGCCCAACGAGCAAGGACACTCGATCTCAAAATCCCTGCAAAACTACTAATGAGAATCACAGGCTTCATAAAATATGAACGAATTGATGCGATGTACACGTAAAAATGCTCCTGTTGTGTGTGCAATACAATTGCACACACAAAATACAACGCACAATTAAAAAAAATGATTTTTTCCATCCACACAGACGTTGTTCACACTTCTGTAAGAGTTTTAAATTTGGAAACTCGGCTCCAGTTTTCAATTTGTGCAATTTACACGAAACAAGCTGACTGTAACACGCATCATTTAAAATTAATTTTTATGTCAAAATTCTGATGTCGGACGGTTTGTTAAATTTGGTAGCATGTTGGAAGTTCAAAGCACTACTTTTCAAACGTCGCAAGGCACCGCTTTCGTTTGTTGCTGCCAGTCATTCGGCGGATTGGTTCGTGGAGTCTGAAAAGACTTATAATGAAAAAAGTAAATAAAGAGTACGAATAACTACTGATTTTAAAACTCGCCGTATCTCCTTGTTCTGTTATTAATGGTAAAATTTCTTTTCGCAAAATGTCTTCACCTGCGAGACAGCAATTTACGTTTAAGGGAGATCACGCGACTGTTAATGAAGCAAACATGAAAGGTTTTTGTAGGGAGATGAAGTGCCACCTGAGTCTTCAAGAATATTTACTAAAAAGGCCTAAAGTGCACAATGCGCTTCAAATTACCATGTAACCAGAACGTTGTGATAAGTGATTTCTGGCTTAAGATATCATGTAATAACATTTTACAATTCCAAACAGCGCGTTCAAATCTAGATTTAATTTGAGAAGTTAGGTTCTTATTGAAAATACATTGTCCGCGCACGTTTTTTGTGCCCTCATTTCGTTAGGTTCGAAAGGAATGGGGGTTGAATATTTTGACAACAGTACCATCATATCTTTTCTGTTGCTAGTTTTTTACACAAAGTAGTTTCTATTACACAAAAGCGAACTATATAGGCACCGCCTGTTACGCCTTCGTTCCCACGTGGTCACTCCATCTCTTCTTCGAGCAGCCAGTATTTCTTCGTCCTTGTGGGTGGTATTGTAGAACTGTTTTCAGCAGGCGGTTGTCTTGCATACTTTCAATGAGCTGGGTCCAAGAATTTTGGTAGTAATAGATTTTTCTCTTGAAGATTATATACCCAAAGTTCTTTATGAATTCCAAAATTTTCTTTTCCATCAGCGTATTACCACCCACTGATCTCAGAAATCTCATTTCAGCACTTTGTAGTCTTGTGCTATCTTTTTTGCTCATTATCCAATTTTCGTTTCCATATAAATATGTTGGGATGCTTAATTCCTTATAGAATTTAAACATAGTGTGCTTTCTGACTTTTTTCAGGGTTCTCAGGATTGTTCCGTTCATATGATTTAGTGTTTCAATTTTCTCCTGTATATCCATTTTCTCCTCTGGGTAACATTTTTGTAATTGAAACTTGAAACTTGCTCTGTAGGTGCATTATATGTAACTAATTTGGATCTAATCGGTTCCATCCCTTCAATGGCCATAACTTCTGTTTTTTGAGAGAACATGCAGAGATAGTAAATTTGTTACCTTTTGTAATTCAAGCAGTTCTTTCTGGAGGGTATATTAATCATTTTCTACTATAAGTTGATCATCTGCGAATAATATGGTCATTAAGTTTCTTTCTTTTGTCATGTCATGACTATAAGATTTTATTATGGATATCCACATATTCAAGGCTTCATCTAAATATAAATTAAAAATAATTGGGGATAGACTCTCCTTGTCTTACTTCTTGGCTTCTCTTTTCTATTCTCTTCGCCTTTATTACAAATTTCTGAGTTACTATAGATGTTCCTAATGACTGAAATCAGCTGTGGTGGGAGGCATTTACGATACAATATATTAGTGTATTTCTGCTTACTGTGTCAAAAGCTTAAGAGTAATCTATGAAGAGCATATGCGTTATTTTACTAAATTCTGTTTCTCAATGATCCGCTTGACAATGAAGAAATTATCGGAGCAAGACCTGCCCTTCCTGATTCCATTTTGTTCTTCCAATACCATTGCTTCTACAATATTGCGTACTCTGGATGCAATTATTTGTGAATATATCTTGTAAATAACACTTCAAGACTTATGCCTCTACAACTTTAACAAGACGACCGGTCTCCTTCCTTAAAAATAGGGTTTGTTACCGAAATTTTCCACTCTGGCTGGAAAAAAAAATTTCCAACAAAGATTGAGAAAGTTTGAACAGTTTCTTTACATTTTCTGAGCATTTCCCCTTCTATTTCTAAGGGTTCTTCTTTGTTTTTATGTCCAGGTTTTATGTCCATAATCGTTTATAATAAGAGAGGAATTGGTCAGGTTTCACAACTTGAATATTTCCTATATCTTTCATCTCTCTATTTAGATGTTGCATTACTGTAAAGCTCATTGTCTGGCGCACGTGTATATCATTCTCCAAGTCAACTATGTATCTGTTGCAGCTCTCTTGTTGCTCCACTTATATATTTCATACAAGCTTTTCTTTTTGTATTCAGTCTCCTGTATCTCCGTAATCCATTTTCGTAGCCTTTTACTTTTCATTCTTCGAGAAGTACCAATTACTTCCATTGATGAAGTCTCTATCACTGTTTTAATAAGTTTCTCTTCTTCGATATCTTGTCTTTTAAGGTACTTTCTATTTGTTTCATCTAGTCGCTGTTGGAATAATTGTTTTTATAAAGTCTTCTTGAAGTAAATAGACTTTACACTACCTGTTGCCAGTTGAAACCATTTTTTTTTCATTTTAAAAGGAAGCGAACGTTTCTGATAACTATATTTTATCAACAACGCTCGTCGCTAGCATTTGTTCTTAATTCAACCACCGTTAGTAAAGGAGTAAGGGTAGGTATTCCGGGACTTCAGAAAACGCTAAATCACCGTACACGCTATCGCTATTGTAGAATACTCAAACGAAAACGTTTAGTTTGCAGCGGGGACTAAGATTTAAAATACCTTCGCATTATGAAAGAAACTGGAAAAGGGTTATATAGAAAGTAATGTGAAAGGTCCTGGAAGAGTTAACGTCAAAAACTTGCCACGAATTATCAAACTAAACATTTTGAACCCTTTGATGCGAAATGGACCTCTATGTAAAACAAAGAAATATTTTTGGATGACAATTTTCATCTTGCTACCGCCTATCGTAAATGACAGAGAAAGTAAATACTCTCGTAGCAGCACATCAAAGGGAATCTCCCTTCCTTTTGTGGAAGTTTTTAAATGTTAACTGCTGGTCACATCGAAGTTTCAAGTCGCGGAAATACCAGTGACAAATACTGTTATTATTTAACGTAGTAATTACGTTTCATAGTAATTTGTTTATTAAATTATTTTTTCTGAAATCAAAGATTTTGCAGTATATCCATCTCCACTTACTTTGCATCACATGAACTTCTAATATTGCATACTATTTTATAATTTATATATTAGCAGCCAGGAATACACCCAAATCTGCGACTTGGGGACCGAGAATTTACTCTCCTTCCAAAATTCCTACTTCTTTACAAGTACCGGTATCGGTAATCCTAAAAGCGACGTCTTTGGATCGACTGCACCAATCAAGCATGCAGAGGTCGCGGGTCCGATCCCAGTGACTTACTTGACATCCTTGGTCAGTTCAGTCGATTTCTGTCCACTGCTGGGGCAGAATTTGTAGGAAGACTGCTTTCCGCATTTTATGCTTCTAGACTTACGCCGGAGCACTCATTGCCGCGAATGGCACGCTGTCTTACTTTTCCATCCCATCCGCGGTCGCCAGTAATCTCAGAGGTCAAAGCGTCCTACAACACAAATGAGTTTGAACTTGCAAACTGTGATTTCGAAAGCAAGAATACCGTTTGCATTAGTTAATTTCAAATTCAAATAAGCTCTCGCTCACACACAAATTTGTGGTGTGTACTAATAATTCACATTCAGGCCTTGTAATGAGGATACTACAGTTTTTTGCTTTCTCCTCGGTCAAAAGGACATTTTTCAATATTGCAAATATTCTATTTATTATCGGTTTTTGACGCTTATCTATTGCAAGAAATCCCCAAAGTTTTGGAATCGGTGATGACATATCTCGGCGCAAACTTCAATTGGAGACTATTGCATAAAATGTTAAGTTTATTTCAATTATTTGTCAAAAAACATTTGAATACTATACAGTGGGGAGAAGAGAAGCTAATTTATATATTACTGAATTAAGTTTTTCCATTTTTTCTAATAACTGCCTCAGTGAACCGGGACTCTGGTAATCCCGAATACTTAACTTACTAACGTCTCGGAACAGCGGGCGTCTTGACAGGATGCTGGACTGAATCGCAGCTAGTTCACTCCACCGCCGAGAGGTAGCGTTGGCGCGTGGCCCGGAAGCTGGTAGCGGATCGGTGCCGAGGAACGGAGCGGCGTCCTGATTCGGAAAGGAACTGCATGCGAGCATAACCGTACACTCGCGTGCTCACCGCGCGCTACGGTCCGGGTTGGAGAGGAACAACGGACGAAAATATCTTCTTTGGTGAAAGGAAATTTGCCACTGTAACTTGGTAAACTGGCTTCTGGAATTTTCAAAGAATATGGTCGTGTTCGCGTGCACAGTTTGCATATGGTAGTGCTCTCTTAAATGCCATCCACTAAATCTATACAAGTTACTAGGGGAGGAGAAGTGCAATTTCGTTACGAAATTATATGAAACATAGAGAATAATTAAGAGTAGGTGCACTAGAAACAAAAGTTTCCCATTCAAAGCCCTCCTTCTGGAGAAGACTTTCTTTATATCGTTTAATTATTTATTTTACGTAGGTTACAATTCTGATAATTGTAAAGTGGATGTGGAAATTCGTAGAGATACTTACTTTCGAGATTTTATGGAGGAAAACGGGGATTAGACGATTTTTTTGTCAGTTTGTTGAACGACAAATCACAAACTACAATCGGAGCAAGACAATAGTGTTGGAAGAAAAGAAATTAAGTGCCGTATTGAATTGATCGTCATTTTAATCTTAATATAAAGTTCCTCTAACGTTTGGTACCGCAGGGCAAGTCAAGGTTTGAAGACGGTGATATTATACGTTAAAGTTACGACAGTGCGCTAAAAGTCACTCGAGACAGATGGATGGGGATTGGGAAGGTTGGATGCAGTCAGGTGTAATTTCGTGATATTAATATTGCTGGCAGCTGTGTTGCTGTTGGTATGTTAAAATAAATTTTATTTCTTTCAAAACGAAAAAAAAGGGATGACATAAGCGGACATATAATCTGTGCGAGGTTTCTATAGGTCCACAATCCCTTCTCTTAGAGAGAAATTAAATTTTAAGAAACCAACAAAACAATCGTGGTAGAAAACCTTTAATACTAGAAACATTCGCTAGTGTGAAATCAAAAATATATTTGCGACAACTAAATTTCAGATTGTTATATTGCTGGCAACTCACCAACATCCTACTCCTCACGCGACGAGTAAACAGCTCAAAGCGTGCACAAATAGTAATGCTACATTCACTGTTCTGAAGCAAATCGAGAGGTTATTTCGGCTGTTGCATAACGGATCTGGGGATATAGGAGAGAAACCTGATGGATGGGTTGCTGGCGGATGCCTCAACAGGATAACGGGCATCGAACCGCCCCTTTCATGTCAGGTTACTTCAAAATAGAATTCCACATAAAAAACGAAGTTGCAGATCTGGCGATAGATGGAAATGGATACTTCACGATTTAACTCCGTCAACGTTTTGGTTATAAAACTGGTTATGCCACTTTTTATGCTTTGTGTAAAGATTCTTACTCGTAACAGGCTGGACTTCAAATGTAGAATACAAAATAATAATTTCAGTTGAGTAAAATGTAAGTAAAAAGTGAATTAGCAAGAAAAATATGGACGTAGATACATGGATACAAATAGTTACTGTCAGACTAAATTAGTAAATTTAAAGGACCAAAAATAAGAATGTGAGTAAAGAAACGTTAAGCATTAGACACTAGGCATATTTTCAGTCTATTTGAGAAGCACTCTAAAATAAATTTTGGCGGCTTTTCGTTTTTTTTCAACCAATCGGAATAGGGGGCTCAGGGCATAAACTGAAGTCACTGCGGTGCCTCTGACCGGAAAGTGCCAGGTTCGAGTCCCGATGGTGGCAGGATTTTCGCCACTAGCTCGTCAACTAGGTCGAAATCGATCTCTGCCTGGAGAAAAATTCTAGCAGCCAGCTACTGTAATTGATAGTTTTCCGTGGTTTCTCCGATAAACACCAGGCAAATGTCGGAGCAGTACTAAAAAAAGGGCAACGGGCCACGGACCGCGCGCGAGATTTCCTTCCTTTTCCTTGTCCTATCCTCACCCCGTTCTCACACATTCTTACATTAACATACTAAGTTCTTTACACATTCAAGTAGATTTAACTTTTTTTATCGATAGTGACAAAATCTCACATTTTGCATTTTCGCACATGACACCCTTCCCGCAGCAAACGCAAAAATTAATTTCCAACTCCTATGTTTTCCTCGAAAATTTTGAACCGGGATTCCCCTATACTTACATGACACAGTATTCCGGGAGAAATGGATGTTACATCAGATATGGGAGTTTCGAAACTCGTAATTTGACTAGTGTTGATTTGAGAAGTAATGGAAAACTACAGCTTAGAGCAGCCTGCCGATAGAATTCTCCTCCAGACAGCAATTGAATTCGACCTAACTGAGAAACTAGTATCAAAAATCCTGCCACCATCGGGACCCGAACCTGGGACTCTTCCTGTCAGAGGCACTGCAGTGACATCAGTTGATGATCGGAGCCTCCTTTTCGCCGCTAACATTCATTTTAGAGCCCTTTGCAAATATCAGACTGAAATTTTTTCTAATATCTAATGCTTAATTTATTCCGACAGAGAAACTATATGCGTAACTACGTCAATATTTTTCTCACTAATCCACTTTTTACTTTTTACTGAACTGAAATTGTTTATTTTTCCTAATTTGTCGTAATTTAATTCAGAAGTAGATTCGTAGCATGAAATGCTCGGACTACATCTTGTTCCTAATTAGTGTTCTGGAAAACGCGGTAGTTTACGTCCGAATCTTTCAAACTGATTGGCGCGCAGGCACGGCTGCTTTGCAATCTACGCCATCTGATGAACACGGCAGACCATCCGGGTTCGCCAAACGGTATCAAATGGGCTGATTTTATTCAGCCGAATTCAGTTACTTAACGCGAACATAGTCAAACTGATTTCGTTAGTTCATAAACGAAAGGATAGTAAAAAAACTTAAAATTCAATTCTGCAAAATTATGGCCAGGAAGTGCAAGAATCAAAAGAATGAGATGCGGTTGGTTCTGTTAAACGTAGTCCCAAAATCACTAAACCAATAGGTGCGTGAACTCTTTACAAAAATAGTTCTCGGGAAGATGGTTTAACGTTCCATTAAATTTCGCAAAAAAAGTAGTAATGTCAAGACTTGAGTGCTGGTGCAATCCACTCATGTGAGACAGGTTTGGCACAACTGTTTACGGCACGTTCGTACGGCACGGCCGTTGGTCAGATTGTATCTTCATACGAGCTCGTATTCAGACTGCGTCATACATACCAAAACCGTAAGTGTTGAAAGAGTCCTATCTCACTCTCGACCACTTGTCCACACCGTGCTTGTTTCACCTTCTCTTTTGTATAGCTCTCCACGTGTTTCAACGGATGTATAAAAATATGTAAATGTAAATACAATGGATGGATGTTGGCATAGTATGGACTTACCATTTAATTTGCAAAAAAATATTGAATCAAGCTTCGTGAAGCCAGGTTATTTTGTTTCAAAAGAAATGTCTGAAGAGTTCTCGAAATAACCCGTCGTAGTACTGATTGTTTCTTGTTCTGTTTTTACTTTCTCGCTACTGAGTAGAAAGTTACGTAATCTGCGTGGAAAAACTCTAATAAATAGGGCCGTGGTAACGATAATGTTAATAAAACGAGTGGCTAAATGTAGGAAAAAAACACTAGTTACAAATCTAACACTTGTAACTAGAATACGTTTTGTAGATCTGGTTGCCAAAAAATTGAAAGACTTTTGCAGTCTTTTGCAGTCACGGTCTGTCAGTCTGTCCATCCGTGAACAACGCTAGCGGTTAACCGTTCAGCAGATTTTCTCAAAATTAATTTTCCTCAATCGATATGGGTAATGTCTCAGCCCCTTGGATTTGAAACCAATATTTTAATTTTGGGAGGTACTTTATGTAAAGCTTCTAGAACATTTTGTAAATTTTCAAAAATTGAACAATCGTTTTTGATTAAAATTTTTGTTGGATAGTGCGAAGAACGTTTAAGAGAATGGTGCAGGTCTCATGCTAAAAACCCTGATTTTTTCAAAAATTGCAAGTATTCAAAAAGTTTTTTCGGAGTATTCTAAAACTATAATATTAAATATTTTCCTCTTAATGAAATCTGTTCCTTAAAGATGATTTGAAATAATCATGCATAATTTTTCGAAAATTTGAGAACTGTTTGCGTAATTTTGCGTGAAAATTAGGGCGAGAAAGTATGTGCTGTTTAGCACCACTAGTTTCTTTTAAGACATGGGCAACAAAATAACGCAAGACTTTATTACACGTGGACTCAACATCCGCCTGACAGGCGCTCGGATGACTCTACTCTAATGATTTTGAAACGGAACAGAACGAATTATCGATAGGTCCATTCTATCGAATGTTAATACAGATATATATTGTCATCGTAGGATTTTACATGTAAATGATTTTCAAGAAAGTTTAAAGTAGTAAACTGTTACACGATGCTTGTCTAGAATAACTGAAGTAAACTCTTTCGGAAAAGCAGTTTTAGCAGCAGACCTTAAGCGTGGCAGAGCGGAGTCAGAAAACGGTATTTTCAGTTAAGGTGCTAGACTTTCTTGTATTTACCATTATAATTACTTCTAGTAATACAAGACATTGCAGTGCTGATTTTAAAGTTTTCGTTAATGCAAGTATCATCGCATTAGTGTTGCAGAAATTTGTAACACGTATAATTAGTGTAACAGTACGTCTAGTGACCTTTCAATCATTATTTAAGTTTATGCAATGTAAGGCGTAAGTGTATCACTGAGACAGAGGAATATCGAAGAAATCCTAACCAAACTGTTTAATACAGTTAAGGTATAGTTTTAATTATGGAAGTAACCTAAATTACAAATAAATAAATTTATTTTTTTCCACAAAGTTCAAGCTTTAATAAAGTTAGTGGTTTTTTTCTCTTCATAAGGTTTTCCATAAGTTAGTGCTACCATTTGTGAAGATCGTAGAAAAAACTCTGCATCTTATCGCCCGTCAAAAGCAATTTTAGAAGTGGGTATGGAGAAAAATAAGAAGTAAATTTTAATTCCTTAATAAAGATTATTCAACAATGGTTCAGCCTGTATCCTCTGTATGATCACGAGGTTTTCTTGCAGCTTTCTCATGCCAGTGACTCTTCGACCTGAATATCATTTACTAAACAGACGAGCTTTTCTCCATTGAAAGTTGCCGGATGGACACCTCGCAGACTCCGAACAGTAAAAGGAACCGATAACGCCAGCCAAGGTGCCCTACAGACCCGGATGCTTGAAGAGAAACCTTTTTCTGGAATCATATTCGGATCCGTTACGACTTCCCGTAAGGGATGATAAGAAGTTTGTTCGAAGCCCTTCTGACAAATGAGTTGTGGAGAGATTTCCCGGAACTTCTTGGACGTCTCCTCTCGGACCTTATTGGTTGCTTGCGGATGTTCAGCGCCCCAAATGAATTTAATCTCGTATGAATAATCGTACAATAATATTAAGAAGAAGAAGAATTATAAAAAATTGCTAAACAAAATCGAGAAACTTAAATATAGAAAAATGGGACTCGTGAAATACGATGTTTAGATACACCTAGCCTATCGATCAAATTTCCCTTTTTTTCCACAAATAGTTCTCACCATTGCTTCCGTTCAGTTCTGTTACCCGCTTATTCACGCGTTAGAATTTGAACGGTTGCAATTGTTGCACTTATTACCATGACTTTAGTACCAAAGTTCAGTGCGTGGTACTGGGAGAGGTGGCTCAGGGCATCAGTTGATGTCACTGCACTGCCTCTGACCGGGAGGTACTAGGTACGAGTCCTGACGATGGCAGGATTTTTGACACTAGCTTACTGGTTATTTTCATCGGTCGCTGTCTGGAGAATTCTAGCGGCCGGCTGCTCTGATCGGTAGTTTTCCGTGGTTTCTCCGATCAACACCGCGATCTTTCTTTAGTCTTCCTTGTCCTATCCTCACCCCTTAGTTACGCTAACGTGCACTACACACATGCCGATAAAGCGGTCGGGAGCTAAGAGGTTGTCCCGGCTGGGGCGGTATCCCGCTGGTGCAAGATACCTAGTTGGGAATATCCCCACAAGCAGACGATAGATCGGCGCCTGATCTCGCCATCCAGCGTGCGAAGATTATAGCCACCTCAAATGATAAAACGTGCACTATACTCACGTGACCATAGCAATTGACGAACCCGGAATCGCTGTTATATTCAATTAATAAAGTGGCGTGGTTCAGTGGCGTGGTTCAGTGGCGTGGTTCAGTGGCGTGGTTCAGTGGCGTGGTTCAGTGGCGTGGTTCAGTGGCGTGGTTCAGTGGCGTGGTTCAGTGGCGTGGTTCAGTGGCGTGGTTCAGTGGCGTGGTTCAGTGGCGTGGTTCAGTGGCGTGGTTCAGTGGCGTCTTCGTCAGGAAAATGCTAGGAACACTGCTCTTTCTCTCTAGTACTCGCAGTTTCTTCGCATTGTTTAAAATATCAGCCACCTTTATACCGTCCTCTATTGGACCGAATCTGTGGACTTGATACTCCCGCTTCCTCGCAGCTTCGGTTTCATTGGCTACAAGCGCACACCCGGTGCGCCCCGCACGCGACGTTGCTCTGAAACTTGCAACCAAAGAAATTGTCATTCATAGGTGCCGAAATGTCAACATGGGCTTGCAACCAAAGAAATTTCTATCCATAAGTGCCCAAATGGCAACATGGGTTTGCAAATTGCGTCTTCTGACTGGGGACGCCGACCATAATTCAAATTCGCATAATGTTAGTTTGTACTCAGGATTGCCCACATGTGGTGGACCAAACAATGTTACGAAATATTCGGCCGTGAGCAATAATTTTAAGAAAAAACTCATTAAAATGTTTCATGTGCAGTTCAAAAAACTCATTTTATACAAATCTGATCGTGTAAATGACATTACTTTGCGCGCACAGCCTGATGGATTTAAGGCGAGTCTGCCGAGTTACGGCATGTAATATTCAATAATAACGGTTCTTTCGGCGATGCCAAAAAGCAGCCGCGGGAAGTCGCGTCCGGTGGGCGAATTAATGTTGCAGTCACGTCCCCGAAGCCTTCCCCTTCAACCGCCGCAAATTGCCATTGTTTTCATCTCGCACCCCGTTCAGAATGGATAAATTGTCGAAGCAATATAACTTTTAAAATTTAGCACCATTTGGCTTCCATATAGCTGTGAAATAATACAACCACAGTGTTGCATTAAATCGCTTAAAGCCGACGAATTATTGAAAATATTTTTTGGAAAGATAGTTGAACGACTCTGTAAGCTCTTTCAAATTATCTTAAATTTCGATAAATGTACGAAACGGCTAGGCCAACAATAATCAGGATTTTAAGTTTTTTAAATGTCATACAATATCCACTTTGAAACCTTTATTCAATAAATCTTCGTTTTAGCATGTTACTTCATACATTTTTTTGGCTTTCGTGCAGCCGTGTGTAGAAGTAGCTTTGTCCTTACTTGCGTGGTCCTGACTATAAGATCTTGTGTGTCCTCAGCGCCGTACGTGAAGCAGTGCCGTGAGGACGACCCGCACCTGACGCAGTGCTTCATCGCAGCTCTGCACCACGTACGCCCCTTCATTGCAAAAGGTGAGTCGTTTTACTCATTAGACTAAAAATTATAATTCGTATAAAATGTACTATGTTACATGAAACTAAACGTGTCCATCACCTCGTAAAGTATCTGAAAATTAAATTTGGAGGATACTAAGCCCCATTTTTAATTATTTTAATTTTAGTGCTTAAGTTCCTAAAGTTCGTCTTGATATCCTGCTGGTCATGTTACATAAAGTTACTAGTAAACGACGTGGTGGGCTCAAATTGTAATTTTTTTGTCCTAAATGTGCTAAATATTTCATTTTTAATCATACATAGATGAATTTGTTCGGCTAGTAGTAAGAGGATAGTAGGAACATCCAGAAAAGTTTCCCATGGTTGTCAACAAAACACATAAAATTTAAAGGATTTTTTTTGTGACAGATGCAGCGAATGTTGCATTGCTTTTATATATAATCGCTACAAGAATAGACATTTGTTTCAACAGTGGAATCAACACTTGAATCAGCATGAGGAAAAAGAGAACAAGTCAAAAATGCATTTTTTCTCTGTTGGAAAGTTGTTCATTAAGACAAGGTAAATTGTAATGTCATAAGTGTTTACACTATCATTAGTGAATTCACACAGAAAAGATGGACAGATCCCTTATGACGCCCTTAGTGCATAAATTTTATTCTGATAAGTTATTGCGTGTATTGCCTGCGATTCGGAGCTCGATATACACATGTTCGTCAATCGAGAGGATCATGATTACGAGGGGAAATACGAAAATGGTTGAATGATCTCTCGAACATGGAAACTCTTATGACGCCCCTGATGTATAAAGAGTTATTAGAGCGGTGGGTTTTTGTTAGTTTCTTCACGGCCGATGATGCTGGTGTACACGCAAGCTTCAGAGTCCAAGAGTTGTTTGCTGTCCGGGTGACGGGCCGCGTGGTTTCCCGAGAGGCCTGTTGTACGATGTTGTTGTCGGCAGGCATCCCCGAGATCGAGCTGCCGCCCGTGGAGCCGTTCCGGCTGGAGGAGCTGTCGCTGGCGCTGTCGTCGGGGCCCGGCGGCTACCGCGTGACGCTGCGCGACCTCGACATCTTCGGCGCGTCCAACTTCACGGTGCAGCGGCTGGCGCTGGGCGGCGCGGGCAAACCCTTCGAGGCGCGCATCCTCATCCCGCAGCTGGCCATCGACGCCAAGTACAGCAGCAGCGGCGTGCTCATCATCCTGCCCGCCAGCGGCAACGGCACCTTCCACGCCACCCTCGGTCAGTTGCCGCCTCCGGAGCACACGCGCAAGACACTAGTCCAAATGGACGCTCGTTTCATTACTCATTATAATATTCTTTGTTTGTTGAAAAAGACGTTAATTTTTTCAGTCAGTTCTAGTTTTTTTTCTTTCGTTTAGTTCTTTTCAGTCATTATCTTTTTTTCACGGTAAACCATTATAATCGGCTCTTGTCTCGTTTCAGGTCGAACCTAACTCTTGGTATTGGTATTATCTAGTCCCATAGGTCATGCAATTTTCAGCACTTCATTTTATAATTATTTAATTTACACTAATCAAAATGGACGCTCATTCCTTTACACTAATTATAATATTATTTGTTTGTTGAAAAATACTTTCAATTTTTTGTCATTTTCTAAATCTACTTATTTATTTTCTGGATTCAATTATTTACCCCTTTTGAAGGCCTATGAATACGGACTACCTTGTATATAGAGGAATATATATCTTATTTCACGGTAAATGATTATATCTTGCCTCATTCGGGTCGTACCTAACTCTTGGTATTGATATTATCTGGTCCCATAGGTCACGCAATTTTCAGGACTTTATTTTATACTTATTTAATTTACACTAATGAAAATGGGCGCTCATTCCGTTACACTAATTATAATATTCCTTGTTTATTGAAAAATACTTCAATTTTTCAGTTATTTTCTACATTAAATATTTTTTTATATATATTCTTTCATTATATCTAAACCATTGTATCTTAACTCATTCAGGTGGTACCTTACTCTTGCTATTGGTATTATCTGGTTCCATAGGTCATGCAATTTTTAACGCTTTATTTTATTCTTATTTAATGTTGCAAAGAGATGAAAAAGGAATTTAAGAATCAAACTTAAGCTTCAAATTATATACAGAACTATTGCGAAGATAGTTTATTTATAAATGTACGGGGGAATGAAAGTCTGATTTTGCTTGGAAAAACAACCAGGTATAAAACAAAGAAATTGACAAATGTGTGTTTCGACGCACTTAATAATTACAATAACAATCTTATTTTATTCTTTAGGCTTGGGAGTTTGTATAGTAAGTGTCAAACTATTGGCAAACATTGATGCCAGTAAAAAGCAACAACAATGCGCTACTCATAATTCCACTCTTCAGTTTTAGGGTTATAGAGACTAAGGTGAAAAAATAAGGATTGTTGGATCAAAAAATCGCGACGTTGCACAAAATACCAGAATTTTCTTTTACGATATTCAGTTATAAAATTATCACATTTTTTTGTGTGTGCGCGTTAGGTGACGTGAACGCACTGCTGCGCGGCCGGGCAGTGGTGGAAGAGCGCCAGGGCGACGACGGCGCCGCCGGCCGCTTTCTGCGCGTGCAGTCGCTGGCGCTCGACCTCGCCATCAAGACGGTGCGCATGCGCGTGCGCAAGGCCTTCAACAACAACCGCATCCTCAGTGAGTTCCCAGCGCCACCAGCGTTTCATTCGTCTTTTCAAAGAGTAGACACCGATGGTGACGTATTCGGGAGAAGTACATTCTGATTTACTGCCGTCAAAGGACAGTAGAAACTGGGTGGCTTCAGGAAGGAAAATGCATTTTATACATTTGGTTTTCGTCTCATAACAGCAAAAGTCGCGTATGTGGGTGGCGTATGTGGGTGGCGTATGTGGGTGGCGTATGTGGGTGGCGTATGTGGGTGGCGTATGTGGGTGGCGTATGTGGGTGGCGTATGTGGGTGGCGTATGTGGGTGGCGATTCTGCGTGTTTGATTTATTTTCGTCAATTCTGTACAAACAGTTGGTGAAATATGGGGAGGGGAGTAGATTCTGCGTACGTTTTAATAACCCAAGAATATCTTCCCCCTACAATATTTGAACCTTAGTTTTATCGTTGGGCTGAAAGGCCTTAATCTGCAGGCAGAACAGTTTGAGGACACGTGGACGTGTTTCAGCGGAAGCCACCAACCTGTTCCTGCGCGAGAACGGGCACGAGGTGGTGAAGGCCATGATGCCGCAGCTGCGCGGGAAGCTGGCCGACGTCTTCCAGCAAATCGCCAACGGGCTTCTGGCGCACGTGCCCATCGACCTCATCCTGCTGCCCGCCGCCGACCCTTCGCCCGCCGCATAGGGCACCAACCTGGACGGGGCACCAACCTGGACCTCGAACAAAAAAGCGTCACGTCATCTCGCATTCAGCTGCTGGTTAGACTGCACTTCGCTGCGCTGAGGTGTCGATAAGGTGTCTCGCTAGTTGGATGAAGAGTTTGAAAAGTTCTGAACTTAACGTGCCATCGATGCAAACGCGTTGGTGAACTTGCTCTTCTCCTATCGGATGGGACATTTTAAACTTTTTTTTACAGAGATAGGTGTATTTTATGCATTTTGTCTTTCGTTTAGTATGATTGTGTATAAATGTAGATTCCCATGTCAAAATATTGCCATGTCTGTCAGAGCTTAAGACAGTATAAGTAGGTTCACTATTGTAAATGGTTGTTAGAATGATTTTACTTGTGTAGATAACCAATTTTATTTTTTGTAAAGTTAGTCGATGTGAACTTGACATACCATTACAAAGGACAGTTTTCTAAAAACCATCACTGAATATAAAAAATTCTTATCTACATTTCTAACATTTCTTGAAAGTAGGACAAGAATCGTGAGAAAAGAGATACGCACGTTAATTGAATTTTCAGTAATAGATGTTCCAACCAAATGTGTTTATTTTGAAAATCAATCTCGCTTACATTTTTAAATAAATATTAACGATTCACGACGAATTAAAATTATATTGAAAGTGAAATGTTTAGATCTGAAAACCTGTCGTAAATTTCTAATATTCGTCTCGACTGGTGCCCAAAGTTAACCTCAAAGAGCAGCGATATTATATAAATAACGCAAGTTTTTATTTCTTCACAAGAAGTGTGGGTATGTCATTTTCGGACTTACAGGTTTTAATCTTGATGCAACGTATGCTTTTTTGTTAGAACCTGCAAATTAATTTTTAAAATAATGTTCCCTGCCACTTTAAAAAAACGGTGTTTTTCTGAATCACGGGGTTTGCCAAGCCGCCATTTGCCTTGTAATCTCGTTATTTAACAACCGACCACAATTCATCCCTAAATTCTTATAATAATAGTTCAAACGTCATAACTTTCAATGCTTCTGCTTCGGTTCTTGAAACTACACGTTTGAGCGTTCTGCAGCAGGTGTTATGATCCTCACCACATGACCTTCAGACAAATGCTCTAAGACACCTTTTCGGACCTTGCTATTCAACTTTTCAACTCGTCCTTACAGTACAGAGAAAGTATTTCTTTCATTCATGTTGGGCATAGTAATTGCAATAAAAGCTTAAAATCCTTGGCGAAAATGGTTACAATCTGTGCTAGTTCCGCTTTGTCGTCCTTGAGATAATGCTTAAAAGGGAAGGCAATGCTATACCTATTATGAATTGTATTGTGGATGCAATGGCGGTTGGGTACCTCAAAATGGTGAATGACCTCCATTGTTTTTCTAGTTAATGATCTCTATTAAAAGAAGAAACATAGTTACGTTCACGGACATTGCAAATAAGGAACTGTGAACACTGGCGTTCGGAACTGGTAGTGGTGAATCGCCTACGTGATTAACATCTTTATATCACATACTACACCAAACTAAGGGAATTCCTGATATTCTTGTTAAGCGGCCCGCGCATTACTGCTGCTCTTATCGGTTTCAGTATGAAAGTTGGCAAAATGACAAGACGAATATTAAAAAGAACTCGTTTAAGGTTATCGCCTAATTTACTCTGGCATATCGAGTAAGAAGACTCATTGTGTATTATTTTTAGCAAGTTGTCCTAGTCTTTGAAGAGGTGTATTGGTACTAGACTGGGAAGTAGGGCAACGCGGCAATGATAAAGCCGTGGTTCATTTGTTAGATTGTTCAATAAAGAGACAAAAGTCCCAAATTGTGATTTTTGATTCCATTGCACCTACTTTCATTACCAAAAAATGAATCTTCCAAAGAGATGAGTTGGCCACAAAGCAAGTTTTAAGTTTTAAGGGAGCAATAAGACTGCTGGCAGTATTTACTACTAAGTAGGAAACTCTTGCGAGGAGACTTCGGAAGCCTACAGTTTTCATAATATGGTATAAGTGCACACAACACAGAGAAACGAAAACTCCCAGTTATGCGAATTAACCAAGGAAAACGAGACTAAACGCAAAACAAACCTATCAAATTAATGTCCAAAGGGGTGACGGATAAAAAATAAGCTATATAAGGTTAGTTTCGTAAGCACACCCCGCGGTACACAAAACTGTAACGCGTTATAAATATACTGTCTTTTCTATACAGGCTCAGAGGTAAATTTCTGAACTCAAAAGTCCCTTAGTCTGCAGTTTAGCATAATTTTGGCGATGGGTAAAATGTTCCATCAAGTGTGAAAACGTTTGCTTGAACTTGAGAAGTGTTCAAAAAAAACGAAGATCAGAACTTTCAACGAGGGTTTGCCGAATCTACTTAGAACTTAGATCTATTCAGTCATAAAAACAGTAAAAAACTGTGTGACGTATGGGGGAGAAGAAATACTTATTTTGAAAAATTGCACACAAAATTTAAAGTCATTGAAGATTTACATTGCTTTAATAATTCGGGAGAGGTTTGCCAAAACGTAAGAATTGTAATTTTCGAAAATTCAGAGATTTTGACATTAAATAAACACACTATTTCTTAATTTGCACGTAATGTGCTCAAAGGATGTTTTTTTCTAAGTGTTGCTCCACTATATAGTTATATTTTTGGACTACTTTTTCAGAATATCATCAAATACCCGATGTTTAGTTCGTTGCTCGATGCTATTTTTGGACAACTCGCAATCCTTAAAACCGTTCAGTCGGTTTTCGCTGGCTGCGTAATATTTTCTTAGTTGCTTTTTAACAACCGAGTCATGTGTTGTTTTATTTCGGCGTAGCCGAAGGTCAGTGTGGTGTTTGATCGTATTGATAAGAGAATACGTGATCGTATTTGCAGTGCACACGTATTTTGCGCTTTACTGCTATGTGTAAGTAGTTTGTGTAGGTTCGAGATGGACTTTAATCGTTTGCCAGTTTGGGGATTTGTTTAGTCGCGTTTGTGACTGTCATTTTAGTGTGCGTTTCGCTCTATGCCCTTAATATGTCTGAAGGGAGAGCTTGTCGTCTATGCCCAGTGGCAAGGACATGTCGATGAAAGTTCTTTAGTCGTAGAAAGTTTCAATCAGACGGAGCTTCGTCTGATTGAAAGGCTTGGTAAACTTCATTGAATGATTGCCGTCTCAAGCATTGAGTGAAGGACTCGTTATCAAGTTCATTCCTCAGTATTTTCAGTCGTTTCCGAAACGGAGGGCGAGCTATGAGTCTCAGAACTCTATTCTGAATTAACTCCTTGTACTTCTGGGTCATATGGCGAGCACTGTGATAATTTTAACTGTAGGGTAACTGTTGGATGAACATGTATGGACAACACGAACACACACAAAGATCCATGCCCGAGGTAGGATTCGAACCCGCGACCCTTCTAACCGGGGTAGCTACTGCCCTTCAACCTTAGCGACCTCGGCTATCAATGCCGGCGGCTCTGTATCTTTAAAACCATAAGTGTGTGTTTGAATTCATGAATAAAAGAAAGAAAATTAAATGTTCAAAACTAACATTTTAAAAAAGTTTCGATTTTATTTCCTAATTGCAAGCATAAAAAACTTATCTTATAAGTTTCATAAGTTGCTATTCGCAAACTTCTCGCTCAGGTAAAAATTCGTTTAATTCTGAACTAATCGTGTAATTTTGTACGTTTGAGCACGTGATGGGCTGATAACCCTACTTCGTTGGTGTTGTTGCGCGCAAATACTGAAGATAGCATCTATTTTTCGTATTAAAATATTGAAATTACTAAATTCCCCTTTGAGTGCCATTCCTCCCGAGGTCAATGGTCAATGGTCCTGCGCCCTTAGTAGGCATGGAATGCCATTGACAGCTCATGTCAGGACAGTGAGAGGTGGGGGGGAGGGGGCAGGGAGCCTGGAGTTTCTGCCGGCACGTGGCTTCGACTTGAGGTTACAAACGATAGTATCTCCCGAAACTGACGTCACTGATAAGAATTCTTGAGAAAAATTTTTGTAAGCTGCGACGTGTGCGAGAGTGTACAAATGATCAGCGTTGCAGGGAGCATGTGATTATTCAACGAACAATCTACAACGTCTTTATTCATTCACCGTACTACTTTGTAGGATTTGAGCAGAATCAAAATGTTTCATATGTGTTTTTACGACTAATTTATAATCGTCTTTGAAAATGCAGTCAATGCATGGTAGATTCTAGTTTCAGGCCATAACGTGGAAGATAATTAACAAAACAAAAAAACCCATTTTGAATGCCTTAAAACAAGAAGCATTATTTCTTTTGACCTCGGACACAGTCTCAACAATTAAAACGACGAATAACCAGTTTCGGTAGCTCAGGGCTTCAATGATGTCAATGCGTCTCTGTTGGGGAGCTCCTTGGTTTCGATTGTCAATGGTGGCATGATTTTCTATTGTAGCTATATGTAGACCGAAAACCAGCGAAAAACACGTATAAGCTAAAAGCTAAAACGTTTTGAGAAGTTGAGTCAGTGTTGTGAAAAACTGGCAACGCAATAATACGACCTGTAGGTGCCAGCGTCGCGCTGCACAATTTGTGACAAATTTGACATATTTGAATCATAAATAAATAATAAATAATTTTTTTTTTTCGGCCCAGAAGCTGTAAGCTCTGATGATGATCGCAACGCGATCGAAATGATCATAAGTTGATTAAAATTGATACCAGACAATATCTTTAGTCATTTATCATATAAAAAGGTATCTACATCACCAACAATCCAATTAATAATATTTGAATCAGTAGGGCGGGTACTTAGACGCCGAAACTTTATGACATGGTCATAATCGGTGAAGATTTTTTTTCCTATTTCTTTTCTGTGGAAGAATGCACAATTGCACGAGTAGCAGCGACGTATCCACGTGTCTGCTTCTGCATGACGAGATCACTTACGAGGTGGTGATTAACACGAACATAGCATAATGAATAGCGCATATTACTTCATTGTTGAATAGAAAATTCACTGACACATACACTGTGATCAAAAGTTTCCGACACCTGGCTTTAAATTACAGTTCGTGGCGCCCTCCATCGGTAATGCTCTAATTCAAGAGGGTGTTGTGAAAGCAATTTTAAACTTTGATAATGCAGCTGGTAAAAGATACGTTGGTTCCATCTTGATCTCGTGTTAAAGACAAATAATGAAATGGTTTGTCAGTACTAAAGTCATTTTAGGAACACGGATGTTGCAAATTGCATACATGGACGTTTCGCGCAATATTTAATTGTTTTATTAATGTTTCTGGGCTCGTCAAATGCTATGAACATTAGTTCCGTTTTGAATGTTACAATACCGGGAGGTGGCGGTATTCCTTCCAGCTGGATCGTGAGATACGGCTCCAACATTTGCCTGGTATTGATAAGAAAAATCACAGAAAAATTCCCCGTCAGAGCAGCTGATCGCTAGAAATCCTATTTGGACGGTGACTGAATTCGATTTAGCTACATAATATTCTAAAAAGCTTGTTTATAGTTATCATTTGGTGGTTGCGTGAAAGACTATTAGCGTCATGACTTAGGAAATGTGTTAAGATTTTTAGACAGCCCTTAATCTCAGCTGTAAACTATTGATTATGATGGTAAAAACCTTGTTACTAATGTTTAAATCCATTAATTGAAAAGTAGTGAGTTTTCATATTTAATACTTCACAGATGACACGATATTTCTAGTTTCGAAAACACGTCACCGTCGGGACTGGAAGCCCAGAACCTCCCATTCAGAGTCCTTGCAGAGACAGCAGCAGTGTTGGCTTCAAAGCTAAACCTGCCCTGCTAACTATTCATAATTGTCCGGAATGACACGCCCCTATAAACGTGGTCGTATCTCAGAGATTCGGTAAGAGCGAACCAATAATTGTTTCGAAGAGGTTTGTAGGAAACGAGTCATGTTTCATCTCCGTGTCTCTTTTTCCAAAAATCAGAATGATAAAATTCTGAAAATTTTAAATATGTTTCCAGAGTTTCTTAACTTGTCAGCATATAATTTACTTTGTCGCGAGGTTAAAATAGTGCCAAGAGGATTCCATAATTTACAAGCAAAATGTAGAGCACTGCCTTTCCGGACCGAACGAGAACGTCACTCTTCTCCCAAATCGAAGCCCAGTGCTGCCGCAAGTATGAGCAACGTAGGAACACTAACACAACTTTTGTGTTATCTGACGAATTTGAATCGAGTATTCGGAAGAAGAATCGTCAATCGATATTTGAATTTCATTGCCGATGAAATGAAGAGTGCAATGAACAAGACATATCAGCATATCCAATGTGATGGTGGGGGCCCAAAATTGATTTTGTAGCGGGGCCAACATTATAAAAACATATTCTCAGGCAAAGACTTTTGCCAAAAATGTATCATCTATCAGCAGCTCCTTATAGTTCAAATTAAATAAAGTAAACCATTTAAGACTAATATTTAAATATACTACACGTGATTAACATTATTGCAAAAATAATTTTAACACTGTACGACACTATTTTCCTCGTGAGATGGAGGTCTTCCCTCGTTCGATGGCTAGATCCGGAGCCGACCTACCGTCGGCTACGGGCGTTTTCCCCAACCAGGTATTTCCAACCAGCGGGGCACCACTCCAACCAGGACTAGCTTTAATCTCCCGACCGGTCTCCTGACATGTGTGGTAGTGTAGTGCACGTTAGTGGTAGTGTGTCTGTAAGTGAGGGGTGAGGATAGGGCAAGGAAGAGAAAAGCTCGCATACGGTCCGAGGTCCGTTTGTTAGGGTACTACTCCGGCTTTCGCCTGGTGTTGATCGGAGAACCCTCACGTAAAACTACCGATCAGAACAGCCGGTCGCCAGAATGTTCCTCCAGACAGCAGCTCCATTCGACCTAGCTGACATGCTAGTGTCGAAAAATCCTGTCACTTTGGAACTCTGACCTAGGCCCTGCTGGTGAGAGGCCCTGAAGTGACATCGGCTGATGCCCTGAGTCACCTCTTCCGGTCATCTCGACTATCATCGTTTTTCGTAGATTTGAAATATTCCGAATCGCGAATCGCGCCGTTGGTCGGCGTGCGTGCTGACGTCCTAAGCTCCTCGCCCTTGGCCGGGAGGGAGGGAAGAGGCAGCGTGGCGTACCTGCCCGGGGGCACGTGGCGAGGGGCGCCCGCGTCAGCGCCTTCGGAGATGAGGCCGTTTGCAGGCGGCGCCCGCCCCGACGCCTGCGTCACACCCCGCCCCGCCCCGCCCCGCCACGCCACGCCTCGCCTCACCCACGAGCACGCCCGGCAGCACGCCGGCGACCATCGGCTCTCGCCAACTGCCCTTCCCGCGGTCCTTCTCGGGGAGGTGCCCTCTCGCTGGCGGATGGATTAATATATAAGCGGACTCAGCATATCCTCAGAGTTCCCCGCTGGCTGGAGGAGAATTGTACGGACCGGTTGCTCTGAACGGTAGTTTTCCGTGGTGTCTCCGATCAACACGAGGCGAATGCCGGAGCAGTACCCTACCGAACGGGCCACGGACCGTGTGCGATCTTTTCTCTTCCTTGCTCTATCCTCATTCCTCACTTACACACACACACACACACACACACACACTACCACTAACATGCAGTACACTTCCACACATGTAAGGAGACCGGTCGGAAGCTTAAAGCTAGTCCCGGTTGGGGTGGTAGGTCGGTAGGTCGGCTCCGGATCTAGCCTTCGAGCGAGGGAAGATCACCTCCACCTCATGATGAAAATAAATAGTGTCGTGCATTGTCAAAGTTATCCTTTTTCTTGTTTTATTATCATCCATTACTTACACTCGCACTCACGTATACTATACTACCAGACTTTTCAGGACACCAACCAGGAGCTTAGAGCTTGTCCCGGCTGGGGCGCTGCTCCGCTATAGGTGGAAGTTACCTAGTTGTGAATATCAATGATAGCCGACCTAAGTAGGCCACGGAGCTCGCCATCCAGCGGGGGAAGATCACCGCTACCTCACACGACAAAACATGTACTTTACATACGGGATGACTGACCATAGCATTTGACGAGCCAGGAAATGCTAATAATTGAAAAACCTACTGAATCTTCAAAGCCAGTTCGTCACTACTTGACGATACGTCTGCCGTCAGGTGTTTTGGAACTGTAACTCTTTTTCCTAATAATGTGTAAAAACGGTTGTTATATATAAAATGTTAAGTTATTTCAATATTCGTGACTATTTTTGTTAAAATATTTAATTCATTGTAATATGATTCGATTTGTAGTTCTTAAGAAGTGGGTCTACTATTTTTTAGAAAACAATTTTGTGTGTTGTCGTTCAGCAGCATTATTGCTGCTGAAGGCCACTGGTTTGTTCATAATTACGTAGAAACAATATTTATCTATTTTGTTATCGTAAACTAAAATAAATTGTTTAAATGAGATTTAATGTAATGTATAAAATACATTTTTGAAAACAGAATTGCTGGGCACAAATAAAGACGTAATTATTTTAAAACATGTATATTTTACAAATATTAGTTTTATAAATTAAAAGTTTTTAGTTTTATTTTCATATAGATATTGATTACATAAGTTCAAAATTTAAATATTACGAGGGCGTATTGTTTGTTCATGATGAATGGTCTTTGGTAATAATAACCCTTCCTTGTTCTTTCTCGGCAGAAAGATTCGGAGTCTTAGTACTCCACCTGCCCAGGAGACATACATTAGCTCGAGGAATCCTTTGTCTACATTATGTTGCACAGAATTCAGCTTTCCTACACATTTACGCGCCCTTGTCAAACTACGAAGCACCATTGAAGGCGTTACAGTTCACATGTTGAAGGCAAACGCCGTTCTCTTGACAGCGTCTGGCATTATGTAAATCTCTGCGGATAGAGCGAATGATAGCAGGACAGTGGGCTGTAGTGTCGAAATTTCCGTTTACGCTTCAATTTTGCAGACCGAACGTGAAAATAGAAGGGTCACCAAACAGGATAGGAGATAAAGATAGATCATCATGGATCGTCACTGTGCAAAAGACACTAGTATTTTATCTACAATCTCAGCTGCGATGAAAATTAACTACAGTGATAT
Organism: Gryllus longicercus; assembly: GCA_038098605.1. Classification (NCBI taxonomy): domain Eukaryota; kingdom Metazoa; phylum Arthropoda; class Insecta; order Orthoptera; family Gryllidae; genus Gryllus; species Gryllus longicercus. Next base: position 808,727 of record JAZDUA010000209.1, on the reverse strand, counting down.
GCTTTCTAGTATATCATTCAATCCGTTCTGAAAATAACATATTAATTTTCACGTGTTTTTTCTGTTTTCACGTGCGTCGCCATTTTGTTTTCTGTTGCGAAATTCACGCACCGGCACTGTGAACAACTTGCCTGGCCAAAACGTTTCCACAAGTCCAGCCTTCTGAAGACAGTCAGGAAGGCTGCGACTGACGAGCGTACGTAGGCTAGCCAAGGATTGTTCAAATGTAAGAGTTCATGCCGGATGGCTCGCGGTTGCCAGATTCCGCGCACCACTCGTCTTTCATTAGTCTGAGCCGATCGCGCCCGAGCACCTTCTGTCGGGCTCGCTGAATAAGCAGTGGGTCTCACCGGTTACCTGCTGATAAGCCTGGGCTATGGCACGTTAAGTGGTTTCTCATCTTGAGCTGCCCTGGGATAGCTCATTGTCCTCGAGTAAACTGCGCTCCAGATTCCGCTTTGCTGCATGCGCGTGGTCGGCAAAACGTTTGAAGAAAGTCGTACAAGTGTCATTGTATGTTTGAAAATGGGCTTTGGGTTTATTTTACAACCATTTTACACCTTAAAATTCTTGTAGAATCCACGCATATAAAGTTTAGATTTATTTACAATAAATGAGTTTGTCATTTAACCTTCACTCCTGTACTTCATTTCACTATTTTTTTCTTCCACCATCATCGACCATTTAATAAACAATTCTATCCCTCATTTATATGTTTGCAAATTTGCCTGCATACTATGCTACTTATTTCCCTCTACACTGTGTTATGTTCATACATATGGATATTTGAAAATGTGATTGGAGTTGAATAGCAATGCCTATGTTAGTTTGTAACGGAATCCCCAATACGGCAGCATGCTTTGGAGATAATTTGGAAACCGATGACAGTGTGCCAGTAACAAAGATTTACGAAAAGTCGAGCTCTGTCTCCTCTTGTAGGATGCTGTAGCAGTTCCCGCGCTCATGGCAAAAATCTGTTAGACAATGAGCGAGAGTCAGGCAAGAATTACCCTATTAAACAGTCAATGTATTCTGTGGAGGGAGCTTTGGAAATTTTATGTCCCGGGGCTGTTGTACGTCGTGAATGAAGATGACCCTGATCAAAGAACGAAGGTCGACTTCGACTCATTGTGCAAGTTAATGAGACGTTCATACAGAAAATGGCGTAGTCGGATGAACAAATAAAACATGTAAGCTAAGTATAATACAGGTCAAAATAGTACCATGAAGTTCTCATTTTGGCAATCATCAGGTTCAAAGCCTTAGCAACACTCAAGGGGTGTTTGTGCAGTTTAGGCAAATCGAAAATGCTTCCAGAGCGCTGTGTACCACCTCAATTATTGAGTCGTGATCATCTCTATTAAATGCGAACTGCATGAGAAGTGCGGTTAACTTCCAACCACAGTATTGTTTAACTGTAAATTTATTCTGTGTGGAAGAAGAAATTGTAGTGAAAAGTAAAACTATGAGCACTACTATAACTGTTATGAGAAGACATTCGATTCCTGTGAATAATAATCAATAACGTTCATGTAATAGTTTGCCAAAATGAAAAGGACCTAGATGTTAATGGTCCCAAATTTGGGCTCTTAATGTACAAATAAAAAGTAATTCTTAGGCAATCTTTGATATTTTTGTAAATCTAGTAAACAAATTTAATCCTTCGATTTTGTGTATTGAAGTGTTCATTTTTTGAACGTGTTCTATCTCATGGATTTTTTTGGCGTTTAAATCTTCGCTTCGTATATACTAAGACGAATGCATCTTTGTTTATTCAGATTAAAGATTTCAGCAATATTCTCATCAGTATAACAGGAATTAAAATTGTTTAATTTATTAAATTTCATTTGATAAATTTAATAAAAAGAAATATTTGATTTTTATAAATGAAAAACATGTTTTTCATGATGATTTTCTTATGATCATTATTTTCCATGTCATCATTATTCATAAAATTAACAATCACTATCATTTTAATGGAAAAAATACACTATGACTAGTGAGAGCGTAGGCTTCCGCGGCCGGAGACAGTATTTAATTGGCTGTCTGGGGGATGCCGCGTCCATGGCAAAGGTGCTGACGTTTCGGTCGCCATTTTGCGACCTTCCTCGGCATTACGACCTGTACGTTTTTGTCAACAATACTAAGTACGCAAATGAATTCCTGATGTAAGTAATCGGTGAACAATATAGATATAAAATTCAATTTCATAGATATCAGATTTTGTGAACCCGAACTACAGATGGACAAATCAATGTTCAGGAATTGTATTCAACTGCTTGCTGAGCACTGTGTCCATTCAATGAAATAATTAGTCATGTCGGCGATGAGATTTTCCAAAGTGACAATGTGCATTGTTATTGGGTTAATTTTGTTGTCATTTGGTTTGAGGAAATTTGCGAATAGTTCCAAAGAATTACTTAGTCACCTATTGTTAGGTTCATGAACTTCGTAGAATACATTTGTAATATTATGTTCTCGTTTTTAATAACCTGATCCTCCAATTCCAATTATTTATGATTAGCCGTCTATTGGACAAGTCTTAAAGACACTTCCAGTCGGAGCTATGTAGAGCTTCTATATTGTGCTGAGTAAATGTAAGTACATTTATAGCTCACATTTAATAAGAAAACGTACTAAGACGAGTAACTGTGAAGGATCTTAATTGTAGTGTGATGTTTATTTTGGCTAGGTGGCAGTGAATTAAACAAGGTAATGAATTTCCTCTGTTCTTGGATGTAAAACATGTTACATTTCATAGCATATCATGTTATGTTACATACTATGTCCCTTTCCTCATCCTTGATTCCCCCTCACTCTTTACACATACATACATACACAGCACACATAGCACACACAGCACACACACACTACACACACACACACCAGACACACACACAGCACACACCACACACACACACGCACACACCACACATACACCACACACAGCACACACCACACACACGCACACACCAACACACACCACACATACACCACACACAGCACACACACACCACACATACTACACACACTACACATACCACACACACTACACATACCGCGCACACCACACATACCACACCACACATACCACACACCACACATATCACACATACCACACACACCACACATACCACACACACCACATACACACTCACACTCACACCATCTTACACTCTCAAATACTCTCACATTCTCCCACACCTTTACAAACCCTCTCACATCCTAACACTCGACACCGTTGGGACTCCGAATCAGAGCCACTGCAGAGAGGCCAGTGCGGACTCTGAACTAGTCTTTTCCAATAGCTTCATGATCTGGCATAGCATTGCAGTCTTTGGCGTACGAGGGCTTGGTCGTAAGAGCCGACGTCACTGCAGTCCTACTTCGTGCAATGACGTCTCTATGACGTCGTCGAGTTGGAAAGCACCCTCGCTCGCTGAATCCATAGTCGTAACTAGTGTCTCCCGATTACTGCTCGTCGATGCGTCAATTTTCTCCAGAACTAGAATAGGTCTCGGAGACACTTCGTGTTAACCGTTTTTGAATTGTTCTCTTCGCTGCCGCCAACAACTTTGTGCACGTTTTCTGGCGAACAGGGTAACGATAATGCTCCAATATACTCCTTCAGTCACATAAGCGATTATATTGATCCCCTGTTTTGCTAATTTTATTGAGGTGTAGTTAGTAAGAAACACGTAGAAACGATTCACATTTATTTTACAAAAAATTGACGGACGTGTGCTGGGATCGATATATTAATTATTATCTCATTCTGCCAATCAAAGAAACTTAGCTAGAAAACAATTTATTTGTTTTTTGGAATTCAAGAAATAAGAAAAATATTATTTATGTAAATAATTCATTGGTTAAATATAGTTATGTTGCGAGTTTCATTGAAAGTGTGATAAAACTGTGCAGTGCGGGCTCTGTACAGTTTTGCGCTAATGGGTGATTGAGGGTTAACAGTTTAACTTCCAGTGATTGATTTTTTAGAGCGCATCAATCGCTAATACAAACAATCGCAATGTATAGTGCGTTATTTTATCGTGGGAGGTGTTAATGACATCCCTTCACTGGATGGCGAGATCCGACCCCGACCTAAACATCATCTTATTCTTAAATTGTTTTTGACATGATATGTACCAATTAATACAATATAATGTTAAGTGACGATAACGAAACAAACACAACCCCTCGCGAAAACTCTCCCTTAGCTCGAAGTGTACTCACTGAACTGACGTTTGCTAGCATTATCACTTGGGGAGGATCATATTTCGAGGAGCGACAGAGTTTTTTGAGATGTGCAACTGTTTTAGAACCTGTCAAAATAATCTGGACTGAAAATGCGGAAATCGCATTTCCCGGATCTGTCGACCCGAAAAGTTCTTCGCCTGCTCGATTTACATTGCAGCTTTTCTCGGAGACACAGTCCACTCGCGGGAAGTGTCTGCGAAGGCAAACTAGTTAGGACGAACAGCACGTGCGAGGAAACGTATTCGGGAGGGGCTGCGATTTCGCTCCGTCTCTTGCGTCACTTGTGCGGCAGAGCGTAAAACGAGGCATTCGCACTCGGCACACAGAGTTTCATTCATGCGGTTGAGTCCTTCGGGTTGTAATCGAATTTCGTTTTTGATCGATTTTTTGTCTTGATTGATTTTTTGTCTGCAGTTTTATAGATCAGGTCAGGCCATCCAGATCCTTTGTACAATGGCTCAGATATTAGCAAAATTTTTACATCAATGATTATAAATTATTGTATCATATTATTGTATAATTATTTTATTATGCAATAATATGATGAATGATTATCAATTTATTATATAAAATTGAAAAGTAAAACATTCATGCGACACGTAGGTACTTTATTTAACGCATTTAAATTAAATAAAAGATTATGGCTTTTGTTCCGAACTGATTTTCTGCAGAGTGAAAGAATGATTTAGAAGGCACAAACTTCCAATCCTTTTTTATTATGTAGGCTGAGTTATTTTAAATATTTAAAGTTACACGATATAGTTCTATGAATATTACAAATTAATACTTCCTTTACCATTTCGACCGCATAAGTATGCATACTGTTAGAAAGCGATTTAAGTAATCAAATCTGGTTTTAGCATGCATCACACACACACACACACACACACACATTTTGTCGTGTCTTGTGTCACACATTCATACACATATTATCGTAGCGTAGCATAGCACACGGCGCTCTGTCTCTGTGGCGGGATAGATGGCCACACTCCTATTGCGCTGATTAAGGGTTGATACTTTTCGCCCTGCAATCCGATCAGTGCGCAATGTATTATACTTGTTTCCAAAAGATTTGCTCTAAGCAGCTTGCAGTACACTTACCAATTCATCTCACCACTAGCACGGGTTTCAGAATAGATCGGAAAAATAGATATCGACGACAATCTACCATGCAGGAAACATTTCGTTTCAAAATGAGTTTTCAAACACTCGTGTATTTTTTATATACAAAAATGTCTAATTTTTTGTTTATTTTAGGTTGATTTATGAAAGAAAGAAAATATTTTAAAAAAATCTAGAATAGAGTACGAACTCCGTTTACAGTATTTAAATCTTCATAGATTAAAGGATTCTATTGAATGCCTCCTTATTTTGTCATGTCTAAGTTTGCTTAGGAATGATTTGGGGAAAGCGGACGTGAGGTATAAACTCCAAGTCAGTTGCTCACTGAGGGACTCTAAGGATCTTAAACAGAAACTAATAATTTAAAAATTCATGTTTTGTTTTATTTGAGAACCCTAAAACCGGCTGTGATTGTATCAAAGGGGTAATGAAATTTTGGTGCGATTACATATTTGAGGAACGAGAAAATAAAAGTGCCTCATGCGATTGATTCATTATTTATTTTTTTCGGGCGCGTTAACGGCTAAGATCTTTAGTGCCGTAAGTGTAGTGCATGTTTTGTTACTTTTCCTTTGGGGGTGATCTTTTTCCGTTGGATGGTGAGATCTGGTACCAACTTACACATCTGTTAGCTGGCTTTTCCCCAACGAGTATCTCCCACCAGCAGGTCACCGCTTCAGCCGGGAAAGCTCTTAACTCTTGACTGGTCTCCCGAAATCTGAGGAAATGTTATGAATGTCAGAGTAAGTGTATATGTAAGTGAGAGGTGAGGATAGGACAAGGAAGAGGAAGGAAAGATCGCGCGCTTTCCGTGACCCCGTTTGTTTGGGTACCGCTCTGACATTGATCAGAGAGACCACAGGAACAGATTGATCAGAGACAACAGATTGACATTGTGTTGATCAGAGAAACCACAGGAAGCAACCGATCGGAGCAGCGTGGCGCTGAAATTCTCCTCCAGACAGCAGCTGTTTTGATGTAGTAGCTGGTGTGGAAACCCTACCACAGTCGGGGCTAGAACCCTAGGACCTCCCGGTCACCGGCACTGCATTGACATCAGTTGATGCCTTGGCCACCCAATTCGGTGAGCAGCAGAGGTCGGGGGAGACGATAGACGAAAAAGTGGCGTGCGAGAATGCGGGAGAGGGCGAGAGTTGGGTGAAGGTGTGGTTGCAAGCTTTAGTGAGAGTGCAAGGAGTGAGGTCTAATGGCAAGGAACAAGTGCGAGGGCGGAAAGGCGAAATGGGAGGCGTGCACTTCGGAAGGGAGAAGGCTAGGGCGCTAGGGCGCGGAAAAGATAGGGGTGAGGGATATATCCCGGTTGCATCCCGCGGAAAATTTTTCTTAGACCTTTTACTTACCTCCTCAAATAGTCATAGCCCCGTTGCATCCAGTTCAGTTTTCCTCTTCAGTACAAGGTAAAGCTCGCTCAGGTATCGGTGCTTCCAGGATTGCTTTTTCACTTTCATGAAGAACACGAAAGTGACAAAGAACAAAATTCCTTTTAATATTATTCATTCTGAATTACTATTAGATTGTCATGCCCAGATAGAACAAGAAAAGCTAATTATTTTGGAAGTTTTATGAATAGAATGTTTTTAATTTATTGAAACTGGTATTTACTTATTCCATAGAAATTATTTTTAAGTAGTAGTAGAATCGAGGTTCTTTATGGCGTACGACGCTTTTAGCATCCCAGTCGCAACGTTCTTCTATCTTTACAAACTTCCTCTTGAAGACCTCGTTTCTTTATCGCCTTTTCTATCTCATTTTTCTGTTTTTCTTATTTTGCCCCGCTCCCTGTTTCTTTCCTGTTTCTTCTTCCTGTTTCTTTGGGCTAGCCATTTAAAAAATTTTTAGGCCATCGACGTTTCGTCAACCTTTGGATATGACCATACCACCTCAATCTTTTAGCATTACATACATCCATTATATCAATTTTAATACCCATTTTTTTTATGTCAACGTTAATGTAATGCCACAACAGCGTCTCCAAAAGTTAATTATTTTTAAGGAGAAGGGAAAAGGGAGGCAAAGCATTCCCTTAAAATACGCAGTTCCGAAGATTCTGTCACTTCACTTGTATTTGAGGTTTTCTATACACTAGTGCATGAATATCTATGTATTCAATTGTAAATTTTACTAAATTGTTTGTTTCTTTCCTTTTCCAAAACACTGGCCAAGATACAATCTTGCTATGCCTTCTCGATACTGAGAAGTGAAAGGGGTGTGAGGGGGAAGGGTGATGGCCTGATGCAGTCGGGTGTTTCGCGGAGTGGGAGCGGCCAGGATGTGCGCAGGGTTGATGAGGAGGAGACGGTGACGAGGCTGAGGCGCTGGGGTGATGACGAGAATACGCCCAGCGAAGAGAGAAGAGTGTGGATGCGCGCGATTGAGGACGAGAAGGGGGACGTGTCCAGGTCGGTGCCGGCGGAGGGGGAGGAGGATGAGAGCGTGGATCAGTGCTAGTATGGGGACAAGAAACGATAGAATTTTTGGTCCAGTAAGATGGGAGGAAGCGGGCTGGGAGAGGATTTGAGCGACAGCGAGAACGAGGCAAATGGAGAGGCCGAAAGAGAGGGTGTGTATAGAGGCAGAGGTGAGTGGGATAATGGTGGATGCGTGGTGGGCGAGTGCCAAGGCGAGTGCCAAGGCGAGTGCCAAGGCGAGTGCGGGGGCGAGTGCAGGGGCGAGTGCGGGGGCGAGTACGGTGGCGAATGCGGAGGCGAGTGCGGGGTAGCAGGATGAGCACGGAGGTGAGAGTGAGGACCGGAGCGATGTGTGGAGTGCGGGGCGGGGGGAAGGGGCGAGAAGGGAGGCGTTGCGATGCGCGTCACAGAGCGTTGAGTGGGCGGCGCCGTGCGCTGGGGAGAGGAGCCTGTCGCCGCGCCGGCGCGTGCTCCTCGGCCTCGGGCGACGCGCCAGGCGCGGGGCCAAGGCGCCCAAACGCCCTCACGGCCACGGCCAGGGTGGGGGCGAGCGGCTGGGAATTTACTGACGGGGGAAGGGGAAATATGACCGGGAGGACGTAATGAACGCTTGATTTTGAAAGGAACTAGTAAATGGAAGAGAATAATTTTTACTAATTGTGGTCAACGAAAATGCAAGTGATGAGGCAGAGTACGTAGATTGCCTTTTATGTTTCGGGATTGGGCAACCCTGGTGTTGCAATCTGACAACTGACAGCTCTATCGTAAGGTTGGATGTTTTGAGGTTATACGTACTCAGAACGTTTTGACATACGAGTGCTATTTGTGTTGTTTACAGTAACGTAAAAGATTCATCTTGGCCCAAAAATGGAATTAAATCGTGAACATTTTCGTGCGATTATTTTTTACAACTTTCGACGTGGATTAACTCAGCAACAGTGCATGGATGAACTTAATTCAATTTTTGGCGATAAAGCTCCATCAAGGACCAGTGTTTATCGATGGTATGGTGAATTCAATCGTGGTCGTGGTTCACTCCAAGGCGAATTTCGCGAAGGTCGTCCAAAATCAGTTGTTGTTCCGAAAACCATTGATGCTGTGCGTGAACTGATATTGCAAGATCGTCATGTGACCTATCGTGAGATTGAGATAATCTTAGGCATTAGTGGGACCAGCATACATTCAATATTGCATGAACATTTGACTATCAAAAACATTTGTTCGCGTTGAATCCCACACAATTTGTCAATCGCTCAAAAAAAAAAGGCTCGTGTCGATTGATCGAAAGAAATGCTCAAAAAATACGATCGCGGTGCTTCGAAACACGTCTATGACATCGTGATGGGTGATGAATCGTGGATTCACGCGTATGAGCCCGAAAGTAAACAGCAGTCGACTGTATGGGTGTTTGAAGATGAGCAAAATCCAACAAAAGATGTTCGCACACGAAGCACTTCCAAACAGATGGTCGCCTGTTTTTTCGGAAAAACTAGACATGTTGCAACCGTACCACTAGAACAACGCACAACAGTCAATTGTGAGTGGTACACAACGATTTGTTTGCCAGCTGTCTTCCAAGAAATCAGGAAAACCAACCGCCGAAGACGGTTCACTCTTCACCACGACAATACGAGCTCTCACACATCGGCTCAAACAACTGCATTTTTGAGCACCCAAAACATCGATTTGATGAGTCATCCGCCGTATAGTCCTGACTTGGCACCGAATGACTTCTTTTTATTCCCGTACGTAAAAAACAAACTGAGAGGTCAACGTTTTGCGACACCTGAAGAAGCGGTTGCTGCATTCAGAATGCATGTTTTGGAGATACCTCAGAGTGGCAAAAGTGCTTCGACAATTGGTTCAAACGCATGCAAAAGTGTATAGATCTTCATGGGGAATATTTTGAAAAACAATAAAGTGATTTTTGATGATTAATATTTGTTTTTGTTCTCTAATTCTGAAATATAAAAGGCAACCCTCGTATAAATGGTCGCAAAGAAATAAACAGAAGGATAGATCTACCAAGAAAGGGGGATAGCAATCAAACCCAGTCGGGTTGCACTCAAATAAAAAGAGATGAATGATAGACAATAAAAGAAGAAAGGTTTGGAGAAGTAAGAGACCCAAGTGATAAACGACTAAATGAAAAACACACGCCTTATGCCTAGTCTTGCGTTCGATTCCCGCTCCAACCGTGTGAAATTTTGTAGTGTACAAAGGGACCTGCCGGCAGGTTTTTTCATGTACTTTCGATCCGTCTATCATTCCCCTATTATTTATCTGATCATCATTATTGCTATCATTTATTCATTAGATCACCACTCATTGGATACATAATTCTCAAGAGTGGAAGTCTCTTAAACCTTAATAAATAGCTATAACAAAATAAATTCATTATGTTTAAAAAGTAACTCAACACTCTTTCTCTCGAACTCTTTCTTCCTCATGAAGGTTTGTTTGAGGTTTGGTTGAGGAAGTTGAGAGGCAAAAGAAAACCATCAAGGAGTAGAGAACGATGACCTTCCTTTCGACTTCTTTCTTCCTCGCGATGTGAGTCGATTGGCAACTTACAACGAAAGAAAGAAATGCCACATTAAAGAAGTGATAGTGCGAGTATTTAGTTCGGAAGCGAAAGAAAAGAATCAATTTCTAGCGGGCGAAAAGAAACTGTAGAGAATTTTGAAGGGGAAAAGACACCTGAAGACACCACCTCCTTTCTGTTTCTTTCTCATCGGCATCTCTCTCCTCATACCTTAAAAAGGAAAAGGGCCTTTAAGAAACATAGAGAGAGAGAGAGAGAGAGAGAGAGAGAGAGAGAGAGAGAGAGAAATTGGGGAAGAAATACGACCAAAGAAAACAGAGGACGAAGAGAACCGAGAAGCAAAGGAATGAGTACAGACATAAGGTATCCATAGAATAAGCGAGAGGAGAAGGAAAGTCGAATGAAAAAGAGTGATAAGGAACAGGAAGAAACGAAAAGTGAGAAGTGGAAAAGGAAGTGAATTGAGTAGCACACGAAGGTTCTTGGGGAGGAAAGAAGTGATTCGACTTTTCTTGTCATCAATCGTCGTTCGAACAAAACGAAATCGAAAGAAGAGGAAGAATAGCGAGCCAAAGGATGTTCAGGAACGCCGAAAGAAGAAAGTGGGTAAGCTGGATGACTGAGCAGAGCGAGGTGAGTCACTTCGGGGTGAGTTGAGAGGAGTGGGGAAAATGGGGTGAGGCAAATCGTAGAGAGCGTGTTAAAGCGGGAAGGAGCGGGCAGATCCGTGGGGAGCGGAGCGGAGCGGGCAGAAACAGCAGAGTAGGGGGGAGCGCGAAGAGGAGCAGAAGCGAGCGAGAAGAGTAGAGAGGAACGAAGAGAAGCTGGGCGGAGCGGCGAGAAGTGAGGAGGAGCGGGAAGGAACTTAGTGGAGCGGGGAGGAGTGGGAAGGAACGGAAAGAAGCGGAAAAAAAGATAGGAGCGGGAAGAGAAAAGAGGAACGAAGAGGAGTAAGAGGAAGGAGCTGAGTGGAGCTTGGTGGAGCGAGGGGAGCAGGGACGAAGAGGCAGGGAGAAACTTAGTCGTGCGGGAAGGAGCGGAGATGAGCGAAAAGACGTAGAGAGGAGTGGAAAGAAGAGCAGAGAAGGGTGTGGAGCGAAGAGAAGCTGAACGGCGGCAAAGATTTGCGGATAAGAATGGAAAGGAGAGCTGGTTAGCGGGGAAGCTAACTAGCTTGAAGAAGCTAGGTGGCTGGAGGGAGAGTGAGGGGAGAAGGAGGAGAGGGAGGAGTGAGTGGGAGCAGGGAGGAGTGGTGAGGATTAGAGTGAAGATGAGCAGAGAAGAGTGTAGAGGAGCGAAAAGAAGCTGAACGGGGCAAGGAGAAGCGAGGAGGAGCAGAGATGATCGGAGAAGAATGGAAAGAAGATCGGAGAAGATAGAGCGGGGAGGAGCTGGAAGAAGCTGGGCGGCAGTATGGAGAACGAGGGGAGAGGGAGGAGCGAGGGGGGGCCGGGAGGAGTGGTGAGGAAGCAGAGAGAGGCGGAGAGGAGCAGAGAAGAATAATAGGAACGAATAGGAATGTAGAAGACCTGGGCAGAGCAATGAGGAGAGAGGGGGTGGCGAGAAGAGGTGATGGCGAGGAGCCGGGAGGAGGGGAGGCGAACTTCGAAGAGCGGCAAGGAACAAGTCAGAGCGGGAAGGCGCCGTGAGGAGGCCGTGCGGCGCGGGGCGGCGCGTCGCCCCCACTCCTTCCCCGCGGGGCGCGGGCGGCGGCGGCGGCGGCGGCGGCGGCGGCGGCGGCGGCGGCGGCGGCGGCGGCGCGGCTACAAAAAATGGGGCCATCGGCGGCAGCGGGCGCAGTCCCCCGTCCACGGCCAGGGTGAAGGCAGCGGCGACCATGGCCTCCTCGCGCGCTGCTCCGCTGGCGCCTCTGGCGCTCGGCTTCCTGTTCCTGCTGGCGCCGCTGCTGGCCGCCGCCTCGCCCGGCCCCGCCGCGCCCGTCTCGCCCTACGACGTGCAGCACTACCAGCACCAGCGTGAGTTGCGCCCGCAGCCCTCTTTACGCTCGGTTTTCGGGTTTGGGAACAGGTGCTCGGTGCCTACTACCTCCTGCGTGAGGTTCGGCTCTATTATCCGATATGTCTGCCAATTTGACAGCTAGCGACCGACAGGGAAGTGGGGGTTCCTTTATCTCCTCAGAGGCTTGAAATTATGTCGGTGCAAAGTGGCCGATTATTTTTAAAAAATGAAATCCTACAACGCGAAGCTGCTGAACATTGAAGAGCGCCATTACGTGTTTGATTAGACTTTTCCTTTTAAAATGCATTTACATTTTATTCATTTCCCTCTTAAAAATCACATTTTGCTTGCTTTGCGCATGTTTAGTTGTTCCTTTCGTTGGCGGGATTTGTGTAAGCGTTTGCAGCAAAGTTCAAGAGTCATTATTACCATTTGTTATTCTTCTATTAATACGACGTAATATACTATTAATACTCGTACAATAAATTGGACGCGCATGCCTGCAACCTATTATGATGTCAGAACGACCTCACGACGATGTGTCTGTCGCCCGAGTAAGTGGCAGCATCGTTCTACACCTCCTGTGAAGTAGACAGAAATATTATTCGATCAATGAGAGTGACGACGGTGGGACGAGATAGGAAGGAAGGATCGCGTGTGATCCGTGGTCTCTTTTTACCGGCTCCAACGGTGCTTTTTTCTTTCTCTAGAACTATAACCCGTATGGGCTTTACCTGACACACATAATAATAACAACGATGTCTTTCTGTAACAACATAGGTATGTCTTCCGGTTCTAAGGTTGGAAGAGAGGATGGGCTGGGAAGGAAAAGGTGCGCTGTTTGTGGCCCGTTGAATCCAGTACCGACTACTACTTCTACACCCGTCTAGACGTGATTGCAGGAAACCACGAAAACAACAGAACCGATCAGTATCTAGAAAATTTGACAACTGTCTTGATGGCTGGCTATTAAAGGCTTGTTGCGGAATTAACTAATTTCTGTAGTTTCCTCCTCTGTAGTTCCTAGCACATTTTTGTAATTTCAGGGGAATATGAAAGCAGTATTTTCAAAGGTGTTAAACGTCAAAGATATTGGTTTGTATTTATTAAAAGACCATGCTCCAATTAAATATTTTCATGGATCCTTTTATCAGTTGCAATGCCTTTATCATTCACTTCAAAATATTATCTGTTCTAGAAACTGAGAGAAGAATGCCTTTGCATCGCACTCTGAACCAACCGCATTTACAAAGCTATTGCGGATCAGTGTGACATGGCATCGCTATTTACGTTCTTTGTGTTCAACGTTTTTCCACCTGTTTGACATTAATAGTACCTTCCTGGGTGATTAAAATATTATTTACAACATTAGGATGTTGTTGTACCCTAGAACATTACTGACAGAAAAAAATTGAGCAATAAATATTTTGAGTTGAGTTAATGGTGGTGAAGACGAATAAGTTTTAAAATACACTTTGGGTTAGGTTTCAATGATGAGGTTTAATTCATGATTTTTCTATGCAACTTATCTTCAAAAATAAATTTCAGCGCTTGTCCAGCTGTTCAGTTAGCACCGGGTCTTTTCCCGAGTGACCGAAAGGCTGTGACAGGCACATGGCGTTCGTTCACGGAGCGTTGCCTGCACGAACCCTACTGGCATCCTTCGAAGCCTGTTTGCGGGACACTTCAGTAACGGATCTTGTTATTTGCTTTAGCGAACGTCGTATGCGAAACAGTAGAAGCTACTTGAATCCTTCCATAAGTTGTCTAACAACCTCTTATACTGAGACTATTCAAGTTTTCTATCTGGGTGATATTCTGCCAATATGTTTTGCAACTACTAAATGCAAATGGCTTGACACAAGTATCAGATATGTCGGTCAATGCCGGTAATCGAGGACGTATTCTGGAATCTAAGTGCGGCGCCAGGCGCTTGGAAAACTACCCAGCTAATATTAAAACCAAAACTCTTTAATGTATTTTTGAATTTGATATGTGATACCTTATTTCATGTCTACGACACCTATTACTTTCTACCTCGACTTTACATCCTATTTTTCTTCTACCAAAATTTAGCTGATGATTTGTCCAAAAGGACACTCACTTACTTCATTCTCTCTTTACTTTCGTTGTTTTTAATAAAGTTATTTTTAGATAGATATTAACTTAATCTATAGAGAGTTAATCATCCTAATATTACGCTAGAAAAAAATGAATTCAACAAACAGTATTGTTCCTTTTTATGTTCGATAGTAATTTGTTTCGTGGCCATACACGGTTTGGCATTTTTTTCGCACATCACTTCTTCGACACTGCAAACGATAACATGTAGAATTTCTCTTCAACATCTCAATAAATATTTTAATTTCAACGTACGACTTACAAACATCTTAATACATCCAACATTTAAAGTTTTCTAATTATGCAAGTGGAAATTTTCTGGTAGCAATTTTCTCCTAGCAAATGCTTTAAACCTCTTCATAATATCCGTAGTAATATTCTGAACATAGAACGCCGTTAGAAATATATAATTAACCATCTTGCGTGTCCTTGCATGTTCATAAAGTTTTTGATTAGAAGTGTTTCTGTGAAGACATGTCGAATGTTTGAGTCTTTTATAATTCAGACACGAATGAGATGTATTATTTATTTATGCAATTCTGGAGACGATATTAAGTACGTTCAAAATAGCTTCCAAATGACGCGTGGCGTTGCGGCAAGCGGGTTTCCCTTTCACTTCCAGGATCCTGATCTGGAATTTCGGTCAGGTCACTGGAATTTTCGGAGGGGCAGAACGAGTTTCAGATAGAGCTTCTCGGTTATTCACCCCTTTCCCCTCTCCTCTTCCAACTTCGTCACTACTTCCCTCGGTCTACCGTCCCCCAACACATTTATTGTTTCGCATTGGTGACTAACCGTCTGTACTAATAAAAGTGAATTCTACAACGTGTAACCGACAGCGATACCACAAAAAAGTAGTATATGAATAGATACGAAATTTTTACAGGCTCTTATTCCGGATAGTCGCAGTGTCCTTGCAAAGTTTAATAAAGATTAATAGAACAGGAATGCGGAAAATAAATAGTTTAATTAACATGTTTGAGGATGAATCACCATCATTATTTTCCGCCTGTTGTTAAGAAAAAATTGGTTTCAAATTCACTCCGTCCGAGGCCAGTAGCGGTGCGACAAAAGTAGTATCTAATAGTTCACTACAGGCCAGTAGCAATGCGTAAAATAAAAATTTTAAATCTAATAGATATCTATTATGAAATAAAATGAAAGCAAACTATAGTATTTTTATAAATTTGAACTATTAACATTAAATATAATAATCTTAAACACCAAGGGTTATTGATTTTTGTCCTCATTCACAAGAGTTGGATATGAACAAAGCCCGGGCAATGCCGGATATATTGGTAGTACATAATAATGGTTAACATTAAATTCCCACAGAGTTACACAAACATTTCGAGAACCAAAGCTACGTGGAAAAGTGTGTTCTTTATTGTTTTCGTAACTTCTGGTTTGTTTGGGCAGCTATAACTTTTCTCCTGAGCCATATATTACCACAATCAGCCGTACAAATAACCAAGCCAGAATTTGACATGACAACTCGGACAATCCCGGCGGCGGCGGCGATGGTGTAACGGTTAGCGTATTGGACTGGTATACCCAAATTAAGGGTTCAAACTCGATCGAAAAATTGGATTTTTAAGGGCGAAAAAATCCTTCGTACGCCTTCCTTCGGAGGGGAAGTAAAGCCGGCTGTCCCATGTTAGTAGATTTACTTGCATGTAAAAGATCCTCAAGCCTAAATGACGCCTCTGAGCTAAATTCAAAATCGCCCAAGAAATACCTCATTCCTCTGCTAGTTATTGAAAGGAGCGTAGCGAAATTTGCGTGGTCAGACGGAAGATGGCCTGAGTTCGCCCCGTAAAATAAGGCATACAGTCCCCGACAGAGACCCAGGAGCCACGTTAGTACTAAGTACCAGCGACCGCGTACGCCCGTCAGCCGGCGCGCGGCCGGCGTCAGCCGGCGTCGCGATATGCGGGGCCGCTCTCGCGACAGCCGCCTCGTCAAGGAGCGGCGAGCCTCGCACCGCTACGTACAGCCGGGGGAGGAGGGGGATACAGCTGCACCCGCAGGACCTCCATTCGCGCAGCCGCTGCCAGCACGGTGCTTCGCCGCCGTCTCCGCCGCCACCGCCTCCGCTGCGGCCACCCGGCTTACGTGGTTCAGAGCGTCGATTGATGTCACTATGGTGCCTCTGTCTGCCTTCCAGTCTAGGGTTCGAGTCCCGACGGTGGCAGAGTTTCCGACACTAGCTAAAACGATAGGTCAAATTCACCTGCTGTCTAAACAAGCGGCTTCTAGCGGCTGGCTGCTCTGATCGTTACTTTATGCGGTTTCTCCGATCAACACCAGGCGAATGCCGGAGCAGTACCATAACAAACGGGCCACGGACAGAGTGCGATGATTCCTTCCTCTTTCTTGTCCTATCCTTACCGTCTTTCATACACACACTTACCAGCACTACACTAATTCACATGCCGGCAGAACAGTCGGAAGCTTCCGGTATAGCTTCTCCTGACTAGGGTGGCGTCCCGCTGGTGGGAGAAGCCCGATTGGGGACCCCCCGCCAGGCCTTCTGATTGGCTGGCGCCGTATCTCACTATCCAGCGGGGGAAGATCAAGGCCTCCTCCCGCAATAAAAACGTGCACTACTCATATGGACTAATGATATTAGCGGGTGACGCGCCCCGAATCACTAATCAATCTGCCGCCGCCATCTCCGCGGTCTCCGCCGTCTCCACCCCTGCCTTCGTCTTCGCCACCGCCATCTCCACCGCCGCCGTCTCCGCTTTAATTTCCCGCCGTTTCCGCAGCCACCGTTTGCGCCACCACCGGCACCGGCGTGTCTGACGCCGCCGTCTCCTCCTACTCTTCCTCCAGTTCCCTCTCCTCATCCGCCACCACCATTCCCGCTGCAAGCGCCGCGGCCACCACGTGGCCCCGTTGGAACCTTCTGCGGCCGCTCAGCGCTGCTTAGCACCGGTCGCCAAACAGGAACTCCGCCGCGCGCGCAACCAGACTCCGACCAGACGCCGAGGGCACTTCCCGCCAGCGAGCACTCAGACCGCAGCCCACAACCCACAGTCACTCAGGCCACAGCCCACAACCCACGGTCACTCAGGCCACAGCCCACAACCCACAGTCACTCAGGCCACAGCCCACGACGGAGATGGTGGCTATGCATTTTCGGCCACACCTAATGGTTTGATTGAATTGAATTGAATTAATGCTTCATTCTACGTGGCGATGGGATGGATTTTGATAGATGAGCGATGATAATGTTGAAATGTTCTAAATAATGGAAATGTAGAAGAATGGTTGAATGAATGATTGATTAGTGAATCTGGGTGCGTAAACTTCTAAGCTTATTAGTCCCGTAAGTGTTGTTCATGATTTTATCGCGGGAGGTGACGATAATCTTTCCCCGTTCGATGGCGAGATATGACGCCGACATACTCGACGACTAGCGGAGCTTTCCCCAAACAGACATCTCCTACCAGTAGGCCTCCGCGCCACCTGGGACAAGCTCTAAGTTCCCAACTAGTCTTCCGTTATGTCTGGTGCATGTAAGAGTGGGTTAGTATGGGGAGGGGATTGGCCAAGGAAGAAGAAGAATTGATCGCCCGCGGTCCGAAGCCCGTTTGTTAAGGTACTACTCCAGCATCCGCTTGGTGTTGATAGGAGAAACCACGGATAACTACCGATCAGAGCAGCTGGTCGCTAGGATTCACCTCCAGACAGCGATTGGACTCCACCTAGCTATCTAGCTAATGTCAAAAATCCTTCTATCGTCGGGATTCGAACCCTAGAACCTGCCAGTCAGAGGCAACTTATGCTCGTGGCGTCTTATTTGTTGAGAACTGTTCCAAACACATGAGCTAGGTAGCGTGTGAGGAATAGTACAATGCATCGAATACGAGTACTATTATCAGCCTATACACGGGCGGGAAAATGTGTTTAGCAAATCCCTCTTCCTAGCCCTAGCTCCTAAGGACTAAATGTCTGACGCATGTAATAAGCACCTCGAGCCATTTCTGTGTGCCAATAAAAAGGATAAAATTCATATCATGTCAAAGGACACATACATGCTCACACACGGGTCACTTTTATTTGTTCAGCTGTGGGCATCTTGGGTTTATCCACCTAGGCTCCTCTACACGCGCGAGTACATCATACTTGTACTCGTTCGTGATACCGCGTAATGGTTTTAACAATATAGGGACCCTTACACGTTGTGCCCCCGTTGTACCCATACACAATTTTATCTTTCCGAGTTTTCTCGTTTATTAGTATAGAGGTGTGCGCGGTATGGACTCGCGATTCATGGCAGCTTTACCAATCAATGTTGTCATCTCTTGTGTTATCCTTACCCTAAAGGCATCCACAGACTGATGGGTATATACTGATCTTGCCCTGCCAGCTCGCCTGGTCTGTCCATCTCGCCCCCCCCCCCCCGTTCCCCCTCCCCCTCCCGCCCACGCCACTCACACCCCTCCCGTCCTTTCCAACGTCTTGCTCCTTTCGCTCTTCTCGCCCCCCTCACCTCACTCGCCCTCACGCCCCCCTTCTCCTCTCGTCCATCTCACCCATCGCCCCGTCCGTAATGCGTATATCCACTGCAGATTGCTTTAAAATACAATTTGAATCTAAACCACACTTTTATCTCTTCAGAGGATGGATTTTGAATAATTAATTCTTCTCAGTTACATGTCCCTAAGTAAAGACAACTTTTCGAACGCCAAATTTCACGTTCCTAATTTCAGTATTCTTGACTTCAGTTGATATAACCGTCTGTAATTTTTTCTCTTGAAATTAAAAAAGGAAAAAATAGACAAAACTTAATGTATTTTAACCTCCTCGCTGCTGGTTTTAAACTCAGCGATCCAGAAATCGCCCAATTATATTTCGGCCGGGTCTCCCTCACACCCGTTTCCCGTTTCCAAATTACTCCCCTTTCACTTCCGTCTTCCTCAGAAAAAAAAAGCTCGATTGTGTTCTGGCCGGCGTTTTGGGACGGGGAGGAGGAATCAGTTTACTTAAGTTCCATTCATAAGCAACACAAATAAATGTTCCCAGCACAGGTGAAGTCCCAGTATTCAGTGCCGCATATAATACCTCATTAAAATGTAATTATTTTAATTTTGCATTATATTAGGGAAGATCTTTCCTTCTTATCCCTTCTTGAAGCATTCCATGATACACGTGGAAATTAGTTTAAATAAATGAAGAATATTTCATACAGTTTAATTACAAAATACTTGTAGAAAGCTATGAAGAAATGAACAACGTTGAGAGGAGATTACATATTACTGTCTTGAACTTCTTAAAATATGAAAGTGAAAAGGCGATTTTCGAAGCACTGATACACAGGCCAGCTCTTCTGTTTATTCACGAGAAAACCCAAATGGGATGTGATAGAGCTTTGCTTTTTTGAGGAAGCTTAGAAAATATTGGTCGCGGGATACAGTCGGTATGGTACTGGTCTTCTGAGCGTGATACCCCGGGGCCAATGGCGGGTGTCGGGTTTTGACTTCCGGAGTTGAAATAACGGGCAGCTACGAGCATGGAACGAGAAGCTAGAGCGAGATTCCGTCACGATTGCCAAACACCGCAAAGACCTGACAAAGTGACCACTTACCAAACACCACCACTGCAAAGATAACGTCAAGACGAAATACACCAGTAGAAAATATATGTCTAGATAGTCAAATCGAATTTGCAGAAAACGTTAATGGCACATGTGTCGGCTACATAGCAATCAAAAGTACTATCACATCTAAATTTAATTAGTAATTATTCTTCTTATAAAATTATTTCATGTTAATGAAATTTGGCTATTATGTTTGCAAAACCTCTCACTCGTCTAAATTTGTTATTGTTTATGGTTAAAAATTACATTAATCGTAAAAGTCAGAATATCTATTTATGTAAAATGTTGTACGGCTTTAAAGATTTAGTCATTCATTTAAATATATATTTTTAATATTCATGTTTGGGATACCTAGGTATTTCTTTTCCACGTTCTCATTCCGTTAAAAAAACAAAAACTAAACACCATGTGAAATAGAAATTAGAACTTCGGGGTAAGAAAGTAAGTGCTTAAGCCGCATATATTATTGATTTATGAATCTTCAAAATTTTGCCGTAACTTTCGCGTTGTAACTGTGAAGACGATCTCAAGTTCATCTAATATAACCCTTCCTCAGCTCGTGAGATACCCCGAGGACCACGGACGTTAGTAATTCCCCATCGATGCGGAGGAACACACTTTCTTTGGCATCATGATATCGACTCTGTCAATCTGCAATTCAGAGTATCCTAACGGAATGTGAATAGTGAAAGTCGACTGTCACCAGACCAAATAACGCAACGGTACGGTATCTACCCAAACACCAACGTAAACGTTAAACATAAAATTACACACACACCAACGTTTCATTTATCAATTCTCTGAGTCCCTGAAAAAAAACTCAGTACTCGAAATATAAATAAACTAAAATCTCATCATTATAATCCTTTTCACTGAAAAATACTTGAAAATTGACCTTTAATAAGAGGTTACGAATTGTACACTGAAATAGAGTGAGAGAAAAATAGGATAGCAAACTGAGGTGTTGTAGATTTGTCAACAATATTAATTTGAGAACAGTACATTATTGTCCTGTTCGTGTTAGCGAAATAAATTCGTTTCTGTATGACTGTACAAGTGAACCCACTTATTTGAGGTAATAGGAGGAAAAGGGGTTTACGAAATTGAAAATATTCTGGAACAATTGAAACAATTTTTGTATGAATAAATGTGTTAATAAGAAGAAATAATAGAATATAAAAAAGTATAAGAATAAATATAGATTAATAATAGAAATAAATAAGTAATAATAAGGCAAAAATAAAAATAAATTTGTAAATTCAAATTTAATATTACATTGGCTATTAAAATTCATATCCATTTAATACGTATATCAATTTCATTTACAGAAATAATCATTGTTGCTTTATTTACTTAGTATTTTTTCTGCTTTCTCAAAGATAAACTCAAAACTCTGTCTTAAATCAATTGGTAAAGTTAATTTAATCATTTGGAAGATGCAGGTTAGAGTCATGTCACTGATATATTTTTTCAATTCATAAACTTTTTATTGCAAAATAAGACTCAAAAAAATTGGATTCCAGTATAATCGAACCCTGTATAATTCAGATTTCACAGTATAAACTATGAATCTATTATTTGACTCGCCTGAATTTCTGTCCATTTACAATTCAATGCGATTCATACAACATCATTACAATTCAGTTTAGATAATCTTTTTTTTAACTAAGGAAATTATTGGAAAAGTAAACGACAAAAATATCTTCTAAGAAGGATAATTCTGGTACCATATGCAATAGGTATTACAAGCATTATTATTATTATTATTATTATTATTATTATTATTATTATTATTATTATTATTATTATTATTATCATTATTATTATTATTATTATTATTATTATTATTATCATTATTATTATTATTATTATTATTATTATTATTATTATTATTATTATTAAGCCAAGGATAATGGAAGGAGTTGTGGCTTCAAATATGGCTGGGCGCATTACATAGGTCTGTCTAGGTCTTACTACTCAAGGTACTTGCATAATTTGTAAAAGACCCTGCCTTTAGTTTAGTGCTCAGTTAATATTACATAAATAAGAATGTATTAAAATAAAGAGAATAAAATTATTCTCAACATTTTAATTATGAAAATAAAATACAATAAATTTACCGCTGTAGAATTCACGACCATGATGTAGGTTTAGGAAATGTAGTTCACAGGACTTGGTCGGAGTGAGTAGTAAAATTAAACCATTCGTTTGCTGACGTTTCGGAATATTTTTATTCCATCCTCAGAGCTGATGTCATCAACATGAATATACACATACATAAATTAATAACATGATAACACTAATTAACAACGTCGGCAAACTAATGGTTTAGTTTTCTACTCAAGCAGACCAACGTGAACTATATTTCTTAACAATAACTTTACAAATTTACTTTACGCAAAGTCTCATTTGCCCACCATTGTACTAGATTGCACGTATTGTCAAGAACCTCTATCCCTCGCCGCTCCCTTGCTGTAGCAGCGCCCGTGAGGCTCTAGCCAGAAAACCCGTAGAGACTCTGCGACCGCTTGTTGTGGACGGGGAGCGGCCAAAGCGGCGGAGGCGGGGCGGGGGCGGGGCGGGGGCGGGGGTGGGAACGGGCGGACGCGTAACGGGGCCACGCGGCCGCCGCCGCCGCCGCCGCCGCCGTGGGTGCCCGCCTGCCCGACGTACACCTCTTTCCGCCTCCGTCGTCTTCCTTTTTGCTCTTCGCTCACCACGTCTCGCTCAGAGACTAGCTGTTCGGGACGAGCCGCATCTCCCACGTTGTGGATGGCGCTTCGGGCAAACCTATAGCGGCCTTCTTCGTAGCTACAATGCTGACACCCAGCAAGGCAGCCTCTACAATCCACACGAGATATTGTGGGTGACGTTTCTGCATTTTTACTACTGATACAGAGCCCTCCAGACTACGATGCGGACAACCAATTGTCACATTATTGTAGCCCAACGTGTTGCGGCCTTCTTCACAGTTTTGCAATTCATACCCAGCACGTCAGCCTCTACAATGTACATAAGAGTCATTGTAACTGACTTTTCACTCATCACGTTAAGGCCTTTTTCGTTATAAGTAGAAGTACTAATTCTGAAGAATGCCGTGATATTATAACCAAGACGACAGATCCAACCACACCGACGTCCCAGACGAGAAGTCGCGACATGAAGACTCATCGTGAAAACTCGTCCCAGACGCGATTAATACTTGCTAAACAGCTAAAGCAAATAAATGACGGGAATGCGTGAGAAATGCGTTGTTTAAAGCGTGGTGATTCAAAAAGTGCATTACGTGTTCATGTAGCTGGATTAAATTATTTGAGCAAAACGACGCCAATTTGGTACAGCCAACTTGACTCGATTCGATCGCGCATTTCCAAGTACTACTGTGATATTTATGGTTAATTAAATACGCGAATGCCACACGTTCCATTTATCCTTGTGCTTCGCGTCAAGATAATACTCGCGTCTCAGACAGCCAACAGACAACGGCCTCGGAAGGCTGAGCAATTAGATGATCATTTCCTCCTTTCAATGTTCTTTCTTCTCATTCTCAAATATGCATATATCCTTGTGACAAGTATGTCTTCAAAAATATATAAGGAGAAGATTTCAAAAATTACAGAAATATTTTTAGTTGTAGTTATTACTGTTAAGAACTATTAAATCTATGCATTAATTTTTATTTGTGTGTTTTACTGTATACAAATATGTAAACATATCTAAGCGATATTATTATGAATATTTCTTCAGTGCTATTTTTCTACTAGAAATAATTGATAGAAATAATTGCTAATCCCACATGATCATTGCAATATTTAAAATATATTTTTAAAAATATACTGAAGCATCTATTGTGTGAATGGAAGCCTTCTGATGCTTTCTTTTCCACAGAGGTGTCCAGAAACAATCGCATCCTGCCAATGAACATTTGTTTCTAAATAATTGAGATGTCTTCTCCCTTTGATTTTTAGGCAACTCCTTATGCTCATATGTTCGGCAGGTCACATTCTGACACGGTCAAGGAGATTTCATGTATCTGCCGAACTATGCTTGCGGGATTGCCAAACAATGAGGTGCAAATGTAACGTATGTAAAACCATGTAATTGCTATACGAAATTTACCACCACACGTTCGTTGTCGAAAAAACATTCAAACCTCATTACATGCCCTAGAAGTTTGTAACATTTATTATGAGTCACCTGTATGATTTGTAACAAAATATTGCTATGATATGTTTTTAATCACTTTAATGATTTTTCCATTCCTGGACTATAAAATCGATTCCCACCAATCCATTTAAAACAAACACAAAGTAAAATTCATTATTTTGATTTCCATACGAAGATTGTGGTGTTGAAATACAGAGCTCTAAAATGTATAAACTGTGACACATCCTCTCTCCAATTTCTACCGAATCGTGACACCTCTAGAGGAGAAAACCACAAACTTTCGCGAGTTTCTACGCCTTATTAGCTGCATTGAGGAAAACGTACACGCCAGAAAATCAGACTTTTCAACCTAGGAAAAGTTAGTAGCTTTCACCCTCAAGAACAATCCGTTGAAGGTGGATGCCTCTCCTCTGTTACGCGTAGGCTCGACTTAGCGGCTGCAATTGAGCGTGAATGGTGTCACGCATTGTAGAGCAACACCGTTAGGCGAGGAGCAGTGTGTCGGGCCACTAGGCAAGACGCATTCACCGCACAGTGGCCGCTGCTCTTCTTTTCCTCTGAAGCAGAAGGTCCAAAGTACCCCAGCAATATATACAGGCTGGGTCGGATTTAGGTGCTAGGGGATCCCAAACACTAAAAACTTGGTATCTCGCTCCATAGTTACTAAAAACGCTAATTATTTTAGATTAAATGTTTGTACACATATAATGAAAGTTAATTAATTGAATTAATTTTTTCGGTGCGCGACTTCCGCGGCATAGGAGACGCTTTATTTTATTGGTAGGTAAATCCGGCCTTGGCTTAAGGACTTCATCGCTTCTCAAGAGATGCTTGCAAGCCTGTCTAGTGCGCTCAAGAGATGCTTGCAAGCCTGTCGGTTTTAAGTCTGTGAAACAGACTACGAGAGCAATACTGTGACATACGTTTTACAACCGGCAAAGCCAGACTTGAAGCTTCTCTCCCTCAGGAGACGATGTGGGTTCGTTTAACTCAGCACATATCCTCGGAACGTGTACTGTAAAGCTGTGCGCAAAACACAGTGTACCGCGCAAGTCAGTGAAATTATTTTCTACCAAACGATATAGAAAAGTTCTACGAAACTAATTTTGGTGAGTTGAATTCACATAAAATAGGAAAATATGTTTTCATTATCTACGTTGATCTTTCTTTCCAACGCTATCTATATGTTTCAAAGACAATACTATTGTATTGTCAGGGAGTAGACGAGGAATATAAGGTCGATGTAGCACAGTTCGTAATTGAATGTTTGAAAATGGAGTTTTTTTCTTCTTTCAGAACCCTCAAGGTTAAAATTGATTCGTTTATTTCAGAAACCCGTCCTACGCCAAATTCCTCATTTCGAAAAAAACTGAGAATAAGACTCTATTTCTCAGATTTCAATTTTTTTTATTAGAGGAGTTGATAAATTAATATTTTTCATATAAATATGCACTAAAAATGTGTCTATTCTCCTAAAACAATAATCCGTCGCTAAAGTGAGTTTTTTTATTTTGGCCTTTGACGGGTTTCTGAAATAAACGATTCAATTAACATTGACAAAGATTACAGTTATCACAATGATTTAATTGCTCAGAACAACCTATTGGAATGCTAAATGGTTGTATATCCTTGTACCACGCTAGCCGACGTGTAAGTTGGTGCCGGATCTTGCCATCCAGCGGAAGCATAAATCGTGAACTATACCTACGGTACTAATGGCCCTAGCAGTTGACTCGCCCAGAAACACTAACCAATCTATCAATCGATCAATCTGCTGTGATTCGAAGCACGTTCGCTGTGTTTTTCCGAGAACAAACTGAAAGAGATTCAAGTGTCTCCAGAAACTCAGTCCCTCAGATAATACCATGAAAAAAATAATGCGGAAAGAAATGAAAACAAAATTGGGTAAAACATGAGCAAGTTTTTTTAGAGTCGATAACTTGGCAACAGCTGAAGCTGATGACTACAATCATTAATTCTCTCACGTATATTATTCGGTAATTAGTGAAGACAAAGTATGGATAATTTGCCGGGACGGATGAGATAACAATTTGAGACAAGCGTTTCACTGTGGCGGAATCCCTTTCTATTAATCAAAATCTTTCCAGAACTGACCTCCGATTATTAGCGTGGCCCAGAGGGCAGCACATATGTTTATGGCTACCCCTGGCGGTGTCCTTAGGGTCACTATTTGGTCAGGCCTGGTGTAATTCTTTTGAGTCCTTAATCGCGAGATTCAAAAACATCTCTTAACGCAACTTTCACGCGTGCTGTTGTATTACTTTAATACATTTCGAACATAAACTATTTGAGCTTTAAAGAACTAAGTCTCGAACTTACTTCTCCTTTCTCCCTTTCTGATTCGGACTAACGTATTGGTGCTTATTCTGTATGAACGGTTTGTAAGCTATAAAAACAGAGAGTGCGTCAGTATAGTAGGAACGGTTATGATCAAACAGGTTTGATTCCACGATTTTTTGGATTTTTTCTCCAACAATAACTGTTTTCTTAACCCAATAACGCAACAAATTAACTTCGGGAAAGTGATAAATTATATAAATTAGTATTCATTAAATTGCATCTCATTCGGTTAGATGACCGCGATCGTTTGGGCAGAAGTGCCGCAGCCGTCTCAGACCTGGAAGATCGCGGGTTCGAGTCCCAACTAGGGCGTGGGTGTATTTGTGTATGTCTGTATGTGTGTACCTTCCTGTCATCCCTCACCATCTTCATCTTATCGTCCATACCCCCAAGAGTAACAACCGTGGGGGATGAGAATCGGAATTAAGCAACAACAAATGCGGCCCCCACCCTAGCGTTGGCCTATACATGAAGCTTCTGCATGTGATCAAATTGCTAACACTGTGCTGAGTAACGAAGGTACTTTTCAAGAAGTATTTTAATATTTAGTGTCATAGCCAGAGGCGTCCATTGGGTAGAGCAGATGAGGCATCTTGCCCCACGCCCCCACTTAAGTCTGGACCCAAAAATGTATACAAAATTTATTTTCTTCAATACATTTTTAAAGAAAGTACATTGAACAATAGATAAAATATAATTCACTTTTAAAATGTAATAATAATAATAATAGTAATAATAATAGTAATAATAATAATAGTAATAATAATAATAGTAATAATAATAATAGTAATAATAATAATAGTAATAATAATAATTAATGAGCTAAGTGGTTCAGTGCGTAGCGCGCTGGATTCGCAATCAGGAGATCCGGGATCTATCCCCGGTCCGGCCATCTTGACCGAGGTTTTTCATAGTTTCCCCTGGTCGTAAGGCGAATGATGGGATGGTTTCACAAAAAACCCACAAACTCTTCGCAACCCCCATAATAATAATAATAATTAATATAATTAATATACTCGAATAAGGAGAACTATTGTTTGAAACAAAGGGGCCCTCGGGGATCTACTGCCCCAGGACACTTGTTTTCTCTTGATGCCCCTGCGTATACTCGTATCTACAAGTGATAATCGAAATATGATACATACATGTGTAAAAGTGTATGTTGTTTCGCTTCTTGAGTATTGTAAAAGAACATCAAATGAGGGAAAATGTAATAACGTAAAATTGGTTATTTTGAGAATAACAGGCCATCCCTTTTACATGAAAGCCGTCGACATATCGCGAACGGTGAACTTGGCGGTTCCGAGGCAGAAGCCCTTCCTGATGACCATGTCACGGCCACCGCGACGAAAGCAGGAGACAGTGGGCGGCATAGTTTAGCGTCGTTGGGGGGGGGGGAAGTGGAAGCCAAAGAAAGAGGGAGCGAAGAAGAGAAAGGGGAAAGCTCCCCACCGTCGCAGGCGACGGAAACTGAACGTGTAACCGCCCTCCTTCCTGGCTTCTGATGCAAGAGGAGGTCACCTCTTGGTGCTGGTTTTGTGCGGAAGACCTACTGCGATTCGTTGACCTGCGTGGAAAGCAGGCAGGCAGTGAAGGTTAGGGAAGATCGTTATCTTTTTCCGCTAATGGCTGAAGGCAATTCACACGGAAGAAATAGGGTGAAGAAAATTACAAGAAATTATCTGGAAATGTGAACGACACAGTTTAGATGTCGTAAGAAAGTGTTATTTATTCCTCCGTAGAGAAGCATCATATAAAATAAATCTGTATTACTGCAGTGCCAATCTTTCAGAGTGATATATTTACACTGGAGGATAATAGGTAACTCATTTTCCCCTCAAATATTTTATATTATGAAAAATCGTCTGTATACATATCTAGATTTGCCAAAACATTAACTATTTTTATTCACTTAATTCCAAATATTTGGTACACAATTGTTAAATGTAAAATAATTTTCCTTCCCAAGAAAAAAGTATCCTTTTTGTCCCGTTCTTGTAGATTTTATGAAACCATTATAGACGATTTACTATCACAGCTGTAAAACTAAATTAATACTTTTTTAAATTAGAAAATATGTCATTTTAGTCAAGAGAAACACTAAAATATAATTAAATCATCCTTTATCAAACCTTTACGTTCATAAATATAAGTAAATATTCTTTGGTTTTATTTGACGATTTAAACTAATGCTGCTACAGAATGTTACAGACTTTCCCCTTTGGGTTTAAGCGCTACTGTAAATTCGAAATTTGAAGCTCTTTCTCACAGAAAATTTTTGAGTTTTCGAAAAACGTTATATGGAGTCATTTGAAGTACATTAATTCACAAATACAATAGTGTTTACAAATTGTTAGAAATGTGAATATTAACTGTGAGAGATCTTACAAAAAATACATTTCTGTAATTTTTGATAAAACAAAAATACCCCAAAATGAACTTTATGTCATATGAAAGAGTGCAATTAGCACTAACCGTTCGAAGAGTTTGAAGACAAAATTTGGAGCCAATTATGAGAAAATGTCGTTTGAGGGTTTCCGAAAATGCGGAATTTGGAGCCAGTTTCCACAGAAAACGGTTGAGTTTTTGAGAAACTGTATTTGACATAATTGAAAACACATGTCCTCACCAATATAATAATGAACAAATCGGCGGTATTGTAAATATAAACGACGTAAAAGACAAAAATTACAATTTGTAATTTTTGAAAAAACAAAAGAATAGAGCAACATGACGTTTATGCCATCTCACATAAGTACATTTATCACTATCCCAACCAAAATTTAAAGAAAAAATTTGGAGCCGTTTTTGAGAAAATTTTGAAAATGTCCGGGGGCCTTCATGTAAAGTACCCCCCAATTTTGAAGAAAGTTTTTCAAAATAGCAGCGTCTTGAGTAAAAACAGATCGACCGGGGAATATTCATTTTGGAAAAAAATCGTTTGTATGGTTTAGGCGCTAGTTGTGTTCACAGATTGACAGACGGACGGATGTTTAACCGTCAATTGGTTTTTCGGTATCAAGGATCCGCAAAACAAGTATTATGGCTGCCTCACGTGTTAGAGGAATTTTTTTCTTAATTTAGTCACTGGATTCATCCACTTTTTCGTTATCAGGGCCCGGCAATGAATTTTTTGCCGAAAATCCGCCGCTTTTTCATGCATTACTTAACTTTCCGTACACTACGTACATTACTCCGTATATTACTCAGTATATATGTATGTATTCAGGAAAGTGAAAAATCGGTTACGTGTTCGTCACCCATAAGTTATCATCCAATAACTTCAGAAATGTGAAAATGGGTTGAAGCGGTCAGTGAAAGAGAAAGGCTGATGAAATGTAAGAGGAAGTTACTCGTAGGGTCACGT
Source organism: Gryllus longicercus (assembly GCA_038098605.1). Taxonomy (NCBI): domain Eukaryota; kingdom Metazoa; phylum Arthropoda; class Insecta; order Orthoptera; family Gryllidae; genus Gryllus; species Gryllus longicercus. The sequence continues at coordinate 778,791 of JAZDUA010000209.1, read as the reverse complement.
CCCGGAAGCCGCTCCGTGCATTTCCTGCAGGAGACTTCGATGCGCGATAAAAAGACGAACTCACTTGAGAATGCTATCTGTTCCCGTTTGAGAAATGTTCCATGTAACTAGCATTGCTGATTGGATATGGTTAATTCAGAATGTTCGTGACAAAACATCACATATCTACTTTGTTGAATTTTATGAAGGTTGGTAGATTTGGTTTTGCTGCGAAAACTCATTTTCGAGAAAAATTGTCTTGCAGGTAAAGCCCGGATTACACGGTCATTTTTCATTATTCTGTACAGAAAGTGGATGAAAAAGGGACGTTAGATTCTACGCTACTGTTTCTATGAGGAAACTCGATGGACGACAACGAGCGTATTACACGGTCATTTCGTTTCCTGCACACAATCGTGATAAAAAAATTCATTTGGTCACTGCAAAAAGTGCTGAAGATTAAACAGTTGATTGTAGCATCTGTGTAACAAATTAAGTTAGGTTATATTATTACTGAGCACGGAACGAGACATTATGACATTATAGTACACAGTACATGTTTTATTTCTCACTACATAATTACTTCACATTACAATTCAACGCATTACAACGCTCTCGAAATTGTGCAAAAGAAACAAATCGCACCACTCGTATAGCAAAGCAGAGAAAGTTCCTATAAGTCACACCAGGAGCGCGGTAGTCAAACTGGATTAATTCTGTAACGAAAAATGAAGCATGAGTCATTTTTTTCGTACAAATTACATCCAGTTAGGTCCGTCATTTTTCTGTACCAACAAAAAAATTATGAAAAAATTACCGTGCAAAACGGACTTCAAAAGCCTTTTTGCCGACAATAGATTTGTCGGTATCAAGGATCCACAAAACATGGATTGTGGTTACACCCCGTGTTAGAGAAAGTAATTCACTATATGTGTGCGTGAAAACCAGAACGGTGTAAATGACATTTTATACATTCTGAGAAATCTGTTTATTTAAGTCAATATCACTGTAAAGTCGTTGTTCTTTGTTTCATCATTATAACCACAGCATTTCAATTGTTCATTAAATCAACTAAAATACATTGCCACTGACATATAGTCTAAAATAAACCTGTTTTTCTCAGAACGTATAAAATGTCTCTTATAACGTTCTGGTTTTCACCCATTCATATAAAATAGAAACAGGATTTATCCCCTATCCCGGTACTAGGGCCCGGCAATAAGAGGTTTTTCAGCCGACCATTCGCCATTTTCCGGCCCTTGATTACATACTGTGGCGTCATACGGGTGTAATCGAACACAGACGAGAGTGGTTTGAAAAACAGTAGATTTATTAATAATCTAGACCGTAGTCTCTATTTAACAACTACCCTGCTCACAATAAACTAAATAAATAGACCCACTACAAGGAGAGATAATTTAAGAACGGCTACCACACCGCAACATACCACCGATGTTCCCTGTATGAAGCCGCTTTACTTTGAGACCATCTACGCGACTCGCAAGTCTCGACAACGAATTGCCTGCCCCTCCTCCTAGTGCACCTACACGCACAGACAAACGCTTCACCTGTCGCCGACGCCGCTAGCACAAGAAGACTGGGGCATTGATCTCCTGGCCTTTATATAGGCCCTTTTGGCTCTACCCGCCGCTCCCATTGCCTCCTCCTCAAAGCCGCTCTGGGCCCACGGAAAGTCCCAGTGCGTCATCACTCCGCCCTTTTTTTAACATCCGGCGGTTGGAGCGTGGCACGACGCTACAATACCTTTCTCTTGATACGTTAGTAAGTACGAGAAAGTCAACGCATAAAATTGACTGTTGTGTTGTCTGTGTTGCAGCGCTGCCGCCGGGCATGGGCGCGCACGCGGGGGCGCCGGGGCCCGTGCTGGGGGTGGGCGCGCGGTGCCGGCGCCGCGACGCGCACCTCGGCGCCTGCCTCACGCGATCCGCCAACGCCTTCGCGCGCCGCCTGCGCCGCGGCGCCCCCGAGCTGGGCTACCCGCAGGCGGAGCCCATCATCATCGACGAGGTGGCCATCCGCCTGGGCGGCGGCGACGACGGCTACCGCGCCGACTTCAGAGACATCCACGCCTACGGGGTCTCCAACCTCACCGTCACCAACGTCCGGTGAGGCACGCCTTCCGTTACCCGGGAAAGGGGTTTCATTCTCGTTCGGGTCGTGAGGGGTTTGGGTGCAAGTTTGCAGCAAATTCCAGCTCTCGTTTCCCCTATATCTTATTCAACCATTGATCCATTATTAATCACAATGGCGTGAGCAGCCTAAAATGAGAGGAGGGACAATAAATATCTGGGCCCCTTTGTCCATTTGATTTACATATGGCGTATTTTACTAAGAAATAAATAAAACAACAACATTGAATATAATTAAAACTTTAACTCATTTATATTTATTAATTGTATCATTAATGTGAAACATGTGTTGCCAGATGGTTTGAAGAGCAGTTTCCCCAAATGCCGTGTATCGATTCCCCAAATTGTCAGCTAAAAAGATTTCTTTGATAAAATATAGCTTCAAACGTCCAAGTTTTATCATGCATTTGGTAACATGGGATCTGATCATTTGCAAAGTTTTCATTGCAGAGTAAGAGCAATTAGAATGTTTATATAATACTATTCATCCAGACTTCAAAAATAGAAACAAACAACTTGACGTAGTATAACATATTTTCCAGAAAAGTGGAAAATGTGGGGTTATGAAATGTTCAATTCATGACGTTAATATTTTATACTTCAAATTCAGAGGTCCCAATTCCGAAAGAAGGAAGAAGAACGACAAAGAAAGTTGAATGTTTCCTCGTCCATCCTCAAATAATTCTTCATTTTTAAGTTCTTTAATTAATGTTTCACAATGTGCGACCCATGGCGTCACCCTCAAACGTCTCCTCTTTACCATTTACTTCTTCAGCATTAAACATAAATTAGTTATAATTAATCATAAAGTAGCACAAACACACCTATTTGTGCGTCATCCATCTTGAATCACGAGTAAAACTACATAAAATATTGGACAAAATGTAACACGTTCGTCAAATTTCTTGGTCAAAGTTTCCTTCGTCACAGTTCAAAGAACTTCCGCAAAGTTCTTTATCAAAGATATTTATCAATTATCTTTTACAGTGTAATACCGGCCTAACTTGGGGAGGGGTGACACGTGATGTAGGAATACGAAGACTTCACTACCGCTGAGATCATTCAACACAATCACTCTCTTGCTACAAACGTTCAAGGCAGACACTCTTCAACAAATTGGCTGTTACTGAGATGTACCCTTGAGGTACTTCGGCAATACTACGCACCAGAACACTAATCGAGAGGGACTTACCAGCCACCTCTCTCAGGTGGAGGGGGGCGGACGGTCTTACAGACAGGCGGACGGAAATACAGAGACGGAGAGAAAATAGAATAACAAGATCAATGTGATGTGGCGGGATGGGCGGGTCGCTAAGAAGGCCTTAATGGATAGAAAGTGCCCAAAAAAGGACCCAAAAAAAGTATACAATACAATACAAAACAACTTTAAAAGCAGTTATCCATTATCTTAGTAGAACGCGCTCAAATGACTCAATCCCTTCTTATCCTAAAAACTACATATTATAGTTTAAATTTGAGTCATCGTTTCAGCAAGTCAGCGGCATATACTCATAGAAAGTTTTCCCCCACATTTCGTGAAAGCAACTTGGCAACACTTTAGTTGAAACTTGGCACTACTTCAAAAAAAGAAAAGTTGAGGTGTGTGAAGACCTGATATTCGCTTATTAAAAACAAAAATGTTGATGCAGATTGAAGTGAAATATATTAATATTGAGATCTTGAGCACTATTTCAATTAGATTTATAATTATAAATATATGTTAACTGTTTTATGTCATAGGTAAACAATTTTTTCCACGCAATTCAATATTTGAAGATTTAAATTATTTCAAAATTCTTTCAAGCAAGTTTGTTTTCATGAAAACACTGAACTTCTTAGGTCTTTTTTATTTAATTAAATATGTTTTTGCGTGTTGCAAGACAAACGTTATATCGTTTCATACTTTTGTGATATTTTCTCTCAATGATAAAAATTGATATTATTGATATTAGTTATCCATTTAAATTAAATGCTGATAAGGCAGTTCATATAGTGCCATAATATTAAAAAATGAAGTAGACAACTCAGAGAAGGCCTGTGGCAAGAAAAGAGTATATGCCAATTCAAAACGTAAAGAAATAGTAATTGAAATTTCTTATCGATTTGATTTTTACAAAATTTGTCAACCCCTTCTCACAGATGAACGAGTACACAGGAAAAAAATCGTGTGAAGGAACGAGGGCGTGATGTCACTTTCCCCTTCGTTTTATCATGGCCCGAGGCAGGAGTGACGAGCTGTTTATATGGATGGAAATTTCACCCATGAGACATTTCCATGCACACAACGAACGTCCGTCATTGCGTCACACTAATATCGGACCAGCATTAGAGTTAAATCAATGTTAAAGGAAGATCGAAACAGTTAAGTCCATAAATAAAGAATAAGTTTGAGGTTGAGATTTAAAGCACACAAGCACATTCACAAAATGTAACAAAACAATTATTAAACAATGTTTATTTTGATTTTTTGTATATTACGTCTGTATTCTTACTCTCGACTAAGTAAATTTCCCAGTAACGAATGACGGTGCTAATTGTTATCACACTTTCACGCCTTTTTATGCTGCTCTTTCCCAGCTTCAATTATTAAGTGTCACCGTCTAGCGGGCAAACTTCTAACTACGAATGCGGCAAAAGAGTGTAGAATTCTTTCCAAATCGTCAAACAACGACATGATATATTTTAGTCTGTTTGTCCCTTCTCGTAGCTAAAAAAATAAAAATCAAGTTAATTTAATTGGAAGGACAATCAGGCATTACCCCTCGCTATATTATCAAAATGCTCCCATTTATTGAACTTTGTATTCACTCAATTGTAGACGCTAAGGAGAGCAAATATCTTAATTAGAATATGATATTATTTATTAAATATACGTAATTATTTTTAGATGCACATGTCCGAGTGATCTAGAGGAAAAATTAATATTTTTAAAACATTTAAGAATTAATAACAAAATTTTAAATAATGTTGGAAGCCACAAGTAGGCGTTTGGCATACATAGACAATTATCCACTATTGAATATAAGAACCACGCCTGAAAGTAAAATAGACCAAGTTATTTCAATATAAACTTAAAAAGTTGTTCGTGGTGGACTGCAACATAGCCGTGTCTCTTATAACACACCAATTATTTCAACATCTCATTAGGAGAATAACGTTCTCACTTCTTTAACATTGTATTCGTACAAACAAATAATTAGTTGAGACATAACACTGAGGTGGCTCAGGACATCAACTGATGTCACCCCAGTGCCACCTGATCTCACTGCAGTGGATTTTCAATTCTAGCCAGATAGCTAGATCGAGTTCTGACGCTGTCTGGAGAAGAATTCTAGTGGCTGGCTGCTCTGATCGGTAGTTTTCCGTCGTTTCTCCGATCAACACCAGGCGAATGCCGGAGCAGTACCCTAACAAATGGGCCGCGGACCGCGCGCGGTCTTTCCCTCTCATTCCTGGTTCTATCCTACTCCTTACACACACACACACACACACTTACATGCACTTCACTACCACACTTGCCGGGAGATTGGTCGGGAGCTTAAGCTGCTTCCCCGTTGGTGGAAGATACCTGGCTAGAGAAAACCCCGCTAGCCGGCGGGAGGTCGCCCACGGATCTCGCTATCCGGCAGGCGAAGATCCCGCTACCTGCCGAGCAAAAACAAATGCGTCCCACTTACGGGACTAATGACATTAGCAGTTAATGCGCCCTGAATCACTAGTAAATCAATAAATAATTTGACGCGTAACAATGCACGTGTGTCTGTGTGTGTGTGCTGATCGAGATGTGCGCATGCGTAGGTCGGACCTGGACACGCTGCAGTTCCAGCTGAGCTTCTACGTGCCGCGCATCTCCGCCAGAGCGCGCTACCGCAGCAGCGGCAAGCTGCTCATGATGCAGGCGTCTGGTGGCGGCGACTACTGGGGCATCTATGGTGAGCGCCCTCACCCCTTGGATCAAAGTCAACTTCTTTTAATAATAAAATAAGATATATAGCCGATCAGATGGACGAGATCGCTAAGGCAGTAGTGCCGTAGCGGTCTCGGACCAGAAGATCGCGGGTTCGAGTCCCGTCTCGGGCATGGGTGAATTTGTTTGTTTGTGAGTGCGTCCCTTTCACCCCTCACTGTCATCATTTCATCTTCCATACCCCCAGGGTAACAGCCCTGGGGGATAAAAATCGGATCCAGCTGAAATGCTGAGCCCCTGATAAAGTTACATACCTGCTACCGAGATATTAGTACTGAACCCCGGTAAATGCATGGTGCATGCACGCGTGGTCCAAGTCGGCCTATTCGCGAGAACAAAAATCAATCTTAATCAACCACTGTTACCCTCCTCGTACTTCGTCACAAATCCTCCATCACGTCTACCCCCTCACGTCTCACTCCTCATAGCTTCATCGCTTTCCAAAACTGTCTCCTTCCATCACAATCCATCAACCTGAATTTCCCAACTCTTCATTTCCCTCTATCACCTTTCAACAAATACCGTCAGCCTCCATCACACTCCACCACTTCCAAGAAAGAGGTAAACACTGTCATCCAATCGGGAGCTTCAATGCCAAAAAATTAAGTCGTAACGAAGCTCGCGATTCGATGAGTCTGCCTCACTCTCCTGCCAGCTGTGACCTTCAAAGAACTTCCAGTTTTAATTGGAGTATAATCAATGAAAAGTGGTAGCAGTTTTCATGCATGAATAGTAGTTTTCCCTTGATATGATGTTTGTTTTATCTAAGCTGGTAATAGCGCTTTTGTCGGCCTAAACCAATAGAAGATGTATCGTGCAAAAAATGTGTAAAGGTCGAAATGTGCGGGTTTGTACGAGGTGTTTACAAACACAGGTAGGACATAGCATAGAGGTTGCAAAGGTTGGAGAATGGTCGAGGTGCACACGCTTTTTGTACTCTTGGTGCCTCTTAAAGCAGCAATTTCTGTACTGTCATAATGTGAATACAAAAACGTCCTGCTGACGTACTGCAACCTACTGGTTTAATATTAGGCGTGTAAAAACATTGATAGTCCAATAATCGTTGTTGTTATGTCCATAAGTTACCAGGGATCGTCAGTTATCTTAAAGTATCGAACCGTGTTTTGCGTTTTACTGCGCTTCATTGCACATTTTTATAGAGCTTTTCCGAAACAAAAGTGATTTCCAGACTAATTCAAGATACCTCAACGTAACGGATGATTAATAGTACAGAAAGTACTGCTCAGGGTGTGAGTGGGGCTAAAAACGTTGCATTTTTACGGTCAAATCACAGCCGTAAAAAAGCAACTTTAGAGTGTACAAACATTTGAAGTCGTAGGCTTCCGCGGCCAGTCATGTGCGTGATCTGAGCTGTCCGGGTGACGCCGCGTCGGAGGCTGTTTTGCCGGCGTTTCGAACATCTTGACGTGGTCTTCCTCAGGCATGCCAGCCCGCATTCCAGCCCTGAGGAAGACCACGACAAGATGGTCGAAACGTCGGCAACACAACCTTCGACGCAGCGTCACCCGGACAGCCCAGATCATGTACAAATATTTATTTCCCAACACTTGGCGACAGCCTTCTCTCTTGGGGGGGGGGAGGGCGGAAGCCAATGGATGAAGGGGTAGGGGACTGGGAGTATTTATAAGAAGGGGCGGGGAGAGAAAAAGGGTGGTGAGAGCTTGCCTGTGCGTTCGCAGAGGGCGTGCGCGCCAAGGTGTACTTCCGCGCGCATCCGGTGGAGGGCCGCGACCTGCGCCCGCACCTCGTGGTGGACGACCTCAAGATGGACTTCAGCGTGAAGGACATCCGCATGGGCATCGAGAACCTGCACAATGGAAACACCATCCTCCGTAAGTTTCACTTCACCTAACTACGACACCAAGTACACTTCACCCAGCAGCTTCACCTGCTATGGGAAACAAGGAATAATTAGGCTACATAACATGGTTTATAGACCACTGCAAGTACCGTAATAGCGGTTACTTTTAGGCCATACACAGCATGCCTAAATCTCAGTTTTTAACACTAATGCTAAGAGTGAAACGATGCTCAATGTTCAGATAAATCTGTGAATGCAACAAAGAAAAAAATCGTCTGAATACATCGGCTGCATCCACACTAGAGATCCAGCTACTGTCCTTAATGTACCACAGTACCCAATTGAGTGATCTGGTACTTGAATTAAAATAAAAGGAAAGTGAGTAAGGCTGTCTAAAATATAGTGTATGATACAGGTGGTAAAAGTTATTTTATGTTGCTCTTAAGATTGTGTCATTCGGCCTTTCCTACTAGCTAAATAAAATGCCACATTTACGTATCGTCAATAATAATTATATGTCATAATTATTGTCAAATGGATTTCAAAACAAGTCACCCTATTTCTACAAAATAAGATCCAGGCAAATAGATTTTAAAAGAAAGAATGCTCTAAAAACACATTGGCAATTAAAATAAACAAAAATAAAATATAGAACAAATCTACATTATTATTTAATAATTTATTGCTGAAGTTGTGAAAACAACACAGTACATTTTAAAATATTGACAAAAAGAAAAAAAAAATTAGACATAGTTCTCTTTATAATCAGACTCGTTAACTTTTTTTTGTGAGTTTTTATCTCCAAAATAATTTTTCTCAGTTTTAGACCAATTTTTCCATAAACATTACATGAACATTGGGATAAATGGATTCTTTGTTAAAAGATTCTTATGTTGGGATTGCTTTTAATAAAGAAAAACAGGATGTACATTGGGGAACACGTAATTTAATATATAATAATCATATTTATTCATATGTTTTGAGTATTTGTGTTTGGTAACACATTATTGTGATGAAAGTAAAAGTTTGTAATCCTGGGATTATTGACACAAATGATTTTAAGAATGCAAGAGCAGCACTAGCAATGTAATTCCTTGCTCACCATGATAAGGATTCATAACAGTAAGTTTTTCTGTAACAACTTTGTTGTGACAATTTAACAATTTCTTGTTTGCACAATTAAGTTTTTGTTTTTAAACAAAATGGCCACATTACGTTTTGGGAGCCAATACATTTTGTAAGTCATAGCCCACTCATGATGGGACTTCATTTCCTGCCTGAAACTCTTTATTTGTACTTGATTGCCTTTCTTTTTTCTATGAGGGATCACTCTACGAATCATGAGACAGCATTCAAGAATAGAATTGATTCTCAGCTGCAGATAGAATAGACATGAATATAAACAGTAGCCAGTTTTGAAGTTCGGGCTGAAAGTAACTGAATATAATTCCAGATAATTTTTTTTATATTTCAAATATTTTGCTAAACTAACATTCTTTTAGGATTAAAACTCCTGAATACACATTAACTCATTTTTTTTACTAAAAGTGGAGTCAGAACCCTTAAAAATTGCAGCAACAAAGTCCTCTGTTCAGTTTCCATACATTGTGTGATGGTGTGAAGAAAAAACATGCTACTTCACCACATTCTAACAATATCTCATTCAATTCCTTTTTCAGTAATCCCATGTACAATTATCAAAACATTGAGTGATAACATTTAATTTAACTTTCTTTGATGATTTCGTGTGCAGATGAGTGTAAAATGCAAAAGAAAGAAAGATCTATAAGGAGTTCTATTTCTTGAAATTCTATTTTCAATTTCCTGTGGCCTTTCAAACCTTTCTGGTACTAAGATACACAAATAACCATAAAACTGTCATAATTTCAGTAATGTGTCTTTATCTTTTCCAATGCCCGTAAGTGCTTCAATTCTAAATAAATAAGGTACAAATAGTGGCCATTTTCATAGTGTTATTAAAATTTTGGGACTACAGTAAAAAATTATAAAGAGAATTGATTATTAGCATACTTCTTCCTCAATAGATTTCTTGTTTAAAAATGATCAATTGTCAATTTTTTTCTACTTTTTATTAATTGATTGCCAAGCCTTGACTTTGATCCAGTAGAATCTACTTAAAAATTGCAAGTTGATAAATGGTAAAGTACTTGTCTCACAATTGCAATGTCAATATTATTATTAGGTTTTCATGTAAGCTGCTGAAATATGCAGATATGCTGTTTTCAAATATGTTGCAAAAATGCTGCTGAAGATAAAGTTTTTTTCAAAAAAGTAGCTTACACAGTGCTCAAGAACAACAAATAAAAATCAGTCATAAAACACCATAAAATTAAATATGTTAACAAAAATTGTCTTCACAAATACTGCAATAACATAGTCTAGTGTATATAGAGTATGCCCTACAATAGTTCTTTACACGACAAGAATATCAAAAATATTGCTGTTCTATAATGCAGCGTGTAATGTAGAAAATATTAGTGATAAGTGGCCTCTTCCTTGGAGGTTTTCCGTTGCATGTCGGATGCATTATAAAAAGTGAACTGATGAGAATTTAGACAAAATGTTCAGAATGAGAACAGGTAGAAAAAATCCAAAAATTGCATTTTTCAGTAAAAATGAAGACTCATTATTTTTGGACTTTTCCTTCTGGGAATGTAGAAAACCTTAGACCAGTCTCTAATGTCCAGAGGCTGCAGACTTTTCTTTCAATTTCTGCTTCCATTCGAAGTTGGTAAAATAAATATAAAAGAGGGGGAAATTAAATAATCTTCATACTGAGGTGTGGATTCAACCTGATTGCTGCCCTAGGCGAGACCCAACTTGCTATCTCTGCCACCTCCCCCCCCTTCCTACTCCTGCCCATAGTTTGAATGGTTTGGAATTTTATTAATAATTTACACTACTTGTCAAAATGTTACAAATTATCTAGTCCCTTTTATAACAGATTTATTTAATTTGATTTTCTATAATGTTTGGACTGTTTATAGAACACCAATCAAACAACAGGTGTACATCAGTTTCTGATACAGTAAGATTATGAAAATATAATAAAATGTGATCAACATCGGATACAGTATTAGAAAGTTTTCATCTTGCTTTTTTGTTGTACAAAATTGTTCATAAAATCATCCTAACTTAACAATAGTAACACATCAGATGTTATTGCCATAATAGACAGTGCAATATGTTCATCCTGTTCCAAGCTCAATCTTATAAAATTTTTAATTGTTTTCGAAATTGAAAAAGTGTGCTCTGCACTACAATTTGTAATAGATATCCAATGAAGTAATGTTTAAGCAATGTTGACATTTGGAAAGATTAAATTCTGATTTAAGTAGTATATTTTAACATTGAATTTAAAGAAACTAAGTTCATCCAAATGTTGCCACCCTAGGCAGCTGCTTATGTTGCTTGTGCATAAATCTCCTCAGTTAATACTACATACTTCTCACCATTAAAAGGCTTAAGCTGTCCAAGTTTGAAGTAAATGCTTAAGTTCTGCAAATTTCAAGCAAATGGAAAACCTTCAATTGCCATTTTTGAAATTATGTCATTGAAGTGGCCACTACTGTGGTAATTTACTAGTGCCCTTGGCCTAGATTTTCTCTCTGAAACATTGTTTTTCGAAATATTTGTTAGTATTTTCATAATAATTTTCAGAGCTAGTTTTCATTAAGATTGAATTTGCCCTCAATGAAAGTCACCTCATCATTTGCAAAACTGAGGAAAAGCTAAAAAGGGTAGTTTGCTTCCATTCCCAAATCTTCATTTGTTTTTTAGACCCCAAGTGCTACATTAAAATTAATTTTAAATAGTACAAGCACTTATTACAGTGCCTTTTGCCAATGATAAATTGCCCTCATTAATTTAATTTGTGTGATATAAAATTTAATTTCCACCTATATTAAATGTGAGCCATAACTCGTGAAAAATGTTAATATTATGAATGAAAAATTATTCTCACTGTCAAAAATTCCTCTGATGTTACACTTATCATTGAATTCAAAATGAACCCAATGCTATAATTTTATTTTCTCATTAATGATGATAAAAAGAAAATTTTACAATTAAATTTTAATGTATGGATCTTCTGAAATGCTGATGGCTATTTGCACATAATAAATGCTTCAGCTACAGAGGCTAAATGGTATTTTTGGGGGGGAAATATTGATATACATTCTACTTTCTGTTAGATGAGAAGTCTGTAGCCACCCAACTTTGAATGTGAATAGCCACATGTCATTATATGAATTAGTGCATTATTATTCAATCCTACATTTAATGAGCAACATTTGGGAAGTTAAATATTAAGGCCAACTTTTAAAATTATTAATGTATCATCAATTAAATATAACTTCATTTTCAAATTTTTATTATATTTGATTAATTTTAGTAGTATCCTCAAAGGCTTAAGGTAATCAAAATGAGGTTTCTATATTATTCTTTGAAATCGTCATTTCAAAATTTATTGCAATGTTTCGCACGCTGCATGTGCTTGCATCTTCAGGCAGACTTGAAATTTACAACATCTATGATTTGCTCTCAATTTGAAACAGAACTAAAACATGAAAATAAAATATTAAAACAAATGCAAGTATAATTTCCCTTGAGTCGTATGAAAAAAGTACAAGTAGAACAATACAATTTCAATAAAAAGAAAACAAAGAAATAAAAAGCAAAAATTAACAACAACAAAAAATGTTTATCACAAACCTGAGTCCAAAGCACAAGTCGGAAGAAGTACTTCCCATAATATGAAATAGGACATAATAAAAGAAAAGAAAAGAAAAGAGAGAAAAAAAAAGAAAACAAACCAACAAAAGAGACATTAAAAAACTTGAAAGTATGAGGAGTCCAAACATGACCTCTTTTCACCAAAGATAGGTTGTCAAATGAGATGAGGATGTGGGGGACGGTTAGGCCATTTCCTAATACAAAGGTCTCATGGTAAAAGAACTTCTGAAAGATGCGACTTGAATGAGAGAGGAGAAGGGAGGAAGGGGGTAATTTTAGTCACATTCAAATTTATATTTTGGTTCTATACTTACCTATTTAATATTTGTTTGTCCATGGTTTGCTCCCACGGACATGATACGCTTGTAAACGACTGTAGTCAAGCTTAAGAAAGACCAAATTATTTAGGTTCTTTAAATGGTTTAAGCTTTCTTCTTGACTTATTGTCATACATTCTCATGTCTTGAAAGTGTAATCTTTTACATTTCCTCAATTGTTATGTGCTCTGAGGTCTGATTCAGACTCAAAGCATGAATGATCTAATTTAATAAACTGTATTCATGCCTCTTAAAATAACTTAATTTTTTAATTGCACTGAACATTTAGATAGGAATTTATAGTTTTTTCTACCTCTCCACTTTGTAAATTAAGCACGAAGGGTATTTCTCTCAACTGCTTCTGCAATATGTAATTGAAAATTACTCATGATTACTAGATAAAGGATTTTGTTCTAAGGTATTTTGTTGAAGAATCATAGAAAAAATAAAAATCCTTACTTATAAAATAATGAGTTTATAACTTGTGGATTCACAAATGTGAAGTGAAAATGTGCATGGATATTCTGAGTCTCAAGTATTTACACCAAAAAATAGATTTAGTCTGACATTTTTTTAATTGACAAAGAATTTGTTGTTATCATTATGTAAATTTGATGTTTACCTACTGAAGTAGTTCCTAACATTTTCTGTACTACACAATTCAGTTTCACCTATGTGAGTGCTTGGAGCAATACTTGTTCATCTATCTTTGGTATATTGGAATTGGATAATTTCTTTAAACATTTCATAAAAAATATTTTCTTTTATCTTGAAAGAAAGCTTATTTTTTAATATCTGCAACCAGAAATTGTATAATGAAATAAAAGATGTCATCTCTGCCAACTTAATGTTTATTTAGACAGCCGAGCTTTCAATGGCTTTGGCATCATCATCAGTCTCACTATTGCAGCAAAACTTGAGATTCAGTTCCTGTATAAGCATAAATTGACAGAGGTAGCATCTTTTATTTCTTCATGTAATTATGTCAACAATACCACAGAAAAAACAGAAGTACCAAAATAGCCATTTCCCTTCTTCCTATGTATTTTTATGTATATGTCAAAACATGATGCATTTCACTTATGATTTCTTGAAAGTGAGCATCCAGAACTTTAAAAGTCTTTTTAAAACCGTGTTTGATAATGTTCTCCAGTAATTAATTAATATAGCATTTCCCATAAAACTTAAATGCTCAATCCTTTGAATATTCCCTAGAACAACTGTTATTTAAAACGCAAAGTATTTTTTTCTTCTTCTTTTATTTAAAAAGAGTTGATTTCCAAGTTCAGTTCTCATCAGGAATTTTTTTATTATAAAACAAAATTGTGAGATATATCTAAGATCTACCTAAGAATATATTATATTTTTAAAGCCAGTTGACACAGTTGTCCAATTTCTTCTCCAAATCATTGTTTTGAGAACTGTTGATACTATTATATCTTGAAGATCTTTTTCTTTGGAATTCCTATTTTTTCCCTTTACATTTTTTCTTCGTTGTTTATGAGCAAAACTCTTGATTTTCATCTTTTCGCCACTTTGAATTACTCTTGTACCACATTTTAATTTTTCAAGATTTCTTCAAAGTTTTCTTACCAATGAATGGTGATTTTCCCCCATTTTTATGTTTCCTTTGATTGATTATTATTTATTGTTGGTTTTTGTCTTTCAAAAGTTAAAGTTAAAGTCAGTAATTTCAAAATTAATCTTTTTTTCTTATTTATTCAATTTCATTCTTAATTTTTAAAACAATCAGAATTAAGAGGAATACTTTTTTAATACTAGTTGCAGAAATATCAAATACTTCCTTTTACAGAAGCTGCTCTAAACCTGTTTATCAACACCCATGCCCAAGATCTTCTGAAGGAAATGAAGCCTGACTTGAAGCGGAAACTGATGGTTCTCATGCGATCGTTCATGGAGAACTTGTTTAATCGTATCCCATATGATGCATGGATTGCAGAATGAATATAGCTTCTCATGCACTGTGGGAACTCATTGTACATGCAGCAGACATTTACTTGCAGCACAATACACTTGTGAAGTGGAACAGGAGACGTGTCTTATTGTGAGTGAGGTATGAGGACATGTAAGGCAAAGGAAGTTGTGTTCACAGGGTATGTAATTTATATTTTGACGCATATTGTGTCAATGTGTTTCAGAAATAATTTTATTGTTGATAATGCTGCGAATATGTTGTTAAATTTATGTGGGATTTGAATCCAAAGCAATATATTTAAAATCTCTAATTTGATCTGTTTAGTGATGGTTGACAGACCTGGAAAGTAAGATATGAATTTAAACAAATGTTTTTAGTTATCAGTAGTCTTTCACAAGATTTGTAGAACAAAAAAAAAGTGAAGAACAAGTATTGTTGTAATTTATTAGTTGATATTTACAGGATGTCAATTTTCTACATTTACATTAATTTCAGTCTGAGTAATCAAACTATTATTTGGCAATATATGTTGTTTATGTTGTTGTTAAATTACTTTGGTCAACTTCTCAGCGTATGTATAATCCATTCATATCAAGCCAAAAATGTCAAGCAATTACTATAGTTTTCTACTCAAAATAAAAATATAATAAAATAAGCTCAGTGTATTGTCATGATTATCTGCTAATAATCCTAAATGGATTCACAGAATAATACAGTGCACCAGGAAAGTATCTTTGCAGTACCACCTTGGTGATGGAAATGCTAGCAACAGAGACAATGTTGGTAGCACAAGTTGGAGCTACAACTTCTAACAAAAGAAAACGAAAATTGCATACTCATCACAGTCATAACAGATAGTGGAAGTGATGTTCACTTGTTTTCCAGACTTGGCTCAGTGCGGAGAGACTTTCCTGGTGCAGTGTACCACTCTGTACTTCTTGTATACATAATTTGTTTTACACATTACCATTGCAAGATCATTCAAACAATTCTGTATTTTATTTCACTATTTTTGTGGTTAAACAGACAAAGTTTCAAGGGGAAAAATTAAATTGAATAAACCACCATTTCCACTTTTGGAAATATTCCAATTCATCACGAAGTAATTTTGGTGGGTGATTGGAACGGTCGGGTCGGCAACAGGGAACAAGGGTTTGTCGGTCCATTTGGAGAAGAAATTGTTAACGATAATGGAAAAAGAATACTAGATTTGTGTAAGGAGTTAAAATATTGTGTTGCGAATACCTTCTTTCAACACAAGGATATACATAAATATACAAGAATAGACCCATCTAGAGATATTAAGTCCATTATTGATCTGTTTATTGTACGGAAGGAAAGGAAAATGAAAATAAAGGATGTAAGGGTGTTTCGACAACCAGAATGTGGAAGTGATCACAATATGGTTGTAGGGAAATTTATTTTCCCATTTAGACGTGGCAAAGAAATAGAGAATAGAGCAGAGGTTTTAATAGAGCAAAGGGACGAAGTTTTTAAAACGGACCTTTTAAGGCAATATAGTGTAGCTGCACTATATCAAAATAGAATCAATAATATTCTTATAAACTCTGTTGATGGTATCCAAAAAAATGGAAGTACTGAAGAAATGTATCAACATCTAAAATCCGTTGTTTTCCAAGCTGCAAGGGAAGCTTTGGGGCTAGAGAAAAGAAGGAAGCCTTCTAAAAAAGAAATGTTTTCTGAAGACTTAGAAAACAAGATAGAAGAGAAGAAAAAGGCCTACCTTAAGTGGATTGCTACAAGAAATCAAGAAACGAGATCAGATTATGTAGCAAAGAGGAAGGTAGTAAAAGCGTTAGTGAAGTTGGAGAAAGAGGAATATTGGGATAGAATGTGTAGAGACATAGATAATACTATAGGATATAATAGATCTTCTAATGCTTGGAAAATTATAAAAAATTTGAGAAGCAATGTGACTAGTACTAAATTGCAATTAATTCAATCAGATAAATGGATAGAATATTATGAACAACTTTTACAAGAAGATAGACCCCAATATATGGTGGATGAGGACCCAATTAATACATACCAACATCAACCTGAAATTACAATTTTGGATGTAAAGAGAGCACTAAGGAAAGCTGGCAATAATAAATCAGCGGGACCTGGAAATGTGAGAATGGAACTACTGAAATTTGGAGGGGATAAAGTATTACATTATATAAAAGATATTTTTAACAAGATAGAGAGTGGAGGAGACATCCCAGAGGAATGGAACACTGCATATATTAGCTCTATATACAAGAAGGGGGATAAAACTGTATGTGCAAACTATAGAGGAATCAGTGTCATCCCGGCAATAGCTAGGCTATTCGTCAGTATTCTAAAAGAGAAAATTGAAAAAGAAGTAACTTTTAATGAAGAACAAAGTGGTTTTAGAGGAGGTAGATCATGCCTGGATAATATACACTGTGTTAGATTGCTGATAGAAAAGAATAGAATGCACAATCTAGAAACGCATATGGCTTTTATTGATTTAGAAAAAGCCTATGATAGTGTGCCCAGAGGAAAAATATGGTCTGCAATGAGAAGACTTAAAGTGTCCGAAAAATGGATATATTTGACACAAAAGTTATATCAGAATACTGAAGCGTGTATTAAACTGGGAAATAAATTAACAAGTAAAATAAAAATAACGAAAGGTTTAAAACAAGGATGCAGTTTATCACCTCTCCTTTTTAATATATACATGGAACAAGTTCTGGAAGACTGGTACAGGAAATGTTCGAGAATGGGAGTGTATATAAATGACTGCCCACTGCATTCGCTTCTTTTTGCTGATGATCAGATTGTCTTTGCCGCTGATCAGGACGATATGGAGTATATGCTCAGGAAATTAAAGGAAAGCTATGAAAGATGGGGTCTCAAGATTAATCTTAATAAAACTAAATATTTGTGTGTTGGAGGAAAACAAACGGATATTAGAGTGGAGAATGACATCATAGAATCTTGTTCGAAATTTAAATATTTAGGAACATTAATCACGAATGATGGAAAGGTGGATGATGATATCAGCACAAGAATAGGCATGGGTAAAAATGCAACAAGGGCACTCCATGGAATTCTTTGGAATTCGGGTTTAAGTCTGGAAACCAAAAGGAAAATATTTTAAGAGTATAGTGGAAAACATATTGTTATATGGAGCGGAAATGTGGCCTTTGACAAAACGTAGGAGAGACAAGATAAGAACAGTAGAACTGGATTATATGAGAAGGTGTCTACAGTTGACCAGACTGGATAGAATTAGAAATGAAGTTGTGTGGGACAGAGCAGGGGTAACTACGTCCATCACAAAAAGACTAGAAAATAAAACACTCCAATGGTATGGTCATGTGCAACGTATGGGGACAGAAAGATGGCCTAGGAAACTCCTACACTGGACACCAGAACGAAGAAGGGTGAGGGGTAGACCCGTTTTGACATGGCAAGCCTATGTAAGTGAAGCGATGGAAGATAGAAGTCTCCAAAACGAAGACTGGAAGAATAGAGATATATGGAGATCCAGAACGGCAAACTCGTGAGGGTAACAGCCGAAGAAGAAGAAGAAGTAAACTACTATTAAATTACAAGTTAAAAACAGAAAAATATGTTTATTATGAACATTTCACATTAATAAAAGTGGTTTTAAGTAATGCATACTTGACATAAAATACATTTTTCTTTATTTAGCAACTTTCATTTGTGGATCATTCAGAACTCCTTTTTAATTTTAAATAAATGGAAAATGAGAGAATAAAAAACGGTAATTCGTAGAATTTTCAAATAAATATTATGTTTTAATAATAAAATATCTACTCGATAGAAGTAAATTTTGAGAATAAGAGTACATATTAAAATAAAATTAGGTATCTATAATTCATAGTTTTCATTTGTCGTATTCTTCATTAAGTTTTTATCATTGATCATAAGAATTTTATAACGATGTTTGATACACCTTATATTACTTTATCACATTTGAGAATTATAACTGTGCTAAAACTCTTTTTTAAATAAAAGTCTACTGTAATATATCGATACAAGAAGATGTGAAACACCTGTGCAATTTGAAGATGAAATGTTGATACGTGCATGCAAACAGAAAAGGGACTGCAGCAAATATTTCACATATTAATTCATTTAAACTTTTTCTTTCACATTCGATATTTCGGAGTTGATTTTTTTTTGTTTTTTTCTTTTTTGTTAAGGGAATTTCTTATCAGATTTAGACATTTACTATTATTCATTTGATAAATATTATGAAAAGCATTAGGCTGTGTGTTACATCTCTAATTTAATCAACATGCCTGAAGAGTTTTGTTTGGGAAACAAGCATATTTTTCATGTAATGGAGTAATTTATTTACAATTCCTATTCAATATATAATAGATATTAGTTTTGTACTTTTTGTAACTTATTTGTGTCATTTAAATACAGATACAATGTCAATTATTTAATTGGCTATCCGGGTGACGCCGCGTCCGTGGCAAACGTGTCGACGTTTCGGTCGCCATTCTGCGACCTTCCTCAGGGCATAATGCCAAGAGGAGGGTCGCAGAATGGCGACCGAAACGTCGACGCCTTTGCCATGGACGCGGCGTCACCGGGACAGCCAATTAAATACTGACTCCGACCGCGGAAACCTACGCTCTCTATGTCAATTATAGTGGGCAAAACATGACGATTTTGCTTAACTTGTTCATTGTACTTTGCACGAGAAACACTGGTTGTTCCGTTCAAGTTGATATTTTTCTATTACAGAACTAACAATCAAGATTTTCAACAATCAAGACAATCAAGATGCCGGATTTTTCCTACCTGTGAATTCCGCGACTTAAATGTTTAATATACAAACGCACATTCCTCGCATTTGAAAAGAGAACTCATAAAAAAAACAGACGAATTTATCCCTATTAAACAGTTTTGATTGATTATTTCGGGCGCGTCAACTGCTAAGGTCATCAGTATAGTAAATATAGTGCATGTTTTTCCTCGGGGGGGGGGGGTGAATTCCCCTGTTGGATGGTGAGATCCGGCGCCGATCTACCGTCGGGGTCGGGGTTTTCTTCAACTAGGAATCTCCCACCAGCAGGACACTTCACCAGACGGGAGAAGCTCTAAGCTGCTGATCAGCCTCCCGACATGAGTGGTAGTATAATATATGTAAGTGTGTGTAGGGGGAGGGGGAGGATAGGACAAGGAAGAGGAAGAAAATATCGCGCGCGGTCCATGGTTTGTTTGTTTGGGTACTGCTCCGGCATTCGCCGGGTGTTGTTCGGAGAAACCACAGAATAATACCGATCAGAGTAGTGGCCGCTAGAATTCTCCTCCAGAAAGCGACAGTATTCGTCCTAGCTGTCTAGCTAGTGTCGAAAATCCTTCTACCGTCGGGATTCGAATCTAGAGCCTCCCGGTCAGAGGCACTGCAGTAACATCAGTTGATGCCCTGAGCCACCTTATATTCATCAGGTTGCCGTATCATACCACATCATGGAAAATTGCAGTTTTCCTCCTTTACTGATGCCGCATGAAATCCCCGGTAATATCGGAGTTGGACGTCTTTTCTGTACAATAGCGATTTGCTCTTGTAAAATGACTTCTAAATTGTTCAAACCTTAAAAAAATCATTCTGAGACATTTTTACACGACTAGGCAGCACAAGAAGAATACGCTTTCTCTATGCAAGCTCTCTTTAAGCCTCGTAGCTAGTTCTTGATCAGCGTGCTCGCTTTCCCCTACGCGGCCCCGGTTCGATTCCCGGTCAGGCAAGATTATAATGTATACGTTTTCGTTGTCATATGTTGCTGTGTGACGATGAGAAAATTCACTTCTCAGATTGAGAAGACCGGAGTACGTCATGGGGATGTCTACGTGCTAACCAACCCCTTAACCCGTGGCCGCGAGGCAGGGACGTCGCCGGTAGGCCTGAACCCGTTCACGGGCTGTCGCGCCAAGTACAGACATAGATGCAAGCCCTTTCATTGACTGAACATCAAAATGTTTTGTATGGTAATCGTGCTACTCAACGCCTTATTGGGAAAAGGAGCAAAAGACGTATTGGTTCGATTTGCCCTTTTACTCGAGTTTCCACTGCCCATGGTGTGAGAGGCGTCTACGTCTCTCTCTGCCTACACCGTGGTCCTGGTCTAAGAGTTTTGTATGACTCATGCGCGTGTGGGTACGCAGCGTGTTAAATTAATTAAGTTCTAATTAAAGTATGCGTCAAGAGATGGCAGTTTACAGGAGTAACTCCTCCCCGCAGGCCGCAAGGCTGCATTAAAAACATATGCTATTCTGCCAGTCGCAGCGTATTCATCAGGATCATGATTACTTCACGAGAGGAGCAAATGCTGAGAATTCATCCTCAAAGCGATTTCGTGTTTTCACGTAGCTTAATAAACGCGCCCTGTTTAAACTCGATCAAAGTCAATTACTGATATCTATGAACAAAAAATGTAATTTTTCCCTCATATATCGAAGCAAATGTTATTTGGTCATTATATTGAAAAGAAGACGAAGTGTGAGGAGATTCTTCCATTTTCCTCCCGCAGAAACGGTCAATTGTCATTACTGCATTCCAGAACGCACTGACTTTTTCACGCCGTCGCGTCGTTTGCTTGAGTGTTTCTGAAATGGTAGCCTCACTTGACATGCCCGGGCCAAGTGTTCATCTGCGGACCATCGGTGTGATTCCATTCTTTCTTGGTCCCAAAAGTATTAGCTCAGCCATTTCGATGCTATTTAGTTCCTCGATGAAGTGAGTCGATGCCTTTACGCTGAATTCGGTAAAGGATGAGTCAAGAACTCATTTGGCATCACTTCTCTTACGTTTCAATCGAATGAGGAGAAACATACATAAACACCCTTTTCGTAAATGCAGACGCTTTGAATGAATGGGAACATTTTCAAATGTGAACATACAAAATACCACATGAACAACTGTAGTCATAAAAACTCATGTGGATGTATTTACACGTACATGGCTTACAAATAGTCTTATTTCCTAATCTAAAAACTAACTCTAACTACAGGGAGGGGTAGGAAGCAACAACCTGCACTTACTGTTCACAATTATTGGAGAATATGTTTAGGAAAGCATTTAAAGGGTAACGGTCTTTTATTCGTGTTGGAGTATAGTCTGTTGAGGCGAGGTTGTAGTGGCTGACGTGTGGTATAGAGTTGATATTTGAATAAAAGTTGGGGGAGATGGGTTATATGTTTAATGACGAATTTTATATTCAATTCTTTATGTAATTGTTTGATATTATTGGATTCAATTCTTTATGAATTGTTTGATTTAATTGGATATAAATCATGGTGCGTGGGTTGCTAAACGGGGAAATCTATGCATATAACATTGAGGGTCTGATTATTGTTTTATATAATGTAATGGCATTGTCTATTGATAGGCCGCTTTTGGAATTTATTGGAGGTTTTAATTGCGCTATTTTGCTTTTTGCTTGTGTTTTAGTTGTAGTATGGGAATTCCAATTCAGTTTTATATCTATGTTTAGCCCAAGGTAGTTGACTGTTTGACAGTGAGGAGTCCATGGTATTGTGTTGTTGTTGATTGTAAAGGGGGAGGGAGTGTAGAAGTGCTTTAGCGTGAATATTTTGGCAGTTTAATTTAATTTTCCATATTGTTGACCAGTTATCTATACCGCCTAGATGTTGTTGTATTTTTTCACTAATGGTTTCAATGATTGGCTGGATTTGTAAATTACTGTGTCGTCTGTAAATTGTGCTATATGGGTCTAAATTT
Organism: Gryllus longicercus; assembly: GCA_038098605.1. Classification (NCBI taxonomy): domain Eukaryota; kingdom Metazoa; phylum Arthropoda; class Insecta; order Orthoptera; family Gryllidae; genus Gryllus; species Gryllus longicercus. The sequence continues at coordinate 756,106 of JAZDUA010000209.1, read as the reverse complement.
GTGGTCGAAATATCTGACGAGTAGATATTACATAGAGCGGCTGTCCGGGTAACGCCGCATCGACGTCTGTGGTGCCGTCGTTTCGACTCTCTTGTCGTGGCCTTCCTCAGGCCAGACCAGCCCTGAATACATTTATTTTGTGGAACATTGTACGACAACTTAATTTTGAGTGAAATTATATTTTCAATAAAGCGTGTAAGCTTTGAATACTTTTAGGGTGATTTTTATAATAAAACAAATTATGTGAAGCCGACATTTCTCAAGGTGGCAAACATAAAATTTGATTTCAGCACCCCAAAAGCTTATTAAACCGATGAGAATAAAAACTTTCGGAACTTTTTCTGGCCTGGATACTAAATAGTATACTACGTGGCGAGTGGACTACGTGCCGAAGCTGGATTCTAAAGACCCATTCACAACGCAAACGTAAACATAAGCATAGCGCATAGACATAAACATTAACATTAGTGATAGACTGAAGTAGTCACAATGCCTAATATAAACGCAATCAAAATAAGTTTCTATTGGCTGTGAGACATTCTGGTATACTATTGGTTGGATGTGAGAATCGATTTCAAGGTATCGACTGTGTCCATAGCCTATATGGCGTTAGTTCTATCGAATTCGCTCCAATTTCGATTCTCGATTTTGAGTTACCGTTCTGTGATTGGTTCGTTTCTTATGTCTTACTTAAGTGTAAGCACAGAAGCTTGAAGTTTGCAAGATTTTAAGTTAACGTCTTACGTGTTATGCTTATGCGAACGCATTGTGAATGACTCCGCTTATGGACGTAGTCCTAACTTTTATGTTAATGCCATGCTTATGTTTATGTCTGCATTGTGAATGGGCCTTAAATATTAATACCATGATATTACATCCTCCCCTGTAATTAAGGGTAATATCGAAAAATATAGATTCTTTAAACATCGGAAGCCTCGTAATCATGGTAGTCCATCATTCTCCCAACGTCCCTGTCTGTCCCCCAGCAAAGAACTGTGAGGAAATTAAACGTTTCGGATGTATTTTGTGAACAAAATATCCTCGGCAGTGTGTTTGTATCCGCGAACGACTCTCTTAATTCTAATTGGGGTAATAAGCCCCCAACTTGAAATAATTGCGACAGGAAAGGCCCTCGGCGGAGATTCGTTCGAGCGTGAGGCGCGCCCTTCCCCCGCCATCGCCCTCGCCATCGCCCGCGCCATCGCCCCCGTCCTCGCCCCAGGGCCATAAAAGACTGAGGGTCGCGCGTGGGTGCAGTCGCCCTGGAGAGGAGCCGTGACAGGTAGGCTTCCGCACCGCTCTGCTGTGTTCTACTCTGCACTTGTCATACGCACCTCGTCAGGGGGCGGGGGGCTGGGGCAGCTTGCTTCAGGCCCCGACTTAACTGGCACCCCGATTTTTTTGTTCATTCAAAAGAAATGAATTTTTTTTTTACCTCTAATCCAAATTTAACGCTTTACGTTATTTATAATGCATGGAGAAATTAATTCTGTTTATTAACTGGGGGAGGAAGGAATTTTTTGTTTGACATAAGGCGCCCCATTTAATGCCATAGACCCTTTGGTTTTCTCTGGTCACCCCTGCACCTAATACTCGAACAGGCCACGGCACATAACGGGAAGGAGTACATATCCCCACATTGAAAATGTACAAATGTCCAGGTAAAAAAAAAACTTGACATTTTAGTGTAAAAGTGCCTCAAAGTTACTTTTATTTGTGAATTTTTAAAATAATATTAGCAAATATATTTTTAAAATGTTGTATTTTAGACGTTCCAATATTAAAATATTTATAACAGAAAAATTAGTGCCAGTGGAAAAGTGATAATTATTTAATGAATTAAAAGTAGTGAGTAAAACAAATTTTAAACGTTAAGTAAAATTATATGTAGAAGTGCGTAGAAACAGAAACAACAATGCAGCCTTCAGCCATGTAAGATGTGTCTATGATAGGTAGTCTTAGGTACCTACAAACTCAGAAAAAATATTTTAAAAAATCAAGCAGTTTCAAGTTTGACTGCAAAATGCAAATATTTGATTATTTTATTTATCAATTTCTTATACCTAAGGTTACGACTATATTCGCACACTCGGTGCGTCACAGCTTTATGACTCAGCTGACATTTTGCGACACAAATTCCCCAAGGGAAAGGCCGTTCGCCATTTAATATTAGTTATTACACGTTGGGTTAGGCAAGTTAAACTTTTTTGAAATAACTATTAATTTACTGTATGCCTGGCTATTCAAGATGTTAGATTTTAGCAATTGCTATGGATGCGAAATATTATCAAATGCTATGAAAAAGGGTAATTGTATGTTTGATGGTCTGTGCTGGGTATTTATAATGGTTTCCAATCCGCGACAAAAACAAAATTGATCGCAAAATGCGAAAGTAAGTATAAAGTAAAAATGTGGGTATGAATTTGCGATATAATTACTAAAATGTTTTAATAGTTGCCTTGGCGTTCAGTTTCCGATAGTCCAAGTTTCACAGAGAATTCCCTTCTCGGAAACAAAACAAAGAAGGCTGACCTTGCAGGAATGCAAGTTCTGGTGTTTTTCCCAACAAGATAATGATTTGGGAAAAAAATACCCTTAACAGCGACCCGAAATTTTCAAATGTGAACAATTTTATGTAGGTATTTGAAATATTTTAATGTGTTAATTGTGTAATAAGAAATTGAAGTGGCAAAAAGAAAGATTTGCTTGAGAAACATGAAAAGATGTCAACACGTTCGGTCGAAGGAAATCATCAATACGAAACCAATTGAACAGCGGGAAATTAAACGACGGGCTAAATTGGCAGAATTTAAACAGAAGTTGAAGAAAACTCGTGTTAAAAAAAAGTTTTATTGAAATTTTTCGAAATAATTTAAAAAAAAATAATGTTCACAAATGGAGAAATTTTAAACGTATACCTTTACTCATTTTTTCCTATTTGCAATGCAGAATATAAAAAACACATTATATTAAAATTTCTATTCCAGAGCCCTCTGTTAAAAGTAATTTCATCTTCAAAATTATACAAATTGCTAAATCTTCGTTTTCAAACTGCTGTTTTAAAAATTGTTAACTCTACCATCTGTAACTACACTACGTTATTACAGTACTCATAAGACTATATTTTTGAAATACTGAATTTATTGCAGTGTTATATTAGAGTATTTTATTTATTGTTAGTGAGCAGTGTATGTCCTTTTTTGTATTTTAATTAGGAAAAACCACTTTGTGTGGTTTTGTTCAGCAGAATTTTTGCTCCTGTAGTCCACTAGTTTAATTCTAACCTCATATTTCATAGAAATTATAATAAATATTGTAATTAATGACCCAAGCAAAGAATTACTCAAACCGATTTTAGGAGAAGATTTTATTTACATTTGTTTCAATTACTCGTTCCAATAAATCTTCAGTTGAGAAGGACCATTCCTCTTGATGTCGCTGCTCTGCAGCACCATGTGTTTTTGTGCAGTCAAGAGTTTTTTATATATAAGTATGAAAAGATCACAAAAAACCCAACAATATTTAAGCCTAAATACTTTTTCTGTTCTGTTACTTTTTCGTAACAACGTCCTTCAACACCATTCGTACGGGCGTCAAACGAATACTCGTAGTAATCCTCAGTCAGTCAGTCAGTCATCGTCAGTCGTAGTCATTCTTTGCCTTTTATCCTTTCGATCAGGGACTCAGTGCCGTTAGAACCACGGTCACCCATTCATGCACCCGCGTGTCTTGAATTGCCTCCGTAACATCACGGAGCGCGGTTAAGTAATTGGACTATCGACACCGGCGATATTTTTAGATGACAATGCTTCGAAATTACGCAAATGTGAGTCTGCGCAAAGCAAAACTGCCACCGTAATTTATAAAAAACAAACAACAACAAAAAACGAGATGATCTTTTCTCGCGTCCATAAATCTGGCTGACACACTACAGCTGAAAACAAACAAAATTAGATAATGATTTTAGACTAATTTTAGGGTTAATTAAATTCCTTATCCCGAAAATTTAGGCTCCTGTAGTTTTCTCAAAAATTAATGGCCAGCCAAATGAAACACATTCAAAAATCAAAGCTACTACAAAATAACTTATACAATAATTATAAACTAATTATTAGCTCACAAAACGGTCAATATTTATTATTATTATTATTATTATTATTATTATTATTATTATTATTATTATTATTATTATTTAATAAATTACAACTTGCTCATATCAACAGCAGCAGCATCTCTTCAGAGATTAGGAGTCTCCTATCTCGTCTTCAGTATGCCATATATTTTTTTAAATATGTTGAGTCTACATGAACGCAACGCGTCTCCAAACCCTTAATCTTAATATTGAACGGCCAACATTCCTTTTACCATGAGGTCTGTAGTGATATATTTGTTTCGGGATGTAGATACTACTCATTCTGTGTAGATGTTGGGACCATCGGGTCCATTCTTATACTTTATTAGTATATTCTTGTACTTTATTTATTAATGGGATCACTTCTAATTCTCCTCTGATTATATCATTTTTTTTATTTTGTCTAATATAGTGCAGCCTTTGACTTGTCTAAAGAACCTTATTTCAGACGTCTGAATTCAGATAAAATATTTCTTTTTCATGGTTCACGTCTTGCATCCGTAAAGAAGTATGGGGATAGCCATTGTTTTATAAAATTTAAGTTGTGTTTCCTTTCTTGTTTTCTTTTTCAGATATTTTATTATTGTTTCACAGATGTTTTGGAATCTTTGGATTTTATTGAAATATCTTTATTGAATTCAAAAGTAATATCACAGCCGAACGAGTTAAAATGGCTAACGTGTTCTATAATTTTATTATTTATTATTATCTTACTTTGTATAGGATGTTTGTCTCTAAATGGCATTACTTTGGCTTTCTGAGTTGAGATTCTCAAGTTATATCGTAACTGATCCTCATTTTCTTGGATAATTAGCTGATCGTCAACAAATAATGAAGTTTTTAGAGTGGTTTCGGAGTTTATCTCGAAGCCATCTGTAGCACACTGTCCATTCTCTCAGAACTTCGTCTACATAATTATTAAATAAACTAGGTGATAAGCTACAACTTTGTCTAACACCTCGATTAATTTTAAATTCCTCGGATAGTTTTCCATTTAAATATAATACATTTATAGTTCTGTGGTATAAGGATTTGATTACTTCAATTAAATGTAGTGGAATGTCTATTTTATTCATTATCTTTCATATCGTATGTCGATGCACCATGTCAAATGCTTTCTCGTAATCTATGCGAGTTTTGTGATTAAATTCTACCCTCTTCTGTATAAGCAAGTTAATAGAGAATATATCATCGATACACGATCTTCCTTCTCTATATCCACATTGTTCTTCTAACAATATATTGTCTACAAGAGCTGTTAATCTGTGTTAATAAGTTTCTCTCTAATAGTTAATTAATTCCTCTATAATTCTCTCGTTATTACTTCCATTTCATTTTTTGAATAGCGATATTACCTTTTCTTTGATTCCAGAAGAAAACAAAAGCAAATTGCTCAGATCATAGTGTAAATTAAACCATCAGTGTGAGTCACGTAACTTTAGCACCTTCTGTAACTTTTGAACGGTTGAAGTTATTGCAATGCAGTTTTCACGGAAGTGCATGAGAAAATAGTTCTAATTGATACACGTATTCATGTCTATTTTTTCACTTGCATTTTATACGATATTTGAGGTAACTATGTTTTTAAAAAAATGGAATTATAGCTATTGTAAAGGAAATAATCTCCACAAAAGTTTTAATAGTTCAAAACTTTTGTGGAGATTATTTCCTTTACAATACCATGGATTACCACAAGATATCTGCTACCACCACGGAATTTATTCAACACGCTGATCGAGCGTCTGTAGCAAAACTCTTTAGCTATTTATTCAGACCATCATGGCGAGCGTAAAAAGACGAATCCAATCGTATACATATTGACATATGTTAGATAAGCATATTGTGTAGTAATTGTGATTTTTCGACTTGTGTTGAACGGATATTTTGAATGTAACTGTCCGCCACACAAGGCCATGCAGCGCTCCCCTAACTGCTCGAGTGCCCACTGCGGCACGGCGGCATTCAGACCCCAAATTAAATATCTGTTTATACCAGAAAGTCACGTGATTATGATAATAATTATCTTCTTAAAAAACTAATTTGGAATTAGCCAAAATTTTAAGTGAAATTCCGAGGTAATGCTAAAGAAAAAAAAGGAATCTTAAAAAAAATATCAATAGATTTAGAACAGTCTTATTCCTTCGTGAACCTTATTGATATCACATTTAAAGCAGTTCAACATTCACATTTATTTAACACATTTTGGGTGGAAGAGCAGGATGCTATTGTTTATTTCACGGACGGTGGAAGGGGGGGGGGCGTTCTTTGTTACGTCAACGCGTCGACGAGTAGAGCGAGGGTAGAAAATCAAAAACAAATTAATCAAACAAAAAATGCGAAAAGACCAGCACCGGGAAGTGCCGTTCTCTCTCGGATGTTTCTCGTTAATTGAGACGCCAAGGAGGTCTTGATGCGCGGCGCGAAATGAATATAGTGAGCGAAGAGTTACGCAAGGTGAGTCGGTGATTCGGCGGCCGGTAACCGCGTCACTTCACCCTCCGTCTTACATAAATAGAGACGGCTACGGGTGATGCAGCAGAAAAGCGAAGAAGAGGATAAAGGACAGTTGCGTCACGGAAAAAAAATCACGTTTGATTATTGCTGAACGCAACGTATGTAATTACTACAATAAGATTATAATAGAAAACTTTAGGATACTACTTTTTATAATTTGAGGTCATTTATGTACTTTTTTATTTATTTATTTTAAGTCGCATCGACTGGTGAGGTCATTAGTGACTAGTATAATTTATGGTGCAGTGAAAAAGAAAATTACAGGCACGTAATTTCATTGCGTTACATGGTTGCAATGCATGCAATACATGGGTTTTCATTGCAATACATGGCTGAGTTTACACTATTTCATTTTATAAACACCATACTGAACTTTATAGCTCCTTGTAAAAACAAAGACAGTTTGTTACAAGATACAATACCTTCTATTACAAGGTAATTGTGTTGGATTGCTATTTATTATAGTAAATCACATGATTGACGAAAATCAATGTTTGGCGGGGTACTAAAATATAATTTATAATTTGTTAATGACATTCGTAGTCTTACAGTATTTCGTCACATATTCTTGATAAAGTATGGACACAAGAATTGATTCGAAATTGTCTCAATCTAAATACTCCTGTCTGTATCTTAGAAATAGTATGCATTATTTGATTAAATAGATCCCCTGCAGAAATATTGAGCCATGCTGCCTCTATAGCCGTCAACATTTGCGACAGTGTTGCCAATGCACGACTTTCTGCACGAACTGGCCTCTCAATTACTTTCCATAAATGTTTGATGGGATTCTTGTCGAGCGTTCTGGGTAGCCAAATCATTCGCTGGACAATCAATTGCGAACAATTGTCAGTGCCAGTGACATGGCGCATTGTCATCCACCAACATATCATCACTGTTTAGGAACTGCAGTTCATAAATGGCTGCCAATTGTCTCAAAGTGGCTGAAGATAACCATTTCCAATCAATTATCGGTTCAGTTGAACACATTCCTTTCCATGAAAAAGCAGCTAGCTCACATTATGGAGCCACCACCAGCTTGCACAGTGCCTTGTTGACAACTTCCTTAGGTCTGCACCACATTGGTACCCTACCATCAGCTCTTACCACCTCCTATTGGGTATCATCTGACCAAGCCACGGTTTTCCAGTCGTCTGAGGTCCAATCGATATGGCCCTGAGCCCAGAAAAGACGCTGCAGGCAATGTCGTGCTATCAGGATAGGTACTCCAGTAGGTCTTCTGCTGTCATAGCCCATTAAAGCCAAATTTCGCCGCACTATCCTATCGAATACGATTGCCGTACGTCCCACGTGCATTTCTGCTGTTATTTCACACAGTGTTGCGTGCCCGTTAGCACTGACAACTCTACGAAAACGTCGCTACTCTCTGTCATTAAATGAAGGCCGTCGGCGACAGCGTTTTTCGTGGTGAGAGGTTGTACACGGAATTAGGTATTCTCGGCAAACACTTGTTACTGTGGATCTCGGAATTTTGAATTCCCTTACGATTTCCGAAATGGAATGTCTCGTGCATCTAGCTCCAACAACCATTCTGCGTTCAGTGACAGGTAATTACCGTCATGCGGCCATATTCATGTCACACGTTTACATGAACAATTTTACATGAATCATTTGAGTACAAATTAAAGGTTCGGCCAATATACTGCCCGTTTATAATTTTTGTAAGAGATATTACTGATATGTTTGCATACATCTATCCTGTGACTTTTGTCATCCCAATCATGGTGGAAAGATATGGGTGGGCTACTCCAGTCCACAGCACCAGCACCACTTCTTCTCCGCAGCACCAGTTTGCGTCATGAACCACATTACCCTAACATGGGACTTCCTTTAAATAGCCAGACCAGGCGCTGGCCGCTTTGTCGCATGGAGTACGAGAAGTGTTGAGAAACATTTTGAAAGTGGCATTAAGTCACAATTTTCAACAACAACAATAAAAACACTATGAAAGGTTGATATGGATTGATAAGGAAGATGTAATATTTTAAAAAATGTTTCATATATACGTTTCAATGACTTGAAACAATGTGACAAGTTTGGTATCTGACTGCATTTTAAACTTCCACTAAATGTTGTGACGCAATCTAATGCATGAAGTTCATTGGCTGAAGTCGGATATGATTCCCAGGAGCTCAACCATTTCTTTCCACCACGATCCCACGGTACATATAATTGTCGCTATATACGGTATATCAAGAGGATGTGGTTTTATGGGAATTTAGTAACCTCTGTCGCCACAGTTCGAAACTTCTTCCATTTCTACCTAAACGCTTGTGCAAATCTTCTTTCTCGACTTCACCCGCTAATAAAATCGACATTGCTATCGATTGCAAAACGCTTCACCGCAAGACATCTTTCCAACATGCTTCACCGTCCCAAAACTCCCTAATAGGACTATTTGACATTTGCAGAGTTTCCGCCTGTAACTATAGAACAAGTGAATAGCACACCTTGATTGTCGCAGTTAATCTGCTGAGAGGCATTAGAGCAAGTCTCGAGAGTAATGTCGATTGCGCTGAACACCCAACACACCCAACTGTTATTTTATTCGGACCTTAGGCATATTTCCTAATAAATTTGGGAGAAATGTAATACACCTGTATTATTATTATTGTTATTATTATTATATAATTAAAGTAATATTACATTATTTTTAAGAAGATAGCCATTGTTTGGTGTACAATATTTCATTAACTTCAATCACAAATTTAAAGTAACATGAATGAAAAACACAAATAGTTAGACCCTTTTTATTAAATATACCGCGTAGTAGTCGGGAAGTGTGTTAATTATCTTTATAAACCGAGATACGTTGCGTTAGCGGAGGGGAGTCCGTGATCTTGGACAATGCTCAAGTTAAGTGGTGAGGGACTGACGTCAGTGACGTTGGGTAAGACCAGCTGGGCGCTGGCAAAATTGCCTCTGCACGAAGAAGAAAAAAGAAGAAGAAAAAGTCCTTGATTGGAAATCAGGGCATGTGGGGAGGCGGAAATGGAATGAGGCGCCATAACCTCCGACCCACACATGTCACAAGATAAAGTCGACTCCCTTTTACTTTAATGGTACCAACTAGTGTGTGTAAAGTTCCGCCTGCATGGACTACTTCTTGCCCACTTGAGAAGCCCGGATCTCCTGCGATAATGGGCGGGTGTACGCAGTGTCCATCCTTTTACTAAAGGCTGCTCCGCAATAGCCCTCGAACGAAAGGACGGAAACAAGATCGGCAAAGTGTGATGCATGCGCTTCACTATAAACGCCAACGGGAAGGGTAATAGCGCTATGAACCTGTAGCGGCAAAATAGAGAACTCCAAAAACCAGTAGCTGAAACCTTAGTACCAATGCACTAAATACCCCACTCTCCCACTGATAAGTTGAATTGTTGAACAAATGATGAGATGGACCCTTGTTTTGATTCTGAACGTAAATGTAGCTTCACTATGCGCACGTTTTGTTGAACTCTCCTTTTGCTTATAGAGGTTTCCCAATATTGCTAATCTCGCGCTTTTTAAATTTTAATTTAATTTATTTATCTTCACCTGTTACTCATTCTTCAACTATTTGTAGTTAAACTGATGGGAAGGGATTCTAGAAATAAACTTCTAGCTACGCTGCTCTGTTCACTCTTTGATTTGCCATCTGTCGTGTTTGCGAGTACTGCAGAGAATAATTAATTGGTGAACGAAAGAAAAGTAAATAGAAAAAACAAAATAATAAGAAAGAAAAATGTAAAAACACTTCGAACTCTCAGAAAATACAACAAATTAATATTATATCAAAAAACAAAGAACTCTAATGTATTTTAACGAAATATATAAAATTAATTTTGGGGGGGAATTTTAATTGTTAGTATTAATAGGAATGGAAAAAATATTGAACGGTAATTACTCGTACTAAAGGAACTAAAACAACTCAACAGTGACTAACAAAATCCGCCTCAAACCGAAACTTCGCAAATATACGCTCTAATCTGAATATCGCACTGCACTCTCAATTCCGCTCCACACCAATGCAGCTAGCGCGATCAACTGCAAAAATTCGATGCCATTTGCTGCACTTTTGTAGGTTGAGAGGCTTCCCGTTGCCGGGCTAAGATACATTTTGTTTATTTACGTCAAAAACAGATTTGTGTCAGTTTTTGCTGTTTTTTGACTAAATGAATCTAATCTAATCTAATCTAACAATTAAAAACTGTGTGTCACGTGCGATCGAGAGAGTTAATTTTACATTTTATGTCCTAAAGCAAAACAAAGGACCAACTCAGCATTTGCTCAAGGATCAGGGAAACTGGACGAAACCTGATCGAGATAGGATCATTGGCCTAGAAGCTGAAGTCCAATACTTGTTACAGGTTCTTTAGAATTATACAATCCAAATGATATATAATACATTAAATGTCATTGTTAAAATGAATATTACTTTCCTTTTGGATGCTCTGTATAGTCCTTACTTATATAGATATAGCTGTGCAGCAGAAAATATTTTACTTGGGACTTAAACTTTGGTAACGAATATAATTGTTTTGTGTAATCTGGCAAGGTGTTGTAAAATAATGTACATGTATTGTATGTGCATTTTTTGTAGTCAGCTGTTGATACTGTCACCTGATGGTTACTACGCGAGTGTTGTGGTTACAGACATTAGCGTTTGCTGAAAATATTTTCCTGCCCTTAAGTAGATCATTTTTAACAAAAACCACTGATTTATATATCAAGAGAAAAGGAAATAAATAGTAAAATAGTAAAAAGAGTAAAATACCTAAATTAATAAAGAGAGGCTTACAAGAATCACGTGGGTGGGATTTACTTATTATTCGTACAATTATTTTTGTAAACTAAAAGTCTGGGAGCTATAATATGAATTTCTCTAAATTATTATGCCATATCTCAGGCGAAAATAAACATTCGTAAAATATACACAACGAGCAGTATAGAGGCTGACTGAGATTGAAAGAAATCTGAAAGCTTAGTGTAAAGAACTTAACTTAGTTTTCAATTCATTTAAAAGGACGTTTCATTTAAGATTTTTATTACAATAACAGCCTGCGAAAACTGTTTGCGTTCTCCCTGTTTACGTTTCTGTCGTGTTGTGAACGCCTGCTTCAGAGTTAGACTTTCAGCTTTTTTACGTTCTCGTTCGCGGAATATTGTAGAGAGATCTTAATCCTTTTATCTTTTACCTTACCTAAGAGTTCCGTAGATTCTATCTCAATCTATGTTCGAGATTTTCTCTCGATTGGTGTGAGAACATCTATTTGCGTTCGTAACTACATTTTTCGGTAACGGAAACGTAACTACATTTTTCCTTCCTTCCCTCTCCCGACCTGGATGCAATCGGTCTACACCTTGTAAGAGACCAAACCTGAAAGGATTTGATACATTGATTGATTCCTGATGCGTCAACTGCAAAGGTCATTAGTCACGTAAGTGCAGTGAGTTATTTTCAGGTGCTGAGGAGGTCAAAGACTGGACGGAGATTGCGAGACGCTTAGAAAAAGTTTGGTAGATTAGAATGTACTCGACTTCTCACGGCAGGTTTTCCCCCCTTCAGGTGTTTTTGCCTCAGCCGTACCTTTTGGTATCTTTTCCGCGGCTTTGATGCGATGGAGATTTGGGGTGAATACCAGAATTCGAAAGACTAGAACACGGTAATATATAGGTACTGTAATGGCTTAAAGACCTTCGGTCTAGTCACATACAATCATGTTATTTAATTTATAAATGTAATATTTACCTATTAAATTAAAATGGTATAAATTTGTGTAATGCTGCAAAAATCGATTTTCAGATATTATGGGAAATATACGTTTTCAGGTCCTTATACCGAAAATATTTTTTTTGTTTTCAAAATGTCTGCCGTCCGTATGTGAACAACTCTAGCATCTAAACTATTCGAGGAATATTTTCCAAAATTAATATTTTAATATTTCCCGCTAGATCTCGCTTGAAATTTCACCCTGCACTTTGAAAAAAGCTGAGTAAAAATGAGTTTCAAATGGGTCATTTTCACATACGCTCAAACGACATTTTATTAAAAACATCTCTAATTTTTCCAATGAAATTAAACACATAAGGCCAAGTTTTACTCTTCTATAATATACTTAAAGTTATATTCTGATAACAGCGATCCATGAAAAAATTGAGAAAGCATGAAAAAATGTCTTTTAGGTGCCAATAGTTGACAGTACGTGCCATTTTGTAACACCGCCAGTTCAAAAGTCTGTTGTTTGAACCAAACTAGCGCCGTCAACAAACACAGTTTTATTAATGAATCCCCAAAACAATCTGGCGCGTCATAAAGCCCTGCGATTATTTTTATTTAGAGTAATTTCGATAAAGAGCGTAAATTGAGAGTTTTTAGGCCAGAATCAATGTGCAAAGCATTCTGCATCATTTCGCATGTGGCGTGGGCACTTTTTACTTTCTCATCCTAACTACGTAAGAAGAGAGAGTTTGGCAATTGTGCACCGGAAAACGGTGAATTTTTACTTCCTCATCATTCGTAGATTGTTCGACTACCTTTCAGACGCCATGCCGCCGCCCGCTGCCACCGCCGCCTCGGCGCCAGGTCTCCTGCTTCGGGCTGGCCTCGCCCTCACCCTCGCCCTCGCCCTCGCCCTCGCCGGCGCACAGGAGCTGTCCGTGCGTGAGTATCGCCAGCGCGGCCTCCCACACAGTGGGAGTTGCAGTAGAATCTCGTTAAAGCGGACCTCTTTAACCTGAACGTCTTTAACCTGGATAGCCCGGATCAGTTTGGGAATATTTTTCAGCGTAGTAAATTAAGTTTTGTTTTGCAGACGATACGACACTGAGATCCACATTCTCAGTGAGATTGCTTGTTAGTGATTCCGGGCGCGTCAACTACCGAGATCATTAGTCCCATAAGTATAGTGCATGTTTTGCTCGGGGGGGGGGGGAGGTGGTGGTCGTTTTCCCACTATAGGGAAATCCGGAGCCGACCTACGGACGGATAGCTAGGATCTCCCACCGGTGGGGCATTGCCTCAACCGAGACAAGCTCTCAGTTTCCGACCTGTCTCCCGGCATGTGTGGTAGTGTAGTGCATGTTAGTGTAAGTGGTCAGGCTAGGACAAGGGAGAAGTAGGAAAGATTGCACTGGGGTCCGTGGCCCGTTTGTTAGGGTACTGCTCCGGCATTCGTCTGGTGTTGATCAGAGAAACCCCAGAAAACTACGGATCAGAGCAGCCGTCTGCTAGAATTCTCCTCCAGACAGCTACTGAATTCAACCTAGCTGTCTAGCTAGTGTCGAAAATCCTACCACCGGAGGTACTCGAACGTAGGACCTCCCTGTCAGAGGAACCGCAGTGATATTAGTTGATGCCCTGAGCCCCCTCTACCGGTCATTCTCAGTGAGCATATTAACCGAATTCGCTTGTCAGCGGCCGAGTTCATTGCCCCCATTCCACCTGACAACCCTTTCCTTTCACTCCCCTCCCCTCCAGCCTCGGGCCACCCGCAGAGAGGAATGGGAGAGGGGAGGAAGAGGCCCTGGCGATGGCCCGGGCATTCTTAGTTTGTACAGATGTGTATTGGTTACGGTGAAAATACATATTACAATGTGTTATTATGTGAAAGTGTGCTGGTAATAAATTTTAAAGTTCATTAAACATGTGTTTCTCATTCATTCACCGATAAGATATACTTTATATAATATATCGAATGTCAACACAGAATTATCGAATTACGAACTGTCATCCACAAAGGAGAAAACCTGCGATTAGATGGCATAACTATATCAAGCGATAGATATGATCTGATTCGCTAGTTGGTTCTTGTCCGGAAACAACTCCAGTGACACTTTTCCCATTTATTTTAAGATGCTTCTTGCCGTTCTTCTGGAAGAAGTAAGCGGGGTCGAATCCAGATTTTTAGGGTATTATAGGAGGGACGCCATTTCGATTCAACTCTTCCTCAATAACATGACCGTCCCGCCGTGCCTCTATCTTTATTATAATTATTTTTACATATTATTTATTTTACCATATATCTAAAATCTATGTTTATCTAAATTTTAATACTAATCTTTCCGGCACGTGCGGCGTTTTTTTTAAACTTTGCATTAGGGTCGTGAGACCGAAGTCCCCCCTGTACGGGAAAGGGAAATTATATTTATCATTATTTTATTGGTGATGGAAGGGGAATTTACCTTTTTTATCTACAAACAAAAAAAACATAGACATAATTCAAATATATTCAATACCGTAATCAATGTTACCATTTTTTATCCGGCGGCATTAATGTGCGCTATCGCCAGTTTCCTGTGTGACGCTGCCGATAAAAATCATAACACAAGAAATACCCTTTAATACAATAACAAAGAATCTAACGTCACATTCACACTTAATATCAAAATATATTTACACAATTCTCATTCATACTGTGCACTCTATTATTTTGATGGCAATTCACGTTATTTCAGAGTGTTTACCATATTTATTACAGTGCTTGGCCCTCTCACAAATATACATTCTGTAAGCGCGGGTATACCTGGGGATATTCGCTTCCCTGAATATAATGTCAGCCCGTGAATTCGCTCCATCTATAATTTAATCATATCATTTCGTCAGCTGGGCTCGCCATTTCCACATTACCACACTTCGTATGCGTTTCTGCGCAAAATCTTCTAATTTAAGTACTTCCATTGAATCCCACTATCTAATTACTTAAGTCAGCACATACTCCAACACACCTTATTTACGATAAATAATTTTACTCTCTCCAAAAACACGAAAATCGCCAGAACATGCTACACCATGTTGTCGGCTCGACATCTCTCAACCCTCTGTCTGTTTTTCCTCAGTCTATCTTTCTATTGTTTTTTAATAATAAAACGTCAACGCTCGCTTTCATTTGTCACCGATTTCTTTTAGAACCTTTTATATTTTCGTTGAATTTATGCTAATTTGGCACTTTTGCAAGGTTCTGAAAATGTTGTTTTTGAAATTGTCGCGTTCCTCAAAGTTTGTTGCCCTCTGGTTTACCTGCTTTGCTGAAAATCCAACTCGTTTAGAAAGCTACTTAATCAGTTCCCTACGTTCAATTGTCTTTTCTTGTACGTATCTTTCTACCTCTTTAAGTTCATCTAAAGTTTTGTAGCCCCTTTTCTAATTTCTTCCGGATGACTATTACAATTGTTTATTTTTCTAATGCTTATTTTCTAAATCGAAAATTCCCTTGCTACTCAACAAGAACATAAAATTCAGTTCCGCGTTTACGTTGTCAGTTTTTTCTTCTCCTTCTATTCGTTTATTTACTAAAAAAAGTATTTTCTTCGCGAAAATCTATCCGGTTTCTGCTTTCTATTTAAGCCCTGCGGTTTTCTCAATTTTAATATGAAAATATTATTTTATCCTTTTAAAATTTAGAATATAAAGGCTAATACAGAATGTCCTTTTACATACAATCACTAAAACTACGACTTTTGATTGATCAAGATGGCGCAATCGTCTCAAAATCCCGTAAGCGTGCTGCCCCCTGATCCTGCATGAAACAGGAATTATCGCGTTTGCATCCCGCGGTCAGTTATCCCTCTGAATCGATCCCCTTTCACTTTCGGCCGCCTCACAAGGCATTGCCCGATTGCATTCCGACCGGTGTTGCGAGAGGGAGAAGGAGGTCACTATATATTAAGTCTGTGTTCAAGAGGAATGCAAATGTTCTTACATCAATCCGGGGAGAGCGGAGAGAACCACACACCGGAGTCCAGTTTGAAGCTTGGGACTTATTCTTGCGGTGACCGCTGGCTGATATGCCTGACAGGGAATATCTCCGTAAGCCGACGGCCGCAGGATTTGCGACTCTACATTGTCAGTTAGGACGAATTCAACAGCTGTCTGGAGAAGAATTCTAGCGATCGGCTGCTCTGTTCAGTTTTCTGTGGTTTCTCCGATTAACACCAGGCGAATGGTCCCCAGGCCAAGGACCTCGCGCGATCATTGCTTTCTCTTCCTTGTCATTTCCTGAGCTCACATTTACACTCATATGCACTACACTACCACACTTGACCGGAACTTAGATAAATATAGTTTACGTAAACAAAAGAAATTCACTTATTTATAGTAATTTATTATATAAGATAATAAAGTATTTTTACTCTCAAGTGCCATACATTATTTCATACGCTACTTTAATTTTCAAAACGACTTCACATATTCTTGTATCATTATGGCTTTAGAAGTAGTCATTTTATTGTTTACTGTGTTGTCGAAAGGATACATAAATTAAACTTTTTGTTCAAATGTATTGTTTTAGAAATAGACAATTAAAAGTTCTAACATTGAAATTTATTTTTTTATTCGCAAGAGAGTACTCATACTATTTATGTAGTCATGTACAATGACATTAATGACAGTTTAGACAGATGTAATTGATAAAAATATTACTTAGAAGTTGTTAAAATAACGGTGGCCTTGTACGTAAGGTCAGGGAACTAGTATTTCATTGTCCTTCACTCTTTAGTTCATAAGACAGTAGCATCAACAATAAATATTGTGTCGTAGCAAACAGAGTGGTGAACACTCAAATTAAAGTGTTGTTTAAAATATGCCTAATGAGAGATGTCGATTTTAATAGATGTAAAGTTTACACCTATAAAAAGCAATCATTATTGCCATTTAATTACATTTTATCAAAGATGATGTTATATTTTTATTTTGAACTAGCGGACCCGACAGACTTCGTTCTGTCCAAAAGATTTGTAATGTGACAGTTTTTTGTTCCTACATATTTTATAGTCTGGGCAAAAAATCTCCTGAACAGAACCGTCACCCTGGTGATAGGGCGTTGTGAATAAGAAATATAATTAAATAAAACATATATAAGCATTTAAAAGTAAGTAATCGCTTTATTGTTAATCATGTGAATCATAATTATTAACAAAAAACAGTTTTATTTTCATTGTAGTGCTTTGTGATATACAATGTTTTTTGTTTGATTACCTGGCGCATAGACAAACAAATCTGATGGTTTTCCAACACGGGAACAGGCAACATACAATTGACCATGTGAGAAACATGGGTTTTCCAGATTAATACCACAAACACTTAATGATTGCCCCTGGGACTTGTTTATGGTCATAGCAAAAGCAAGCCGAACTGGAAACTGTAGTCGTTTAAAGTTAAACGGCACATCAGTCGGAATCATTGGGATGCGCGGTATGAGAACGTCTTCTCCTTTATACTTTCCTTTCAGTATAGTTGCTTCTATCACGTTGTTTAGTAATTTTTTTATCGCTAACCGTGTGCCGTTGCAAAGACGTGGTTGGTTGATATTTCGCAACATTATAACTACCGATCCAACCATTAATTGAAGATTGTGAGGTGGCAATCCTGGTAAATCCAGCGAGTTTAAAAATTCTGGTGGATAGTTCACTACATCATCTTGGTTAGTAGCCAAATCAACTGATTTATATATCCTCGATTCGCCTGTAATTTGTTCTTGAATTTTTAAATTTAATTCATTTACATCTATGTTTTTTGCAGCCAATATAGCTCGTTCGCTCAACCAATCATGGTTTCTGTAATTTTGAGAAACATCTGGAAACACCTTCTGAATAAGTTCATCTTTTGATCGAGTTAACTGACAAAAACTTTGAGGAAAGTTAATGCAGCCAGTCAACATGTCTATAGGAAATTTGCCATTACCAATGTCAATGAGTTGTTTAGAGAATATGTTTCTAGATTGGTCATTTTGCAACTCGACACGCATATTCTTGCTTAAATAAAGTACTCTGACATGTTTCCACAAATTGGAGGACTTTAGACATGCATTGAGTTCATCAGCTGGTGTTGATCGTGGAATCACTGGCAATGTTTGACGAAAATCTCCTGCTAATAAAATCATTGCACCACCAAATTGGTTATGATTGCTCCGTAGATCTTTTAAGGTTCTGTCTAAAGCCTCCAAAGATGTTTTATGTGCCATCGTGCATTCATCCCAAACAATTAATTTACATTGCTGCAAGACCTTTGCCATTGCAGAGTTCTTCGAAATGTTGCAGGTCGGAGTTTCATTGCTTTGCATATTTAATGGCAATTTTAATGCTGAATGTGCTGTTCGACCACCGTCAAGCAAAGTTGCTGTGATTCCCGACGAAGCGAGTGCAAGTGCAATTTTATTTTGTGAGCGAATCGTTGCTAATATTAATGAAATCAAGAAAGTTTTTCCTGTACCACCAGGTGCATCTAAGAAGTAAATCCCTCCAGTTTCATCATTTGTTACTTTCATAAGAGTATCAAATACGTACTTCTGTTGTTCATTCAACAGTGCAAGATTTGTTTGAATTAATTCTTTCAAAGTGTTGAGATCATACAGTTTTTCTCGATTCAAGTCTTGGTTAAAAGCATCATGCATTGGACGATTGGGCGCGGCCAGGCCTAATTGAATTAATAGTTTGTCTGACATCATCAAGCACATGTCCTCAATTGAAATCAATGTTTCATTGTAAATTTCTTCACTGATTTGTATATTTGGATTTCCCATTCTATTTCGTATTTGATACAAAATATCATCACACATATAATCTTTGTACTTGATCCACAAATCAATTGCGTTTGATGGGAAGCATGTAGATATGATTATAGAAAACAATGTTTGTATTTGATGAGCGTTTGTTGATATTACAGCATCATTGAGAGTTTGATCCCAATGAGCGTCATTTTCTAGCAATTGCAAACGTTGACAGGCTTCTCTGTAAGATCCACACAATTCACCATCAACAGTTCGTAAATGTTGGAATGATGTTGGGCCACGTACATTGACTAATAGCAGTCGTAAATAAAAACATTCATCATTGCTTGGATGTACTGAATAAATTCGACCAATGGCATCGGTGGAATACACATCTGGGTATCCTGGAACTTGTTTTCCTTGTTTCCGTCGTATAAATCTCCTTGAGGATTGATTCCAAGTATAATATTTTGGCATTTCAGAATATAGCAATGTTTGTGCAAAGTCATCGTTTTGGCATGTCTCAAAAAAACTGGTTAATGTAGTAGATGGAGGCTGAGCAGCTCTTTGTACTGCGTTCTGTGCTGTAAAATACACTCTTTGTCCATTTTCTAAATGCACAGCTAAGTGAACAACGGAAGGGTGTCTCTCATGAATAGGAAAAGAAAATATTCGCCATACTGCTTCATTACTACTAACATAGCGGCTCATTTGGTATTGGGTAACTTCATCATTGGAATTCTCTGCACCAATTCCAATCACAGCCATATCACTCCCTTTGGTTACATATTTGCAAATGTATTTAATAGATTTCACTGAATGGCAAGATTCAACGTTGATGTGTGCTTTGAAGGTCTTTGATAAAATGGGTGAATATGGAACAATCCAACGATTATCTATTTCAATATCTTGTTGATTTAATTTGACAATTGTTGATCTTCCATTGTCTGCTGTCGATCGTCGACGATACAGTGGATAACCGTCATTACCAGTAATTGTTTCCGATATTAATGTCCGTGGATATCGTTTTGAACATTTACCATCCATCATACATGGTGAATTTTGATTAAGAGTTCCACAGGGACCATGTATCATATTTTTGATAACTACCTCATGCAATCCAGGATCTACTTGTACATCAGGGATTTCAGCTGATATCACTACATCAACTTCATTTGGCCTTATCTTTTCAACCAACCAAATCAAAATGTGTGCATGTGGCAATCCTCGTTTCTGCCACTCCACAGAATACATCCAGCAGCGTGTCTCACCAAACACATAATGTTTTACGATGAAATCCATTAAAGATTTCAATTTTTGTCTAAAGACTCTGGCTGTAATATCATGACGATCAATGGGTGATTGCCCAGGGAATAACTCCTGCTTGATTTCTATTCAGTGAGGATTGCATGTAAATGTGATGAACAAATCTGCTGTACCATAATGACGAACATACGACATGGCATCTTGAGCATATTCGTGCATATGACGAGGGCTTCCGATGTATGTTGCTGGAAGAATAGTCATCCGACCAACATTCTGTGCATTTCCATCAGTATTAATCGCATCTCGAAGGTGAATATATTCTTCAGATCGGAGTTTGGTCTGATTCAACCTGATGAATGTTAATCTCTCCGTTTCAATTTTAACATACATGTCAACAATATATTTGTGATATAATCGCCGACATTTCAATATGTGATTGTCTTCATTTTCCCGAATCATTAGGCGGTATGAATAATAGTTCATTGAACTGACTTTTTTGTTAGTTTCAGAACCTGTAAATAGATTTTGTTTTAATAACATTGAAATATAAAATTAAAATACATAATATAGTGACTGAGATATTAACTAATATTTTAATTACCTGTAATGGGATTTATCATTATTGAGAAATCATAGCCATCTTCACCTTGCCAAAATATAATGGGATATTGCAGTGCATCATATGAGCGGTGTGTTTCCTTTATACGTTGTAATTGATCATTCCGACGATGTAAAACAATATCACGGGATTTCAAGTTTTCTCCAACTACAACGATAGCAACTTCATCAATAGTTGGTGCATTAAAACGTCTTGCATGTTGACCCGCAGGTGTTTTATCAGCTCTGATTACAATTTTGTGATTATCTGATGGCATCAGATCCAGGGCAGTTTTAAACAATATAATCAATTGATTGTGTTCATGAAATAAAGTTTGTAATTGTTCTACAATAGACCTCTTTACTAAATTGTTATGTGCACAACGCAGATTAGTTTCTTGTGATGAATTGCCCATAAAATAAATTTGCAGGAATTTGTAGTTGCTATCTGACACTGGTAACAGTGAACCTGCTCTGTGATATATTTGGCCTTGTATCTGTAAATTTAAAAAAATGTTATGTTTGTACCAAACAGTATAAAATAAAATAAAATAAATAAGCAATGTGGGGTATAAATTTATGGATTGTCAGTGATCAAACTTAAATAATATTTGATCTTTAAAATTATATATGTCTCCTAATTAGTTGTAACTAATATCTATCATCAAATATATTGGGTTTCAAAATAATAAAAGTGTCGCTAAAAATGAATCACCAAATAATATGGGGACTAAGTGATGATTATGATCTTAATGATTAAGACATTGAAGATTAGTAACACATCTTAACTTAGGTGACAGAATATAAAATAATTATGTTTAACTGCTATAATACATACCTTGAAAGTTGGCATAAAATTTTCCCGAACTACGTTTGTTGACCCAAATGAAGTCATTTGAAAGCAATTGTTATATTGTTGGATATTTGTCAAAAAGTGTATGGAATCTGTTCCTATTCCTGAAACCAATGAGTACAATGGCTCTGGTGGTGGTTCCAATGGTATCAATTTCACTTTACCATTTGCGCAACACAATCCATTAGCTTCGTTTTTAAATTTCAATGCCTTACAATATGAGCAAACCGAGTTCATAGAACCAATAACAACACATTGGTAGTTACTGTAGTCAATTGACACATCGTAACTGAAAGCAGCTCGATTCAAACTTGCGCGATTATTAGTTGAATGTAGCGCTCGCGCTTCACGCGTTCGTGATATCCGAATTCCTTCACGTTCATTTCGGTCGTCACGTTCTTGTGCAGCATGATTAGATCGGTAATTAGCTTGCTTTGTAGCATTTCGGGTTCTTCTACCTAAATTGCTTCGTCTAATAGGAGGCATATCTATATTATAATAGTTTCGGAACGCGACATTAAATCCTCCAACCATGTGCTCCAACGCACACACGCACACTGTTTTGATAGATATGATTGAATTTGAACTTTGTATAACGGTAATAAAGTGCACA
The DNA here is from genome assembly GCA_038098605.1 of Gryllus longicercus. Taxonomy (NCBI): domain Eukaryota; kingdom Metazoa; phylum Arthropoda; class Insecta; order Orthoptera; family Gryllidae; genus Gryllus; species Gryllus longicercus. Next base: position 733,646 of record JAZDUA010000209.1, on the reverse strand, counting down.
TTGACTCTTTGACGTTACGAACATACCTACAACAATGAGTGCTTTAGCTGAGTGAGAGATAGCTAGTGTGAGATAGTGAGAGATAGAGATAGCTAGAGTGATAAAGCTCAAATTGACTCTACGTTTTAGTTAGAAAACGTTTGTATGGGAAAAAGAAAAAGGCTGTTTTTAGGGTTTTTCCGGCAATTATTCGAATTTTTCTCGACGTAAAAACCATCCTTAGACTTCAACGAACATTTTAAAAAAAGAATTGCCCAAATTGGTCCAGGCGTTGTTGAGTTATGCGGTTACCAACACATTTTGCGATTCATTTTTATATTATAGTGTAACACCACCGGTAGTGAATACACGGTTAGCGGCCCGGTTGTAGCTCAGTCGGTGATGGAAGGAATTGTTAAACAGATACAATGGCAGTACGAAACAAACACTTTGATCACTGGTAAAAATTACTTTTATTCCTGGGCAAGAAAAAGAATGCCCCAGGGAAGTTACATTTGTAAATTGAATAAAAAATGAGAAAATTAGGTGAAAAGAAAAGAAAATGGAAGGTCAGAATTCACAGTAAAGCTTAAAACTAGAAAGAATACAAAATTGTTATAACTAACATTACAATGGTAAAAAATTGACAAGTCAATGTGCCATGGCGCGGCACCGCGTTACAAAGTTACACAGGGGTGAATACCCTGAGTTATACTGCCTGGGAAAAAGTTCTTTGTGCGCCCGGGAAGGGCACGGCGCGGTCGATGGGGGCGGCTGGCGTCCTTCACAGGAATGCGGCAGAGGCCGATGGCCTCCCTTGTCGACAGCTGAGCGGTCGACTTGTGACGTCACCAAGGGAGCAGCGGCGTCGGGCGGTGTCTGGTAGAACTCGGGGTGGCCGGGATTAGCTCTCGATCTCATGAGCGTAGCAATCAACCATGCGTCCCTCTGATTTCCATGATAATTCTCGAACACAACTTCGGAGAGTCTAGAAATCCTTCAGAGAAACATTCGCCTCTCTCCGCGACTGATTCCCGCTTCAGAGAAGTTTTTCTGCCCACACTACTCAGCCCTTTACAATAGCCCACGCAGAAATTTTATAAGTCCTTCAGAGGCACACACGCCTCTGACCGACGAATAGCTCCCCCCCCAGAGAAGTTTCTCTGCCAACTGCCCTCAGCCTAATGCTCAGGCCCCTTCTGGACGAATAGTCCCCCCCAGAGAAGTTTCTCTCCCGACTGCCCTCCGTCTAATAATCTTCTGTAAGTCGAAATCGTAGCAAGTAAACTTTTACCCCCACCCCTTTTCTCATATGCTCCAGTTCCTTATAAATGTCGCGTCGCTATTGGCCAAAGGTAATGGCGCAGTACACTATTTTCAGCCAATCGCGACGGGGAAAGCAAAGGAAGTTTCCGCTCTCTGTGCCATCTGTGAGTGTACAGTGTTTTTCTTATTCCTTCTAGAACATCGGCCATGCCTGCGCAAGGGGCGCTGTCCGATGAAAGAATTATCGTTCTAGGTTTCCCCGAATGCGAGCAGGCGTTCTAGAGATTTCGCAGATGTTCTTGCGTCCGAGCGCCTCTCAGTTAATCTTTTGACACCGGCCCTAACAACAACTTCGTAATGGGCCGGGGGCGCAAGTGGATGTCACGAGAAGCGGGGTTGCGCGCCTAACGCCGTCTGTTTATTCTCCCAGTAAGTTTCCTTTGGGTCCGGTTTATTTTATTTAATTTGTATGAGGAAATCGGTATCGCTACAATAGATATATTTTATTAATAATTGAATAATAAATATTAATTGAATAATAATTGAATAAAAAAATATTTGCTTTTGAAGCAATGGGTTTTGATGATGTAATGGTTATAGTTCTTTTGTTGTTGAGGCAATATAGTATCTATATATTTTTTTAATTTTTTTTTCAATTCTGCTAATTTACAATCTGTTCGCTTGGAATAATTAGTAAATGGTATACATGATATAAGTTGCTATGAAGAGAATCTAAAGGGTAAGTCTAGAATATGTTCACGCTTTAGCCTATACACATGTTCACTATTGTCCAACATGTTCACTGAGTGTTGATTCGGGTGGCTTTCCAGTCTCATCTGATGCCTCTTGCTTCTCTCCGAGATAGTCTCTGACATTGTTGAGATGTTCAAATCTTTGTACAAATTATTGTTGGTGACGAACCATGGGGCGTTGCATATATATCTCAGTGTTTTTGTTTCGAATCTTCTCAGGATCTCCAGGTTTGACTTGCTGGCAGTTCCCCAGAGTTCGATTCCATAAGTCCATATTGGCTTGATTATTGTCTTGTACACTAAAATTTTGTTGTATAAGGAGAGCTTAGACCTTCGGTTAAGTAGCCATGATAATTTGCTTAATTTCAGTTGTGATTCTTTCCTCTTTTTCAAGATGTGAGGTTTCCAGGTTAGGTGACTGTCTAGATGTAAGCCAAGATACCTCACAACAGTTGTTACTGAGAGTTCTGATGAGTTTAATTTCACTTTGGGACACTGTTCTTTTCGAAGTGAGAAGGTAATCTGTTGTGATTTTGCTGTGTTTATATTTACTCTCCATTGATTCGTCCATTCTTCTATCTTGTCCAGATGCGCTTGCAGGTGTTGCGATGCTCGAGTTGAGTCCTCATCGACAGCTAAAATTGCTGTGTCATCAGCAAATGTAGCCATCATTGTGTGTTCTGTTGTTGGTAAGTCAGAAGTATAGATTACATACAGAATTGGTCTTAGGATACTTCCTTGAGGGACACCTGCTGTCTGTGGCTTAAATCCAGAGAAAACGCCTTGGTATTTAATTTGAAAAAAGCGGCTGGATAGATACGTTTTAAAAAATGAATAGAGTGAGTGCGGGAGTAATTGTTTGATTTTGAATAGCAGGCCTGCATGCCAGACCCTATCAAATGCTTGCTGTACGTCCAAGAAAGCAGCTGAGCAATATTTATTTTCTTCTAGGCTTTGAGATATCTTGTTTACTATTCGGTGTGTCTGATCTATAGTTGAGTGACCTTCACGAAACCCATATTGAAAGTCTGGTATTATATTATTGGTTATTGGTTTGAGCCGTTGTAAAAGTAGTTTTTCAAATACCTTGGATAAAACTGGGAGAAGACTTATTGGTCTGTATGATGCAACGTCTGTAGCAGGTTTTCCAGGTTTCGCTATGGCTATCACTTGTGCATACTTCCAGAGAGTCGGATAGTGGCTCTCGCTTATAATGGCATTAAAGATGGATGTGACGAATGATAGCGCTTCCTTGGGTAATTCTTGTAATATTGTACCAGTTATGAGATCATGTCCTGGGCTTTTAGTAGGATTTATGTGCTTTTTAATGGTTTCTTCTATTTCGCATAAATTGAACGCCTTGATGGGTGCCGACTGTTGGAGAGGAGCCTGTAAACTTTCTATTACCTCATTTTCCGTAATACTTCGTTTTGCTATTGGTTTGAATACTGTGGAAAAGTGTATTGCAAGACATTCGGCCTTTTCTTCAGGACTTCGTGCCCAAGTGCCATCTTGTCTTCTAATAGGCGAGATGTGTTGTTGTGGCTGATTGGTTTTTTTTGTTGCTTTCCACAGTGAGTAATTGGTTATAGCTGTTGGTGACAATGAGTTTACGTAATTGGAAAATTTGGTGTTTTGGTACTCCTTTAGTTCTCTTTTTAGTTGCTGGGCTGATGCGTAAAGTTTCTTTTTGTCTTCAGGCTGTCTGGTGTACATATAGATTCTACGAAGTCGGCGTTTTTCAGTTATTTTTTGCCTTATTTCTTTGGGATACGGTAAGTTCTTGATTATTTCAGATTTTGGTGTTGCTCTCCAGGCAGCGTTTCGTATAACCTCTGTTAGATGTAAAACTGCAGTATCTATATCATTACTTGATTTTAGAGGCATATTTACGCTTAACGAGTTGTTAACGTATATTCTAAATTTTTCCCAGTTAGTAAACTTACTACAAAGTTTAGGTGGTGATCTGCGCTCAATAACGGATGAACAGATGTATCTATATTTTGCGGCCAATTATTTGGTTGATATATCGGACTTGTCAAAGTATCGATATATCGATTTTTTTAATTTTCGTGTTTCCCTAGTGTTTCACATGAAAAGTCTTGTGAGACATGTCAAAAGAACTGTCTTTCCATTATGGGTTTTCATTTGATATTTTTGGCACGGCAGAGCATACTGCAATCGACTGCACTTTTGCGCAAGCGCCTACTCGAAATTTTCGAAGTCACAGTGATAGCGGAGCTAGATTTCCCGGGCAACATGCAACTTGAAGTTTGTGGCATTCCATAATTTTATTAGTTATATTTATTTAATAATATAATAATTATATAATAATGCACTTATAGATATACATATCAGTGGTTACTAGGCAGCTCTAGTCGAACAAAGTGAATCATGAGGATGCCGCATTATGGGAGTTTAGCGCACAACCTGTTGCCACAGTTTGGAACTTCTTCCATTTCAACTTAAACGTTTGTAAAAAAGTTTGGTGGAAAGACATCGGTGACATTATCACCCTGTTACAAGTCTGAAAGTCACAGATATATGAAGCATTTTTTAAAAAAATATTGCATTTTTTATTTGAGTTTCACCTTCATCATTTTATGTTATTTTTCGTTGAAAATTATCACTTTCTGCCACATTCGAAATGTTTCTCAACACTTATCGCTCTCCATGCAACGCGGCGGCCAGCCTCTAATCTGGCTTTTCAAACGTGCTGTGGTCACCTGGTTCGTGACGCAAACTGGTGATGAGCACAGATATCAAAAATCGGAGCTCCGGAGTAGCTCGCCCATCTCTTTCCATCATGGCCAAAACTCTCGGTTTGTCGGCGCCCGTCGGGGGCATGCAGGCATGCAGATCTGCGGTAGCGTCACTGCGCCAGCGCGTAGGACAAAAGCGAGCGGCCGAGCCGGCTGTTACGCAAGGGCCACCGGAACGGAGTGGAGTGGGATATGCCGTAGCATCGGCGCTTTCTGCAGTTGATGCGTTGGGGTATTCCCAGGAGCCATGCGAACAATGCGAAGGAGAGACAAAGGCAGGCGGCGCGGCGGTGTGAAACAAATGCGGTGATCACGCGGCGCGGGCCCGGAAGAAGCTAGGTCAAGGTCAGGGTCGTCAAGGTCAAGCCACGCCCCTTCGATTGCACTCTCCCATGCCGCACGCACGGAGCAAAATCCGTTACAGAGAATGGTTCACAAATAGCGTAACAGTGGCTGCGCGTGCTGAATGAATTTAACTCTAAACGGCAGATGGTACTTCCTTTTTGACAAAAATGTAACTTTTTGTTTTCTTTCTTAAAAAATCCTCCATTTTTTTCGTTTCATAAACATTTTTCACCTTGCAACCATTTAACCCATTTAAATAGCAATTTATGTCTCCCTGTGCACGCCTTATAAAAGTAATTTTCACCCTCTTTCTCTCGCCTAGTTCTGTTTTCCTTTATATGTGGGAAACTTTTGGGGTATTTTTTGCAGCAGATATCATCTGTGCTTTTTATTAGCTGTAGTGCTTCTTTGCTGTTATTTTTTTCAAAGAATTTATGTCATTATTTTGGTTTGAATGCTTTTGCTGAGCGTGGTGTGTTTTTGGGCGTTTTGTTACCGACACAGTTCTATTATCCTCCACATGGTTAGGATAAAGAAATAGGTAAACGGATGGAAATCGGAAATAGTAATCGTTTTACAAAGAAAATGAGTGAAAATAAAGCAGATGTATATAATAAATAAATATTCCTCAATCTATCTGGCTCAATCGATAAAACTAATATTCCTCAATCGATCTGGCTGATTTCGATATCCCTTGAATTTGAAACCGATATTTTAAATTTTTAACTTTGCATAAATCCCAATGTACATTTTCTAATTTAAAAAGACTCCATCGTTTTTGATTAAGTTTTGCTGTTGGATAGTGTGAAGAATATTTAAAGGAATGTGCAGGTCTCATGGTCGTTAAATACCCTGATTTTTAAAAAATTGCAAAACTTCAAAGTTCTTTGGGAGTCTTCCTACAACTAAAATATTAAAGATTGAGATTTTTTCCCATAATGAAATATGTTACTTAAAGTTAGATTCCGAAATAAGGTCACGTATATTGTTTTTCAGAAAACTGTTACCAACTAATTATTAAATTAGGTTGCAAATGTTTTCCCGGAAGTAAAAGCCAGAACTGTTTAGACCATCAGAAAATGACCGATTTGATCTGGGCTTGGGATCAAACTGGATGCGATAACTTATCGGCAATGCACTGTACCAGAAATGATTAGAGACCGGATTTTTATATAATTACATATTTTTTATTGTTTTTTCGTTCTCAAAATTATAATCACAGTAACCAATTTTTTCGTTACATATTTTTACACATTTAGTACTATACTACATATTTTACATATTTTGCTTTTTTTCACAAAATATTTTTATTCTATCAATATTTTTGCACCTTTTAATAAAAAAGTGGTTTTAAAAAAGTCACCATTTTTTCCTACATTATTACTGTGATGTGTATTTGGCTGCGTGAAGAGACGGGTGGGTGTCCTCACAGTCCAGAGCATCTGTTCCAGTTATTTCAGTAGCGGGAGGTGCATGTCTGTGAATGAGATCATTTTTAACATCAAGCGTGAAAAGTATCACTGACCCTAGTGTCGTGAATTATAACCCTAATTTCCGAGAACCTTTGGCGATCGCCAAGTGTAACACTTCGATGAGAATGCTGCACACTGCAGTGATTGTTTACAGGTCGCTGTTATCGCCAGTTTGTACGATGGCTTCTATTGCGTCTAGTCTGGCAGCTAAACGATCCTGAATAGCAATAAACGGAGTTTTACTACTGACGGGAAAGTTGTTTGGAGAAAAATGTGCATCAACTTGTGTTCTCCAAATCATTTTTATAGCGGTTGTATTAATTTTTTAAAATTTGTTTAAGAATTTTTTTATAAATGAAATTTCGTATTATGTAAAAGTGTTTTATAGTTAGTATATTTTAATGTTGTGGCGTCATACGGGTGTAATCGAAACACAGACGAGAGTGGTTTGTAAAACAATAGATTTATTCACAATCTAGACCGTAGTCTCAATTAAACAACTATCCTGCTTACAATAAACTAAATAAATAGACCCTCTACAAGGAGAGCGAAATTACGAACGGCTACCACACCGCAACATACTACCGATGTTCCCTGCGTGAAGCACCGCACTACCTTGAGACCATCTACGCGTCTCGCAAGTCACGACAATGAATGGCCGGCCCCTCGCCCTAGTGCACCTACTCGCAAGACACGCGCATCACCTGTCGCCGACGCCGCTAGAACAAGAAGGCTGGCGCATTGTTCTCCTGGCCTTATATAGGCGCTTTGGCGCTACCCGCCGCCCCCATTGCCTCCTCTCAACCGCCGCCCTGGCCACGGAAAATCCCAGTGCGTCATCACTCCGCCCTTTGTTCAACATCCGGCGATGCCCGCCGAGTGCCACATGGTCGACTCCACTTTGTAGCGCTGCACGACGCTACAATATTATATTAGATCCAACTTCACATATTTGTTACACATTCTTACTGCTTTCATTACATATTTATGTACATATTTTGACGCTTCATACTACATATTATTCGGTCTCTAGAAATGACACATCTAAAACTGTGTTCCGTTTATTTCTCTGGGTGTGGTCTCATGTCTTGTCCTTGTTGCATGCGGTGACCGCTCGCAGCGTCCTACCTGCACGTGTGCAAGGCCAGCGACCCGCAGCTGGGCGAGTGCATGAAGGAGTCCGTGGAGAGCCTCCGTCCGCGCCTCGCCGAAGGTGAGTGCACGCATCTCGCAGCTGTCAGCATCTGATCAATCAACTGTTTCAGAAGAAGAAGAAAGCTACTGATCAATCAACTCTTTAAAAAAAACTACTGATCAATCAACTCTTTAAAAAAACTACTGATCAATCAACTCTTTCAGAGAGAGAAAACAACTGATCAATCAACTCATTCAGAAGGAAAGAGCAACTGATCAATCAACTCTGTTTGGAGGAACTTTTTTTTTCGGGGTCAAATGTGAAGGAGAGGGTTTCCTCTACCTCTTCTTCTTCTTCTTCTTCTTCTTCTTCTTCTTCTTCTTCTTCTTCTTCTTCTTCTTCTTCCTCTTCTTCTTCGTGTTCGTTTCCGTTTCCGTTTCCTTCTTCGTTTCCTTCTTCGTCTCCTTCTTCGTCCCCTTCTTCGTCCCCTTCTTCGTCTCCTTCTTCGTCTTCTTCTTCGTCTCCTTCTTCGTCTCCTTCTTCGTCTTCTTATTCGTCTTCATTTTCTTTTTCTTCGATGGAGATACAGCCCAGGTCGGGCTCGGGCCTCGCCCATATTTTCCCAACCTCCAATTTTCTCTGCTCTCCGCAATTCTTCTCCATATTCTTAGCCTCAACTGTTCCCTTGCATCTTGGGTAACGCCAGCCATCTCTTCCTAGGTATTCCAACCGGTCTGCCCCCAAACACCCTCTCTTCCGTGACTTTCTTTTGTATTCGAAAGAGAGGATTTGATTTTAATTAAATAAAATAGAACCCAATATGTTTAAATGTCAGGAGTCACCCTAGAGTAATATTTGTGGGTACCATTATTTTTTTTCAAATGTAAGCTTAAATATACAAATATTACACTAACATATTACAAAATTAATGTAAAGGGAATGGCAGAGGTTGTAACCATATAACCACATGAAAAACTGTTAGCAAATTGTAACCAAATGTTCATAGGCGGGCGCAGTCTGAAACAAGAGATGGAGACAACTTCATTTCTGGGCCCCTTTTTCAACTTTTTATATTTGTTGCCTTACTTTTATATTTACAACCAAGATACTTTATCAGCAAATGCATGAAACATACAACAAGGAAAATGAAAGTATAAATATAATGATACAATTAATATACACATTTTATTCCATATTGAAGCATTTACAGGTTGCCAAATGTCTTGGAGAGTCCAAATCTCACAATTCTCCGAACTGTCATGTTAAAAAAGGGGAAAAATAAGAGATTGAACATATTTTTGGAAATAAAATATTTTAATAAGTATGCCTCCTTATGGATTTCAGAGGGGGGTACGGTCCTCCAGGCACCTCAGTGCGCACGTGAATGCAAGTGTTACAAACTTACAATAGTAAATTTTTGCACGGCATAGCGTACAGCAATTTTGCTGTAATCTCAATATTCTGCGCATGCGCAGCTCAAAAGTGATGTGAAACTCCAACTGCGCATGTGCAGAAGATCGATACTGCTGTCGATTGCTATAACGCTTTGCCTGCTAAAACTCCCTATCATGGAGTTTGAGCACCCTTAAATCAATCGGAAGTTCTATCGATCTGCGCATGCGCAGTTCGCGTTTTGCATCGCTTTTGTTCCTCTGTGCATGCTCAGAAGATCGATGCGGCTGTCGATTGCTATAACGTTTCGCCGTGCAAAAAGGCCCTATTGGCAGCGCGTTCGGGAGGCTGCTCCTGAGACGTAGTAGCTCTGGTTGCTCTGCGCATGCGCGTGCAGGGCTGCCGGAGCTGAACTTGCCGCCGCTGGAGCCGCTGCGCCTGGAGCAGCTGGACCTCACGCACGGCGCCAAGCTCAAGGTCGTGGCCAACGACGTCCAGGTCTTCGACACCACCTCCTTCCAGCTGCGCGACATCACGTGAGTCTCTCTCTCTCTCTCTCTCTCTCTCTTTCTTTCTTTCTCATTCTCTTTCTTTCTCATTATTTTTCTTTCTCATTATTTTTCTTTCTCATTCTCTTTCTTTCTCATCCTCTTTCTTTCTCTCTTTCTCTTTCTTTCTCTCTTTCCCTCTCTCTTTCTCTCACTTTCTCTCTCTTTCTCTCACTTTCTCTCTTTCTCTCACTTTCTCTCTCTTTTTCTCACTTTCTCTCTCTCTTTCTCTCTCTCTCTCTCTCTCTCTCTCTCTCTCTCTCTCTCGCACACACATACGCACACGCACGCGCGTTTACGGACCTTCTCATGTATTGTGGGAATGCTGATGAGGTGTTGTTGACGTAATTATACAGACATTGTTTATGAAATAATTGATATCATCTTTGTCAACTTAATGAATTTATTCCGTGTAACTTCATTATCTGTATTAGTATCCCGCCCCTTTTTGTATTATATGTATTATCATCTTATTTTGTATTTTATTTGTATTATTTATAGACTAATGGTGGTGGCAAAACAGGTAAAAACCGGCACTAAGAATAAATCCATTAAGTTGACAAATATGACTTCAATTATTTCATCAGGAAGTTCTTCATGCCGTTTTTAATGCAGTCTCCACCGCCCTCCCGAGTCGACCGACCACGACATCCGCTTGGGCCCGAAGTAGAATGGCGACTACCCCGCTGCGGTATGCGACTGGAAGCGCCCACTGGAGAAGGGTTCAATGGGTTTTCCCTCCATGTAAAAGTTGGTCCGTTTTAAAATAATTTGAATCAGAGCTACATTGGTCGTATTATTGGATGGCAGCTTCCAGAAGAAATGATCTTACTTCACTTTCTTGCCATAACCCTCGTAAAGTAGTATGCCGAAACGTGGATAAAATCGGAGGAACTCTTCCCCACCGACTGTCGCCGAGTAGCTGGGAAATGAGTATTTTAAGCAGTTTATCGTGCACTCGAAGGACTTCCAATTACAAAATAATAGTACAACAAAAAGCAAAACATAATTACAAAAATATTCTAATATCTATCAAGTAAAAATTTAAGTTGAGAACAAATATCATATAGATAGGGATAATTTAAAATGCCAATGTTAAAGTTAATGTTAACATTAAAGGCATAAAAAATAAAATTTTCGTATTTTGAGTGACTCAAGTTAATACCAAACTTGATAAATTGTTTAAACTTTTATCTTTAATAATACGGTGTTTTCATAATAATAACAATGATAAATAATATTAATAATAATAATAATAAGAAGAAGAAGAAGAAGAAGAAGAAGAAGAAGAAGAAGAAGAAGAACTTAGAAATCCTTCAATGCAGAAGTCTGTGATACTAGACACTTGCCTTGTTGTGAGAAAGTTCTTGGGAGACGAGCTTGACTGAATTCAACTCAATTACCATTTAACCAATCGTTCAGGGCCAATGAGTGCCGTGTGTATGTTTATCAGGGAATGGTGATAGTGATACGATAGTGGGTGGCTTATATGAATGTGTTATCTCTATTATTTATTTCAATTCAATTTGATTTGTATTGTTATGTGCAAATTTGATTTCATTTCTGTTCTCATGAAGAAAATCAGTGTCAAGTGTAATCCGTCTTGAATCTCAATTCCGTGTCTCCGTGGTGGGCGTCTAAGTGTCAGCCTTTATCCGCACCCCCGCCGCCGCACACGTACGGCGACGGGCTGGAATCCGAATTTCTCCGGGATGCAGTTTGTCCTCACGGCAACCTCCTCGCTCAATGCCTGGGTTAGGGCCGCCCTTCCAGATCAGAGCTACTAGCTTTCCAGGCTGGTACGGAAGTCCAAACAATGCGCTACTCAAATTCGCCGGGAACTAGTCCCTTCTGTTTGCCCAGAGTAACGGGACACTGCCACTACGAAGTCGAAAACCCGACTGTGGGCAACCCGAACTAAGGTATGGGCAGATCAGGGTCCGGTCCCTACACCTTTACTCCCACACCTTTACACCCACACTCCCTACACCTTTAGGCTAGCGAAGTGAGTACCGCCGTGAACCTAGGCAACCTAACGGGTGGTAATTTCTCGCTGGAGGTTTATATGCGGATTCCAGAGCATTCCGAAGAAAATCCTTCACCCAACACTGCCCAAAGTTCGACATGCCATAAGACCAACTAGTGGGTTACCGGGTTGAACCGGCAACCAGGATCTTAGCATCGCCTACTCATTTGAGACTAACGACGTGAGTGCCGCCGAGTGAAACTTAGAGTCCGAGTGGTCGTTTATAACTCTCCACCAGAGACCATATCCACCTACTCAGACACGATCCCCTCCCCTACGAAGGAGGTACGGAAAGTTCGTGAACCCCCCGATGGCTGAAGGTGCGTGTGTGTGTGTGTGTGTGTGGTTGCAGAGTGGACGAGGGGAAGACGGAGTTCCGGCTGCGTCTGTCGTTCCCGCGCCTCCACGTCCGCGCCACCTACACCGCCGACGGCCAGCTGCTCACCATGCCCATGCACGGCACGGGCCCGCTCAACCTCAACGCCAGTGAGTACTCCGGCTCAGGGAAGCGATTGATGCTCCTGCAGTGCCTCTGACCGGAAGGGCCTACAGTTCGAGTCCCGACGCTGCCAGGGGTTTCGACACTAACTAGAGCGAATGCAGCCGCTGTGTGGAGAAGAATTCCAAATTGGTTTATGTCTGTGATTAATAATAACCTTTTGAACCACTTATTTAGAGACAATTTATTCTTCAATTTTCTTGCCATTGCACGTTTCAAATCTCATGATTTCAGATTCTTCTACAGGTAATTTATACTATACAAGCATAACACAATACTAACGTACCTAGGTAAACAATAGTTGATTGATGCATATTTGCAACGTGGTTGTTATCCATAAAGACGTAATATTTATCAGTTTCACACAGATAGACGGTGTATCCACCTCCCCACAAAAATACTGCGGGTTCAGTGGTAAATGTTGAGTGAATCCAACAAATCCATATGACATATTAACCAAGTTAACGGGAACAGAAGGTAAGTTGTCTGAACAATAATTTTTTTTGTATTGGCTTATTGATATAAAATGTAAGGATAAGCATTGTGTTCTGCTTGTATGGTATAAACTATCTGAAGAATAATATACAATCATGAGATTTGAAACGTTGTAGCAAGAAAATTGAAGAATAAATTGTCTGTAAATAATTGGTTCAAAAGGTTAACTGGAGATTAATTTTAGTGGACGGATGCACTCATCGATAGTTTTACGTGTTTTTTTCTGATCGCGCGAATGCCGAAATAGTACCCAGCCCCCAACGAAGGAGGACAAATGAGCAACGGACCGCGTGCGATCTTTCCTTGCCCTTCCTTGTCCTATTCTCACCCCTTACGTGTACACAATCAAGCACTACACCGCCGTACACACCGGGAGTCGCGAGCTTCGAGGTTGTCCCGGCTGGGGCGGTGCCCGGCGATGCGGAGATCTTCGCAAGCCGACGTGTAGGTCAACGCCGCATCTCCTCATCCAGCGGGGGGGGGGAGCACCGCCACCTCCCGCGATAAAATCATGTATGACGAACACATATGCAAACGCATCTGCGACACACCTGCAAAACCTTAGCAGATGCACATATGCAACACATCTGCAAAACTTTAGCAGGTGACACGCTCGGAATCACTAGCCAATCAATCAATCAATTAATCATTCATTCAATCAAGCCAGTGAGTACGCTACGTCATACGGCCGACTCAAGGGGTCTTCTTGGAATTCCCCCTCCCCTTCTGTTTTAAGCGGTTATCGCAAACTTTTACTACATATTTATCTTTAACGCTGTGCTGTTATAACGACGACTTAACGCAACCAAACAGGAAGGGAATGCCGTTCTTCACAGCCGGCGTTCGTTAAGGATTTAAAACTCCACCGTCCGTTTAGAACAATCGATACAAGTGAGTTGTAGCTGAAAGTGGAGTCTGAGTCCACGATTCCAAGGATTGCTAGTTCTCGTTTGTTTATATTAGTTTCGTAAACGAAATGGTGTTATGAAAAATATTGAACGACGCACGACCGATAACACTCTGCTAGTATTTGCCTTTTATCTGCCTAATAATGTTAATAACTAGGACTGTCGCATACCAGCCGCATTTCGATATCCAGAGACACCAACAGGGGATCGGGGTGGGGGGAATCAACTGTGTACTCCACAATAAATTGCAATATAACTAAAGGAACATTTTTTACCTTTAAGAACGAATAATACATATATCTAGAAATATTTTACGCACATTTTCTGTAGTTTTGGTTCAAATATTTCCGGTGTTTGAGACGTGGCAAGAACGTTCATATTTTGAACTCAGTGTATGCAGTCTTTTCCGCAAAGATACTTATCTATGTCGGCTTTTTTAATAACTAGTTCAACATTCACTGTCTTGCTCCGAACAACTATACTCTTAACTCACAAATAAGGAAGTTTTTTCTCTGTGAGGTTTCCTTTTATGAATAAACTTTCTTATAAATATCAAATTAACATATTTCTTTTAATATTTGTATTATTTCAAAAATATGTTTGCAGATCTGAATTGAAACTGCTCCCTCTCCTTTCAATGTTTTCTGGATCCTCCCTTGCCCCTCCTTGTTTTGCGAGTTTGAAATCGCGACTTTTGTACTCGGGTGGGCGAGAAGTCTAATAGTATTTCAAGCAGGCATTGTCCTAATTGTGGTAGTGGTGACTACGAAACCTTCTTAGGTTGAGATGTAAAGTAAGCAATAAGGTTACGGAGGTGAGGTTACGGAGTTATGGAGTTTCAGAGTGTCGTAACCATCGCTCTAAGCAATCCTAAGTTTAGGGTAAATTTTAGTTGCCAAGACAACAGTTACAAACACTGCCATCACGTGAAGGTACGGAATATTCCTTGTGCGCGTAAGTCTCATATACTATCCGCGCACCATATATTGAGCCCTGATTTTGCTAGATGCCAGAGAATGGGGGGGGGGAGTGTATTTTGATGACTGGACTTATATATCGAATATGAAGCTCCTTTTTCGACGCAAAATAGTTTCTATTACATGAAAGCGAACACTTCTGGCTTCCCAATTTTCTCAACAACGCTTGCTATCTTTTATTCTTTTTTCAAGTAATATTAGTGAAGGAGAGGGTGTGTGTATCTCGAGGCTCAAGAAAACGTCCGCGTATAATACCAATGAAGTGATGGTTAAATTTGTATTAGGTAGTTTTGAGTCCTTGCTATTTTGCGTGTCATATGAAATGTCTCAGTATCGCACACAAAGGTTCTGTATAAAATCTTTTATCAATAGTTCCAAATTACTTCTGCTGGTGTTCCACAGATGCACTGTAACAACACTCAGTCAAGAGGAGTCGATCTAAAACTTTGAAATCATTCACACGGCCTATGAACGATATGAACTGAAGCGATTGTATTGTGTAAAATTGCAGATGAAAGAATTTGAGAGCTAGTGTCACCCCATACGGCTTTCCTTAACGCTCGCCCGCTTTGTAAATGCCAAATTCGAAGTAAGCGTTTTTATAATAACGATAGTGATAATAATAATAGTAATAATAATAGTAATAATAATAGTAATAATAATAGTAATAATAGTAATAATAATAATAGTAATAATAATAATAATAGTAATAATAATAATAATAATAACAATAAATATATGGAAGAAAAAACTGGCCGCATAAATCATCTTTCGCGGACTCTTCCACTGAATGCGGACTCTTGTGCCCCGCAAACAGTAATAGAAAACTGTGCAAGCCAAGAGCTGGCCCACGCGCCTTCTCAATACCGTTGGCAGCAGTGTCTTTTAGTTCCGTCAACAAGGAGGAGATAGAGCGCGCCACTGCAAGTATCGTCTGAAAGTGTAATTCAAATGGAAGTTGACAGACCCAAGTGATAGCGGTCAGGGCCCTGCAACTCTCCATCAAAATTGGGGACAAAGCTAGAGGATGCTACTATAGGTTGCGCTAGTGTCGCCGAATACAGCTGCAGGTAAGGCTCGCCAACTTCCGCTCATAAAAATTGGCTAATTTGTGAGAAATAGGAAAAGTGTCATTTAAATGTTCAAGTATTCATAATACACACATATAAGAAAACCCTGAAGAAAACGCAAACATCGGCGCCATCTGCTGTAACATTATGGGCCTGCTTGCGACCCGCGAACTCATGCATTAGTCACGAACGTTTTAAGTATCGTTGCAGTTCGTGTTTTAGTTCCTGTAGGAAGGTGATGGGGCGGAGCGCGCCACCGTAATGGTTTCCACCACGTTATATGAGAGGCCCTGATAGCGGTGCTGAGAGCTTCGAGTTCCTGCTCTACGAGAGTGATGGTGGTGATGGTGAACGGTGGTGATGTGCGCAGCGGACGTGGACGCGGAGGTGGTGCTGATGACGGAGGAGGAGGAGCGTGACGGGGAGAGCTTCCTGGCGCTGAAGGAGCTGCAGGTGCTGGTGCAGGAGGTGCGCCAGGCATCGGTGCGCCTGGACAACCTTTTCGGGGGAGACCCAATGCTCGGTGAGAACTTCACTGCCCTAGAAACTCTTGCTTCATGATACATCCATTGTTTCTTCCTCCACACAGGGCTAAATCAACAGAACGAAACCCGTAAAAGGTTTGGAAGTATATATGCATATTGTCTGCCGAGTTGCTATTTTCTTGTAATGAATATTTTTCTTATGCTGAATATAAAATGTATTTTAATTTGCTGACTTGTAGTTCATAATTATAAGTTTATAACTGATAAATTGAATGACTTTCGTTAGTACAAAAAATTAGTGAAATTTAACTGTTTTATGCTCAGATTTTAAATCCTTATCACATTTCTGTAACAAATCATGCTGAAATGTGTTGTGAGACACTAAACAATTGCCAATCATGTGCTAAAATCTTGCAAGTTTATTCTAAAAAATATGGGCCCAAACAATATTTTATTCTTTAACCACTCAAAAAAACACGGAAGATATCGAAGTTATAAAATCTGTCGTGACTTTTTGTGGCTTAATGAATAATAAAATCATGAAATGGGGAGCGAAATATCTTAAATTATTATTCTGTACACTTTTACAGATAAAAAGAAATCATCTATTAAAAGGACAAATAATATGTAGAAACATATTATCTCTTTTTCAGATGATCTAAGTTTCCATTCACTACTGTGAAACTACTCAAAACAGACCTACGTGGTTTTAAAATTCTTCCCAGAAGCCAGTGATTCACAGGCGTCTGTGAAAAAGGGGACTGAAGCCCCATGAGCTCCGCCCTTTTACAATGACCTTTTGCCTATGTGTGTTTATTGGGAAGCGTTACGAAAATTTTAAACGGGTCTTTATGTAGTGAAATGCAACGAACCGTGTAGTTGGTATAATTGGACTAAGATGAAGTGACACGGTTATGACTTTTCAAAACAACAAAAATATATTCGTGTGTACAATCCCAGGAGTGGTTTAGGTGAGCTTTTCTAGAAGTATTTGCGTTTAAAATGCTTTGGTTATTGTGCGTTGCATAGACTCGAAGACTTTTATGTTAATCGCGATGGCCGAAGGCCTCACTCGTCACTAACTTGGGGAAATGTTTCGCGAAGCGTCATGTTGCCCGTGAAAGTTGTTTGGCATAAAAATATGAGAGAAATTCTGTGTGTAAAGCGAGCTAATAATATAGTATGCAGATATTTCACTTGAGTACGGATAGGCAAGCTAATGCTGCCTTGTTTGGTGCTTGGAGGTGTTCAAAAGAGCCCCGTGCAGCATGTATTTGGTTATTTTTTTAAATAGAACGGTGAATACACGAGGAGACACCCACACCCTCGCATCTCCCACCCCACAGTACCCAATTTCTCCTCCTCCCCCCATTATACTCCTCCTCCCCCCCCCATCACTCCTTTCTAAGAGTGTACCGAACTCTAAGATCACTTCACGAAAAGCGTCATATGCACAGTGAATTAATTTCTGATTGATCCCACATTAATGAAAACAGAACGAGCAACGCAAAGTTCGAACGATAAGGAACGTGAGTATGTACAAAAGATGCAATATGTACAAATGAAGTTTGAGCAACATATAATTTGAAACAAAAGAACCTTCAGCGACTAGACATGTAGCTACACATTTCCGAAAAGAGATCGAGGCTCAGGTCGTCGGTCTCCGCTATGTCCGTAAAAACAATCTAATATGTTCAATGCAACATTTCCAAGGCATTTTTATGCAAATGAACATCGTTGTCGAACAGCATGTTAGCATGTTTCAAGATAAAATAATACGTTCAAACTGCGCTTCGTGCTGTCCTCGTTCCTTTCCATCTGTCATTCTGACCTCGTGCGCTCACGAGCCGAGAGCGAAGAATGGCCATGAAGACAAGTTTGTGAATATTACTGATTATTGAACATCATGAATATTATCATGATGACTTGCGTTGTCGGTTTATATTTTAAATCGCGTAGAGCATGCTGATAGTTGGATGTTCATCGAAGTTCTTGATCGTGGTTTCTGATGCTACTTTTGTCTGATGTTCCTGTGAGTGCTATGATGGAATTTGTTAAGAATATTTGACACAAAAAATGCTTCAGAAGTTCAATGACGTGTGATTAAAAGAATGTACGCCTGTAAAACCTGTTTGTGATATTTGCGGGTATGTTTGCAAAAATTAATATTTTTTGTTAAAGTAAATCGGGTCATTCATTTCAAATACACGAAGATGTAAACAAATGAATGCGTATTTGATGAATTTTGTTACGTTCTCGTTCATGTCACGACCTCATTTATTAAAATCATTATTCAACGACTCAAGGCGCAATGGGTTTTCACTACCTGCTCGCTTGCAAAAAGGAAATAAATTTCATTATAAAAAAACTACACAGAAATATCGAAGGGCGTGCTCAAAACTGGGAAAACGCAACAATACGTTAATGAGAAAGTAAGTGTTATAAAGAATCTCGGATTATTAAGCAACGGTCTGAAGAAAAATTGTTTGTTGTGTTTGGTTTTTGGGGTCTATTAGCACACTGTCATTGAGACAAGATTTTAAAAAATGCAAAAAAGGTCTTGGGTATTTTCATTGTATTGAATGTAATGAATGTACTAAATTTTGTTCTTTTCATTATTTACTTTTGAATTTAAAAAATAAAAATGTTCAATTTATTGTAAGATTTAAAAAACGCCTGGAATCGACGCGCCTGGAATCGCTAATCAATCAACAAAAATTTGTTTCTTTCATTACTGTAATATGACTAGGGGGCGGTTTTTGATGACCACTGCCAAAAATGATCAATAACATTTTCTTAAAATGCTTTAAAAATGCCCTAAAACCCAAGAAAAAAGACGTAAAAACTTTGTTCAAAATCGCTTAAGATGAACAACTCAAGCTGTTGGATATGTTACTGATATCATCGAGGCTCCTTCTTATTATTCAAGTGAACTCAACTTGGAAACGTTTGGTTTGGAATTTTATTAATCGCGAAATCGGCTGAAGCGACAATGGCGCTTACTTTCGTCACAGGAATCTTAGATTACGTATTCGTACGTGCTGATATTTCAATTTCTGAGTGAAGAAATTGAATAGGCTACTGAGGAATTTTGTGGAGAACATTTATTGCATCTCGTAAATATTATTTGAAACATGTACCATTAAACTGTTATTATAATCCATGAAATCATCGAAAAACGCTTTAAAGATGACGAGGGAAAACTAAAAAATTGACTTATTAGACAAAATCGACGAAAAATTTCAAAATCAAATGTCATATAAAAATGAATAATTTCCTTTTGTCTTGACATGAAATAAATGTCTACACTAAAAGGCATTGTGATAAAGTGAAAAGAAAAAATGACAATTTAATTAAAAACGGCTCTCTAATAATGATTCCTAATTGTTGCCGCTATTTGTTTTAATTATTCATTTTCCTTGTTCGACCTAAGAGTGTCTTTGAAGGTTTTCCGCTAGCGACCGCGCCCTGCCTCGAGTGCTGTCGTGTCCTGTCCTGACGCGCGCGCTTCTGCAGGTGAGGTGGTGAACGCGGCGGTGAACGCGCACTTCCCGAAGGTGCTGCAGGAGTTGCGGCCGGCGCTGCAGCACTCGCTGCAGGACGCGCTGCGGGACCTCGTGGCCAAGATCCTCGCCTCCTACCCCACGCGCCTGCTCTTCCCCGAGGACTGAGGACGGGACTGAAGACTTCTGCGCACTTGGCAATGCCACTGGACTCTTGACCCTCAACGGAAACTATGCACCGGGGTTTTGATTTGAGACCAAAAGAACCATAAAAAACGTAAAAAAATGTACGGGAAAAAGATTTGCGCACGTTTTCTTGAGTCCCAAAATTCTTTCCCGATATTTTAACTATAAATAGTTGAAAGATGAATAAACGTTTAAAAAATAAACAAACAAAATAAATAATAGTTTTAAAAAGCGCAAGATTATCAACATTTGAATAAATATATATTTTCGTTCTCGAGTTATAGAAAACTTAATAGCATCGGTAAACGAACTGCAGATTGATTTTTCGGCACTGCTAAGAAAATAGTAATTCACCCTCAGCTCTACTCCTACCACTACAAGCAAAAAGAGAGCTCAACAAAACGTGCGCATAGTGAAGCAACATTTATGGGGTCTGTACGACCTCAGTAAATGTACTTCTGTTTTACAAAATGTAGATATTATAAAATTCGGTTTGTAAAATGAGTCTGTTCTCTTTTGAATTTCGTTAATGCATTTTCAAACGATTTTATTGCATAACAATAAATGTTATTGATTAATTTCACAATATTGTATGTGTTTATTATTAGGCAAAACGCAATGATTAGCGGAGAAATGAGAGATGTATATCAAAAATGTAGTATTTGGATGAATTGTTTCTTATTGTCACAGGCTATACAGGTTTGGTCTCAGTGTTCATCACACTCAGATCGTCCACACACTCAGACAGCCACATCTTCCAGATCGTTTATTTCGTTTTTTTTTAATCGGGAAGAAATCGCTATGGATTTCTAAGACGTGGTCTGAGCCGCGGCTTTGAAACCGTGACTTTGAAGCCACGGCTTCAACCGTGGCGCGAATCGGATTGATAAAACGATGATTCAACGACGTCTGGTGCGACCGCGGTCTCAAGCCGGGTCTCTGGAAAATCGGTTTGGCAACATTGGTTTGGCGTGTGCGAACGACGTTCGCCGTGTTTTTTTGGAGAAGAAAGTGACTAGTTCGCGGCAAAGTAGTTGATCTACGTTTGATAGCGTAGGTTCGAAATGTATTTCCATTCTTATTTTGCACGGTAATTTAATGAATGACGAATTATACTTTTATGATAACTACAAAACCTTGCCAAAATTTCGTTCGGTATTAATACAGATGGCTCGGTTTGAAAAGAGGAATTATTGGAGATGGCAAGTCACAGCAAAAATGATAGAACATGCAAAAAAAAATATAAAATGAGAATAAAGAAATACAGCTCTGCTTGAACATACACTTCAAACACATTTTCGTAACATAACAAGTTATAATAAAAACATAAATTTATATATTTTGTTTTTCGTAATAAATTAATTATGAAAAATGGGTTTGATTGAAGTGACGTGTTCCCTTACGTCCATGTGATTGAGGTTAGGTCTCAAAATTTCAGCGAAATATAGTTTCTTTCGAAAAGCTGCAATCCAGCAACACCCATGTTATCGGATTTAGTGTCCTGATCCGATGAACATTGGCTCGAAATTCTTCCATACGTCTAAAGAACTCCATTTTCTTCTATTTGAGTGATGCCATGGCTTTAAACCACCCTTCGCCAAGGTCTGGAATTTTCAAGTCGCGGCCTCGAAAATTCGACAAAGCCGCATCTTAGTAAGTGAAACTGAGATTGCGAGCCGTGGGTCGAAGAAACCGCTGTTCAGACCTCGACTTAGAAATCCACCCAATGAGTCACGTTCATTTACCATAAAAAAACCACTTAACTAGCACAATTAAAATTCAACAAATTCATAACACAATTACGAAGGTGATATTCATGAAGCAGAAACTCGAAAAGTAACGATCTTTTCGAGAAAACCCAAAAATTCCTTCTGTGGTTTCACAAAATGAGTCTGCGTGTGCAGGGTTGAATGACAATTTCTTACTAAACAAAGTATTATTCATAAAAGTAATTTATTACAGAATACGATAAAGAGATGCTTTACGAAAGGAACGTGTAGTCATACGAGCGATGCAGTAGCTCGTGATGAATTTAATTCGTTTTAAAATTTTTTTTCGTCGTGCGTAAAATATTATTGTATTTGGTTCAGTAACATACAAAAACAGCAACGAGAGTAGTTCATCATTGTGAACCCACAAGAGTAGATAAAGTTTTGATACCTTGGCGAAACTTGTATATTAGACCACAATGTTATTAACTAATAATATGCATATATAACCTGAATAAAATAAACTCTTTATTGTGAAATGAGTGAGCTAAGGGGTCATTCATTCCTATAATGGAAGCCGCAAGCTGCAAAATGTTTCTCGTGCAGTTACTGAAGTTCCATTGGGAAAACAAAATAAATGAAACTGAATTGAAAATGAGAGACGTAAAACAAGATAAGTGTAATAATTTCCCAATATAAGGATTTTCATGTACATGAAGCAAATAATACCACAAGTCGTCAGTACAAATTCCTAAATTGACAACATTGAACATAAGTGATGTTATTTTAACGGTTTGTAAGACTATATGCAATGTAAGAGTTAAATAAACTAATACACGCGTATTCTGTTCTTTTGTCCATATGTTCTTTAAAATACCTTTCTTCAGATTAACATTCAAGGCAAGGTAATATTAGTTCCTAATCTGTTAGGATGTAATGTTAAATGTAATCTGAATACTTCTTCTTTTTCATTTTGAACCTGTATTAATACAGGCCTGGCATTGATGTTCTCCATGTCCTCTATCCTGTGCTTCTTTCATGTGACTATTTGTATATTCTTTAGTTTCTCTCTTCATCAAGTATTTCGATCTTCCTACTCCCTTTTCCTCTCCAACTACTTTGCCATCTGCACACACGACTACAGATTGCTTCGGTAAAGTGCTTCGGTAAGGTACTCAGAGCAAAAGTGTAAATAATTTATGTACATATTTCTTTTACTTTGTTCTGTAGTTATCTAAGACTTATTTTTATTTTTGTAAATTTTCATAAAGAAGTTGAGTGATCGTAAATAATAACAAACTTGGCTTGTTCTTACAACCATTAGACACAAAGTTCGATTCTTGTTCAGATACAAAATGACTTTTCTAAATATCTACCATATACTACTAATTTATTTATTTCGTTCACTTCAATGATCGATGCTTTGGAATTTCAGTCAGTGGAATAAAAGTTCATTCAGTATGAATTAGTGGCAAAATCTTTCATACTGATCATTATTGTTAGTTCATTTTTCCTTCTTCTCAAGACCACTAATTGCTGTAATTGCGCCTAAACCCTCATTGCCCCCTCCCAGTCTTCCCTCTCGTCTCGGCCTTGCGAAGACCCCTTTCCCCAAAAGTGACAGGCGCAAGGGCTACGATACGAAATTTTGTCGATTTAATTTAAAATCAAAATTCATAAAGTATAATTTTATAGCCAAACTACTATGAAACATTAACAAATGAAACATCATTCTTAAGCCTATTTTTATGATTGCTAGTGAGAAAAATATAGTTCCATTAAAAAGTTTGAAGATGAATAAATTTCTCAAAAACTAAATATATTTTGAACAATATCTCTACAGCATATTACTGTCCAATCGATTCTGTATTGTTCAGCATAAACTGCATTTCGAAATCGTGAACCGTTTAGAAGTAATGGGGGTGCCCCACAGTTGATGGGAGTCTCCATATTTTGTATATGTTATATTATACGAGGGTTGGAGCATAACTCTTGGCAACGTTTCTCTTTTGTGAGAATCCTTTGTGAGAAAATGTGAAATATACACATTAAAGGACAAGGTATGAAGTAAGTGCAGGAACATATAACGTCCCACCAAAATTGTGTTTTTCGTATCTATTAGGATGCATGAACTGACAGTACTAGTTTCAAGATCTAAAGCGTTTTAGAATATGAGAGTCCACATTCCAAAAGCATTAAATACCCGTTCTAAAGACTTAGGTAGATGCTCGATTTCTGCACGTGTCACATCAGTCCGTGTACTCACATCAGTCCGTGTATTCACATCAGTCCGTGCATTCACGATCGTTGCTGATCATTGGTTATTACTAGTCCTCGCAGAAACTCTCCTGTCCATCTCGCGACTGTCCAACATGGAAGAACGTTATTCTCAAGCTCTTCCACCAATTCCCTGTGTCATTCTTGGACATTTCTGTCACGTAGAACGGTTATCTTTGTGTCCGAGCGCTGCTCGAAACGGGTTACATTTATCTCGTACAGCAGTAGTGAGACAACTGAATTTACGTCGCTATCTTTGCTAATAGAGTAATTGTGAACACACATTACTCCAGCATTTCTGGCAAATGTGACGTGACAAATAATACTGTGTGATCCGATAACATTTCTTTAAAGGGACTCGGGTGTTCAAAAAACCCTTTTTTACAAAATCTTTTTTTCTTCTATTCTATAGCATTGTTCTAAATTTTCTTGTTTCAGCTTTCAAAATATTTTTTACGAATTTTTAAACGTTCAGTGTCAGGGTTGTGGTCATGTTCGTGGTACTTAGCCTGACGTTCTCTCCCCTTGCCGTGCTGAGCTTTCACTTCGTTTAAATATTTTGAGACCTGTTAGGCAGGGAGTTTTTTTAAGTAGTGAATTTTGTTTTTTGTGTGTGTTGCCATCACCATTGTAACAATTGAACAATATATCAATGAAATGTAACAAAAAAGGGACCCGGGAGATCAAAAAAAAGTTTTTGCAATTTTTTTTTCTTCCTTTCTAAACCGCTTTTTCCTCGGTCAGAAAATATATATTTTTTGCTTATTTGAGCTTTTAAAACAATTTTTACAAAATTGTAAACGTTTATGGTCAGGATGTTCGTTTTCCATAGCCAAACGAGCTACTGTATTACCTTGCCGAGCTGCATTTTCAGTTTGTTATAAATATTTTGAGTTTTGGTACGGATGGGAATTTTTTTAAATAATGTATTTTGTTTATTTTTGAGTGTGTTATCATCAACATTGAAACAATTGAACAAAGTAGCAATTGAATGTAACAAAATTAGGTTGAAACTAAAATTATTGTTTTTCTTCTTTTTCTACAAAGTACATTTTTGGCTACATAGGTAAAATGTTCTCAGAAACCAATCGACCAATTTAATTGAAACTTTCAAGGTAATTTAAACATTCACTATTGCTCATTTTGACATGTTATTTTGATATTCAGTTTTTAAACATTACTATACATGTTTGAGCTATCAATTTTGCAAACTTAACACATGATCATTCAAACATTTTTTCCTCTTGCACATATCGCAAAATAATTAAACAAAAAATCTCAATAAAGATGCACTTTAAGTACAGAATAAATTCTAAACCAGTCAATTAGAAAGCGAGAAAAATATACCTATGCTATTACGGCTTAGCAAACAACTCCCGGGTCCCCTTAAAAAAGTTGCCATGACTTCTGCCCCAACCCTCAATATACAGTTATAAATATATTATATAAAAGGCTCATTACGTGCACTCGGGACTCTTATTGATGTCAAATACTAGTTTTCAATGATTTCTCAGGTAATTACCTGCTGAATTAGCCGAGGACACTAACTAAATTGCTAGGTCGAATTCAGACGTCAAGAGGAAAACTCTAGCGACCAGTTGAGCTGATCGATTGTTTTCCGTGATTTATTCGATCAAAAGTAGGCTAATTCCGGAGCAGTAATTTCAAAATGGGTGACAGAACACGCGCGATCTTTCTTTCCTTATTTTTACCCCACCTCTCCCATTGTATTCACACACGCACGCACTATACTACCATATATGTCGGGAGACCTGTCGTGAGTTTGTAGTTTAGGTGATTAATAACAATAGCAGTTGACCAAAATTATCAATCGTTCAATCAATCCCAGACAATTGATGTCTTCGGGAAGGTGGTGCCCGAGGTTGGTCTTTTCAGCGCGATGTCATATCGGGGTTCACCCAGGCTCGTTGCATGGGTCGAATGCCCTGAGGTTTCGCTCAGAGAGGTCTTTCTTCGCTGCAAGATGACTGCTGCTTCGGCTCGTCTATTTCCGTCACACACCAACCATATAATGGGTTGTTACAGTAGAAGTTTCCTAAATGTGGGAGTTTTTCACACGCTCGGAGTTGTTCGCAGTAATTGTTTATTAATGGGCTGACGTACGTCACAGTGCAGATTCGACACTCAATGTACGTGCCAGTCGTGACCACTTGCACAAGAGATCTATCTGTTCGAGGGCTAATTTGTGCCCTTTTTCTGAGGCAGCTGGTGTTAATGTGCTACGGTGTTGCGACGCTCATCTTTAAAGTATTTATGGAAAATAGTTCTGGTTTCATTTGCACGAAAATCGAACATTCGCTGGTGTCCTTTGGTGTTGCCCATGTTCGTCTCTCCCCCCTCAGCATATCATGTCCCTTCAGTCTCAGGCTAATTTTTGCATTTCATAAGATTATTAATTTATTGTTTGGGTAATGTTACAAAGTCTGGTAGCTGCTTAGAACAAAATATCTATGCCGGTCCGGATAACCGAGATTGGGCCGAGACAAGGTAGTAGTGCCTTAGTGATCTCGGACTGAAGGATCGCGGGTTCGAGTCTCACCTCGGGCATGGTTGTATTTGTGTTGGTTCTTTCCCCCTCCACCTTCATAACCATATCATGACATCTTCACAGTTACCGTACCGTAAACACTAGAACCGCCGAATATCGCGTTCTATCTAGACACGCGGGATAAAAATGCGCCATGAAGTTTCTTGTGCACTGTGCTCAGTGCTCATAGCTCAGTATATTAGGAAACAATGAATGATAGTTTATCGAGGTAAATATTAAACAAGATACTGCACTTTAGAAATAATATTACATTAATTTCAATTACCAACTTTATTTAAACTAAGTAATATGCTTACACACAATCACGCTTACAATGTTGGTTGTGATCAGTTGTTGATAGGAGAATACTAAATCCACAAGTGTTTCAGATGAAATTAAATTATTACTTTGAATAATTGCTTGTAATATTCATTGTTACAATCACAAAAAAAGGTATCCCCACCTGAACATTTTTACAAATTGTATTCTTACACACAGTGTCGATATTTGGGCTTCTCTCTTCACTGCAGTTTTTAGGTAATTGACGTCGCCGTCGTTTAGTACTGACTAAAAAAGAATCAGGAATTTCTATGGGAAGAACAATTTACCTTCTTTACAATATCACAACTAATTTTTTCATGTCGCAACAGAAAATCACGATGAGAAATATTCTTGCTGGCCACCTTTCAATGAATCGTCCAGGGATGTATATCTGCCGAGCCCAGTATGTTGTAAAGTAAATAGGGAGGACATCTTGTGGACGCCACTTTCAAAATTCTTCCGACTATATCAAATCTATTTCCAACGCTTTATACGCAATTGTCCCGCGAATATACAGAATAGCGATTAAACTTTCAAGTTCTTCTAGAGTTACAGACCACTGATCATTCTGCGAGCTTCGACATCTGTGCAAGTTTTTATGTCTTCAAAATTGTTTCCTTAATTGTCCGTTTCTACGCACTCGAGACTTGTTGAGCAAAAATTATACTCTTGGCGTCAGGAAACGGTCCCATATTCTCTCGAACTCCATTTTGCAGAGCACGCATACCTGCTGAGGTCTCACCTGAACCAGCGACACTCCACTTGGTACCGTCAGTGTTTCCACTTCTGTTCCCGCGGCCAAAATTGAATCTTTGGAACACGTGCTTCTGTGTTCCAATGTGATTCTACGAAGGGCTTTTCTTATTGGCTTTTCCTAGTCGCTGACCTACTGTAACCACCACCTGCTTTCAAAGCCGCAGACATTCGGAATGGAAAGTGAAAGAGGAAAAACGAAAACTTTATCACCTATATTTTTTAAAAATTTTCTTGAGAAGTTTGAAGAAGTACACTCTCGAGGTTGAAGAAACTGATAATTACTTGTTGGTACATGGGTGGCCAAATTAATTTAAATTTGGCGCCACGCTTCGAACTTCTCAGTTTCGCTACTCTTTGAAGGCATTTAAGAAAAAAGGATCATACATTTCAAACTTCCTGCCTTCTAATGTCGGCCAAAAACCGCGCGAATTCTTTCCCAGTTGACAAAAAACATTTTTGTACAAAGCTTCTTGAAATCGTCTTTCAACTGCTGCGAAAAATCACCAACTACCTCATGGTCGGCCGCGACGAAAGATTTACTATTGTCAGATGTGATGTGTAGAAAATGTTTCAACTCAGGGTTTTTAGGGTCGTAGAAAAAGCATGTTCTAACTAGAACCGCCATTGTGCCAATTTGTCCCGTTGTGAATATGCTGCTTCTTTCGTCGATATGGATAATCAGTGTGAAAATTACCGTCTCTATCAGTTCGAAATGCATCCTTGACCTCACTCTTTTGATAAAACATAGATAATTGCAAATCTGGTGCCCATAATTTTATCTTGATTTCCGTTAGTTGTATATCGTATTTGTTTCCGGCAACCATCGCCTCTTCGTGTCTTGACCCTGGAATCTTACAAAATCGACCAATCAAACCACGCTGTCATTCCTTTTAGCGAACCGCAGCAAGTATGTCGTAAAATTAAAACATCGCGTCTCAGTTACGAGAGATAAGTGAAGAAGATTCGAACGGGTCTGTAGAATGCGGGTCGACTGGGCAGCTGACAAAGAGCCTTCTAATGATGAAAGTGATGTTTGTGAAGAAAGAATGGAAAAAGAGAAATCAAGCTTGAGGCTGCAAAATATTGCTTAGATGATTGGGAGAGCATTAACAGAAACTGCGACGAGAAGTTTTATGCACCCGTTCTGTGTTCTCATCTGACGAGAGAGTTCGCTGTCTGGACGAAATTAAACGTTCTCCTTACTAATTTCACGTCATTCATGCTTTCTTTTTCTCCCCGCGTCTCAGAGAATGCGAAAAAGTCAACGACGCAGTGTTGCCAAGTTAAATGTCTAATAGATATAAGCAAACGGAAAAATGGAATAGAACAAAATTGGCACGTCGGACACGGTTCCAGTGTTAAATGCAATAGTGGTCGATAATGACCTAAATGTTGATGCAAGCTTAAATAACAAAAAAATATAATTAATAAAAAAGGTGCAGAAAAGATTCTTAGAAATACTCGTATAATTCTCAAAATCCAAGTTTTTAATGAAAATTCTATTTATAGTATATTTATTAGCGAATGCAATGCTTAATTCCCGTCTAATAACTTTTAATCCAAATCTAATACTCCACTTATCCAAATTCAACTAAAAACTTGAGCACTGCAATCTAATCTATAACATAATTTCCTGCGTGCTCGCGAGCAAATGTTCTATAAGAACCCTTCTTTGTCCTAACTCCAAGAAAATGTGTAGATTAAAGTTGATATTAATAAAAGTTATTTTTCAGACCAGATTGATGGAGAAAATTAGTAACAAAAGAAATCTTGAAATAAATAAAAACAACTCGCACTGCATTTTGTGTTTATTATTCGTGGAGCTAGGAATACAGGGAGATGGAATGACGTCACAAACTTGAAACCACCTGAAGCAACGATCCGCCATATTGTTCCCAAAACACTTGCAGACGTCATCGATTTGATGTTGAGGTGTTTTATTTCTCATAGTTTTAATTCTTTAAAAGGCTAAATCAGATTAACTACTTTCGTAACAGTTCGTCGTCGTGGTCACTTGTGTGACTCACTGTTGAACAAATCGTTCGCGAAAGGTTCGGAAAACGATCTACAAGTAAAAAGTTACTCTCTGTGGTTTGAAGATATTGGTTAATTTTCGTGATTTTTCTCTTCATAATAAAGAGATGAGGATTAATGGTGTAAAGACAACTGGTCACCTAGTTCACACAGCAAGTTATTTTTAAGAAATGATTTTGATATAACTTCATGATACGTACGTGTGTGGTGACTCGCTGTTCCAAAAATTTTAGTGGCTTTTTTTTGCCACACATTTCTATCTCAGAAGTGAATTGTGCAGGAATAATTATTCACTGAATAGGCCTCTAATGGGTAATTGACATTATTTTTGACGTATTCTCCAAATAAACCCGAATGTTTTGCACATCTACAAACTCAACTTTAGGACCAGCTCTTTTGAGTTCAGAAGAGAGTTCGTAATATTTATGAAAGGAAATGGTGAAATAAAAAAGTAACAGTACAGAAAGACAATGTGTTATTTTTTTTAAATATAGTCAGTATGGTAGCCTGATTTTCGAATATTATGACAACACTAATTCTAAGAATATTTCGTAAGAATTTGTGCATCACATGCTTTTGCAGAATGTTAGTAGTGTTAAGTCATTTTTATTCATTTGCATAATTTTTGTGAGAGATTTCAACGGCAAAAGATACACATTTAGTAATACACTATTTTTGACGTTTTAAGTTTGATGTTATATTGTTTTTTGAACGCACTGAAACTACTTTACAGTGACCCTAGAATTTGTAATGAAGCTTCTTTGTTTTATTTATTATACTCTTCAATATTCCGTAGACAATTAAATTCCATTGAAAATGGGTCCTACCCATTTATTATCGTGTTTGAGAGACTTGTTTTGGGCACACCAATATGGCGGAATGGCTTCACTTGCGGAACATGGCGAAATATGGTGATGCCACCTCCATGTAGCTCCTTGTTATTATGCCATGCAACCTCCAAGCTCCATGTTATTAATAGTACGGATTCTTGATGGGTTACTGCTGGTGTACTTACAAACTCTTGAAATGTGTAATGGATGAAAAACAGATCACACGCTCATAATTTTGTTAAACATTAGTAGTGTAGGAAACTCGCTATGCGTTTTACGCAAATTCGCCACTTTTAATTCATTTGAGACGTCAGATGCATTTTGACTATTGTAAAATTAATGTATTAGGACTGCGTACAAGTTACAGGGATGAGATAGGACTTGGATCTGTAATAATAGTAAATCAAAGTGGCTTTCAAAAGCTTCATGTGCTACAATAGGTTACAACAGATTTGTTATTGATAAACACTGGATGTCAACTCATTTTGTATTTATTTCATCTAAGTTCCAAAAATAATTATGATTTACACTTTTCAGAACTACAAGTACTAGGTACTTAAGTGTTCATAAAAACAATTCAAAGAATTCTCAAATTCTTTGATATAGAGATTTATTTAGGAGATTTACTATGTAATTGAGTAAACGCATAACACGTCAGTATTTATGAAAACTCTTAAATTTTCGTATAAAGAGCATTTTATGTTAAGATAAATCACAAGTTTAAAGGAAGAAGTTGCACCTTATTGATAATTTTTAGATTGGTTTTCAAGGATATCACTGAATTCACAGTAAACCTTTTAATTGCGATGCTGCTTTTAAAGTCTCCTAGAAGTAACCGAAGCTTGCCTATTCTGGCTCTACCATTTTTGGAACTAAGATGACTACTCTGTAATATTATCGTAGGCAAAAGAAAAAATGCTTTTTGCTCATTTTTTAACTAATTTATTAAGTAAAATTAATGTGTATAGAAAACATCGTGTAATGTGACAAAATGCACATTTTTAAACGATCTATTGAGAAAATATTAACTCGCACTTCAAATTTTAAAATGCATAATTTTGTTTTAATTGTAATATAACAGGAAATAAGCGGAAAAATAGATACTTGAAACTCATAATATCGAAAAATCTTTTTTTATTTTATTGATTGTAAGAAGATTTTCTTCTTTCTATAAGAATATTCTAAACCAAAAATCTTTTCAACTTCTTGGTCATTAGCAACCATGAATAATCTTTACTTCATTCTTTTGTTGACTTCGAATCCATAATTTGAATTGTCAGTCTTATTTTCCCTGTTCAAATGCAAGGAATGTTATTTAGCATTCTTCTACCTTTTTACTCGGAGGAACTGAATACTTGCAAGATCTGCCCAAATGTTTTGCATCTACGCTCATATGCAGTTCTGCAATCCACCTGGACAGTTGTAACAGTCTATTCGCATTAATACTGCGAATTTGGAACCATGCAGCTAAAATTGCAGCTCACATCAGGCACTTACAAGTGCACAGTTGCATGGTGTGGTGAGCCGCGTTGTACGTTCAACTTTTATTGGGAATGGAACTACGCATTTGAATGTGCAATTGATACTGTGAGTTGTAACTGGCAGTTAAAGAGTTCAGTTAAAACTATATATGAAATTGTCTGTATTAAAACTGCAGATGGAACTGCGCAGTTAAATCTACAGTGGTTTGGCATATCATTTACGTTTTCAACTGCTGATAAAACTAGTTGAGTTTGCTCTTAAATCTACAGACGAAATTTTGGAGTTGCAACTGGTCATTTGAAAGTGCACAGTTACGTGGCGAGGTTAGCAGCAGATACGTTCACACATAGTTCAGTGAAAACTGCAATGGCAACCGCACCGTTGAAACTGCGCAGTGATAACGCAACAGAATGTGCGGTTAAAAGCGCAGCTGTAGAGCGTTAGTCCTTGGGCATTTGAATCTACAGATAAAATGTTGCAGCTGCAACTGGTCATTTAAAACTGAACATTAAAACTGCAAAGGCAACCGGCCAGTTGAAGCTACGCCCTCATAACCGCAGCTGAATGCGCGCGTGGAAGCGCAGCTGTAGAAGAGGTTAGTTCTTGGGTAGGAGCTGGTCGAAGGGGAAGGCGGAGGAGATCTTGTTGGCCGTGTCGAGGGCGAATTGCGCCACCACTCGCTCCGCCACCGGAACCACCACCTCCGTCAGCTCCTCGCTGTTCTCGTTCAGCGCCGCGTTGGTCGCCTCTCCTGCAACACACACGCGGCCCTTCACTCGCAGCCCACCCTCCACATCTCGGTGGAAAGACATGGGAGAGTTACTCTGGCGCCACTGCACCAGTGTGAATTGAATTGAATTAATGCCTTATTTTACGTGGCGAGACTCAGGCCATTAGGCCTGCTCTTCCGTCTGACCACGCAAATTTCGCTACGCTCCTTTCACCAACTAGCAGAGAAAGGCGGTATTTCTTAGGCGAGAAACAGGCGATTTGAATTTAGCTCAGAGGCGTCATTTAGGCTTGAGGATCTTTTACATGCAAGTAAATCTACTAACATGGGACAGCCGGCTTTACTTCTCCTCTGAAGGAAGGCGTACGAAGGATTTTTTCGCCCTTAAAACTCCACGGCTTCGATCGGGTTTGAACCCGCCAACTTGGGTACAACAGTCCGAAACGCTAACTGTTACACCATCGCCGCGTGTAACGCGTGTGCCATCGCGAAACACGGGACGGGACCACAGCACGGGCACTTCGTGTGAAAAGCCAGACCAGACGCTGGCCGCCATGACGCATGGAGAGGGAGAAGTGTTTTGAAAGCGAAACATTTTGAAAGTGACAATTTTCAACGATAACCATCCAAAAATAACACTATGAAGGTTTACAAATTCAAAAGAAATAATTCTCACAAATTTATTTCAATGTCTTATAACAAGATGATAGTTTTGGTATGGTGCTGCTTTTAATATTTCCGCAAACGCGCAATTGTGACGCAAACTGATGTCTGAAGTTCATTGGCAAAAGTCAGATACGATGCGCAAGAGCTCCCCTGAACCTACCCTCCACACTACATCGAAGCTACATCGGTGTAGATATTTTCGAAACATCGATGTTTTTTATAAAATCATTGATGTATTTAACATATATTTTTTGAAGTTGATGTTTTCTAATGTGAATGTTTTTAATTGTATTTTATTTTTGAGTGAAAAAGTACCATGATTAAAAAAACTTATAATTTTGAGACCCATAAACTTGATATTCCTCTGACCAGAGTGAGTAAAAATAAACAACATTTAAAACAGAGACTTCGTTGATAGATGCAGTCATTTTTGAATTATTGAATAGGATAACGAAACTTTTGTTAATTGTAAATTAATAAAAAAAAGTAATAAAAATAAAAATAAATAAATAAATAAAATAAATAAAAAATAATAAATAAAAATAAATAAATAAATAAAATAAATAAAAAATAAATAAATAAAAAATAAATAAATAAAAAAATAAATAAAAAATAAATAAATAAAAAATAAATAAATAAAAAAATAAATAAATAAAAAATAAATAAATAAAAAAATAAATAAATAAAAAATAAATAAATAAATTAAAATAAATACCAGAATACACGTAATAAAAATGTGAGACATCTCGAAATGACGGATCTTCAAGTCGTCTCGAAATGATGTTTACGGCTTGACTAAGTTTTTTATACCATTCATATTTTTTATCAAAATGCTGTTTGTTTATAATGTTGTGTCAACAAACCTGAACAGCAGATTTTTGAAAAAGACCCTACATAGGGTCGTCATAAAGTCAATAAATTGTTGTAAAAAGTACTAAGTCTGATTCATTAAGGCCATAAAAACCGTTGTAATGAAATAAACAAGGTAACAGACGCTAATATGTTCATTAAAAAATACGTAATTCTACCTAGAGCTTTGTCTCCGTTGAAGAGGTTGTCCAGATGAATCTTCACTGGAGAGAGCAACTCCAATCTGAACTCTCCTTCCACGAACTGCAGGTACTCCGCGCCTTTTCTTTTCACGATTTTGCCGAGCAGGTGAAGAGAACCTGTGACATCACCTGCAAACGAAATTGATTTCAATACCACTAGCGTCAGAAACCGAGCAAAAGAATCTGAGCAAAGGAATCTTAAATCCTTAGAAAGGATGTAGATAGAAATGTTAATGGCGTACCAAACAACAAAAGGAGTTGACAATTTATTTCAGTTCATCAAAGGAGGAGAATTTTTGGACAATTTATTTAATTTCACACCGTTTAAATACTATCACCTTTTTATTCAATGATATTGTTCATTTTATTATGATATATCGTAATTAGAAGAATTTATAAGTTTTACAACGTAAAGGTACGGAAACTGTAATTCTCCTTGCACTCTTGGGCATATTTTAATTGCCATGGGAAAAGTAATCTCCGGTGACAAGGTAATGCAGGAATCACAATTCATATAAACACTTCTTTTCTCTTGAAGAGAGGCAACCTGTTTCGTGCAATGTTTTGCCAGTCAATGGCTGGAGCAGTGTATTCGTAAGCTCGGTCGTTTTTTGAAACTATTGAATGTAGCATATTTGATTGTAATAATTAACTCACAGTTCAAGTCAACAATAGGAAAAAATACCCAATGAACAAAAAAATTAAAGAAAAGTACGTAATTACGTAAATAATAATCAAAAGGAGAATTGAAACAACTCTCGTTATTAAAATTCTTTTAAAACCTTAAATTGGATGAATATTTAAATGGCGTAATAAAATGAAGGAAGAATGAAAGACCATTAACGACTTAGGAATACGAGTAGTGATCTTACTTTTTAAGTAAATTTTAATGGGGAAAAACCAGAGGTAGGTTGTGCTTGCCCCTTCATTTGTTTATCCCTTCCCTTAAAAAGTATAAATAAATAAGAATTTTTTATCCCATTAGACTTTCTGTTTCATGTGAACTGTTTCAAGCTGAAGCAAAGAAAAAAGAATTGCATATCACATCCAGTGAAATAGAAGGAGAATAGAAGAAGAAAAAAAACTGGTCAAAACTTGCCTCCTCACCATTTCAAGTTATAAATATAGAATGTACTACTATTGTTAATTTTGATGTAGTTGCAAACATAATTGATATGTATTATTAATGTAATTATTATTATTAATGTAATTATTATTAATGTTAATTATTAGCAGATAATTTATCTACTGTATAATATCGTAATCTACTGTAACAAGTATTGTATTTCTAGGCCAATGACCCCATCTCGATCAGGTTTTGTTCAGTTTCCCTGGTCCTTTGAGCAAATGCTGAGATGGCCCCTTGTTTGCTCCTGAACAGTAATATAACTTCGCTCTCTCCACTCAAGGCATATTGACTCGTCATACACGATTGTAATTGTATATGTGACTCAATAAATATTATTATTATTATTATTATTATTATTATTATTATTATTATTATTATTATTATTATTATTATCAGAGGTTTAAAGGAAGCGGCACAACGCCCGCTCCTAGAGGGAGCTGGAGGTCAGCGCGCGCGGGAGGGATGACTTACTGACGTTGGCGGTGAGCTGTCCGCGGCCCTTGATGGGCAGCACCAGGATCTGGCCGTCGACCTGGTAGTCGCTGACGAAGCTGAGGTGCGGCACCGACACGCCCGCCACGAAGCTCAGCGCGGTGGCGTTCACCTCGATCCTGCGCACCACGTCACCACCTCGTCACACCTCCAAGTCACCACACACCACACACCACACCACCATCAGTGGCGTAATGTTCGGGCCCGCAACGCGGGCGGGGCGGGGTTAAAAGAGGGCCTATTTTTAGGAGACATTTTTATTATTTAAGGTAGTAACACTATTTCTGTTAGCTTTACACTTTTATAAAGAGGGCCAGGATAAATGTTTTGAGCACTCATTTCGTTACGCTACTGACCACCATACCATCGTCTTCACCTCATTACTTCATCACGTCCGCACATCACCTCGTAATTATTGTTTTTTTTAGATTTATAGAATATGTATCTGAAAAATCCGAACCTATAGGATTCAAAACGTTGTGTAAATTGTAACATGGATAAATATATTCTGTTTAATAATTGTATTCAAACTGCACCAGTCATCATTCTTCATAATATGTTTAATTAATGTTTTTAAACAAAAGTTAGCAATAAACTGTCATTGATTTCTAAAATAACTAAGTCTATAACTAATAGTCACTAATTCTAATAATCAAGTTATCATTATCAAGGTGATGAGTTAATATTGAACATAGAAGAGAATGTATGAATTTTGACGTCTTAAATAACTTATTGAATATTTTACGAAATCCTTTAAAGTAAACTGAAATTAATTTTTCCAGAAGCTTCTTAGATGTCGCAAATTAAAAGCGCATTCTGAATTTTTTAAAGTTTGTCTCAGTCGTAGTTTTGAAAGAGGTGGACAAAAAACAGCGCTTCTTTTCACTTTCTTATTCTTATCTTACAATATCTGTGATAAAACCAACGACTTAGTTAACATTTTCTAAAGTTTTGCCTTGCCTCCATTCCGACTTTCACGAGTCATCTTCAAAATTGTCATGCGTAATTGGCTATGCAACGGTGTCCACTGTAATTTTTTCGCCCCATAATGCAGCTGATTGACGAAACACACAAGAAATCGAAAAGAACAATCTGCAGCAAAGGATGACATATAATCTCATCTCCTTAGTCACCTTGTTCGATATTTTCGAACTATTGTTATTAAATTTAATCCCCAAACTTGTTCAAATAATGACAATTATGAACATTACAAGCCTGAAAAGGAATTATTACAATACGAGTCCGAAATTTCTCAACGACTGTATTCTTAACTACTTTCACACTGTAATGAAAAAGCACTTTTCGGTCGCATGAAGTAACAACTAATGTGATAATTCACACCATGTTGCTTTTCACCTGAAAATTCAAAGAACATTGCAGAATATTGACAAATGGAATAGGAGAACCCTATTTAGAGCTCTTCTGAAAACGTAATAGTAACGGAATGCGTTTTTATTTCGTAACATTTTTCATACAACTATTTTAAATGGATTACGAGCCATGTACAAGAAGCTGTATTTGTAAATACGTCATTTGGTCACAATAATGCACCAACATTTGAGACAAGATAAGAAAACTTTGTTTTTTATAAATGTAAATATAAGTAGGTAAATTAATGTGATGTCTACTAAAATATTGTCACAAGTTTTATTATTTAAATTGTTAGTTAAATAAACAACTCTTTGATAAATTGGTATCAACCCTTGAAGTTCGCAATATGGAAAGATAATACAGCACACATCTAAGCGAGATTTTTAGGTATGCGAACAGTAACTTATGAGGTGAAACATTAATTGTTGTACGATATAATTATTATTAATTTATTAAAGTTCCTTGTCGAGAAAGTAAGAACTGTTTGAGACGTACTACGTGGCAGAAGAACATTCTCCGCACGATTGCTTAGGCCCCGGAATTGCATCCCGCCTTTTAATATGCGATGTTGAATTACGAATAAGTGTTACGGAGCGTAGTAGGTAACATTGGAAAAATCCAGCTTCACTCCTGGACAATATAAAACTAGTTGCATCTCCAAACGAGCAACAGATCTAATTTTGAAGATTTGTTGAGGAAATAATTACCTTGCCCCAATCCACTCCTTCCAGCACAAACAACTCAACAAAACGTGCTTAGATAATGAAGAGACGTTTATGTCTACAAACAAAGCAAGCGACCATCTGAGAATAGGATCAAGGAAAACTGGATGAAAAACGGGTGGAGATGGGCATTTACCGACGTGTTCATAGTAGCACAAATCACTATTTGCGTGCAATTACACACTTAATTAAAAATATTCTGGAAAGCCAATGAATGATTGAAGTCAGAAGGTATCAAAGGCATGTAGTCGGTATCCATATGAATCGACAACTCGAGACCTGTATATTTCTTTTGAAGGAAGTTGGGTAATTTTATGAATATGTTAAAAATACCGTGCTTTTGTGGAATGGGGAGCAATGATATTATTGCCGTATATTATGAAATTTGAGGAAAGCTACGGAGATTGCATGTGCCATGTCGAAGAGAGCGAGACCCTTTTTTTAATGCGATGACTTGGATAGAGTCATAAGATAGCGTGTTCCTGAGCTATTAACTGGGTGCTCTTCAACTCTCGAGACCGGACAGGAGACAGATGCCGATCAACTGTCACTGTGGAAGCTCGTAAAAGACAGTCGCTTTACATAACCTCAATTACCGTAAATTATCAAAATCAGCCGAGCAGAGAGAGCGACTCTCTTAATGCTTTTTGATATTTTATTTCCTTCTATTCCCAAAGGAACTTGAAACTTTGCTTGTCCATTTTTTACATTAATACAATTATGGAAATGGTGAATACGGATATGACGAACGTTCTATTATAGTGAACCAAAGTTACATGTCCCGATTCACATTCAATACAACAATACTTTCAATACACTAGATTCGATTAAAGTGAATTCTCTACATCAGATATAGTGAACATAGTACAACTTATAGGTGAAAAAAATTCACTTTAAGACGTCGCAAAACAATCATCTAGGTGTTTCGAGGCTAAAAATCTCATGATTAATTTTTTTAATATTAACGACGAATGAATGCCACCGAGAAAAACTAAGGGAAATGTTTCAGCTAATCTTTGGCAATTCTCTCAACGCTGGTATTGTCATTGCAGTGAAAGGGTCCTTTAGAAAAGAAAAATCTGAGTGTGGTGATAAAGAAGATACAAATAAAGAATGTGTTCTACCAGTGCAAGAGTCATTCAAGGGTTTAAAGACTGCACAAAGATATTTGTAGATAGTGTTAATGTAAAATGAAGTGTAAGGGAAAGTAGGGACTAAAGTGAAAGATGTACATTATTAATATATATATATATATATATATATATATATATATATATATATATATATATATATATATATATATATAATATAATATAAATGGTAAAAAAATATTTAAGACCAAATTAAGATATTGAAATTTTGAATTCACTTTGTTTCAATATTTTACTGAACCTCTTAAAAAAATAAACGATCATGGAGAAACTCTTTTATTGTAGCAAATGGAATATAGTGATTTAAAACGAAGGTCTCCATTGATTCACCAAAACCTGAGTCGTTTGTATTTATATAGGAACGAAGTTCACACAAACACCTACAAGATAGCATTGGTTCTAGGATCCGAGTGGTTTATATTTAATTTTCTCACCCACACTTCTCCTCTTTCTTTGAATTCGCTTTTTAGTTCTTATGCAATACTTTAATTAACAATGGACGACATAATATACGTCTCTTTCTCTCGCGGTGGCTTTTTTATACAACCGCCGCACTCACGTCTTAAACTTTCTTGATCCCACACCTTCTATGATTTCAATCCTTCGAGGAGAATGAAGAGGACTAAAACAGCCTAGTGGAATGTTACCAAGCTAGTTGGGGTCGGATCCTAGGTCGAATGGCATCCATTAGCTCGGGTAAACATGACTGTAGTCTCCCGTGGGGAACCGAGGGAAGTGGTTCAGAGCATCAACTGATGTCTGTGCAGGGTCTATAACCAGGTCCTAGGTTCGAGTTCCATCGGTGGCAGGATTTTCGAAATTAGCTAGATAGAATTCTAGAACGTTCCAATCCGAGTAGCTGCAGAGACAGTTTTAATTCTAACTCTGATTGTTACTACATTTGCATACAGTACGAAAAATTAATTACAAGTTAACCTTAACTTCATGCACTAAAAAATAGAAATATGCATGGAAATATTTGTATTAACGTGACACTGCCCATATATGCACTAAAATTACAAATACCCAAATACGCAGTTAAAATTACTAATATATAAACGTAAAATCGTAATTCGTTTTTTGTCCATTTTTACGTAAGTTCTTTCTCTTTCGGATAGGTTTCTACATCCAACAGACTTAACTCTTACTCCTTTCTTGTGTACTCAGGCCAAACGTGTAACTTAAGCAAGCTTCTTGTTGCATAGAGCACACAACCCAACCGTCAACAAATGAAGTTATAGCAAGAAAATATATTGAAACGAATACACATTTTTTCTGAAAAAACGAGAAAACGGGAACATTATTGTCGATATTGTAGCAGACCTTCCATAACTTTGTATGCCGTGCCTTGAATTTTGTGCTTGTTGAAAGAAAATTCAAGAAAATAATTTACTTTGGCTCACTGTACAGAAAAATACTGATTACGTACAGGCTTAAAACAATAATATACGTAAATGTGAAGACAAAAAATAAACAGCAGTATGCAATAATGCAAAATAAAAATTTGCTAATTTGAATCTACGTTTGGATGACCGATTGATAGATTAGGGATTCAGACCATTATGTTCACAGTCCCTTAAATGTAGTGCATATTTATCATGGGAGATGGCGGTTATCTACCCTCGCAGAATGGCGAGGTCAGGCATTGACCTACACGTTGGCATGCTATTTTCCCCCTAACCAGATGTCTCCTACCAGCGGGTCACTGCTCCATCCGGGAGAAGCTGACTGGTCTCCCGGCATGTGTGGTAGTGTAGTGCACGTAAGTGGGTATGTATGTAAGTAAGAGGTAAAGATGAGACAAAGAAGAGGAAGGAAACATCGCGCGCGGCCCGTTTGTTAGGGTACTACTTCGGCATTCGCCTTGTGTTGTGCGGAGAAAGGACGGAAAACTACCCAAACTAGCTAACAGAGCAGCCGACCGCACGAATTCTCCCCATACAGCGACTGAGTTCAGTCTATCTATCTCTATCTATCTCTCTATCTCTCTATCTATCTCTCTATCTATCTCTCTATCTATCTCTCTATCTATCTCTCTATCTATCTCTCTATCTATCTCTCTATCTATCTCTCTATCTATCTCTCTATCTATCTCTCTATCTATCTCTCTATCTATCTCTCTATCTATCTCTCTATCTATCTCTCTATCTATCTCTCTATCTATCTCTCTATCTATCTCTCTATCTATCTCTCTATCTATCTCTCTTTCTATCTCTCTTTCTATCTCTCTTTCTATCTCTCTTTCTATCTCTCTTTCTATCTCTCTTTCTATCTATCTCTCTATCTATCTATCTCTCTATCTCTCTATCTACCTCTCTATCTATCTCTCTATCTATCTCTCTATCTATCTCTCTACCTATCTCTCTACCTATCTCTCTACCTATCTCTCTACCTATCTCTCTACCTATCTCTCTACCTATCTCTCTATCTATCTCTC
Source organism: Gryllus longicercus (assembly GCA_038098605.1). Lineage (NCBI taxonomy): Eukaryota > Metazoa > Arthropoda > Insecta > Orthoptera > Gryllidae > Gryllus > Gryllus longicercus. The sequence continues at coordinate 692,139 of JAZDUA010000209.1, read as the reverse complement.
TATCTATCTCTCTCTATCTATCTCTCTATCTATCTCTCTCTATCTATCTCTCTCTATCTATCTCTCTCTATCTATCTCTCTCTATCTATCTCTCTCTATCTATCTCTCTCTATCTATCTCTCTCTATCTATCTCTCTCTATCTATCTCTCTCTATCTATCTCTCTCTATCTATCTCTCTCTATCTATCTCTCTCTATCTATCTCTCTCTATCTATCTCTCTCTATCTATCTCTCTCTATCTATCTCTCTCTATCTATCTCTCTCTATCTATCTCTCTCTATCTATCTCTCTCTATCTATCTCTCTCTATCTATCTCTCTCTATCTATCTCTCTCTATCTATCTCTCTCTATCTATCTCTCTCTATCTATCTCTCTCTATCTATCTCTCTCTATCTATCTCTCTCTATCTATCTCTCTCTATCTATCTCTATCTATCTATCTAGTGTTCCAAACCCTGTCGCCGCCGGGAGTCAAACTCGAGGACCTCCCGGTCAGAGACACTGCAACGACATCAATTTATGCCCTGAGCCATCTAAGCCGTAATCTATATTTGTTGATAATAATATTACATACTATTTATTATGTCAATGCGCATGATAAGTCAAAACATGCATTTGCTCATCCGTGTATTCGCTTAGTTGCAGCTTTTTATAAGAGCCCACTTCCGTGGCCTTTCGGCGAGGCATTTCCCGAGAGCTGCAGCGGAGCGACGCACGGCGGGCGCAAGGCTTCCTCGTGCCTCTCGCCCACGTGGTGCAGGAGGCCTTGGCCGCAAGTTCAAGGCCGTGGGCGAAAGCCCCCGCAATTACACGACGCTGCAAATTATCTGCTGTAAACCGCTCGCTTGGCCGGTCGCCCTCCCCGGTTTGCGCTCCGTAGCCCCTGCCCCAGCACGCAGGCTTCCTGCAGCTCGGCTGGCGGTCTTCCCATATCTTGCTTTGCACGCGCTGATCCGTTGCAGCCACTGTATCTTTGCTGTTTGGACGTCGTGCCAGTGTTTTTGTGATGTAAGAACATGTTTCCTGATGTTTCGAATACCTAATAAACTCTAATATTAGTAATTATTTAGGACGTATTTTTATACTGTATAGCATAATATGCCATAAAAACGTGCAATTAAAAATGTATAAAAATATACAAAAATGTGCTGTTAAACTTTCAGATTTGGGATGACGGAAAAAGAGTAATATGTACTGAAATACGAATGTTACTGATCCTAAATTCAAAAAAAAAAAAAAAAAAATGCAAAAAAGGCTTAAAATAGTTAGAAAGCACACGGTGATTCTATTCGTATGGAATAAGACGTGAAACATGATTTGTACGTTCTTGAGAATCGGTAAACAGGATTCTTAATTGGAACTTTATGCACGTTTCTAAATTCTGCGAATTTATAAGTTTTGGAATATGTGTGTCGTTTCCTGTAACATATTTGAGTCTCCTACAGAATGAAACAAGAAAAAGACAGCTGCTGACTTCGACCAAGTTATGTAACCAGTGTCGAAAATGCTGTAACGGTCGAGACTCGAACCCTAGGCTCTCTCTGTTAGAGGCATCAGAGGCATCGGATGATGCAGTGACAACACTTGATTTCCAGAGTCATCTAAGCCGGTACCATCGGAGGGGGTACATCTCATTTCCGTAATGAACTGAAATGAACTCTCTGTATATATGAATTAAAAGAAAGTATACAATTTCACGAAAGTATAATTTTAAGTCACGTTGAAAAACTAATCTTTAAATAACCTTTCCTCAAAAAATGTCAGGCAAAATCGTTTGACCCTCTTCCAATATGACAAAAACTATTTACAAAAATTCTACTCAAATTGTGACTCGTGAGATTCCCTCATGTTGGTACCTGAGAAATATCCTATTTTTATCTGCTTGCGAACTGCGATACGCCGTGGGTATTTTTTCTTGCGTGAGACGTTTCACGCCTATTTCCCCTATGCGTGGAGGCGCCTGCGTTCCTGTGTGTGTGTGTGTGTGTGTGTGTGTGTGTGTGTGTGTGTGTGTGTGTGTGTGTGTGTGTGTGTGTGTGTGTGTGTGCGGAACTGAGCAGTGCAGTGTTTCGTGGCTCTCGCGCCAGACACCTCGGAAAGTGAAGGAGGCCGTGCGATGCAGTTCGTCACCACAACACTGCTTGAGTTGCGCACACGGGAAACACTGCTGTGATCTTTCATGCCAAGTTATCATTAAGAGTCTTGAATTGCGACAGAGGCTGAATACTCGGTGCTTTTTACTCGGAGGAACTGAATACTTGCAAGATCTGCCCAAATGTTTTGCTGTCAGTTGTATGACAACCCAACGATTCGCAATACGCTAACTCTTAAAATGTTTGAGCTTTTAAAAACAGAAATTGAATAATCTATTCATTGTTGGAGCAAGTGAGACCACCGTAAAACAGCTGGAAGGAGAGAAACAGAACACACTCTACCAAATGTATTCCTCGCGGAAGTAGTTAACTTTTTCCTTTCCTGTTAATTTAACCTCCACGGGTTTTGTCCCGACATCTTGAAGTTTTGGCGGAATCATTGTTGGACAATGGGACTACGTCTACGGGGTATTAGCTCAACGTCCGACTATAAGAATTATGATACTTTACGTATTCTTTGCCTTCAATTTTCGGTAGACAGGTTTACGTATACAAGATTATTAAAAACATTAAATTATAAAAACCTTTAATTTAGTCCGAAGATTCAGACGATGCAACGCTTGGATAATGATTTGTATCCATCTTCAGGCTAAAAGCAATAATCATTTTCTATTACAATATAATAAATTTTATTCATGAATCATCTTCCATAAATCTTGTGACCAAATAACAGTTTTTTAGTAATGAAATATTATAAATGTGCTTATGTTCGTAAAAGTGTCAGAAATCGAATACCAAGAATAAATAGTGTTATAATAGAATTGAGTGACAGACTTAAAGAAATATTAAATAACATAAATAGAAGTCCAGGTGAACTCTAGAATTTTCATCTAGACAGTGGCATTGCTCAACTGAATGCTATCTCTATAGGATACGTTGCACATATCCCTCAAAAACTCGATTTACCCCCCCCCCCCCAACACTGCTTGAATCTTTCTACACCATGGAGAACTAGTGCGACGACGATGGTGTGACGGTTAGCTGGTACCGGACTGTTATACCCAAGCTCGCGGGTTCAAACCCGATCGAAGCCGTGGATTTTTAGGGCGACAAAATCCTTCGTACGCCTTCCTTCGGAGGGGAAGTAAAGCCGGCTGTCCCATGTTAGTAGATTTACTTGCATGTAAAAGATCTTTAAGCCTAAATGACGACTCTGAGCTAAATTCAAATCGCCTGTTTCTCGCCCAAGAAATACCTCCTTTCTCTGATAGTTGGGGACAAGGAGCGTAGCGAAATATGCGTGGTCAGACGGAAGAGCGGGCCTGATGGCCCGAGTCTCGCCACGTAAAATAAGGCAAATTCAATTCAATTCAACTATTGGGAATGTGGATTGGTCCATCGACCGGCTCCGAAAGTGGAATGGGGGGCGAGAAAGAGTTGATCGTGCCCAGTCCGTGGCGGTTGCCAAAGGCACTGCCTTGGCCTCTGCCTGAAATTGCAGGGAAGAGAACGGAAACGGGCGTCTGTCAAGCCAGCCTCTGGAAAATTTTCATCTCGGTTGTAGTCGTCGTCGACTTCAGTAATAGCTGGTAATCTTCCACCGTCGGGACTCGAACACATGAATTTCTGGACTATTTCAGTTGGGAACTCGCCATTGCAACAATTTGCAAATACCATCGAAACAACAGAAAATGTAAATTACAGTATATAATGGTTTAATAATTCGATGGATGAAAGGGTCAATGAAGTGTTTCTTCTGTATCCATGTGTATTGGTCTTATAGTGCCGACGATCGATTACGTCTAAGTTGAATTGATCGGTGTATGAAATACAAAATCATACAAATAGGAATTCAATTCATTTCATTCATTCAAATCAGGAATTCAAGACAGCATTGGTGTATCATTTGTTCCAAAACCATCTAAAGAAATATTGCAAGTTATTATGTGACCTAAATGGGTCACGGACACCCTTATATCATACCTCATAAAATACAAGAATCCGAAAGAAGTGAATTGCATTTCTTCATTTTTAATATTTTTATTGAATGTTTTAATTTATTGTTTAATGACAGTGCACAGAAAAAATCTAACTTGGGGCTGGATATGTTCCACGGATCGCTTATTGGTATCCGAGCTGTAAGATCTTCATCCTGCAACTCTTAACAAATTAGGAGAAGTTGGGGGCGCAATAAAACTGACTCATTTTAAAAATTATCATCATGATGAACGATTCCATTGTGCACCGAATCGTCTTGTTTCGTAGCCAAAATCAAAGTGTTCTACTTTATTAACCGTCTATTTATGAACCATTTTCTCGAATTACTTCTAGTAAAAATGTATTATTTTCTTAATATATTTTTCCACGTATCTAAATTGACTTTTTTGTGTAATGCAAATGATCGTGTGCATGTGCAGAATGTGTTTAATTTCCCATTGCCTTCATTCATATGATATCCACATTCCTCCCCGTTTCCTGTATGACAACTCATTGCGCAATGGAAGGTCAATGCAACAAATTCACACACGAAGAAGGTCAGCTGGCAAATTTATAAATTATGATAACCGGTAATTCACGCAGATTATATACAGGATGGGAAATAGAAAAGAGCAATTTTGAAAAAGCTGTAAAAAGTTGTAAGTTACATAAAAACGAATTCAAAAAAATTAAGAAAATTTATCTATTTTAAAAAAATAACTTCAATTATCTAACGTCCACCTAGTCGTAGACATTCTTCCAGGCGAGCATTGAAGTTACTCAACGTATTCCACAGCATTTTCATTGGTATTTACGAATACACCTCCGTCTCTTTTTCTCTTTTTCTCTTTTGCAAATTTCAAATCTGTTCATACTTGGACATTGAGCTAAAGGTATATAGTATAACAATGAGAGTAATAAATTACTACTATGATATGTTCTATAGGTTTCATATGTCTTAAATGTATCCTCGTCTCAGTCTATTGGGTTCGATCTTTTAGTTCAACTAGTCGCAGTTTGTTGTCCTGCGTCATTTTACTCTTCAGTTATTCCCACAGGAAAAATTCACACTTTAGGTTCGGTGAATGTTGGCGTATCTGTGTGAACTCACTATCACACCGCCTACATTATCTTAAATGTAAAGTCATATGATTCCTGATGAAGACACAGCGCACCACAAACTCACTTTTGTGGAATGTTGCTGACACAATGGTCTATGATGCTCGTCTTAAGCTATGATTATTAGCCTAACCGAATAAGTGGAAATAGGCCTCGTCTTTGAGCCATAAATTGTGTACAATTGTGTCACCTTCATTAATTAAATTCAATATTTCTTCAACTTCTTCTTAACATGATTCGAAACATCTTCGAATCATGTTAAGTTTTCTTACGAGCCCATAGAATCTGCATCGTGTAAGGATGATGGTGTAAATCAGGGGTGTCCAATTCCCAAGGCCTGAAGAGCCACGACTAAAATCTTTAATATGGTCGTGGGCCCTCGTATTTCCATTATTCGAGCAATCCACACCTGACTTCACCGTATTGCTGATATCATCATACGCTCCTCTGCTCTGAAACGGGAGGGGGAGTGGTGGAACCGTGCGTAAAGTCAGGCCGTACCATGCGTAAAGCAGGGACACATTGGGATTTTGAATGTCTGAATTTTCAAGAACAAAATCCTTTTTGAAGTAAATTTAACGTATTTTTTACATTAAAGGAGCTGGTGACCGCGGCAGGGCGCATGCGCTAGGCGCACAATGTTTTCCCCCTTCAGGGTTTTTTTCCTGAGCCGTACCTTATGGTCTCTTTTCCGCGGCTTTGATGCGATGGAGAGACCATTTGGGGTGAATACCAGAATTCGAAAGATTATAACGCGAAAGGATGTAGGTATTGTAATGGCTTAAAGGTCTTCGGCCTAGCCACATAGGATCAATTAAGCTAATTTGTTTGTAATAATTACCTATTAAATAAATAAAACAATGTTCTCGCCCCAGTTGGATGCAAGTGACTTTCACTTTTGACTAATAACTTTTCGCTGGTCACAATAAGTGGTATCGCGGTCCCCCAGTTGAACAACCCTGGTGTAAATCGTTGTGCAAAGTTAGAAATCTTAAGTGTAGTATAATTGTGGCTAGACGAGCAACGCCGGCTTCTTTTGGTTCCACACTTGATGTTTCGATATTTGCACGCCGGATTTCAGCTCTTTCGCGCTCGATGTTTTCACGCGTCTATAATTTCCCAGGCTTATTTATGGCCGTTGACGAAATCCCTTCACACATGTTATCCCACTTTTTAATCGCACACGCAGACAGCATATTGCGATTAATTTTAAAATGGGTGGAAAAAGCAGACCGTGCCTGCAAGCAAAAACAGCCGTTTCGATGAAACGCTTTCACATAGCACGCGCAGTGCTAAAGTGACCAACGCCCCGCGACTGAATGTTAAAGAGACAGGTATACGACCTCCTGCAATCTTCCATTCGTTCACGTTTCATCACCTGAACACGATTCCCGCGCTATACATCCGCTCGTTTCTTTGCCCCACTCTGGATAAGCCACAGAGTGTAATAAAGGAAGATCGTTATGCAACTTGAATGTAAAGTAGTAAGTGGTCATCAACGTTCTGTGTGCGCGTAAAACAACCGGCAAGATCAGTAGTCAACGGGTTTTTCACAGCGCAATTACAACCACCTCCGGGGAGGGAGCAAGACTAAATGGCTGCTTACGCACTCCCGCTATCTGGTTTAACAAGTATTTGCGTGAAAAAGACCACTGTTTACAACAGAAAAAGGAAGAAGTGGATAACGAGGTGAAATATTTATTAAACAATGCAACATAGCGCAGCATCAATTGAACCGCGTTTTATATCTCAATGCAGAATTCAGATGAAATTATCAATCACCAAGGAAATAACTTTCATATAATACTTCCCGTTGTTAAATAAACTTGCACGAGTAACAACGAAATAGTTAAATTAAAGAGTTTAAAAAATAAACTAAGTCCAAAAAGTTTTGTTTCCATTTGCTGACTGTTAATGTGAACAAAATCAGTCCCTGTCTGTAGTTATTAGTTCCGAAAGTTTGAGTGGTTTTGATAAAATAACTACAGTTCAGAAGCTCTTCTGGTAAAAGAATGATTCTTTAAATGTAAGTTTTCTCCGTGATTATTTCTCAAGCTTAGATTATCTCAATCTCCAACGGTTGATAATTTTTGTTTTGTGAATGTAGTTATGCTGCATAACCAGTATTTTTGTTTTGGAAATTTGGTGATAGTGTGTAACCTGTTTTTGTGGCATACACGTCATTTGTGTTGGGAATCAAAGAAAGAAAGAGAGAGAGAAAGTAACAGCTAAGAAATTCAGATGTAGAAAAAACGTCAGATGTACGTCAGATGTAGAAAAAACAGAGTGGAAGAGAGGTAAACAAAAGAAAGAGAGTAAAGAGGATATAGTAAGAGCAAAGAAGGTTAAAGGAGAAACACATTTTAATCACAAAGGAATCTTAATAAGTTGTCTTAATATTTACAGTCACTTGCTTACAAAGTGTCAGAGAATCTAAATTTGTCATCAGTGGTAGATACTATAAAATGTAAAAAAGAATGATAACAGCAGTGGTGCAGAACAGTAAGTTTAGTCAATAATATTCCAAATTGATTATGTGCCTTAACTTCTTGCATTATTCCTTCAAATATTGTAATATTACTGTTCTAAGTAAATAATTTTGATGTATAAATTTATCATTGTTTTGTAAAAAGCACGATAGTCACCTCCATACATACTCCTACCATAGATACTCCTCACTTTATCCAATACACAATACAGTTCAAGCTTTTACTACACTGAAGCGATCATCAGTATATACCATAGCGTGGGAACATCCACAACACATTTCCTGCTTCAAATGTCTACCAATTTCGCCATAGAACATTTCCGCTCTCCAGAAAAATTGCGTTTTTGGACTATGGTTGTTCTTTTTTAAAAACACCTTCAATTATTTGACAAGGACACATAAAAAAGACTCAAAAGTAAGTTACATCAACAGCTAGTTTTTGAGTGTTCTTTGGAATGCGCTTTTATTCAAATTTCGCGAACTGTTCATGAGACTCATTAGCAGTTGGCCAAATCAAGTGTATTCTACCTCCGCCATCTGCTGCTCGCCTTGACTGCACGATCTCCTGCAAGAAGGAACATGCGGTTTAGCTTGGGTACCCTTGGTCCGCCGATCGACCTTTATATTCCAGCTGAATGAAAACAGACTGAAGGTGAGTTTGCTGTTATTTCGTTAGGGAAATTTTTCAGTGACAGATTAAAAGACTGGTACCATCTGCAGCTTGCATTGTTAACGCTAGCACTACACCCTTATTCCACACCTCTGAATACTAAACGCAAAGTAGTAAAAATGTCTCATTTTTCCATTCACAGTTACTTGCTAAGGACTGGTTGAGACATCTCAATGCAACAGATGTGGCCACTGCAGAGTGCCTGACCGGGAGGTCATAGAGTGTGAGTTCCAACGATGGCACATTTTCCTCACTAGATGTAAGAATCATGCAGCTAGATAGAATTTAGTCGTCGGTAGGCTGATCAATATCAGATAAATGCAGGAGCTGCACTTTAACAAATGGACCCTAGATCGCGCGTGATCATCCGCCTCTCATCCTTACCCTCATATCTCCCTTTACATTCACACATTTAACTTCCATTCATTACACACCTATGTATTGATCCGATCGGGAGACCCGATCGGGAGACCCAATCTTTCCTCGAGCGATGCTTCGGTGCCAGAAATAACTGGAAGGAGAAACCCATCAGAAGCCGACATGTAGGCCAGTGCTCTATCTCACTATCTATGTAGTCAGGGACGAACATCGCCACCTTTCGAGAAATAATGTGTACTACGCTTACGGTACTAATGGCCATAGCAGTTATCGCGCCAGAAAACACGAAATTAGCAATCAAAATCGAAGGAGCATATTTTGTATTTTTTAGACCATGTGCTATTTGGTACGTTGTAAGAAATATAATGTGTAATAATAGTATCCCAAGTCATGTGAAAATGATATGCGTATTAAAATAAAGAGATCTGGAATCAGTCAGAATACGGCGCTCCAGGACGGCAACGACTACACAAAACAACCAGAGTCGGGCACAGTTGTGAGATTGGTTACTTCTGCTACAATGGCAGGTTATAACGATTTAAGTGATTTGAACGTAGTGTTATAGTCGGCGCAAGAGAGATGGGTCATAGCATCTTCGAGGTCGCGATGAAATTTGGATTTTCCCGTACGACCATTTCACGAGTGCACCATGAATATCAGGAATCCAGTAAAACATCAAACCTCCGGCATCGCTGCGGCAGCAAGAAAGATCGTGCAAGAACGGCACCAACGACGTTTGATGAGAATCATTACACGCAGACTGAAGTGCAACCCATTATGCAAATTGTTGCAGATTTCAATGCTGGGACATCAAAATATGTCAGCGTGCGAAAAATTCAACGGCACATTATCGATATGGAGTTTCGGAGCCGAAGGCCCATTCGTCTACCCTTGATAACTGCACGATACCAAGCTTTACTCCACGCTTGGGCCCGTAAACACCGACTTTGGACTGTTGATGACTGGGAGCACGATACCTGGTCTGACGAGTCTCGTTGCACATTGCTTCGAGCGGATGGACGTGAACGATAGCGACAACCTTATGAACCCATGGACCCTGCATGTCAACAATGGACTGTTCAAGTTGGTGGAGGCTCTGTGATGGTATGAGGGTTGGGCAGTTGGAGTGATATGGACCTCCTGATACGGCCAGTTACGTCTCTGACAGGTGACACGTAAGCAACCCGCTGATCACCAGCACCCATTCAAGTCCATTGTGCATCCCGACGGACTAGGGCAATTCCAGCAGGTCAATGCGACAGCCCAGACGTCCATTATGTGGCTCCAGGAACACATTTTTGAATTTAAACTCTTTCATTGACCTCGACTTCATACCACGTCGTGTTGAGGCACTTTTGATTGCTGGTAGGGGCCCTACATGATATTAGGCAGGTGTACCAGTTTTTTGCTCTTCAGTGTATGTTCCTACCCTTAAATTATCTCTAAGTACGTACATATACAGTGGTACTTCTCTTATGCGCTTATGAAGTGATTCTTGTGAGATTTATTTGGTCCCATGAACATTATTTATATTTGATTTCAAATTTTACATAATTTTGAACAAAAATATTTTGCATACGCCACGCATCAGTTGCTTATCTACGCTTTGTGACATGAAACGCATTCTTGTCAGGTCAATTTGGGTAACATTGCGTCCTGTTTTGAAAAATCAAGTAACACATTTCTTCAATCAGAGCTTCGTCATGCATAATGAACACAGAAATCGGTGGAGATGGCTTAGGGCATCAACTGATGTCACTGCAGTGCTTCTGATCGGGAGGTTCTAGGATCAATCAATCACCTATTACAGAAACTATTTTGTTCGTTCTTGGTTTGAAATCTACGTCTGCTTCCCAGAAACGCACTGCAACGATGAGTAAAATGTACTTACGTCCAACACCCTCACAATTGACTCACTTTCGCCTTTGAGACGGAATAACGTGTAAATCAAATTAACCTCTGAGACGTGCGTAACTTACGAATGTCTAAAATGTTGCGTATTCTCTATTTCAAATTCTTTGACAATTGTCGAGCAAACACTCATCTGTGGTCGACCATCAATCCAGCCGTATACTTTAGTTCTTTAGCGTATTAATCCACGAAAGCCGCTGCAGCTCTCTTCTTGGCCTTCATCCTAACTCTTCGCATCTCCATCGCGAGCCTACTGCTCTCCAGTGGTTGCATGTGAGAGGTACCCTCGCGAGGGCGCGACGAGTGCACTCTCGAGACAGACATTTCTGCGAATCGCTCGCAGGTGCACAGGGTACTGCGAGCTTCTCTCGAGACTAGCTTGCGCTACTTTCTCTCTAAGGTGTGGTGGACACGCACCATTAGGGTGATCTTTATATCGCAAGTGTTGGAAGGTTTCGATATTCCCCACTCATTAAAGTTCAAATGTAAAAATTTGGGGGCACGAATTTTCAGAGTTTGAGAAAGATTAACCCGTGCCTTCAAGAAATTATTTGTGTACTTTTTGAATTATATTCTTTTTTTCTTCAGAAGCACGAAAGCTATATAGACAATAGTGTTAACGTGCTGTAAAATTACTTATTTGTCACCACTATTAATAGATTTTGCGAAAAGTAATATTTCTAATACGTAGGTTGTAGCGTTTTGACACTCGGCGTAAAATTAATGGAGATGTGCCAATTTCTTGCAGACCTTATTTGGATAATATTTTTTAAATAAGTTATTTAAAATGGTCTGTTACAGTCAACACTCATAAAATATTGTATAATATAAATTAGGTACACCGGCTTTGGGGCACCGAAAAAAGTCCGCCTTCATCAATACGACTACCCTAATGGATATACACGTGACGGCGTTGTATGATTAAGCATTTCCCTCGTCATAATGTTAGGTCACATTCGTCTACGTTGTTGTAATTACAATTTCGTCCTCCGACTGCGAAATGAGTATTGTACGAGCGTTACCAGAAAAGGGATGACTACTTTTCACCATAATGAAAACAGTTACAAAGTTTAAATGTGCAGTGTAGATCCCGTCAGTTGCAGTGACGCTATTAGCAGACAATCGAGTCAAGCAATTAAACAGAGAGAAGCTGGTGCGTGTTCACAAGCCGTGAAGAACGAATGTAATCCGGGAGTGCGGCATTACTCGAATACCTCGTCATAAGATGTGGTTGTCGTAAAGCATCATGACATACCCAGTAATGTTTTGCGTGTAATTACTGCAGAGGTCAAAAGTTAAAAATCGAGGCGGAGCGTAGCGGAGTCGAGATTTTTAATTTGGACGACACAGTAATAACATTAATATGTCGTGATATGCTCAGCATTTTATAGGTTACCATAAAATCTCACGATTTACGCGCTTTACATTACTGCGTTAGTAAACAAATTAATTATGTTGCTGCGGACGTTAGTACCATATTGTGGGGTGTTGCTTACGGTACATTTATTTAAATAATATTCGTACACCGTAGTTCGAGAAACATGGATACAAATAATTCTCCTGTGCCTAAAGGTACCTAAAGAAATGACGTTCTGTGAGGAAGTTGGCGCGTTGACTTCCAAGGACGACATCGTTTGCTGGAATGCCAGGCAAATGAGGTTAATTTACCTAATATATCTAATCGTTTTATAAATAATATTACAACTAACAATAATTTTTCCCAAAATTAATACGAGGTACTTTTATTCTGAATTATTTGTATTTGATTTGTTTTGTATATCACCTTGTTTTTCTTCTTAACAAACATTTTATTTGCGATGAATCGATGGTTGTTTATCCAGGATGATAAAACCCGTCGCTAAGGATGTTAAATTCTTAACTTACGGGTAGGTACAAGTGCTCTTAACAAACCTGTACGGTTGCACATTAACCGGAGTTAAAGACGCATGTGACCGGTTAACGTACGCTGCGTCAGCCGTGAAGTCGGCTTTTCGTTTCCCCGCTTAATTATTAATTAATTATTAATTAATAACACCGATATAACATGTTATGGTAACACAAGTTACCTTGTTACAGTATCATGGACCTGGTATACTGCAACTGTTCTTTTTTTTTCGTGTAGCAGTATTTCGGAAACGGGCTGAGCGGTTTACCGAATATGCCGCGAGCGGTCATCAAACAATTGCAAAGTTCTTATTGTAAACTGAACATTGTACTTCAACAAACAATAAAATAAATAAATAATTTTTTAGATATGCCGCGAGCGGAGCTCTTGGACTGACCTAAGCCGCGTGACCTTGAAGTTGCTGCCGCCGAACACCTGCACGTCCTTGCCCACGGCCTGGAAGCGCGGCGACGGCCGAATGACCAGCTCCGGGATGATGAGCGGCTCCATGGACGGCACGTTCAGCTCGGGGATACCCGACAGCAGCTTCGGCCGGATCTTCTCCACCGACGTCAGCACGCACTGCTCCAGCTGCGGGTCCCCGCGCTTGCAGACGTGCAGGTAGCTGGCTGCAGGCACACACGACAGTTCTCAGACGTCATATCAGCTGAAGCGTTGCCCGGGCATTTATCACAAACATATATTATGAGAAAAGATATGAGTTATATCTTTGGCACAGAATAGAAGTAATTGTATATAGTACATGCTCGATTCGCCCCTTTCTGCCCCAACCCACTCTTCCTCGCTTTACCGTGCCCCAACGTGCCCCAACGTGCCCCACGAATACTACACGTCACTTCTCGAGGCATCGCAGCCCAACAAAATTATAAAGACGATTTAGTTTAAATAAATTGTAGACATAATTAACATTGTAGTTTAAATTTATATTAAGCTTATGTCCCATGGTCATTCAACTATTTTAGACGCAATCTGTAAAGGCGTGTCAGTTTTCCTGTGTAGGTTTCCTCCGTGACAAACTCTACCAAATGATACATTCGTGGTCCGCTGACAGTAACGCGAATTTCGGACGATTATTATTGTCTTGCAATGTTATGTTTTTGTGAGTAGACGCACACACCTACTAGAAAATGATCTTGCTCGGCCTATAATTTGTAAGCATAATGTACAAAGTATCTGACTGAACGGAGATATTGAAGTGGGAGGGTTTCGTGACCCTCTTAAAATATCCACTCAACTAGGCCTCCGTTGTGTCTTGCACAGAGAGACGGGCAGGGTAATTTGATGTGAAGGTGGTTTCGGGAGGAGATTCCGGGCGGAAATGGTACAGAGGGGCCGGGATACCATGTCATCGAGGTGGGGGGGGGGGGACTAGATGCCCCGCAGGGAATGTTGCCTGCAGTTTTCCCACCATTGTTCCATGTCTTCTTTCACCTTCTGCGCTTCTGTCACGGGTGAGGGTTTAGGTTCATATGTAAGATGGTGTTGAATATTCTCTTTATTTACTTGTGTCGTTCTTCGAACTACCAGTTCGATAGCTTTTGTGTTTGCAAAGTCGCAAGAAGCTTTGACGACCAAAAGGCCCAAGATACTAATTAAATATGTGAGTCGATGTCGACCACAACTTGGATAAGATTGCCAGAGACTTGTGACACTGATCAGTTGGTTATTTGGTTTATTTTGAAGCCTAAAATTTAACAAAAGTGTTTACAATGAAAAAGTATTTTATTCACATGTTTATTCACATTAATTAGAGAAATATCTGTTAACGTTTTAAAACGTTTTAAAAGGAAGTTACACAATGTTCCCACATGTACCATTTCAAGGAAGTAGAACTGCGTACTTTGTTGTTACTTTACCGTTTGTTTTCATTCTAATGATTGCAACAGCTATTATCACAAAAAGGCCGTGAATATATGGTTGTAAACTTTGCATTTCATAACAGTAGAAGGCTTGGCACATATGTCATCTTTTTACTGTCACCGTAGATGTGAATTTGCCAAAACGTGGATAGTAACTATTGGTAACTCCCTGCTGATTAGCACTCAGTCTGCGGTTAGGACTCAAGGTCTTTTGTGAAACAATATGTAATGAGAAAGTATGATGTAATGATGTATTTTAACTCGGGATATTGTTGACTCGGATGGTGTCAATAGTAGGGAAACTAGCACACTGACTTCCAAACCCGAGTTTGCGGGGTCAAACCTCCCTATGGAAAATCACTTAAAGTCAAATGGCATGAATGTGGTAGACAAGAGAGGTACCGTCTACAAAAAATATTTTCTTGCTTGATTATTTTGCGTTTTCGACCTCGTCAATTGTTATGGTCATTACTAAATATGTATGTTACACTATGCAAATGTATATTAAATACCAAGAGGTGAATTTTTTCCCTCCCCACTAGAAAGAAAGATCTGACGTGGGCTTGCAGAGTTTCCCGCTCCTGGTATTTCTGCTAGCGTGGCACCGCATTAGCCAGGTGAGTCGCCTATCATAAGACATCAGAAGCAGTCACAGTGCTGTAAGATTGAAACGAATAACCAGAAAAGATGGTTAAAAAATAATTTACTAGAAAATTACGTATTAAACCAATCTGGACCCTGTATGAATATACGGAATCCGGATCTGGGGCACTGCTAAAGAACTCATTTGTCAATTTTACAAAGATTTCAGTTGAAACCTTCATGAATCCTGGTTCATACCAAATGCCTGGTTCATACCAAATGCTACACTACACCAAGAGCTCAATATACCAACAGATCAAAAAATGAGTTCCAAATATCACCAACGCCTGGAAATGCATCTTCAGCATCTAGCTCTTTACCTACTTGATAATAGCCATTTTTAATTAACATATTTGACTTTTTTCGCCTCAATAGAATTTCCTCTCACCTCCCCTACTGTCTGATCAGTAATATTTCTCTTATTTTGTTATAATATTATTGTTTATATATTCTTAATTATGTTGTCTTCATAACCTTCAACAAGAAGTTTATATTATTTTTGTTATAAATCTGTGAAGAATATCAGGGAAAGTACTAATGGGTGACTTTCTTACTCGTTTATCACTTCATTTTATTTTATTAACTAGCGAAAGACATACAAATCCTTATATATAGAGGAGGATGATCATTTTTATATAAACCATGATATTAAGATTGTTTTTAATGCATTTGGTTCAATTTTTAATAAAATGCTGTAATTTTCCTTCATTTATTTTACCGTACATTGATGTTATTAGATTTTTTATCTTACGAATTGCACTGACCTCTAGCGAATCTGTTAGGTACAAGTTCAACTGTACCGCTGCTGGCCTCTGGCGGAATATATCAAAAACCAATCTACAATGTATTATCAGCGCACGTTTCGTTGTTTTTTGCTCGATTCGAAATGAGAGGGGGATTGGTAATTTTGACAGGACTATTAAACCAAATGTGTAGCTTGTTTTTATTTTAAAAAATAGCTTCTAATGTACGAGAGCGATCATTTCTGGTAATTATATTTTGTCAACCATTCATATCGGGTGCTTATAAATATAGTTATGCGGCACCGCAACTGGCCTCTGAAAGCCAGTAGGAACCAATCTGAACTTAGCGACAGGCGAAAAATAATGATCGTGTTATATCTACCAACATATTATTTAAGTTATTTATTTTCTGCATTTGTGTCGAATTAATCTTTACAAAACTTTACAAGGCCACTGCGACACTCCTCAAGAATAATCTATAAAAATTCACATATATTCATTCACAACTTTTTGTGGTATCGATGTCGGTTAAATGTCGTTAAATTCGCTTTTATTAGTATAGATAATTGTTTATAGTATGTACTGATTATTTCTTGTATGAAATAGGTTGTAAATATTCGTTGAATAAAAAAATTGTGAATGTTACCTACGCGTAATACCTGATCTGCTATATTGTTCTAAATCACAGGGCCATGGCGGTTCGAAGGTAGTCCAGTTTTAGGCTATTCACTTTTTTAAATCAATGATTTATCGAGTTCGGGATGTTTGAATGAGTCCAGGTAGTACGTTAATAACACTAATGTAATACACTTCTATTAAAATAATAATCCTTATTTTCGCGTGCAAAGATAGTGAACCTGCAATAAAGGAGGATACGTGGCGTGAGAAATTTCTCATGTTTGAACGATGAAAGACATTTCGTTTAATAGATGTAATCCACAGCCCTGGTAGTAAACCTGCTAAATTTAAAAAAGTTTCCATTATCAATGCTATTACATTCACTTGAGAATGTTGCGGTGGCCGATACCTGGAAACCTCCCAATAACCACTACACGTGCACACGCATGTACACATATTCACTGAGGTAAAACATACCAATTTTCTTCGCAGTAACTGATCAATGAAAATAAATAGGGGTTGTATAGTCTACCTAAACAGCCTAAATCATTATGGGGTTCGAACCCCTCTTCTCGCAAGGGAGGGGTCTTCTCGTAATGTTTGATCGGGAGATGTAGCTCTGGGCATCAACTGATGCCACTGCAATGCCTCTGACAGGGAGGTTCTAGATTCGAATCCCAACAGTAGCAGGATTTTCGACACTAGCTTGTCACCTACATCGAATTCAGTCGCTGTCTGGAGACGACTTCTAGCAGTCAGCTGCTTTGATCAGTAGTTTTCCGTGTTTTCTACGAACAACCCCAAAGTAATTCCAGAGCAGTACAGTTGCAAACGGGCCACGGACCACGCGCGATTTTTCCTTCCTCTTCCTAGTTATTTCCTCTCCTTTCGCATATGTACTATTGCATGCACACACTGGAGACCGGTTGGAAGCTTAGAGCTTGTCCCGGCTGGGGCAGTGCCTCGCTGATGGGAGATAACTGGTTGGGGAAAACGTCGTTAGACGACGGTAGGTCGGCGCCTGATCACCGGCACCTCTCCAGGAAAAGACATGCAATACCTTTAACAGTTCCGGAATCACTAACAATGAATCAATCAATCCGTTTACGCGGTTCATTCTTTGGTAATTTTCTGCTGCCCTATACCCGTTTTCTCGCAGCTCGGACTTCGTGGGAAAATCACTTGTTCCAGCCTCTTCACGATCCTTTAGGCCAGCGCAAAGTGGCGATGTGGCGTCGGTAGTGAAAGAAGTTAATGTGAAATAGATGCGCAATCATCCCTTGCACAGCCCCAAATCCTCGTACTTGAATAGCGGCTTCACGTGGAGTTGAAAAAAGCGGCCTACGTACAACTTGTTTTAAATGATGCACTTAAACGCACTAGACCTGAAGAAATCGATGTTGGAGAAGTTAACGCCAAGGTCTGTAGCGCAATGAGACTTTTGCTGCTTGGCCTTGCCTTCAGCTGGGAGTTGTGAAAGACCAGTATCATCTCCTTATGACGTGATACGAAAAATAAAAGAATTAATTAATGTAATATAGTCTGATAATAGTCTTTGATTATAAGATACCCCGGTAAGGCGGCAGTTTGGAGGCTCACATTAAAAAAAAATCCGTGTTCTTGATTAGATAACATTAAAATTAAAAAATAAAAATTCTAACACATTATGTAAAATCTGTGTATATTGTATATACTAATGACCGTTGATGTAGAAGCGGCTTTAAATAAATAAAAAGACAAAGAAAATAATAGATGTTATTAGTATATACTAATCATGGGGATATATATATATATATATATATATATATATATATATATATATATATATATTAGAATTATTATACAATTTTTATATGTTATTGGATTTTCTAATCTATCAATTATTTAAAAAGTTAACTTTTTAAAATGCTCGAAGAAGTTTAAAAAAGAACCCGTTTGAATATAAGGCAACACGTATTTCAAAATATCCTGATTAAATCGACCAAGCATACTCGCTTGGCGACTCTTCCACTATTTCTACATTAGTATGAAATATGTCTCAGCCCGTTCACGACAGTGCTGGGATGCAGGTCGTCGGAGGATGCGAGTTTGTATTTTCTGTTCTTTTCCTATTGGGTTTTACTAAGGCTAAACTTCTAAATATCGAAAAGTTTTGACGGATTTTGTAATTTTCAGGTGAACAGAATTTACAAGCGAGTTTACAGTTGAACGAAATTTATGAGTAAGGGGATTCAATAATTGACAAAAAAGGTTGTACCATTACTTCATTTTTTTCACAAAAAGTATATAATTTCACAACTAAGACACATTGCAGGAGTTTTATTCAAATAACATATTTTCATCTTTATTTAATTCCTTTAACTAAGCGTTTGAACATGGCTTAGATCGATAAACAGAAAAACTCGTTTATTCATCAAATATTAGGAAATTCATCTTTAAAAAGTTATTTAAGTAGGCTACTAGGATTCCTAGTATTTGTGGCGGTTTTATTATAATTATGGGTTGATATAGTTCAATGATTTTTAATGCTAGGAATTATTTGAGAAAAAATAAAATCAATTCCGAATTTATATTAACTATATTTTTACCAAACAATGGAAACAATATTATTAAAAAGCACTAAACGTGTTGTATATCACAGAACAACTGAGTTAATAATGAATTAAATTGCACCGTTAATGGTAGAAATATATTTGACAAATGTATCAATCGAGAATTAACACAATTCCTGCACGTACTAACTTTCTTGCACATACCCTTAAAAGTCTTGCACACGTTTTCAGTTCCTCAAATTGGAACACGTTCAAGTGTCCCATTGCATCAAGCAATAAACTACCGTGTCAAGGATAACATATTCTGCCGTCCAGTTGTATTTCTATCGCAAATCGCACAAACTCTTGACCCGATTACCTACCCCAAGGATTTTCCACCAAGAAGAGCTCTTGAATTGCCAAAGTTTGGCCCTTTTCTAATTAAAACACTTCTGATAAATATATTAATACTTACCGAAGTTGTTTAATCATATTAAGCAGTAAATAAAATGTTTCTATTTCAAGACATGAACTTTGCATCAAGAAAAAATAAAATCCGCTAATCGTTTTTCGTTTAAATTACATCTAACCAGGTTTACTATCAGACAATTTAATTCTAAATTTAATTATTTTAGGTAATCAAAATATTATTTTTAACAGTCTCCCTTCGTAATAATTATTTCGTGTTTTTAGTTCTTATGAGAAGATGAACATTTTGGCTTAGGGTGTATGAATAATGAATGTAAACTTCGTCTTATTAATAAGAAATAAAAATACGATTTCATGGTGCTAATAGGAAATATGAACCTTAATAATAACAACATAATAATACATAGGGAGCAAATGCTAAAAAAATGGATGGCGGTTCAATATAGAGGTCATATATCTACAATCGAATAGAATATATCTACAATCGAAACATGTAGAAACCTTATCAACTATATTTTTTAGAGTATACATTCATATGAAGATTTTAGAGTATGAATTCATATCGCACTGATTGGTAGAGATAAACTGCAACATGAAATGGGGTGATGATTTTTTGAAAATTTACTGTAATTGATACCGTCGATGACTTATAATTATCATAATGATGAATCATTATAACGTCAATGCCTGACCGTGTTTCGAGTGAAGTCGTTTTTTGTTAGTGCGTTATCTAAAACGGAACTTTATGAAAAGTATCATGTCAGAAATCATTTGACTGGGTGTATCTTATGAGGTGAATAGTTAAATTTCGGTAGGTCGGGAGTTGGATAATACAACGTGTGTGAGCTCTCGAGTTAAATTCAGTGATAAATATTTATTTTTTATTTATTTTCTTCCTCTCTGACTCTCGTCTTTTCGGGATTTTGACGGGTACAATGTTACATACAATGACTTTACTTGGCCATCCTCAGGCAAATGAGTATCTCGGAATAACCCTTCACTATTTTTAAAATTTCATATTTGAATCACTTGATTAAAGAAAGTTTGCATTTATTGTTTAGAAGTTAAGTGAGGGTGTTTGTGGGAAAAGGGGCCAAATGATTTTATGAATTAGGGTGTGCAAAACAGATCTTTGGGGAATGTGGATCTAATGGGTGATGGTTAATGCTCGTTTTTTCCGAAATTGAATAGTGGAGTGTTGGGACATGCTGGGAGGAGAGAGTAATATTTTTGAGAGGTTAGTGAGATGAATTCTGAGAGGAGACGTTCTTGAAGCTCTTTGTGACTAGAAATGAATCAGGGGCATTCAAGATTTGTCTTAGATGCTTGTTCTATTTGGCCCTTTAGTTTTTTAACAGACCTTTATTTTAACTCTGTATTGTTTAAATAATAACACTATGTATCATTCTGTTATAGGTTTTATTGGAAAAAAACCTTTAACAGAATGATACGTAGTATTATTATGTAAACACTACAATAGTTAAAATAAAGGTCTGTTAAAAAAACTAAAGAGCCATATAGAACAAGCTCGAATAAACAAGAACAGGCACGTGAATATTAAAAAGTTTGTCTGATTTGTAATAAATATTTATTATAACCAGGACTTTCTATAATTATTTACTGAGATTTGACTTCCAGTACTTGGTGACAGTGGGATGGACTTTGTAGATCTGCGAAGACACTACGTAGAACTTGCGGTTATACACCAGGACGCAGATAAGGATATCAACGAATTTATAATTTGAATTTGCAGGAATAATTGGATAAGCAATCAGATCTGACGTATGGATTAAATTTAATATAGGATTTAACTTAATATAGATAAAATATTTTGTTAATTATTTTTTGTGTGTTTATTTATTTGAAAATTGGTATTTGGATTAAATTTATTAACAATTTTTTTGTAATCTTTTTGTAATTAATTTCAAGGTAATTTCGTTAGAGCAATTTTCCTGTTGTTCTCCGCAACTAATTTTACACTACGCCTATATTTATTTTTTTATTAGTCTACAGACAGAGATCCTCGTTGGAACAATGATCCCCCAAACAACCACCGACATGGTAGATTGAATTCAGTATACATCTATATTTAATTAGTTACATTGTATATTTATTACATATGGACTGAATATGGGCACAACTGAAAATTAAATTTTCAGATTAAGAGTTAAGTTTTCACTGGCGGTTTAAGTGAAGGTATCACACTATTAATAACACTAGAGTACTTTTGTTTTCATAGCTCCAGAATAAAAGTAAGTGATTTCAAAAGAAACAACCATGCTACTTTCGAAAAGCATTATAAAAATTCTCTATCACGCATGGTTCAAAAGATATGAACATATTTAGTATTTGAAATAAAGAAAATCCTACACTAATTTTCGAATTGACTCTCCGGTTGTATTACTACAAAATTTTATGAACATGCAATACATGATTGTGCAATAATACGAAGATATTAAAATGGTTTGTTGGTATTCTTCACAACATTGATAGAGCGAGTGGCCATGATATGAGTTTTCCACACAACCAAAACCTAAGGTTCGTGACACAACACTGGTTTGCAGCCCATGGTTTTTCCTGATCACAATCCTGACAGCTAAAATATAAAGAACTCGCATTTTTTCTTTGAAGCTTGGGTGTAAACCTTCCACAAACGTAATATAAGTTATCGAGTTGAACCGCACCCTTTCGATGTGAAATGACAATTTGCATTTTATCAAACTAATTGGATTCTATAGATCATGCCGCGAATTTCACTTTTTGAAACCAGAGAATTGTAATGTGTTAATGTATTTGAGGCACACGCAAACCAGACATGAACTTCATGCGCAGTGCGGATACAGTTCCGCATGACACCGACTCACTCAGAATCTTTCACTCCAACAATTGGATACTTGTATACTTGCGATAAGGTAAGGGGCTGAAATAATTCATTTCTGTGTCTGATGCCCAGTAGGAAATATGAGGGTGAACGTGACTTGTTTTCAAAACATCCACCAAGACCTACTCTTTATTGAGCGCGACTACCAGACGCGAGAATAAAGACGGCAATCTTCGAATACAGAAGGTAAAAATAATCACGATATCCTAATTTTGTTATCTCATGAAGGTGCCATACATGAACTGAACAAAAATTTTATTTTAAATAGATTTTATGCGTATTGATTCTACTTATCTTACAGATTGAATTTAACTGTGTTTGCATTAATAGCATAATACGGTATGATATGATATAAAGATACGGTATATTTAAAAACTGATATGAAACTTTTATTGTGCTATTCGCAATTTACGTATAAAATTGAGCATGTGGTTCATTTATCTTCCTGGAAGTAAAAATCTAGTGTAATTGATAAATTATGAAGTATAAAGTACTAAAAGAATTCTTAGATTTCTGTTAATATTAGTTATGATAGATGTAGAGTAATAAATGAAAATTTGTTTTTTTTTCAAGTTCTGGTATTGTTGTAGCCCATCAACAAAATGTATCATAATTGAACAGAATTGTTTGCTTATTTGGAATCGTTTGTTTTCTTACAAGTTAAGAAACCGTAATATAAACTAATATATTATACTTAACAAGGTTGTCTATTTTTCAGTTACGCGAGCTTTGCCGTCCGTGTGGGATATTTCCGAGGTCCATTGGAAGTCAAAATAAAAGAGACGTTCTGACGTCAGAGGTGTATGTTGCACGTGCATCGACAAAAACGTTCCGCGAATACTAATGTCTGACTTTGTTTTGCTATGAACTCAAAAACTGGACACAAGAAACCTGAAAGACGAGATGCCACCGACGGCAAGCAGACAACCAGTTTGCTATACTTTTTTCTCAAGGTCATGTTCCTGTGAAATAAGTTGCTGCTCTACAGAGTTGGTGTTAATTTCCGTGTTCCCTAGTATTATCTGATAATAGTTACTTGGAACAAATGTTCATAGAGCCACATTGAAAACGAAGAATTTTCATTTGCAATAAAAATATCTCTTTCGGTGTAACTGGAGGAGAAATCTGGCGAACTTATTTATCCAACAAAACAAAGAAAAAATGTTTTTCTCGTTCTCTCTGCTTGAAACAGACCTGAACTGAATTCATTAGCTAACATGAATTCTTATATTTGTTTTATTTTCATAGTGAAACAATAATAATAATTGTAATATGTTATTGCAAAGTATTAAGAAACAGATAATAATACAGAAAAGGCATGTGTGTAATATGGTACAAGTTATACACTTTTTATTTTACTATATTGTGTTTCTAAAAACATTATGATTTCATTTCGAATAAATATATTTGAAATGTTGTTAAAGTATTTCTTTTACACATAAAATCAATATTAACTATCAGTTCTCTTGATTTGTAGAGAAAACATGATATAGTGTATTTAAAAGTTATACATTATGTCATGTTTACTGATCATGATAGCATCGTTACTCATACATAATATTTGTATTAGTAATTTATTGAATTAAAGAATATTATTTAATACATTCTTTTGCTCTTTCTATTTTTCTAAGAGTTTAGTTACACATCATATATTATATTGGCAAAACAGCAATTTTATGCGTAGTTATATTATTACCTGACATGTTTTTAAAAAATATTCAATTTCTCCGAATCTTGAAAAAGGTACCATAGGCCCTGTATTATTCTCGATTTATGAACGACACTAATCAAATACAAATTACAAAGGAAGCTTCCTTCATGTCGATCAATGTTCATGAGACACTATAAAATTGTATCTCTCAGCAATTAACTTGTACATGTTTCAACGCTTGTAAGGAACTCCTAAAGAGGCCACCAGATGGAATTTTGGGTTATTTGTGATTGTTGGTACTGTCTATCACGTCACATAAAGGAATTCAATTCAGTTCCCCTGATATTTCTGGGAGTCAGTGAGACACACTGCCATCTTAGAATTTAACAGCACAATACAACTTCGAAGACTAGGTTTTCTGCCTTCGAAGACTAGTTTATTATTGTGTAGTATATGTACTGTATATCACTATTTTTATGTATAGTACATCTTAGCTCTTCAATAGTTTATTTGACACAAATGTTTTCTAAATGTAGCATAAATACTCACTGTAGTGTATTTAAAAGGGTTATAAAGCCTTCCAAAAAACATTAAAGAGATCACCATGCAAGAATTAGATAATATTATTGATTTTTTTTCTCGTACAGCAACTCAAGATCAAGAAAACCCACAAGCCAAACGAATTAAAGGCTTCAAACAAAAAGGATGTAAGTGCCATTCCTGTTAAATTTACGACTTACTAAAATATTGATGAATTAATCAAGCCCTGTAACATAAATAAGAACCAAAGTCCAGACTCATTTCTTGGTAGGGTTACGCGGTGATTATAAATCGCAGGAGTTGTATGTGCCAATAGGTTGAACTCATTTTTCTCAAAAGTATGAAAATGGCATTTATAACCTTTTGTATTTCAAGCCTTCAATTTAGAAAAGCCTGAGTCTGTATAGTTGAATTTTGACATTCCAATTTTAACGACGCTCTAACACCAAGTTCACTGAAGCTGCTAAGCTGTTTGCGCGAGAACAATAGAATTGTACCGCCAGATATTGTTTGACTAGTTCCATATTTTATAGCGACTCTTTCGGTTTTTAATTTTTTATTGCTTATGAAGACGTCATTTTCGAAAAATCTTTTTGGTAGCATATCCCTAAACCATAAGTAACCACATGCAAAAACAAGTTTTTTTTATTTTACTAAAGTTGCTCAAACTTTGCGATAAAATGGGGACGCAGGAATTAATATTGTAGATGCTGATTATGAAAGTTTCAGCACTGCAAACCGAACATGGTCTAGTTTCTCTTCCCCATACGTCACATACAGTTTTAACTGTTTATTCGTTAAATACTTGTAAATAAATAAAATTAGATAGCATGTTGTAGGAGAACGACTACAACGCAGTAGGTCGCTAGGTTTTTAACGAATGTGGGGATTAATTACCTTAAAAACACAAACAGTAATTTTACTGCAGACGTCAGTTTACAATCCGCAAGAATTTTAAAGAACTATTATCACTGAGACAATTTTTGTCAATACGTCGTCCTATTACCGCCAACTCTCTCTGAAGACTGAACTCTCTGATGCTCTCAGAATATAGACACGAGTGCACGATGAGCCTCAGACAACACGGTGTAAGTAAGTCCGTATAGTTTTACGTCAAAATAATTACACCAAACTTGATCCACTTAGATTAGTGGATCTTCTTAATTCAGTGTACGTCTAAGTACGTAATTCTAAGTACGTCTTCTTAATTCAGTGAAATGAACATTTATGCCGACACATCGTATTAAAAGAATATTTTGTACTATTTCGTAAAAATTTACATTTTACAGACTTTTACTACTTTAAGTAGATAAATTAAATAATAACGTCTGTCGTATCAAGTTACACTTTACATTTTTAAACCACAGAATGCGCTTTCCACACGTATGCATTCACAGCGCTTCCACACAAATTCACTTTAGCTGCGTGTCAAAAATGCTTCCGTGCGTGGACTCTCGCGTCAACGATGTAGACATCTCAAAGCACAAAAATGAAACAGAGCTACGATTTTTCATCGTCACTCGTTTCCGTGGACATGATTGTTGACACCCCTCCAGTTCAAGACAGCCCAAGAGAAATAAACTGTCGAAGTAGAGGGAAATAGCTAGGGGAAAAGCAAGAGAAAAGCTAGGGCAAAAGGCAGGGCGAGTTTGCGAGGACAAATACGCAGAGTGAATTGACGAAGGCCCAAAAGGGAGGGGGCGAATGGGCAAATGAGAGAAAGGGCGTAAGAGTGAATTAGAGGGCAAATATGCAAATAAGCACAAGGACGTAAGCGTGAGTTGGCAAAAGAGAGAGGGGAAATAGGCAAATGAGCGAAAGAGTGTAAGAGTGAATTGACGAAAGGAAGAGGACACAAGCAAATAAGCGAAAGGGCGTAAGAGTGAATGGGCGAAAGGAAGAGGACACAAGCAAATAAGCGAAAGGGCGTAGGAGTGAATTGGCGAAAGGTAGAGGGTAAAAGCAAATAAGCGAAAGGGCGTAGAAGTGAATTGGCGAAAGGGAGAGGGCAAAAGGAAATGAGCGAAAGGGCGTAAGAGTGAATTAGAGCGCAAATATGCAAATGATCGAAAGGACGTAAGCGTGAGTTAGAAAAAGGGAGAGGGGAAATAGGCAAATGAGCGTAAGAGTGAATTGGCAAAAGGAAGAGGGCACAAGCAAATAAGCGAAAGGGCGTAACAGTGAATTGGCGAAAGGGAGAGGGCAAATGCAAATAAGCGAAAGGGTGTAAGAGTAAATTGGCGAAAGGAAGAGGGCAAAAGCAAATAAGCGAAAGGGCGTAAGAGTGAATTGGCGAAAGGAAGAGGGCAAAAGCAAATAAGCGAAAGGGCGTAAGAGTGAATTGGCGAAAGGAAGAGGGCAAAAGCAAATAAATGAAAGCGCGTAATAGTGAGTTGGCGAAAGGAAGAGGGCACAAGCAAATAAGCGAAAGGGCGTAAGAGTGAATTGGCGAAAGGAAGAGAGCACAAGCAAAAAAAGCGAAAGGGCGTAAGAGTGAATTGGCGAAAGGGAGAGGACAAATGCAAATAAGCGAAAGGGCGTAAGAGAAAATTGGCGAAAGGAAGAGGGCAAAAGCAAATAAGCGAAAGGGCGTAAGAGTGAATTGGCGAAAGGAAGAGGGCAAAAGCAAATAAATGAAAGCGCGTAATAGTGAGTTGGCGAAAGGAAGAGGGCACAAGCAAATAAGCGAAAGGGCGTAAGAGTGAATTGGCGAAAGGGAGAGGACAAATGCAAATAAGCGAAAGGGCGTAAGAGAAAATTGGCGAAAGGAAGAGGGCAAAAGCAAATAAGCGAAAGGGCGTAAGAGTGAATTGGCGAAAGGAAGAGGGCAAAAGCAAATAAATGAAAGCGCGTAATAGTGAGTTGGCGAAAGGAAGAGGGCACAAGCAAATAAGCGAAAGGGCGTAAGAGTGAATTGGCGAAAAGAAGAGAGCACAAGCAAAAAAAGCGAAAGGGCGTAAGAGTGAATTGGCGAAAGGGAGAGGGCGAAATGGCGCAAGAATGAATGGGCAAATGGGGAAGGAGTGAATCCGCAAAGGGACGCGTGCGCGTATCGACTCACGCAGCTTGCGGGGCGCGGCGGCGGCGGGCGGCGCGAGCCCCACCAGCAGCAGCCCCACTCCCAACAGGGCACCCAGCGGCCGGAGGAGAGACGCGACCATGGCGGTGGCGGCGGCGGACAGCAAGGCTCTCTGCGGCGGGACAGAATAGCGCCGTGCGCCGCCCACCGCGCAAGTTTATACCCCCGCCGCGCCGCCCCCCACTCCACCCCTCTCCACTCCACTCCACTCGACGCCGCACCGCACAAGTACACGAGATCACGCGCAGCGCGCACTGTCGGGGGAGGCACAGCCGGATCCACCGCAGGATTTTCTTTCTCTTGTCCGTCTCCCGATCCGTCTCTCTGTCCGTTTCTCTTTGTCCCTTTGGCGATATCGTTCTCCGTATCGTTTCTGTCTGTCTCTCTGTCTGCCTCTTTGTCTGGCCCTTTGTCCACCGCTTTGTCTAGCCCTTTGTCTGCCCCATTGTCTGCTCCTTTGTCTGTCCCCTTGTCTCTTCGTCTTCCTCTTGTTATGCTTATTTGTCTTCTTTTTTCCTTTCCGTCACTCGCTTTCTCAGTATCTCTGTCTTTTTAACTGTCTTTTTGTTTATTTGTCTGTCTTCTTGTCTCCTCATCTGTCTCTTTATTTGTCTCTTGGACTGCCTCTTTGTTCATCTCTCTGTCTAACTCTTTGAACCGAATGGCTATTTTTAAGACATTGGATGCAATTTTTTGTGTTATGATTACGTTTGCTGCATATTGTAAAGAATAATGAATGGGAGTAGATAACAATTCGTTTAAAAAAGTCGAACAGAAAAAAGGCTGGGTATCTCTTATTTAATAAAATCTTTATGATATTGTGGTTTAAATTATTTCACATATTCATTTTTAATATGAATGTGTATACTATGAAATTATGACATGTAGATGTCTATAGATATTTTTAACACCTCCTTCGAGCTACAGTAAAATAAATTACTCACTATTTCCAGTTCGACACACATCTCCATTCTCAGACCATCTTGCAGTGAAATGTAAACTTCTCTCTTGTATCCGGAAGGTATGCAAATGATGACCTTCCGCAGTCGCAGGTTCCTGGAAGGTTGATTTTGCGGTCTTGGCGGCAGGTAGAGGCAGTGCAAATCCAGCTCTCAGGCCTTCGGTCGGGCCGGCTCGGCGGAGGCCGCGAGGTGGCGGTGGCGGTAGAGGTGACGGTGACGGTGACGGTGGCGGCGGCGGCGGCGGCGGCGGCGGTGACGGTGACGGTGACGGTGACGGTGACGGTGACGGTGACGGTGGCGGTGGCGGTGGCGGTGGCGGTGACGGTGACGGTGGCTTTCGTCCGCAGCCGCGATTCCTCCCGCTCGCGGTCGGAATTCATCGGATTTCGCTTCCGGGGTGCCCGTAAACCCGGACATCGCCAAACGAAATTCAGGTCGTACAAAATCCAAATTTTTCAAAATAGATTCCTACGCACCATCACAAAAGCTCCCTGGTGAATTCCGATGAGCAGATACATAATGAACTTGGCATTACACCAATCCCCGTTCATTTCTCCGTCTTATCCGTAAAATTCTATTCCAAAATATTAAAGATCCCTTCAGCTATTCACTTTCACATAGGTAAGCAAAATCCTCACCGCAAAAGGTTAAAAAGAAAGTTACCGAAAGAGTTTTTTTGATTCCTCCTAGACATAAACTGATGAGTCTTTATTCATTATAAACGACTGTATATAACCACTGTATTGTATTATATCTAAAACTAAATTTCAGTTTGTAATGTCTCAAATGATTCTTGAATATAAATCATACTAATGTATTTATCTTATGTGACTGCAGAAGGCCAATGGCCAAGCTAGAATTTTTCTTTTAAACTCAGATCGTTCGCGACGACTCACGCTTTGCCGGAGAAATGATCCAGACGCCGAAGCCCTCCCTACTCCCTCGTTACTTTATGCACTGAGAGAAACGTTGTAGTAGAATGTACTAAACATATTTAGTGAGCGATCATGTAGTAAATGCAATTATTCCTGTAGTAAGATTCACTAAAAGTTATTTAGTTTCAGTTAGTAAATCAGACAATTCAAAATCGTAAGTCAATGAACAAAGAGATATGTCAGAGGTACTATACTTGTTTCGTAAATAAAATGATTCGGTTATATCTAAGTTTCATGTCGACACACTACTAAACACTGTATAGTAAGCGCGCGTTCTCAGCTGTCTGACCAATTCGAAAGGTTAAAGAGCCCATGTGAAGTGTGAGAATTCAACGCTCTATATAGAATTACACTCGATACAAATGGCGTGTTTAGTATTTTATTGATTTTAAATAATTAGTATATTATATTATAAACTAATAGTAGAAATACTGTCGGAAGCCAAATGTCGGCGGCCTGTCATTGTAATTATTCTGCTTGGCTAGGGCTTGTCAGGTAATCGAGGTTAAGGAAGTTCGAGTCCACGGGGCCGTAAGATGGGTGATCGCTCCGGAACCCCAGTTGCAACCTGCCTGAAGGAATAGAAAGAAAGAATGCCCTTTCACGTTTCTTTTAGTTATTTTTACTGCAATGTGTTTAGTAAATATTACTTAATGTATTATTCAACGCAACGATTAGTTTAGTTATCTCCGCAAGAAGCCAGATACGACCTGTTTAGTGAATTTTACTATACGCGTACTATTTGCGTTAGTGTATTTAACTAAACAGCAGTTTCGTGAACGTGACTAAGCTCTTTGTTCTTCCAAAACACACATGCTGGGAGACCAGTCGGGAGCTTGAAGCGTGTATCAGCTGGGGCAGTGCCCCGCTGGTGGGAGATACCCACAAGCCGACGGGTAGGTCGTCGCCAGATCTCGCCATCCACTGGGTGATGATTACTGCCCCCTCCCACCATAAAACCTGCACTTCACTTACGATACTAATAGCCATAGCGGTTGACGCGCCCAGGATCTGTAATTAGTGCTTAGTACTCAGTTGACTGATTACAATCAATCAATCGACTACTGGTAGCTGAGACAATGAGATGAAGGGATAGTGCGGAGCCGCTTCGGCAGCTTCAGAAATTATGGAAAAAATCGAATACATTTACGCTTTCGGCTACGCATGCGCTGCCAGTTTCGCCAGAATATGACAACATCTACGGGTTAGTGACCTGTACCAGGAAAAATGCTGTAGAACAAAACCACACAAAAGTTTTTCAAAAAGTTGGCACGCACACTACGTAGTAGCGTGTACAACTTTAAGTAGTTTATGTACAGTCGTCCGAAAGGCTGAGATCGTTAAGGCAGTAGTGCCAAAGCGATCTCGGACTGCAAGATCACGGGTTCGAGTCCGTCTTCGGGCATGTTTATGTGTGTTTCGTGATTGTGTTTGTGTTGTCTATGTCTAATGTGCTTGTGTGTCCCATTTGGTTGGTGTCAGGAAGGGCATCCAGCCGTAAACATTATCACCAAATCTGTGCGAAAATGGTGTGTGCGAATAATTAATAAAAATGAGCACGGAACAATTCGCGCCGACCCCGTAATAACGGGAAAAAGCGTATCTGCTCATTCGGAAGAAATAATAATAATAATAATAATAATAATAATAATAATATATAACATTAGTTTTTCTATATTAAGAATATAAAAAAAGTTGCTGTTCCAAAACGCAAGAAGGGAATGGCAAATATTTAATAACGGAAGTCTCTTTCCTTGGAGCATTGCTGTCTGCATGAAGATAGCTGCGCTGTAAGCAACGAGTATGATAATTTAGTCTGTACAGGAAATACGGGAACAGTCAGAATAACACAATCAAATATTTGCATTTTTCTATCCAAATCGAATATGTTTTATTGTGTGTGTTTTTTTCGAGTTCCTGGGCAGCTAAGAAAACCGTGGTCACATCTCACATGGTCAGACATTGCATAGGTTTCTTTCAATTCCTGCGCGAATTGGAAATTAATAACACAGACTGCTGGCCTGCGCAGCAAAAATGCTGCTTAACACAACCACGAAAAATGGATTTCTAAACGGAGGCACGCTCACTGCTTAAGAATATCAACTAAAATACTCTTGCACTGCACTGCAATACATTAATTATATTATCAAAGGCAGTCTTCACAAGTACTGTAATACCTAAGTATAAAATATACAAATACTCAGATCAAGAGTTCTTCAAATACCAAGAATTTCAAAACAATTGCTGCTCCATTTAACACGTAAATAGCAAATATTTAATAGAGGGTGACCTTTTTATTGGTGCCTTCCATGGAAGGATATATATCCTTCACGCGGGCCAGACGGTATCTCGACAGATTTTATTAAACTCGGTGGTGAGGCGATATTGCCCTATTTGTTAAGATTATTCAATATTTCCATTAATAATGCAAGTTTACCAGACGATTGGAAGGCAGCTATAGTGGTTCCAATTTTCAAAAATGGTGATAAAATGAAAGTATGTAATTATAGACCTGTATCCCTCACATCAGTAGTATGCAAAATAATGGAGAATTTAATAGCCGGGTACATTCGTCGCGAATGGGAGAAGGCGAACTGGATTTTCCACGGACAGCATGGGTTTAGAAGTGAACATTCGTGCAAAAGTCAAATTGTTTCTCTTTTTCAAGATCTAGCTGACGTAGTTGACGCGGGTGGGAGGGTGGGTGCAATAGTAATCGACTTCGCGAAAGCATTCGACGTGGTACCGCATAATTTACTTATTAGAAAAGTATTAACCTCAGGAGTTGATGCTAGAGTTGTGAGGTGGATAAGCGAATTTCTTAGGGACAGGAAACAAAAAGCTCGAATTGGCAATCAGTTTTCGACTACGGGGTATGTTACTTCAGGGGTTCCACAGGGAAGTGTGTTAGGGCCATTACTCTTCTTAGCGTATGTGAACGATCTCCATGTGAACATTCAATCAAAGGTGCGTTTATTTGCAGACGATTGTGTTATATACCGAAAAATCAAAGATAGCGCTGACGAACAAATATTACAGCAGGATTTAGAGCATTTACGGGATTGGGCTGAAAAAAATGACATGGGAATTAATGGATCTAAAAGCAAAACAATAACGTTCGGGCGAGGACGAAATTATGAGGAACCAGACTATCGTTTAGGTGAGGTTATCATCCCAAGAGTCTCATCATGCAAGTATTTAGGCATTCATCTAGATAGTAAATTAGGGTGGGAGATGCATATAAATCAGACAGTAAGAAAAACGTGGAAGTCTTTGCATTTTGTAATGCGAATACTAAAGAAAAGTGCTGCAAACGCCAAAGAATTAGCATATCTTACGCTGGTTCGCCCTCTCATGGAATACGGAGTTGCGTGTTGGGATCCATACAGAAAGGCGCACCGGAAAAATGTAGATAGAATACAGAGAAAAGCGAATAAGTTTACCTATAGAAGTAACGCAACAAAAAAGTGATGGGAACCTCTAGAAACGAGAAGAACAAAGGCGAGGCTTTGCGCTCTTTATAAATCGTACGTAGGTCAACCAGCTTGGAAGGAAATTCAGATTAGACTAGAAAAACCAAATTATTTCGGCCGAAGCGATCACACCCACAAAATTCGAGAAAGGAAACAAAATTCAGATCTTGGGAAGTTTTCCTTTTGTAACAGAACAATTAGAGATTGGAACAGTTTACCTGCAGCAGTTTTCAAAGCTTTTCCTCTCAGTGTCCGAAGTTTTAGAAACAAATTAGAACAAGATATTAAATGAGTATGTGCTGTGTAGTGCGGTGAAGTGCTGTGAAGTGCTGGTCAGTGTAATTCAAAGCAAAAAAGTGTAGTGTAGTGAAGTGAAGTGAAGTGAAGTGCGGTGAACGTGATCAATGCACTTTTCAATGCTGCTTTTCGTCTTGTACTGTATTGTGCGGTATTATTACTATTATTATTATTATTATTATTATTATTATTATTATTATTATTATTATTATTAATGTAAGTGTTGTAATTTTTGCAATTATTGTCATTAACTGCCACCGGGTTATACCCAATTGCAGTTCTAATAAATGTATGTATGTATATATGTGTGTGTGTGTGTGTGTGTGTGTGTGTGCCAGAAAACCTCACTATATAAGAAAATCGACATTAAGCGATGTAGTTACGATGGTATTTGTGCGTGATTTGGGCTGTCCGGGTGACGCCTTGTTGAAGGCTGTGTTGCCGACGTTTCGACCAACTTGTCGTGGTCTTCCTCAGGGCTGGTATGCCATACTGATTCCTCAGGGCTGGCAAATCAGGCCTGAGGAAGACCACGACAAGATGGTTGAAACGTCGGCAACACAGCCTTCGACGCGGCGTCACCCGGACAGCCCTGATCACGCACATGACTCTGACCGCGGAAGCCTACGACTTCACTTACGATGGTATTGTATGCATACAGTACGTTGAAAGCCAAAGAATACGCGTTGTTAGGACAACCGATCAACAAGTATATGATTCCATGCTTTATGTCGGAGCGCTGTTCTTTTACGAAGCATGGCTCCGGGACATATGAAGAAAATGTAAAGGCGACATTGTAAGTCGTGGTTCAGCGTGAATGTCGAAATGATCACTCTCGCATCAGTGACCGATCAGGGTGGTACGAATATTATTTCAGTCGACACTGGGTAATAACTTAATGATAGGGAAGCCGGAACTGACAATTAATTTAGCTATTTTTGTATTACATAAATTAGAATTCAAGGGCAACAGTTTAATTTGTAACAGTGTAATGTATAACTTTTAATTTAAATGAAAATAGACTTCACGTCGA
The DNA here is from genome assembly GCA_038098605.1 of Gryllus longicercus. Lineage (NCBI taxonomy): Eukaryota > Metazoa > Arthropoda > Insecta > Orthoptera > Gryllidae > Gryllus > Gryllus longicercus. The sequence continues at coordinate 657,925 of JAZDUA010000209.1, read as the reverse complement.
AGGCAATTATGTTAGAATAGAGCTGTACGCGGGCTTTACTTTCACCAGATAGATAGTCGCGAGTAGGTGCTTCATTGCAAGCACAGGCAGGGCATGTCGCGTTCACAAATTATATTAATTAAATTTATTGGATCATATGAGAGTATTCAATACATTATAACATTCTGGGGACATGGGTAAAATTAGACTATATCACGAACGGAGGGACACCAATGAGGACATCCCACAGACGACATCCGTCCCGAAGACACCCGAGAAATCATCGTAGAAGTCATCACAGTTAAGCTTGCAAACGTTACTCAAAAACCCGTACGGAACTTTTAATATTGTACAGATGAACATTTATTCACATCATTATAAAGTTGATCAATATAAAGTTGTAAAAATACAGAAAAATGTTAAATTCTTATTGTTGAAATAAATGAAAAGACTGATAATTTATAATAGTTGCCATCAGTTCAATAACAGGTTTAAACGAGCAGAACTTCTAGGAATCGCAATTCTGTACAGAGGTGTACGTCCTCATTTAAAAAAGTAACGTATTATATGTCGAGGCCCAAACAAAGTAATCAATGTTAAAATACCATAGTTATGGTTAAATATTCAGAGAGCTAATGAGCATACCAGAACAAACTTAAAAAATTAAATTACTCATGACAGTGATACACGCAATATTTGGACACGTGGCTGAAAGTGACTTACCAGTTCGTGGTGCCCTCCATCAGTAATGCTGGAATTCAATTGGATGTTGGCCCACCCTTGGCCCTGATGGCAGCTTCCAATCTCGCAGGCATACTTTTAATCAGGTACTGCAAGGTTTCTTGGGGAATGGCAGCCCATTCTTCACGGAGTGCTGCACTGAGAAGAGGTGTCGATGTAGGTGGATGAGGCACGAAGTCGGCGTTTCAAAATATCCCAAAGGTGTTCGATAGGATTCAAGTCAGGACTCTGTGCAGGCCAGCCCGTTACAGGGATGTTACTGTCGTGTAACCACTCTGCCACAGGCCGTGCAGTATGAACAGTTGCTTGATCGTGTTGAAAGATGCAATCGCCATCTCCGTATTGCTCTTTAGTGGGAAGCAAGATGGTGTTTCAAACAACAACGTAGGTCTGTGCCGTGATAGTGCCATATACATATACATTATATATATATATATATATATATATATATATATATATATATATATATATGCACCTCCATAGTAATATCACACGCAGCCCTGGGATCGCGGACGATTCCAATCAAGCGCATCCGGCCGACAGAATTGCGGTGCGCACTCACTGTTCTCAAATGATGCCAATGAGTTCCAGTCTCCAGTCGTGCTTCGAGTCTTGGAAATGCGCATATTGTTGTGGTGATATTCGCGCTATTGCGGTGATATGCTCCGGCGAAATTGAAAAATTACGAAAAGAAACACTTGTTTTCGGAATCTACGCTTCTGAGACCCAAACGGTAATAAAATAATTGATTGCTTATACACTGAGCTACACGTTGGTGTATTTTTTCCTGAAATGACTCATCCTTTTTTTTAAGCCATAATGTAACTTAGTGCTTGAAAAGAAAGGAAATTAAAGAAGTATATGTTAAGTTATATACTTCAAGGATGCCGAGATTTATTTATACCAAAAATGTACGACTCATAAATGTTCCTGACATGATCTCTCCATCTGAAAATAAGATATTGAGGAAAAGGAGAAAACGAATAGCCGGAAAAATTTGTGAAATGTTATGATGTGATCATTCAAAATTCTTTGTGACTTTTTATTCCAATAAATCACGGTGCCTTAAGCTATTCCTCAGTATGCTTGATTGAAATACTTGTTCTGAACTTCTACTATTATTTTACGTTCATTTTCTCGAACTGGACAGGTATATGCAGGCAGAATCTTAATGCGTATTATGATGTGATTACATTTATTATTCAACTAGGATGCTAGAATGATTTGAAACTGAAAAGTTTACTAATTGAGTGGACAATTAAGAGATAAACCCTAGAAGTTGACGTAGCCTATATCTTTATAGAACTAATAGAAGTGTTCAAAATAATATAATTAAGTAAGGAGTACATGCTAGTGACGTCTAATTTGGAGACTGCCAGGGATATCATTAATGTTACAACATAATAAATATACGGAAGTCAGCTACATTAAGAATAATAAAGAAACTGTCACACATTTCTTTCATGAGAAGAAATAGTATTCTGGAGTCAAATGAAAAACTAAGAGGAAAACTGCAGACATTGTACCAGATGCCACTATGTAAATTATATAAGAACATACGAACCTGCAAACAAATGACTCAACCACATCAAAGCATTTCTCACGTTCTTTGAACATGTTGATGAAAGCGTTCTTAAATTCTTCATTCGCTTGAAGTGTAATTGAAAAGTTGTTCTTTCCTCGGCGATAAAATATGGAGTAAAATCACATCCAGTCAGTGCAATCACATCCTGGCAGCAACCGACTCATTTTGTCGTCCAATTCTTTACGTATTTTTTTAGTGGTTCATTTCCAAATGCGCCCTTGTTCGTGCAGGTTAATATTTTAAATGCACTTTGGCTAAGAAAACGTAAACTAAACTTTTGTTTATTTTCAGTCGTGGAATGACACATTAAACGTTTTTGCTTCATTTGCATATTAGTTTAGTTTAAAAGAAGACTTTTTTCTTGGAGAAAGGTCATTTTGAAATTGTATTGTGAACAAGGGCGATTATCGAACTCTACGGAATGGACAAGAGGCATTTTGTTATTGAAACATTTTGTTACAGTTAGAAAACTGTGGTATTTTCATCCATACATTGACAATTTAAACATCTTACATGAAAATTCGCTCATTTCCTTCTTCAGATAGCACCTCAACTTGAATGTCACAGTTAGAAAACTGTGGTATTTTCATCCATACATTGACAATTTAAACATCTTACATGAAAATTCGCTCATTTCCTTCTTCAGAAAGCACCTCAACTTGAATGACACAGGTCATCAGTAAATTTTTGTGAAATGCCAAATGTCGCAAATCAGTCCAGCCCTTTCAGAAGTGCAGAATCAGTAAGCGTTTCACATCATTTCTTTTCGGCAGTTTTATTGACACCCTAATATTCACTTTTGAAGGAGCAATGTCATGTGTACCCATTCTCGGCCGGCTTTTTTCTGGTTGCTGCACGTAACTCCACATTGTGCTGAGGTTCTCCCTGAACAACTGTTCATGTTGGTGTGACCACATTAACCGCCAAATTGATTCATATTTGGCGCCACGTATCGAACACCGCAGTTTTGCGGCTCTTTGAAGACATTTCAGAAGGAAAGATCATACATTTCAAACTTTCCGCCCTAATTTTACTCAAAAAAAAGGCGCGAATTTGTTCCCAGTTGACCGAATGCTCATTTCTTTCGTACAAAGTTCTTTGATGTAGATTGTCAACTGCTTCCTGTTAGTCCGAAGCGTCACCAAAAGATCATATAGAGACTCTTATTATTTGATTTGGCCCCGGTGATTTTCATGTCGTCAAACCGCGCATAGAAGTGATAGGAGCAAGCATTTCGTATCCGATGAAAAACGTGGTGCAAGTGTATCTCCAGTGGAAATTAAAGGATTTATTTTGAAGGGGCATTTGCACGCCTCCGGAGTTATGGAATACCAAGGTAGGTGCAGAAGTCATGGCAACTACTTTTTCTACGCCACTACGGAGTAGAGAGAAAGTTATGTAACTCTGCGCGGAAAAGGCGGATTTTCGGTAGAAAAACTCTTATTACAAGGCCCTGGTAACGAAAATGTGGATAAATCCAATTGCAAAATTTAGGAAAGAAATCCTCTGACTCGTGGTGTAGATCCACGTTTTGTGATTCCTTGATACCGAAAAATCAAATGACAGCAAAAAGTCTGTCTGCCTGTATGTTGTATCTGTCTGTCCTCCTCTAAACAACACTAGAGGTTAAACCGTTCAGCCGATTTTCCCCCAAACACACTTCAATTTAGTTCCTCAATCGATCTGATATCACGGTCCCTTTCATTTGAAACCGATATTTTAATTTTGGGGGGTACATGAAGCCTTTGAGACATTTTCAATTTTTTTTAAATGGCTTCCTATTTTTTTATTAAATTTTGTTGTTGAATAGCGTGAATAACGTTTAAAATAATGGTGCAGACTTCATGTTGAAAACTGACCATTAAAAACCCTGATTTTTCGAAAATTGCAAAAGTTCATTTTTTCGAAGTCTTCCTACAACTAAAATATTAGGTAGCACATTTTCCCCTTAATGAAATCTGTTCTTTAAAGATCAATTTTGAAATATCATGTATAATTTTTCGAAAATTGAGTACCTTTCGCTTAATTTTGCGTGAAAATAAGACGAGAAAGTACGTACTGTTTTAGCACCACTAGTTTACTTTCATGCCTTACAAAGCTCTTCATATGAAGAGAAAGTTATGAAATCGTGTGTCATAGAACGGCGATTATTTTTCTGAAAGAAATATTATCGGATCAAACAATTTTATTTGTCGCGTGAAACTAAAACCTGCACCAATGTATGTTCACAACAACAGATGGATCTATGGAGTGTGTCTGTTCGCACAGAGAGCAATGTGCAATCGGTTCTGTGACTGCCGCCGTGCGAAATGAATGTAACCCGTTCCTAGCTGCGTTCATATGCCAAGATAGCCGTTCTCCATGGGAGAAGGACTCGAGAGTGTCACAGGGGATTGGTGGAAGCTCTTGGCGTAATTCCCGTCCACATCAGGCAGTCGCGAAATGGGCAGGAGAGAGATTCTGCGAGTCGCGCAGCAACTTGCGATCTGCATTGCACGTGACAACTTGAGAGTGTGCCGACCGATGTGACACGTGCGGTAGCCGAGTCTTTTAGAACGGCTATGAAATGATTTTGAAATGCTGGGAACGCTTACGTGCTAAAGTGCTTTGAAACATGAAACCAATATTTTTATTTCAAGTATCTTAAGAGATAAAGAAACACAGTTTTGGTGCGTCGTTAAGTGTCCGTGCAATTCTCTCATACCTTGTCCTTGCATGTGTATGTATCGCGTTTTACATCCGTGCCCGTATTCTCACAAACAAACATTTACCATAACTTATACCCCAACCCTCGTACTTTCATTGCAAGCCATGTGGTATATGTTAATAAATGACACAATATTTCTTATTATTTTACGTAACCTCGCTTACCTTTCTTTTTCAATTTATGTTAACTCCCCTTTCCGCTTTACTATTCTATTATAGTACGTGCCAGGGCGCACTCTAGCTTGATTACAGACTTGTACAAACACAGCTATTTATTCCTTCCACTGATTACTTCAATTGAGTTTATTTTAAACGAATTTAAAAAAGCATTTTTGTTATTTCAGCAAATACGTGTTTAATTCTCCTCGCTCTTTCGAACCCGTTGTCAAAGTTTGCTGTGAGTTTGCAGTCAGTTTTCGTTCATTTTCATGCGAGCATAGCATTTAAACTTTGTCAGCGTCAAGACACGTACGACGATATATGACCAATGATATTTGCAATGCTCGTTTAAACTGTGTATTGACCAATGCGGGAATGAGAGCGTTCGAGTAGAAACGCTTCTGCAACTGCTGCTGTTTTTATGGTACTTTCATTGCAAACTATGTTAAGAAATGAGACAATCATTTATTTCTTATGACTTCAGTAAATTGTCAGATAAAATTATTAATGTTTTTTTTATTTTACGTAACCTCGCTTACCTTTCTTTTTCACTTTATGTAAACTCACCTTTTCTCTTCACTGTTGTATTAAAGTACGTGATTGAACGCCGGTCCCATTTACTATTATTAATAATGATTGAATGAATGATTAAATAAAATAATGAATAAATGGGGATTTAATTAACGTTAAACTGTATGAGAGATCAAGCATCAGAATATCTCAATAATTCATACAACACGGTTTATAATCTTTTCAGATATCTCGAATTTCATTGCAAAAACAATCAACATCATTGTTTATTATATGTTATGTTAAGATTCAATTATATTAGTTATATGGGTTTGTATTTAAGAAATTCAACCTCATAGGTAGTAAAAGCTGCATTCACCTATCAATATTACCAGAAACTGCTACTAAGGGCCGGTTTCATCACAATTTCCTTAAGCGCTGTCTTGTCAAGCTGGCTCAAAATTTAAGCTCTAAATCTCTAAATTTAAGCTACATTAGGGCAAACGTTTTTCACCAGTGCTTTGGCGACGATCTAGCGGCGCGGCTCAGCTAAGCGCGTTCCGTGCGTCTCATGCTAATGTTGGCAATGCCAGAAAGTAAACACGTCAACGTTCTGCACTTTCTTTGACACATTTGTCTCCCTATTTTGAAGTTATTTGTACTATTTCCTGTACCACCATCATTTTCTTCAGTCCTTATAGTGCTGATAGTGTGTGATTTTTTTTCATTGTTTATTCTATCAAATTATTTTACGACCGTCATTAATTTTGTGTTAGTGTACAAACAAAAACACTGTCTTGTTGAACAGAATGTCAAAGACGTCCGTTTACTTCCGGAATCGTATCTTGAAAATAGTGTGGAAATCCACACTTTCCCCTTGATCTTCTTTTCCCGTATACTGAAAAAGTTTCACAAGGAGTTGCTTGATTCACTTCCTCTAATATAACAGGCTTTATAGCTTCTTTTATTCACGTAGAACGTCGTGTCACTGTGGTTGCACGTTCGTGAGATCGATCCCGATCGAGAGGAGAGAGTAAGAGATATAATACCCGTAGAAAATTAGAAAAAAAACTGCGAACACCTAGAATACTGTTTATTCTTAGATTAAGAGAGAGATTATAAATTTTGAAACCCAGATAAAATACTTTTATTAAATAGTAACATTATGCATCCACATATAAAACATAAAGAACATACAATATATAAAGAAGCATACAAATGTTTAATCCAGTTGCAGTCCTCAAATTTACTTCCTCAGATCCTTTGATCAAATAGGACCCACGTAACTTCACTTGCATATTATTTACTTTTTCAAAGATCATATGTAGTGTAGACCATAATATTAACTTGAAATTATGCAACTAAATTTTAATTTTATACTTTTTTTAGGATTGAACAATAATCTTAAATAGTGCTAACCTGTACAAAATATTTGATAGTAATTGATAATAAAAATTAATAGAACCCCTATATTACACAGATGTATGTAGTACAAATATGGCTGACATGATTTTGTCATGTAAAGATTTTTGTGTTACAGTGCAAGTAATTTTGTTTTGCAACACAAATGCCATAGTCTCCTTTTTCGAGTAGAATATAACAAAACTGAATTATGAGAAGGTGGATTATTTATCAAATTTTTAGTTTTAATTTTTATTATCAATAAGTTTTTACGTTCAATAACTTTTACAAAAGACTCTCCTAAATTTTCTAAAAAGACTTATTTTACGATAATATTTTTCTTTGCAATATGGATTTACTTTTGTGAACAATACATATGAATTGATGCAAGATACGCCTATTTTGACAGAGAAAACAATAATTGGCCACCTATTTGTTTACTTTCCAGTGAATAAGAAATGCTCACCCTACCAAACGTATCAGCAGCTCCCTGACTAAAATTATATGTTGTTGTAATTTTTGTTTTGACCCTTCTGAATCACAGATTATTGCATCATTGTGTAGCGTGCTTTGAAGAACAGTGCTTGAAGAACAATGCACACGACACTAATGTCGGGTCATTTGCAAAAGCGAAAGTAGGTTAGTAGTATGCTATGCCCTTTGTCTAAAGAGGTTTTGGTGGTATAGAAGATTTGATTTTGTGCATAATTCTGAGTGTGATGTCCCGTTTCAGAAGACCCAAATAGTACAACACAAAAACATTGTCACAAGTTATATTGTAACCATTCAGACCTGACGATAATTGTAGCACTTTTTTTTTATTTCCAGATTTTGTTCTGTAGGATGCCTTTCTTGTTTCCAATGTAAAATTGTACATTCCACCTTCCCCTTTCTAGCCACTTTTCCCACAGTTCCCAAAGGTGAAAATTTGTCTGTCGTGCGTCTTGATCTTCTCGCATCGACTATGAAATCGAATAATTCGGTATATCACCTTCAAAGACTTCAAATCTTAAGAACATAGTGATTCAAAACATACGTATTTTCTCAACATACCAATGTAGCCCATAAGATCTGTTTCGTGTATGTTCTCTCACTCTTTGGCATTGACGGGCCTACCCTGATCATTTCTGTTTCAAAATCAGATTTTGAATTATTTGTGGGTAGAACAAACCACATTTTGTGATCGTCGTCTTTCAAAGATGGCTGGGGGGTTATTCTTCTACTAGATACAATGGTCCTTCGATGGTTGGTTGTTAGTAATTCCGGATGCGTCAAGTGCTGAGGTCATTAGTCTCGTAAGTGTACTGCATGCTTTTTCGTCGGGAGGTGCCGATGATCATCCCCCGCTGGATAGCAATATCCGGCGGCGACTTACCGTAGGCTACCGGGGTTTCCCCTCCACCAGGTATCTCCCACCATCAGGACACCACTCTAGCCGGGACAAGCTCTAAGCTCCCGACCGGTTTCCCAGCATTTGTGGTAGTGTGTATGTAAAAGGTGAGGATAGGATAAAGATGAGGAAAGAAAGATTGCGCACGGTCCATGACCCGTTTGTTAGGGTACTGCTCCGGCATTCTTTTAGTGTTGATCGGTGAGACTTCAGAAAATTACCGATCATAGCAGCCGGTCTCTAGAATTCTCCTCCCGACAGCGACTTAGTCCAACCTAGCTGACAAGGGACTCGAACCTAGGATCTCCCGGTCAGAGGCACTGCAATACCATCAGTTAATGCACTGAGCTACCTCTCCCGCTGTGGTAAGAGACAATCACCTACTAATTTTCATCTGTATGAGATGAAAATGAGTGTGTATGAGATGAAAACGAGTTGTGCCTGCCGCCACTTTCCTCCTGCGAGTTCCTCCCGGCCTTGACCCCTGGGTGGCAGCGGTGAGCGCGCGGACGAAGCATACAAATCACCCAGAAGGCGGTCTCGCACTACGACGCTTGACCTCTGCCGCAATGGCGGCAGAGACTTCACTGAGGGTAATTAAATGCGAGACTGACACCCTCCCCCTCCCGTGAGCGCAATGCGAGGCATTCGTACCAGGAAAAACATGTTTATTGTGCCCTGGAAACGCGTTAATACACTGCGCGGTTGAGGTTGGAAACAAAGATAATGAGGTGTTCTCATAGACCTTACGATGTATTGTTATTATATAAAACACTTATTTACATGTCTTATACGCTGACGTGAAATGATCTATGACCAATGGTAGCAAAACTAATATCTCAAAAACATTATAGAAAAACTCAGTTAAGTTCTCATGCTTAAATAGCCTAGGTACCTGGAGGCCGGAGCCCCCATCCCCGCCCTGTTAGCTCGAGATATTGCATATCAATTGTCGAATCCAACTTTGATGCATTTAATGTAGTATCCACCATAATGTTCCAGCCAGAATAAAAAGTACTATCGCAAATGTGATATAATAACAACATACCTGTTATGAAAACATGATATTGCAAGAAAGAAGAACATTAACTTTGCGGTATAATATTTTTCTCCATGTCTGATTGCTACATTAATAAAAGGTGCTACGTGGAACTATAAGAAATATGTTTTACGTTCCGTTTGGATCGTCTCAGATCACCTGGTAGATAAATATTGTCTTTTCTGTCGTCTTTTTGTTGTGACTGACACAGTGGTGGAAAATACTGATGTAATAAATGACTTCTTTTCTCTGAAAAAAATAACTTATATAAGATGCCTTGTATGTCCTCATAATCTTTTCCTGCTGCTTTTTACATATTGTCTATCTGTAAACATCTGCAAGAGGACATTTGTGTACTCAATTTTCATCAAGCGTCACCTATGTTTTGATTCCTTGAGTGTAATTTCAAATACCGATTTATTGCGACATTTTCTTTTCTAATCATATAAATATGTTTAAATAATATTTTAACTACTATAAGCTTTAATTTTAACTTCATTTGTTTTGATTTGTATTGTTTTTGGGGCTTGCAAATCCATTGTTATGCATTCCCTTGCATAAATCTGTAAATGTTTAATGGTATTTATGTTGGAATAATAGCAAATGAAAGGAACTGTTTAGGGAACATATGCAGGAAGACGTACAGGTTGTCGAAGTGACTTTTCTCTTTCTGAGAATGTTTCAATATATGTATCATTCTTCATGTGTTGTAGCATGATTTAATTATAAAAACATTGACCGCTGCTACATACTGTAAGCGTAGTGGTACTAAATTTCCGTCTATCCTCATATCGTCTCTCAGTTCGACGTAGTGGAATCGCTCCGTTACGTTTTCCGTCGATGATTCGCCCATCCAGATATTCCTCCACTTGAAGTGAAATCTGCTAAAGCAGACACCTCAATTAAGCGGTCACCTCCCCGAAAGGCAATTTTTTTCCATAGAACCGATTGATTTTCCCCCGTAATATTGTAATATATATATATATATATATATATATATATATATATATATATATATATATATATGTAAAAATAGGTTACTCACATTTCAGTGGCCACCTGGTAATGCGGCCAGACACATTTCGTACATTGGACTTTATTGAGCAATCACTCCAAGCGATTTTGAATTGCATTATAACAAGAAGTGCAAAAGTGGTGAAGAATAATCTTTATGCAGTATCTTCCTAGAGTGAGATACACGGCCTTATCGAATAATGACATTCAGAGTTCACAACTCTCAGGGAGATTATTTCTGTCTCACGTATGATTTTAATAAACGTCTCTAGAGAACACCAACTTCTCATTTCTCCCGTTTCATTACTGGTGGCTGGTGCCCGGTGGTAGGTTGCAGGCTCACCTGGCGATGACGTATTTTTTTTTTAATTCGGAAATCGAATGTAAAAATAAAATGTAAAAAATTACATTTAAGTATGTACATTAATTAAAACTAAGTTTAATAAAAATCTAATTTGAAATATTTCTTATACATTTTCATACCGATTTAACATAATTGAGTGTACGTGTCAGGTATATTCACCTCCTGCACTCGTAGTTATGGCTTTCATTTCCAGTGAGCACTTATTTTTTGTATTAGTTATGTATTGAGACAATTGACCGTAAACGAATACACACTAAAGAAAAAAGAACATGAAACGAAAGTGAATTTTTGAATAAGATAATAAATTACAAAAGAAAAGTGTGTTTAGCCAAGACGGCGTAAATGATCCTAAATGCCTTCTTTTCATTGTACCAGTATTCAGTCATTAACGGTAAATAAAATTAAAGATAATATACTTCACTCCATATCATTTGATGAAATTACATATTTAGGCTATCAGTAACCTCATAACATTCATTAAGCTGCCATCTCAATTAACGATCAATTTTTGTCGGTACCATTGGTGACCGCTGAAGTCAGGATCCACTGAATACTTCAAGAAAAGTTAACAGATTTGTACAATTTTTAAGGCTCCACTGACACAAAACCCCGTAAATATGCTACTATTGGATGGATAAGTACTTCCCAGACTTTCAGCAAACGTATTTATAACGAAAAATTAGTGTTTCGCTGATTATGATATAATGCTAACTGCACGCGAACACATGCAACCCGCAGCACACGTTCACGTCCATCACACATTACTACACATTACCGACAGCAAAACTGAGTAAACAATCCTGTACCACTATGGACGAAAAGAATTATGAAACTGATAGCCGACATTCAGCGTGAAATATCACTCTTAGCCTAGGCATCTTCTAAATCAACAAGCATCCCTAAAGTTTCATAAAAAATATTCAATGTTGAGCAAAAATACTAAATGGAAAATGACACAAGAAGGCTAATAGTAGCTGAGAAGCTAAAAGAGAAAATCCAAGCATGGGCTACGTTACAAAAGTAGAATGGAATTCCGTGTGCAGAATCGATTGTTTGAAACAGACGCGATGAGATTCTACCGCAATCTGACTCAAAAACCGAATGGAAATTCTGCCATACCTTGAAAAGATGACGTCGAAGCATTTTATGCAGGAATCTGTAAGGAAAGCAGATCCTACAACAAAGACGTATCATAGGGCGGTCCGGATAGCCGGGATCGTTAAGACAGTAGTGCCGTCGCGATCTCGGACCGATCGATTGTGGCTTTGAGACCCGCCTCGGGCATGGTTGTATTTGTATTCGTCCTTTCACCCCTTATCATCACCATATCATGTCATCTTCACAGTTACCATACCGTTATATACATTAGTTGTCGCTAATGACTTAGATATTGATGCGACTTTAAATAACAAAAAACGACGCATCTTGACTTCAATCTGAGGTTGATGCTACCGATGAACTTGAGGAAACAGTGGGACATGCTCACGAATTGTCGGAAGACGACCTCTTTCAAGCAATTAAGAACATGGGAAACTGGAAATACAACGGAATTGATAAGATCCAGAATTATTGGATTAGTAAATGAACAGCAATACATTATCATCTAGCAAATTATGTCAATAAAATTTTAGAAACCCAAAGCAACTCCCAAAATGGCTCACACGGGGCATCATGTATTTGCTACCCAAAGCGGGAGATAGCTTTTTGGCGAAGAACTACAGGCCAATCACTTGTCTTCCAGTACTGTATAACTGCAGCCATAGCTGACATGTCCAGACACCAACAGAGGAACCATCTGTTGCCAGTCGAAAAAAAAATGGCGTAAAGGTTCTTATGGCTGAAAGGAAATCTGATCTTGTTACTAAATCAAATCATCTTGAATGATATAAAGAGACGAAAGCGTAATTTAAGCGTGACTTGGATTGACTACCAGAAGGCCTTTGGCAGTGTACCACAAGATTGGATTTTGAAGCCCCTGGAGATCTATCGATTTTATCCTAGACTTATGGAGTTTTGCAAGGCTCATATGAAGTCGTGGAGTACAAAGTAATATACAGCGAAAAGGAAGCAGTAGAAAATAGAGTTATTCAGATCAAAAGGGATATTTATCAAAGGGATTCGCTATCCCTTCTGCTGTATTGAATTAATTTGATCTCACTATCTAAACAGTTCTCCCAAGCTAACTTTAGTTACAAGCTCCATGGTGATGAAAGATCACATGGAGCTTGTATCACATTTATTTTACATAGATGATCTTAAAATGTTTGCTAAGAATGAAGCGATTTCCCTTCCAAATGCCACATCTGCCAGGAACAAGTAGAAACCATTGATCATATCGTTTCAGCTTGTTCAAATCTAGCAAAGACGGTATACTTAAAAAGACACGACAGGGTATGTAGTTAACTCCACTGGCAGATCTGTAACGCCCTAAAAGTTACAAAAACATACCCCAAGTGGTACGAACACTCACCCAAACCGGTGACATCTGTTGAACTCTATACAATATTGTACTCGTATTTGGACCAACAAATTCAAATGTATCGGGTGATAGCAGCAAAGAAACCGGATATTGTTATTCGAGATTGGGAGAAAAAATCGTGCCTACTTGAAATGTTGCTGAGCCTTGCGATCAAAACGTCGCAACCAAGGAGGAGGAGTCACTATTTAAAACAATAGTATGGAAATCAAAATCAGCCAGATGTGGGGCATAAAAGCACGGGTCGTACCGATAGTCATCGGAGATCTGGGATTTGTTTCTCAAAATTTGTGTAAGAACGTGGCTAAACTCTCAGGTCATTCAAAAATCTGGGAAGTGCAAGAAATTGCTTTTATTTGCGTCAGCCCACTTTTTGCGCAAAGTTTTGTCGAGGACACACCGACAGTCACTAAGTCTGCTCCTTATGTAGCTGGTTGCAACCTGAAATAGGTTTTATGTTCAGCCGACTCATATCATTAGCCGTAATGTAGAGGAATAATAATAATAATAATAGTAATAATAATAGTAATAATAGTAATAGTAATAATAATAGTAATAATAATAATAATAGTAATAATAATATTAATAGTAATAATGGTAATAATAATAATACAAATAATGACTTTATTGGTACAGCGAGGTACGGACCATCAGGTTCACCCTTCCCCCGACCACATATCATAAAGTACACCTATAGATATGAGTTAAAGACGTGTAATATAGTATACTCCTACAAGAAAGTAGTTAGTGAGACAACCGTCTAAGATAACGTATAAGAACATAATTCCTCAAGTTTTTCAGATGCAAAAGATTTACAAAATTGTTTGAAAGCATTTTGAATACAGAATAAAGACGCAAGTAGAAGATAAAAATAAAACGAGTGAGAGTATGTGCTTCTCGAATCTAAGCTCTACGCGGCAGCTCGGAATTCTCCCCGAGCGACTGTAATCTTTCAAGTATAAAACATATCATCTCACCCGCCCCTCGACCCTGGAGGAAAACCCGCTGGTCGGGGAAAACCCACCAGGCAGGCTGCGTCCAAATACAATTGTAAGCCAAGCTAAACTGAAGTAATATCTGGTCTTCCGAATGTTTTCCTCCACTGTTGTTCACGCACACATATAGATAAGTACAGTTCCTGCAGTATTAAATAAGTCGTTAACATGTGCATAGTTAACGAAAGTACATCAATATTATTTCTTAAACGCATATTAATCCGTTGTTGAAATTCCGAAGGTAGAGATAAAATAGACGCAGAAAAGATTTGCCAACCAGTAATCTACATTGATATAAAATGTAAAATTATACACTTTACTCTGTAAGAAAAGCATTTAGATATTCATTAATAGATTTAATGAGCAGTTTTTGATGTTGGTAGGCAGTTTATTACACTCTCGGGCTACAATATTTGCGAACGATTTATTGTTGTTGGTTTTGCTTTTTGGACTGCAGAGTAAATGAGATTTCTGAAATCTAGAGGATTTAAGATGTATGAAATAATTTGTTAAATGTACCGGGATCCCTGATTCATCATGAATAAAAGACATAGGCAAAGGATGCAAACCCCATTCATTTAGTGTTAATATTTTGTGCTATTTAGAACAACCAGAAATGTGATCATATGTTTTATCTTAGAGATTAAGTGAATACACGCGTTTTGAGCTCTTTGAAGAGTTAGAGCGTGTGAAATTTTAAAATTGATGTAAGTCTCTGTAGTCAAAATGAAGATACAAAAGTGTTTTTATTACTATTTCTTTCGTACCTGTTGGCAAACATTTTTCTATATTGAGATAGTCCTTCTTCCCCTTATTTTACTAATTTATTTAAATTCTATCTCTTTCTAATTACTTCTTTATTTAGTTTTAATTTGGGCTAGCCCAAGATTTTATTTTATAGCGCGACTGTACTTACTTTCTAGAGTCTGAATACCTTGTATTCTTATTCGTGATCCTGAAAATAACCGCTCATACGACTTCACGGTTGGTATTAATTTATATGATTATGAGGAAATTGTATTTGGTGTTGTCTTAATATGCACATTCTGAATAATAACGACTGATCTTTATACTGAAACTGCAGAAGGGGATGAAGTGCGACTGCAACAATTACTTTAATAAATCTTATTATAATTACGTTATAAACAAATGAATTATTCATCTTTACTGATTTTTTCTGATTATGATGGCCATTATTGCATTACTTCTTATGTTTTTGAACTCTCCAATTTTAGTATTCATAAGCTTCTCCTAAATGAAGTTAGGGCGAAATTTCACATTAAATCTAATACATTTTTACCATTGGATAAAACGTACGATATTATTGTCGTAACATCAAGTTAAAATACTCAATTGGTTACCAAATTCGGTCTAACGACCTTGTTTGGCAATTTTCCAATCTCGTATTGTAACAGGTGCTTTACGACGCTTATATCTATTCCATTTATAAAATTATAAATGAAAACTAATATCTCTAAATTTGAGGCAATCAGTGTCAAGGGCTTCTCCAAATGACTGTCATGGGTCAGGAGTCCAGTGTTCCAGAGAATTCGAGGATATCGCCACCCCGGAGAAATTTGAACAACCTTTACTTTTAAACCTCCCACCACTTTCTCTGAACGCAGTGCCTACAAATTCTAGTAAGCTAGTTATCTCACATGCAGCCTTGGCATGCCTGCTCTCAAATCTCAGGACTTGTTCTAGAATGTTAGACAACCTACATATACGTTAATAAAGCCTACCGTAAAAATATCAAATTAACCTACTGTCAAAGTATTGATTATCTAAAAAAGAAAGGTCGAGTCTAATGGCGTACAATTATCTGCGTGCATGTCTCAAGGATATTGTAGGAACAGGTGTCAAAGCCCCGCTTTTCCTTCGTGTCTTCCCTTAACTGGGTCCCGCGCTTCTCGCCCTAAAATAACTTATGTAAGACATCAGAAAGTACTGGAACTATAGATGCTGAACAGCACATACTTTGTGATGTTAATAAATAGTTACGTAATATTGAAATATATTTTTAGAATGGCAGAAATTGTAATTCAACGAAAAAACTACCCAAATTTTCGTAAAATTGTACATGATCTTATTCCGAAATCAATCTTTAAAGAGAAGATTTCATTAAAAAAATCTCTATGTTCAATATTTTAGTTGTAAGAAGACGCTGAAAAAATTGCACATTTGTAATTATAGAAAAGTTAGGGAATTCAACGAAAATTACACCTGCACTATTCTCTTAAGTGTCCCTTGCGGTACCCAACAACAAAATTAAATCAAAAAATTTGGACCGTTTTTTGACAATTTTGAAAATGACTCAGGGGCTTCATGTAAATCCCCCCAACATTAAAATATCAGTTTCACATTCAACGGGCCGCGACAGCCAGATTACTATCGATTTTGGATAAAATCGACTGAACTGTGTAGGCGATTTTTCGGTATCAGGAACCCACAAAAAATGGCTTCACATCGTGCTACAGGAAATAATTTCCTTTATATATATACATGTATATATGTATATATATGTATATATATATGTATATATGTATATGTATATACATATGTATATATATGTATATATATGTATATATATATGTATATATATACACACATTTACCAGGGCCGGGGAATAAGAATTTTTCAGTGAAAGATAGCCGTTTTCCCGCAACATTACAATACTTTTTCTATACTACGTAAGCAGTAGCGAGAAAGTAAAAAGAGAAATGTTGAAGATTGTTTACTTGAAATACTTATATGGATTGTGGAAAGAGAAAAAGACATTGAGAGTAAATTATCTGATTGCCGATTTGATTAAGGAGAAGTAAAAATCTACTTGGACAAAATTGTCAGAATTAGGATAAATTAAATTATTACCTCTAGGCTGGTTGGTCAATTCTTGGTCTTCTGGATGACATTTCTTTACAGGACCACGCCACAGAACTTGATTTATTCCAGACTGTATTATCTTGCTTACAAATTTTATTAGATCGTCCTGCCGTGGGGGTTCCAAAGGCCTATATTATTATTAAGGCCTTATTCGCCTTCGAAGAGCTTGCCCACATGTCCCCTTCCTTCGCTTAGTCGGTGATGTCATCCTAGGTTAAAGCCCTAAGGACGATGAAAGCAGTGACACAGTTACTTACGGCGGCTTGTGGAGTAGAGTTTGTTAAAGTATGTTAAAGTATGTTGAAGAGAAGCAACGCGCTTCACTTCTTGAATACTAAACAGATAGTAATAATTTTACATTCACAATATGTAACTTGAAAATTAAGGCAAGCAGTGCTTACTTTACCGCGTCTCTGACTGCGTCAATATATGAATTAAGATTTAATTGATTGATTCGGTAATCTATCCTATCTGATAAGACTCATTAACAATTTCCGAGATAATTGCAAATTTGTTACAAGACTAGACCACTATCTATCTTCTCTTCATCCAATTAAATCCGGAATACTTCAAACGTCTTCCCTATTTCCTTTCCAGTTCGCTTCTTTCTTCGATCTTCCTTCATCCTTTTCTCCTACTACAACTTGTACGTACATAACGTAGTCTTAATTTATTCACGTAACTGTTACGAAATGTCGCGTAATGGAACACAAAATGCCTGAAGCAAAATCGCAATTTGTTTGTTTTTAAAATGCGGAATTGAATGTCAATATCACCAAAAGTTATTCAAAATGTTTGCCCTTACAACCTTAACCCTCCGGACCACCAGATTTCGTTTAATAAGAACCGGCTGACTGTTAATGGATTGCAGATTATGTGGGGTATGCTGCCAGTATGTCAGAACAACTTTAAACGTTCTCTCCCCAGAATATTTATTGAACGAGAGCGAAACAGCGAATGTAGGGCGTGCCTGCTCAATTGGCCCAAGAAGAGCGCGGGCACTTGTGGTGGCTGACCTTGGCGGGGAGGGGGGTCGTCGCAGGCGGAGGGGCGCTTGTGGGGGGAGGAAAAAGAGCGAGAGAGAGTGCAATCGAGTGACCTTAAAAGCGGTTTGGCTCACGCCTTGTACGTCGTGGATCCGCTGACAAGTTCTCACCGGGAGGAAACTGTGAATCAGACTCAAGAAACGCGTTGGTATATCATAGTATCATTTATTAAATTCTACAATATTTTAATATCAATTTACGTGATATCAAATACGTCACAAATTTCATATTAAATAGTTGTTTATGGAAAGAATCACGCGTTTAGCCGGCCAAGATAATCAGAAAAGAGCGAAATACGGTAAAACAATTGAACAATGATTTTGATCCAAAAAAATGCAATTGGTTCCTACCCCCACTTCACCATAAATCGTGTTTTTAACAGTGCTTTAAAGTAGTACTTAGGATTCTTGGTTTAAAAAAAATAAAAACCCTTCGTAATAGTCTTTGGCCATTTTTAAGCACAGTTCAAATAATATATTTTCCTTAAATGTTTTCGAAATTTCTTGATGTACCTTCGGAAATTGTTTACAGGTGCGTGTCAGCCTCCAAATGTTTAACTTCGCACTACAATTGTTAGATGAATTTCGACCCATTCTAAAAGCATTGGCTAACAAGGGTGCATTGAATGCTATCCTTGAAACCATGCTCTGCTAATATTCGAAAATTAAACAACCCGACTTCGTGCGCGAGTAATACGTACTGCAACCTTTTCGTGATTTATCTTTTGTGGATGAAGCCGTCCTTGCATTCTCGCTGAGCAGTCGTCACTGATAAGTACACCTTACATTTCCTCAAAGCAACAGACAATTTCTTTGGCGTACTATAGGATTTATGCTTTGCATGAACACCTCATCGCTCCCCTAATCTAATGTTCTTCAAAATTATTTTAACGAAGTCCCTGATTAGACTTGTTATCCCATGTGCCTGCTCTGTCTAGAGAGAGCATCGCGAACAACATTATCAAATCTTTAAGTTTTTCAAAACCAGCCTTTTAGAATAGCAGTAGCTGCACCATGGTACGTCCGTAACTCCCCACTTCATACGGACTTTCTAATAAATATGTTAAATAAAGGTATAATTCACCTACACTATTTCTTCTCGTATCATCATTCTTCTACTTTGACTGCAATTTTCAACATAGAACGATAATTTCCATCACATGCACGTCTTGTTGCCCGGTGTTACATAACCCCATCCAAAAATCCATCATTTAACAAAAATATTGTTCTAAAACATAAATGTAATTATTCATCGCCACTTAAGTACTCAAAATTACAGTGTAAAATAATGTTCAACGTTTACTTCCAAACAGTTTTTTTAAACAAAATCTTATGGCCGTTAAAGGCTAACCAGTATAATGCAGTCAGTGAAGAAAAGAGAGCGCCGAGTTTTTATTGGTCAAGAGGTCTGCGGTGAGAGTGTTCTAGTGGCAGCTCGAAAATTTGCAAAACGAGATACTTGACAATTCATAAAGCATAAACGTGTCTTTTACGAGTGACAAGATGAGATGGAATGTATCATTGTTAAGCATAAAGAAACTGCCTCGTTCACTGAATGAGTTGAAAGGTGATCAATTAACGTCGATAAAACTTATTGTATGATATGTCGAAAACGTGATCATTTCTTTTACGAGAACATGAGGAAGAAGAGTAGTTTATGTGTTTAACTCGTGGCTACATACTAAGCGAAAAGTCACGCCAAAACACACACGCGGCTTTCCTTGACGTAGTCTCATATTTTTTTTTGTTAACGCACGACCACTTACTAAAAGCTCTAAATTTCGTTCAAAGATTATAGAAGTGTTTGAGGAATTGTGGAAGGATAATTAAGCATGACCATCCTTTTCAGATACAACGCAAATGATACTACAAATATACATCAGGCAGCAGAAAATTGATTTCGTTGAAACAAGAAGGTCGGATTTCTCGATCATTTAAGCAATTTTCAAACATCTGTTAAGGTCTTCTTAGCACATTGATAGTACTCATCTCATAATAGATATCACTTCATGCTTATCTACAAAACTTTCATCTGTCTTTAATAACCGGGGTTTGTAAACAAGAATGAAATGCTTTTGAATCACCCATCTGAGCGGTTCCTCTCTAAGGTTAAAAATACAATGTTGAACTATGAAAACTTAATCAACAAAATTGACCTTACTGACTGCCATTTTGAATTGTTTATAACTTTATAAAGCGTAGGTCACGCAGGATATCAAGACGAACTATCTGAATAGTTATATATAAAGGTCACCCAAATGAAAACGAAACAGACTATAAAACGAGCATGGCACGGAAGTTGGTAATGCTGATAGGTGTTTGAATAGAAGTGCCTTCTATTAGGAATCAGGAAGGAACAGGTAAACGTGAACGTTTATCGCCCTGCCGATTGTCTGTTAGGCTCGAAGCGAGGTCTGCGAACCTATGCGCGTCACATATCACTGTGGAGGCCGGAAAAGAGTAACAGTGAGGGGCAGTACGTTTTTTGACAGCACAAGGAGTGTCCGGAGGAGAAATTGATACCGGAAGGTCTGTTGTGTGTAGTAAACACAGTATGTGACGTGCGCGTGTGGTTGAGTGGAATTAACGATTTAGAGAACGTCGAATGTCATTGGAACACGGCCAGGACAGGCTCATCTCTACCTCACATTTTCTGTCATTACTGCGGTGGATTCTTTCGTCAGAAGGGACTGACGCAACGGTGGGCTGTGGAAGACGGTCAGGTCATTCGGACCAGTTAGCACAATTTTATAAACGAATTCATCTCTTTATTTATCAAGTAGGAAAATCCCCAATACAAAACTATTACATACGTCGACATAAACCAACACCTCGCCACATCACAACTCTCACAAATACACAATATACACCATTCCCACTTGAACGAAGAAAGTGTAGAACCTATATTCACTTGCCGTCTCATCCCTTCCAAAGCAGCAGTTCTTCTCTAGAGCGCGAACGCGCATCTGTGCAAAATCCTCATGTTTAATTATTCGTTTTTATGTCGATGTATGCGGATATATGCAAAATTTTGCATATGCAGAATTTTCAAGTAATTTGCAAATACGGGTGCAATATTGAGTATTTAATAACAGAATTATTTTACAGGTGTTTTTATATTGTAATGAGTTTTAGAAAAAATATGTTGGAGTGATATTTTCTGTAAAGTGTGTTTGCAAAAAAGCAATTAATTGCGTAGGAAATATTAAACATCAAATTAATGATTAGCTCTTGGTGAAAGCTACAAATTAACGAACGCCAGCCATGAACTTTATATCGGCTAGTAAATATAAAGCATGCATATATTTATATAAAGTATGCTTGTGTTTACATGTGTGTGTTTGAGAGAGGAAGGAGAGAAAGAGGAAGGGAGGAGGGAAGGAAGAGAGTGAATTAGTAGGGCCATGAGTGATTAGAAATAGGAAAGAAGAATGAACGTATAAGACATGGCCATGAGCCGCCATTTCCTCTAGTGCTTGCTCGTGTGTGTGACTTGTGTGGTCAGCTGAGAGCCTGTGCGCATCCCGCCACGCCCCTTCTTGAACGCCTTTTGTCACGGCCACCTGCTCTAGAAGAGAAGGTAACCCCCCCCCCCCCCCGCCCCACACAAAAGGAAACACGGGGCGGTGCAATAGTCGCTGTGCTTGGCCCTTCCGAGAAAACATCACTCATCGCTATTTGCCCCCTCATGAAACCCCGATTGAGCGCCAAGAGACTAAAGGAGATTATACAGAGTAATTATTATTTTTTTAATTATTATGCATTATTATTCACGATTGCTCCGAAGCCAGTTTTTGTATGTGCAGCCTCCACCACTCGCAGATGACTCAATCGTCGTGAGTTGCACAACCTGTTCTGGGTTTTACCACGGCCAACGTTTATCAGCGTACCCTTTGTTTTTCTCATATTTCTGTCGTGGAGATGTTGATTCCTGCGTCTTCATTGATGGATTATCTATTCGGTGAGATACATAGGTGTTAAGTATTCAAGAACGTAAGCTGAAAGTTATGGACTCGAGTCTCGCACACAACGTAGGTGATTTTATCATGTCATCGTGATGTGGTTGGCACATCACCAAATATCCGTTTCAGCATTATCGCATACACAAATACACTGTTCATCAAATTTTCAAAAGCTGAATATTATGGGGTAAAGAATAAGATTTATTTTGTTATCTGTCACATTTATTGGTTATTTTTTTACATTTACTACCTACTATTTCGATACGAACCGTACGCCTATATTATTTTAATTGCGTTACCTTTATGGCAGGTAAATGTGGTGTCTCAGAATAAATATCACTTGGTCTTGTAGAGGGATAAAAAATGGTAACATTTTTTATAATGAACTTATAGTGAAACATTTCACATAATGGAATTCGGCATAAGTAGTACAAATCCTTGTAATTAAATCTATCACCAAAAGTACAAAGTCGTAACCTTTTATGTGTCTGGATATTTATTTACCTTATTCATCTTTGCAGACAGAAATAGCAGTGCATTCAGTCTATACTGTATCTTCGTAGACCGACGTGGTGTGTCCTGTTATGTCCTGCTCTGATTTGCTCTGCTCTCTCCTAGCTTGCCATGAC
The DNA here is from genome assembly GCA_038098605.1 of Gryllus longicercus. Taxonomy (NCBI): domain Eukaryota; kingdom Metazoa; phylum Arthropoda; class Insecta; order Orthoptera; family Gryllidae; genus Gryllus; species Gryllus longicercus. The sequence continues at coordinate 635,047 of JAZDUA010000209.1, read as the reverse complement.
CTTCTCAAACCCTAAATACGATGCTACCCGCTTTATCACCTAACTTTATGATGTGCGTGATATCAATATTTTTAAAAAAAATTATTAACGTTTATATGATACTAGCAGAATCCAGCATACATTTTCCTTCTCTCTCTGCTCTCTCTTTCTCTCTCTCTCTGCTCTCTCCTCTTTTTTCTATTCCCTCTTCTCTCATCTCTCTATTTCGCACCACCCGCTCCTCCAGTTGTTCTCGTCTTCGCTCCGCGTCACACGACAACGCTAAGCAACAATGAAGCCCACGTGGATTGGGAATTGCATTTAACTGAAGCGACATCTTGGGCTGAAGCGCCATCTAGTGGAGTTACAACAATTCAAGGAGATCAATCACATGGTGTCGGAGTTCACCAATCTGGAACATACAAACATACATTTCTATATACATAGACTAGCAGGATCCCCGGCAGGCTTTATCCTCATCGTTCTATTCCCACTCTTTCCATCTTTCTCTCTCCTCTGCTGTCCCACCCTCTCTCTCTCTCTCTTTCCATCTCTCTTACTCCCTCTCTCTTCACTTCTCTCTCTTTTCCCTCTCTGTTTCCATCGCTCTTCCCCTCTTTTATTTTTCCCTCCCTCTCATTTTCCCTCCCACTCATTTTCCCTCCCTCCCATTTTCCCTTCCTCTCATTTTCCCTCTCTCTCATTTCCCTCCCTCCCTCTCATTTTGCCTTTCTCACATTTGTCTAGTATCTTTTTCCCTTTCTTTCCTTTTTTCTAATTTTCCCCGCTCTTTCCCCCTCTCTCGTTTACCCCCTCTCTCCTCCATCTCTCATTTCCCTTGTATCTCATTGTCTTTTTTCTCTTCTTCCCTCTTTCTTTACCCCTCTCTTTTCCCTTTTCCCATTCTTTCCATCTTTCTCTCTCCTCTGTTGTCCCACCCTCTCTCTCTTTCCATCTCTCTTACTCCCTCTCTCTTCACTTCTCTCTCTTTTCCCTCTCTTTTTCCATCGCTCTTCCCCTCTTTTATTTTTCCCTCCCGCTCATTTTCCCTCCCTCTCATTTTCCCTCCCTCTCATTTTCCCTCCCTCTCATTTTCACTCCCTCTCATTTTCACTGCCTCTCATTTTCACTGCCTCTCATTTTCACTGCCTCTCATTTTCACTCCCTCTCATTTTCCCTTCTTCTCATTTCCCTCTCTCTCATTTCCTTTTCTCTCTCCTCTTCAACTCACTTTTCCCTTACTCTCTGTTTTCGTGTAACTCTCCTTTTCCCTCTTTCTATCGAATGTACCCTCTCTTTCTTTTAGCCTCTCTTGATCTTTTTTCTTCTGTATTTCCCCCTTTCTTGTTCTCTCTCTCCCCTTGTTCCCTATCGGCCCCTTTTTCTCTCTTTTTCCCTCTTTCCCTATTTTCCCTCTCTCTCTTCCCCTTCTCTTTCCCCCTTCTCCCCCTTTCTCCCCCTTCTCCTCCTTCCTCCCGCTCTTGTTCACATCTTTCCTTTCCCCATCTCTTTTCCACTTTTTCCCCTCACCCTTTCCTCCTCTCTTTCACCCTCTCTCTATTTCCCACTTTCTCCTTTTCTTCTTTTCTTCTTTCTTATTCGTTCTTTTTCGCCCTCTTCCTTTTCCCCTTTCTCTTTCCATTCTTTCATTTATAATTTTCGCTTTCCCTCATCTCTCTCTTTCCCCTTCTCTCTATTTTCACTCTTTCTTGTTCACCTCTCTCCCTTTCTACCTTCCCTATTCCTTCTCTCTTGCTCTCTTCTCTTTTTTCCCTTTCTCTTTTTTCACTCCCTTTCTCTTCCTTGCTCTCTCTTTTTCTCCTCCCTTTTTTCTATCTCTTGCTCATTTCTATTTTTACCACTCTTTTCCCCTATGCTCTCTCTTTATGCCTGTCTTTCTTCTCCTCTCGTTTACCCTCTCACTTTTTCACTTTCTCTTTTTTATCCTATCTCTGCTTACTCCTTTTACCTTTATCTTATCCCTCTGTCTTTTTTCTTTTTTCCCTGTATCTTTCCCCTCTATTTATTCTCATCTCGTTCCTCTATCATTTTCTCTCTTTTTACCTCTTCTTTTCCTCACTTTTTTCCCTCTTTTCCCTCTGTCTTTTCCCTTATACTCTCTCTTTTGGCCAGTCTCTATTGTTTCCTTTCTTTCTGCCTCTCTCTTTTCCCTCTTTCTCTCTCATTTCTCTCATCATTATTTTCTTCTCTCTTTCAGTATTTTTTATCTTTCTCCCCCTCTTTTAGCTCTCTCCCCTTCCCTTCTTTTTCGCTTTCTCTTTTTCCCTTTTTCCTCTCTCTGTTCTCTGTTTCCTTTTCCCCCATTTTTCTCTATTTCCCCTCCCTATTTCCCTCTTTTCTTTTCTCATTCTTTTTTCCTTCTTATTACCCTCTCTCATTTTACCTGCTCTCTATATTTTACCTGTCTCTCTTCCCCTTCTCTTTCCGTCTCGCACTTTTCCCATCTTTCTATCTCATTTCTCTCCTCTTCTTTTTACTCTCTTTTCTGGTGTATTCTGATGGTTCTATTCTCCCTTTGTTCCCTTCCCCTTTCTTTTTTGCTTTCTCCTTTCCCTTTTCCCCTCTCTTTTTCACACTTTCTTTCTCTTTCCTCTCTTTCCGCTCCCTCTTGTCCCTTCTCTCAATTTTCCCGCTCTCTTCTCTCTCTCTCTCTCTCTCTCTCTCTACATTTTCCTCCCTTCCCATTCTCTTTCTCTCTCTCTTTGTCTCTCTTTTCCCACTTTTTCCTCCCTCTCCTTTGCCTCTCTCTCTTTTCCTATCTCTCCTATCTCTTGTCTCTCCATCACGCGCTGCAGGCTCTTCCTAGCCTCCTTGGCATCGCCCCGCATCACACGGCAACGCTCGGCAACAATGAAGTTGGGTTTCCACGTTGATTTGGCGTTTTAACTGCCATCATGGGTCGTAGCGTCATACGGTGGAGCTTCAACCAAGTGATCAGCATAAAAATTCTTCTTCGCGACAAAAACACTTAGATGTGCCAACTTTCATGGAAATTGGCCACACGGTGTCGGTGTACATCGCTCAAACCAAAATCCATGTTTATATTCGTAGATACGCAAGAAATGAAAATCACGCGTGCAGACATCGGGAACTTCCAGTTTTCAAACGACACCTTACTTGCTGAGATTGACTGAATAGTGCATCCAGAAAAGTGATATTTACATTAATCATTATAGAAATAAATAGGTTCATATGATATTTTATCCCTGAAGGTTAGGCAACCGCCTACACACAAGTGTTCCGCAGATCACATTCTGACACAGTCAAGAAGTGTACTTTCAGAACACAAGAGTAGATAGAACAGGTTTAGCATGCCAGAAATTGTAACACTGCTAGGAAAAAAGTATTCTCCTTATTCGAATGATAAGGTTTTCTGACAAGCGATACATCAAGTTTCTACGCAAACATGTTCCGCGGTAGCTCATATTCCGAATTTGTTGTTACCATCGCATTACATATTCCACGCGAACTTCGGCTGCTTCTGTAAATGACTCAACCGCGATAGACATGATTTCGAAGACTGTATCAATCTCCCCTCTCATTCCGTATGCTTTGAAAGTACCTAGAGTTACATAGTAAGGGAGTAGTAGCGTAGTAAAATAAGTTTGATTCGTTTTCTTTTGGTGAAATTATATAATTACTACAATTAACAAGCGGCACAATGTTCTGTAGTCCTCAGTAGATTTCATCTGACGCTTACTAACTCCCTAACTCACAGAGCGCGGGTTCTATCCCGGCTTAGGAGTATGAATTTTTGAAGGTCGGAGAATCCACATTGGCCTTATAATTTTTGCAGCATTCTGGCCAAACGCGAGGTAGAATCATATCCTGAAAAACATTCCTGTTCTAATCAGATCATACATTCGCTTAGCAGGTAATATACCGGTAATTCTACTGAAATTGTTCACTAGTGAGACTGTTATTGTGGCATTTTCTGAAGAGAAATTTGTGAACCAGTAACTTGGAGACAGGAAGCAAAATAAAAAAATCACAAGTGTTTCAGCTCATAACTGGGTTGAGCCAAGGCATAAATCTGTCTGGACATTACAAGCAATAAACATTCTTTCATTGTTTAATGAAGAATAAAAGTAAGGCAAATGTTGAGATGGTTCAAAAAGACCACGATCACCCCCCCCCCCTCAACCTACGTGTCACATCTCACCATAATCGTAGTTCTTTCACCCTTCATCATCACCCTATTACTTCATTCAGCATTCGCTACAAAACGCCAGAGGCCCTAGCCCAAAATGGGATTTTAGTTGGCCAATTATAATAATGGTTATAATAGTAATAATAGTGATAATAGTGATACAAGTGATAATAGTAATAATAATAATAATAATAATAGTAATAATAGTAATAATAATATTAATTATACAATCAATTGCAACATTTCAACTCACATAATAATTTAATATTTCTGTAATAAAGTAATATTTATGTTCTACCATTAGGAAACTAAATAGGAAACCGAAACATTGAGATCTTTTTTTAAAAACAAGTACTCTAGGCGCCGATAGATGGCTGCTGGCAAGAGAATGAGACAAGACCGAAGAGCTATTTCAGATCAAAGACATTAGAAAGCTAACTAGCATGAAAAAGTCTGTGCAATTCTGTACCTCCACTAGTTTATATTTATTGACATATTTGAGTATATTACAAAAACTAGTTGTGTACAGAATGGCACCACTTATGTGTATGTAGTACATTAGGCACCATCCCTATCAAACGTTTAAAGAAGAAATTTCTATCCGCTTTTGAGAAATTCTTGTTTTTGATATTTTTAATATTCCTCGTATTTCTTTCAATATTGCCCCCAAAACTACTAAAAGTCAAAAATATGTACATGTCCTTAATGAAAGAACTAAGAATGGAGAACATATTTTCATTGAAGAAAAAATCTATCTTTAATTTTGTAGTTGGCAATGCACCAAAAATCATTTCAAACTTCTGCAATTGTTTAAATTTCTGAGTCAACAGTGAAAATCGAACGTATTTCTTCTTTAACGGTGTATTTTGCTCTCTTCTTACGAAAAATCTACGAAATAACAATATACATTTTTCAGTTTCAGTTTTCTTCTTCATTTCTACCAACACATTTTCCCGAATTTTTCTGAAGGATTTTCCCAATAGTCATAATTTGGTGGGACACTTAATGTTATAAAGTCAAAAGAACACACGCGTCACAGTACAGAACTCCGTCTACCATTGCAACTACTACAAAAAGCAAGTGACATTACCAGCTTGCATTTGCCAGGACAAGTGACATTTTCAATGCAACAGATATTACCATTCATAAAATAGTCTCAAATTGGCCAACAGATGACAACCCAAAACAGCCACACGATTGGAGACCTCCTCAGTGCCCAGGTCCGGCGTGTACACAGGAACGTGCGTAAAAGGACGTGGAAACGTGCGCTGGAGCCACGCTCGCACTTTGGCACTCAAGTGATTCGTGTGGAAAAGTTTCTGACGTGATTATGGCCGCACGACGGGAATTAACAGACTTTGGACGCGGAATGGTTGTTGGAGCTAGATTCAAGGAACTTTCCATTTCGGAAATCGTTAGGGAATTCAATATTCCGAGATCCGCTGTGTCAAGTGTTTGCCAACAACGCCTAATTTTAGCCATTACCTCTCACCACGGACCACGCAGTCCGAAATAACAGAAGGAATCAATGTGGGAAGTAGACTAACGTATCCGTTACGACACTGCGGCTAAATGTGTCTTTAATTAGCGTTGGCCGCAGAAGACCGTGTCGAGTGTGTTTGGTAACAGTACATCACCATCAGCGCCTTTCCTGGGCTCGGGACCATATTTATTGGGCCCTACAAAACCGGAAAATCGTGGCTTTTTCAGCTGAATCCCGATATCAGTTTGTAAGAGTCTATGGTAGGATTCGAGTACACCAGACGAAGATCTAAGGAAGCCGTGGACCCAAGTTGACAACAACGCATTGTGCACTGTCCATTAAGGAGTCACCACTTCAACCTATTGAGAAAGGGAGGCCTTACTAGTAGACAGCTACCCGACATAGCTCTCAGGCTCCGGGGCTACTCAAGCTCCACCACCGAGCCGTGTACTCCCTAAATGTTGTTGTTGTTGTTGTTGTTGTTATTATTATTATTTTTTTTAAATAATATTGTCGTATTCCTCAAAACTGCTCCTACTACGACGTAATAAATGTTATTATCCTTCTCTAACCATCCTTTGGTTAGAGAACAAATTGTTCCTTTTCCTGTTCAATGTAACTCGAAAACCGAGATATATACTCATATTTTGAAAACAATTAATGGAATTAATTAATGATATAATAATGTCAAATAGAATGCAGTAAAAAATGTATAACTTCAATTTGTAGATGTAGAACAGGCTCGAAAAAAATTGAACTTTGATTCGACATAACCCAAAAGTATGTGAAAACGACCAATATTTTGATAATATTGTACATAAAACGAGTTTCAAATCTAATATTCTGAAATAGTTATGCACTAAATATATATATATATATATATATATATATATATATATATATATATATATATATATATATATTCAATATTAAAAGTGTAAAATATATTTAGATGTTTATTAACTCTAGACATCTCTCCATCAGTATTTGCGAGTCGAAATTGAAAGTTAGACAAAATATTTCAATTTGAAAACAGAAAATAATGTGGACATTTTTGCCGTGGTCGGACGTAAACGCTGCTAATGGTTTGTAAATTTCTAGACAAGCTAGAAAAGTCAATAAATTCTTAGCATTAGTCACTGTAACTATTGGTTGAAGGTAGTCTTTTTAAGGACAAATCGTAATGTACGAAATAAAATGTTAATATTTTAAAAAGAATTATGCCCTCAAGAAAAACAAATCAACCAATTTTGTTTCGTGCTAGTATCGAGTATGAAACAAGAAAGGGGAAAATCACTGCCAAGAAACTGTATACATCCAATGGCAAATGTTAGAGCTACTTCATTAGTAAACTACATTATAGTGAAATAACGAGTTAGTATTTTTTGCCGGGAGTTATTAGCAAGAAAAAAGATTCCTTGGAGAACTGAGTGCTCATACGCCAGGACTTCTGAACATTGACGCAGATTGGGACTTCCAAGACGTCATAGCGCAAAAACCACGACAACGTAAACAGTATTTGGTCATGAAAAAATCAGTAGTAACTTCATGGACATTTTGAAAAACACATGTCTCGTTTCATGATATTGAGGTAAAATCATACATGAACAAACAAATCTAAAATTGGATAAAAAGAAAAAGAGCTCTTAAAGTTAAAATTAAAGTTCAATTTAAAGCCAAACTGTTTAAATTTGTCAAAAAAATTAAGTAAATTGTTGAAAGATCATTCACGGGTTAAAAGTACCAACAATAAGATAAACAAATGAAACCTTCTTTTTAAAAAAATATTTCTGCCTTTTTGACAAGAATGTCTTTCAGGGTTTTTGACGTTACAAATTGACATCACTGAAGATTTGGAAACTGAAGTAGGGATTTTTGCCAATATTACGTTAAAGATACAAATTCTGTTGGACTAAAAATTTGTAATTAGATATTTTAAGACCATTTAGTTCAATAAAGGAGGGAGGTAATAAATATTATGTGGTTTAGGGGGATGGAATTTATCTTTTGGAAATCTTGAAAGTATATGTCAAGGAAATCGGTATGTTTGACGTTAAAAGTGTGTTTTTGTAATCGTTTAAGGAGTTTAATATCTGGCTGTGATAATTTATTAAAGTGTGAATAGTATCAATGTTTAGTTCATTATGCAAAAATATGTTAGAAATGTACCAAGGAGCATAAAGAATTTTACTTAGACATCTGGGATTGGTTTTATTTGAATATATACTTGCTTAGCATTAGTTACTTACCACATGGACCGACATGAGTGAAATATTCACTACAAAAACACCAAGTTTATGTTCTTTGAGTGTCATGCACTGTGTAAAAGTTACTTCGGTGTTCAACAGATCCCGAACAAGCCTTCAATGCAGAAAGAGTAACAGATCGTTGGTGCACAAAAAATGACACATCTCAAGACTTGATGTTTTAAAGGAGGACGGTTTTAACCAGAGCAGAGTCGTTAATATTGTACAAGACATCGAGTTTTTTCATATATCAGCTATCTTGTGAACAGTCTCATGAAATTTATCCTCGCGGACAAAATTTTTAAACTTACTTCACTTAACTTAAAAAAACAGATTTTTTAGTTGTGCCAGTTCTCTTCGGCATCGACAAATTATTAAATAGTACGCGTGAGTTACCGCTGAAAACCATCGGTGTTCATACCGAATCCTGAACTGTTGAGTCTGAAAATTCGCAGAAACGTGTACTTTGGAAGAAAAATTCTGGAGCAACCAAGCAATAAGGCAAGTGACTAAAGGGTGGTCACAGAGGGATACTTCGCTCCTGTGTTTCAACCAGGAAAATTCTTAGGGTGGATGGATGGATGGATGGATGGATGGATAGATTTGATTTGATTGATTGATTGTGGCTTGGTTGATTGGTGATTTCTTGCGCGTCAGCTTCTTAAGCCATTAATCCCGAAAATGTAATGTGTCTTTTACCACGGGAGGTGACGGTGATCTTCCCCCGCTAGCTGAAGAGATCCGGCACCGAGCCGCCCTACGTCGTCTTGCCGGGTTTCCCCCAACAAAGTTCCTTCCCAGCTGCTCACCGCCTCTGCCGGGACAAGCTCTAAGGTACCAACCGCTCTCCCGACATGTGTGGTAGTGAAGTGTGCATGTGAGTGTAAGTGTGTATAGGTAAGGGGTGAGGATAGGTCAAGGAAGACGCAGGAAAATTGCGTTCGGTTAGTGACCCGTTTATTTAGGTATTGCTCCGGCATTAATCTGGTGTTGATCGGAAAAATCACGGAAAACTACAATCAGAGCAGCTAGTTACTGTAATTGTTCTTTAGGGGTCGTCCATAAAGTACGCAACGCTAAACAGGAGGGAGGGGTTTTAGGCAGCGTTACGTTGCATAGGGATGGGAGATATTCGATTAGTGTTACATAACTTTGATATTTTTATATTTTTTAACATTTTTGATATACTTCCTTTTTTAGTCTTGTATAAAACAATAAAATATGTAATTAGTTTTCAAATAAAATTATTTAAAGTTGTTAGAAGTCGTTACAATAAATGGAAATATTTTTTCATCAGTTTTTTATTGAATCTGTGAGATTACGAAGAAAATATTGAAAATTGATCTGTAGTATTTTGGGTAATGCAATTAAATTGGCGCAGTAGACTCTTGTTCATGTGCCATCCACAACCACGGCTTGTGCACGGGCACATTATTATATCATTAATTAATTTCATAATTTTTTTCGAAATATGAGTATATATCTCGGTTTTTGAGTTTCATTAAACAGGAAAAGGAACAATTTGTTATAGCAAAGGGTGATTAGAGATGGATAATAACATTTATTACGCCGTAGCACGTTTTCTCGCCTGTGCGTCCTTCCTTCATTCAAAATTTGTCCCCAATCTTATTGTCAGGTCCATTCAGCATCTATAACTAATCCCGACTTAAATTATCACAAATGTTAATTCAAATTAATCAAATGAATACAATTTTTTATTGATCTATAATTTATTTTCATTTCTTACATGTACAAAGGGGGCGTTGTCGCAAGCGTTACGTAATTATTTAAAGGGTTTCAATCGCGCATTACATGTGCGTTACAGGGGGAGAGGGAGTATTCAAAATACTCCAAATGTGCGTTCCGTAATTTATGGATGCCCCTTAGACAGTGGCTTAATTCTAACTAGCTGTCATCATAGTGTCGAAAATCCTGCCACCGTCGGGACTCAAATCGTAGGCACTGAGTGACTCCCGGTCTGAGGCACTGCAGTGACATCAGTAGATTCCCTACGTCAACTTTGCCGGTTCTTAGGATGAAAAAATGTTAGACCTGTGGCCGGCTACAGGCGCTCGGAAAAGACGCCTCGTCCTGCAGACCAAGCGGCGGCCAAGGGCGCCGTGACAGTGCTGGTTTGCTGGAGAGGGGAAGAACCGCAGTAATAGTAATGTATCACCCTTTTTTTTTTCTTTTTTCGTTTTTTTCCCTCTTTTTTCTTCGATCTCTAGATATTCAAATGATATCCTTCACTGGTTCATGAGAAAGAAGCTATAATTTCTGGATTGTTTTGGCAGCACAGCGCAATCTGTTCCGTCAAGAGGTAGATCAGGGGAAGTACAACCGCCCATGGCCTCGGCTCGTGATTCTTATTCGTTAGTGAGGAAACAGGAGCTGGACGACTCTGCATTAAATTCTTGAGGATTCATTTCGACGAGCAGTGTAGCAACGAAGTGCAAAATACTTTTTACACTTTGCTGCACTTCGTTTTATATAAAATTACGTATTTGAATTTTTTGTTAAAATTGTTCAGCTACCCGTAGTTATTACGTACAAGGACATTATGAGAATGTGAATACTCCTAAAGTGATCATTAACCCGTGGATTTCAAGGAAGGGCGTGAAGTAGTATCTTCATTTCTAGTTTTTCCTCAATAGGGCATAAATCGAAAGGAATTTTTAATAAATTTTGCACTGTATTCATTGTCAGAAAATTAAAACACTCATGCAAAAAAACTGACACTCTTACGCACGTCCTTTACCGGCAGCCACTGCAACAACTAAAACAACACTTAATAATAAAATATCCATAACACAATTTTTGTACTCATTACACACTACAAAGTCCTTCAATCAAACGTTGTTAGTCAACTAACCTTACATCGAATGAAAAAATTTAGCCAAATAGAGATAGGGATAATGAATGCAATACCGGCAAGTGTGATACTGAATTCAATACCTGAACTTGTGTAGTTTCAATAGCAAGCGAAATTCATAAAATTACGTTTCAGCGAGACAGACGAAGACAGAATGTTGGTATTCCCCTGAAACTTCCTCGGTCGCCGCTAGACAACGCCACCATATTGTGGCGTCACCAAATAATATTATAATAATTTCATATCGAAATAGCTCCCATCACAGTTAAGTAGGTCACGGGACGGGGCTTTTGTTTCGAAGAACCCTAACGACTGCCAGGCCGCGCCCGCACATGACAGAGCCCGACCGACCGCTGATAAGGGTGTCTCTTAGCAGCGGACACATTTATGACCCGTCATAAACGCTGCCACCCTTCGATACCGTGCCACCCTAGGGGAGCCACCGGGCACTCAAGACAAACAATACGCGCCCGCGCGCCCATTTGCCACGCGCCCGCGTAAGGAATCCAAATTCCCAAAGGGGTTATTTACAACTCAACAGTCGCCGGCTGCCGATCAGTCTCCGCTGACAAATTTATGGCCCAAAAAAAACGCAACCGCTCGAACAAGTGTTCGGACAGCTGCGAGAGAAGCTTCTGGAATCGCTCACAGAGGGAGAGAGAGAGAGAGAGGGGGGCCCGAGGTAGAAAGAGAGATCTCCCTGGAAAATTCCGTAAACGATGCAACCCGATTGGAGAACTTCAAAATTAAAACGCAATTACTTTTGGCCTATGAGATGTCTCATCGTGAGGGAAGGGGCAGATTTGCAGGTTCGGAAACGTTTTGGGAGGGGGACACGGAGGTAACTTGAACGCGAGATGTGCAGAGAAAAGACACTTACCAAGGAGATTCTCGAGTAAACACTTGAATTCTCTCTAAACTACGCCTAAAGTCACTACTGAAGGAGAACATCCTTCACCTTAGATTTACCGCGGAGGAAACTTGGGCGGGAGATCCCGCGTAATTTCCGCATAAGTTGATCTGCATCCGCCGCCTAGTGCCATATCGGGCCCATTCAAGCCCGCACTGAACCACGGCCAGCACCCGTGTGTCCTCAACTGACTGAGCCCGCACGATTTGACGACTCCGTCGCCACGCCACGCTGCCAGCTGAGGAGGAACACCCAGTGGGAGGTCGGTAACCTGAGACCGCCCGCCGTGTATGAGGACCGCCATCCGGCCGGTCTGCGGAGCCACCGCCAGCCAGTGGTGATTAATCTGGTATTTAACCGGAGTCGAACTATCTCCCGTAGTTATGACGCGGGGCTCCCTCGCAGGACATTTTGGCGAGAGACTAAGAGTGGCCGCGCTCAGGCCTTGTGTATTGTAGTTAAAATATGCATGAATTGTTAGAAATAAGTTATTAATGTTAGCGTTAAGAAATTTGTTCATTAACTGTTAAGGCTATGAGCTCGTAACGTAAAGTTAGCAAGTAATCTGTGTCGCTCTCTAGTGGCCTGTAACTTCTCTGGCAGCTCATGGTGCCAGGAATAAATTCAGTTTTATTAGAAATGATTCAATGGACTGATTTATGACCTCCCTACACTTCCATCCATTCGTTACAGGAACTGAACCTGGCGCCCGACATATCCCGACTGAGCCACCGGTCTTACAATATGGTTGTACCATCAAAACGCCGCATGCCTCCCGTACAGCCAAGAGCGGGGTGCAATTTCAGGTAAGGCCCCCGACACAGGAGAGAGGTAGGACGCTCTTTGGTTTCAAAACGATTTCGTATAAATCGATATTGCTGCAATATCTATAATATTGAATGTCATTAAAAATAAAATGAATATTCTTTAGATATTATAACGTGTTTTTTATTATTATCTGGGGATTGTGCAACCGGGCACCCTAAGCACGAGTCGCCACTGATCTCACACAGCAGGAAACGCACCAGAAAACTAGTGAGACTCGCTCGCTCCAGATTGAGTTAGGGAGAACAACCATCGACTCACATCGCCAATGGAAACCGGGCGCGATCACTTCTCCTCAGTATCACGTGGTCTTAGTCACCGGGACGTGTCTCCTTCCCCCACCTGTTCGTGAGCGCTCGTATTTTAGCCACTCGGCTGTCCGGGAGGCACCGCGTCCTAGGCACAGGTGTCAACGTTTCGGCCCCCTTTTTGCCACCTTCTTCAGGGTGAAATGCCCGTTGTGATGGAAAATGCGCTATGGCTGCCGAAACGTTGGCACCTGAGCCTAGGACGCGGCGTCTCCCGGAGAGTCAAGTAAGTACTGACCCCGGCCGCGGAACCGTATGCTCTCGGTCTATGTTCGGAAACCTTCACTACGGCTGGCTCAAGGCATCAACGAAGCCTTGGTATATCCTCTTTCTTGTGGTCTTGTCGTTTCCATGGCAACGTTCGTTCGCAGTTGCCCTGCGCAGCCTTTTTGGCTGGTTGCGCTGAATGGTCACTGTCACATGAGAGAACTCGGTTCTACGAAGGTTTGTAGTGTTGTGATCTTTGTATTAAAATTATTTTATTTACAGTCTGTTTCCGTTACTTTTTTCTTACTGTTTTTGGGCTTCGTAGCGAGCCTAGAACGTATGTTACTGGGTGAAGGACTACGTTTCTGCAATTTTGCTGAACGCTTCACTTCGCATTGTGCGATTTGTTTTATAATTTCGTTTCCTCCCAGGAGAATTACCTGCTTTCTATCACATTCCATTTTTCTACCCCATTGTAGTCGACAAATTTTAGCATGACCTTGATTGAAATTTTGTTTTGTAAAACAAAGATCCATGCAAAAGAAATACAAAACACATACATACGCAAGCTAACTGCAGCGCCTTTTCTTCCAGAGTCAAGCCACCATTAGCCTTTCTACGAGTACATAAGCCAATGAGTAGAAGATATAGTATAGGAAGGCCTAGAAAGAAGAGTTGGAGATTTCTGTGAGACCGAAATAAGTAGATTATTACTTCTTCTTGAAATGAAGAAGAAGAGGGAGGAAAAAAGAAACAAACATTAGGAGTAAAGAAAGAAAGAAAGAAGGATAGAAAGTAATAAAGAAAGACAAAAGGAAGAAAAGAGAGCAGGAAAGAAGGAAAGAATGAAAGAAAGAAAGAGAAAGAAAGAGAAAGAAAGAGAAAGAAAGAGAAAGAAAGAGAAAGAAAGAGAAAGAAAGAGAAAGAAAGAGAAAGAAAGAGAAAGAAAGAGAAAGAAAGAAACATAAAGGAAGAAAGAGAGAAATTTCATTACAGTTTCTCTAATATTATTGAAATGATACTTCACGAAGGGTTTATATCAGTTAGTAATAATCAGGTTGAGAAGCGGGCGGTGAATGTATTTTTAGAACACTTGCAGCGCTGAGAAGCCTCTGATTCGAGTGATTATAAAGAGTAATCTTCTATAATTTTGGTGTTCTGCATGTGCCACCTGGAACTACGACCTGAGTGCTTACATGCAACGCACACCGTGAGAGATACTCGGATTGCCATGAAATTTAAGCAGCTTATTCAGCTCCACGCAAAACTCATAGGAGTAATGTTTTAAGCACTACGAAGCATTGTAAGTTGAGCTTTTAAATAGTTAGCATTCGGACCTTCCTATATCTTTGTTTTGCAAAGACGAGAACGTCGATCACACACTTCAATATTTCAAACGACATTATTGTAAATATATAGCGTTCTGATAAGATCATTTTTATGCAGAATAGGATTTTTCACTTCTTCGTATACCATGTATTTACGTAGTAAAGAGAAACTATTGTAACGCTACTGCGGGAAATGGCGGTTTTAGTCAGAAAAACCAATTGTTGGGGCCCTGATATCGAAAAATATATAAATCTTGTTGCTAGTAAATTAGTTCCTCTAACACATTGTGCATTCATAATCCATGTAGGTCTATGATACCGAAAAAATTGTTTAAGGCACAACATCGACTTGTTAGTCCGTGTCTGTGGTCAACGTTAGCATTTAAACCGTTCAAATGATTTTCACAAAACTTGATATTTCCGGATCTTTCTCGCCGAACTGGAAACCCTGCAAATTTGAAACGGATATTTTTATTTTGGGAGTGCACTATATGAAATATAGAAAATATCTTGATAATTTTCTCAGAAAAGATTCATTTTTTCCGGTGGATAAGCAAAATACGCTTAAAAAGTGGTGCATTTTCATTGAACTCTCTGAACTTTTGAACATTCCAAAAGTTGAATTTTTTCAGCATCATCCTACATCTACAGTATGGAAGATACAAATTTTTTCTTAATAAAATATGTTCTTCAACTAGACATCATTAAATAATATCATGCACAATTTTTCAAAAATGTGAGTAGTTTTTCAGTAATTGTGGGTGAATTATAGGAAATTTAAAATTGAGTTTCTTTTAATGTTCCGAATTTTTCCTCGGATAGAACAAAGGACGCTTAAAAAATGCTGCAAGTCTCTAAAGTTTTCAAAATTGCAAACGTTACAAATAAAGCAAGAAAGCATGTTCTGTTGTAGCACTACTAGTTTGATAGGATTCCATGTAATTAAATTGATATGATAGATCATATGCATAAAATTTCTCTTCCGCATTGTAAATATTTTTTTTACCCAAATGGTATCGAACAAAAGTACGAAAAACATTGAGGATATGAAAATATTAAGCAAAATAGACGGAAGATTCTTGTCTACTTTTCTTAAAAACAGCATTGTTCTACGGTATTTTTTAATCCGATTTCGGTGGGATCATTAAGAATGTGTACCACTGTGCTCTTCAAACCAAACAGGAACTACTGGATATGACCTTCATCTTTCTTTAACGAAAGAACGCGGTAGAAAACTGACACTGGTTGATAGACGTTCCAACGGCAGTGGCCGACCCGAGGTCACGTACAGTCAGTGGCGGATTCAAAAGGCTTAGAGAAAAAAATTAAAATGGGAAAAGTGCAGGAAAAATAAAATTGATTTAAATATTTATGACAGAATTATATAACTATTTAAAAAATAATATTGTATAGTATCATATATACGTACACAACAAAAATAATATACAATGTAATAACAAATGTTTTTATAATTAAACGAAAATGTATGGTGCCTCGCACCAAACCGTCTGGATCCGCCTTTGCGTTCGGTCCTAACGCGAATGTCTCTAAACCAGTGGTTCTCATATTCCATACCACACAATAAAATGTTAATACATTGGTTTCGCAAGGCGTTTCACCAACATGCGAAAATCCCTGTGATTTTCAGAATGCAGCGCGGCAAGTGTTGGGTACTCCGCATGAGGGCCAAGGTCGGTGGCCGCTCAGCCGCCGAGAAAGGTGAGCAGGTGCTGCTGCGGCGGCGAACGAGGGCAACGGCTGCGCCGGTGCAGCAGACGGCCGCTGGCGAAAGGCAAGCGCTGGCGCAAGTGGGCGACCGCAGCCTTTTCGCACTCACTCACACACACACACACGCACGCACGTCGGCGCCACCTCCTCCAACACGGCCGAAGTGAAGACGGCGGCAACGACTAGTCTCGAGGCGCGGTGCGGCGGGCTAGTGGCCTTGACCCGCACGTGGATTGGCACCTTTGATAACTTTTGTTCAATCGACTCCCACTAATAGACAATACCAAACGCTGCAACGCTGGTAGAACCACTTACTTTTTCGTACTATTTCTAAAGGTTACGTAATAGTATGGAACTAGCTGAACCCGGAAAATAGTAGCTCTACCAGAAAGTAAGATTCCCTATCCTGCTGAAATAAGACAACTAGGTCCATGCAAAACTTCAATGGCAAAAGGTAGAGCAATGTTTGAGGTATTTAACGACATAGTCACTAAACGAATTGAGATACTTGTCATTTCGTGGTATCAACGTTTGTATACCTGTCTCCTATGAGTGTGCCGCGTGCGACTTGAACCAGCGTGACACAGTCCCCTTCAGATCTTAGTCGTCAAAACGCTGACAGCAGAATAAGAACGTCTTCAGGTGCAGGAAAAATGAAAATCGCTGGGTACGAGATGACGATATGGGGTATGATCAAACAGCTCCCAGCCGATCACCTGCAGAACGGTTGCTGTTTGCCGCGCCGTATGTGGACGAGCATTGTCATGGCCCAGCACAACACCCGCAGTAAGAGAGCCAGTAAGAGCTGACGATGGATATCCGGTGGGATGTGTTGTGCGGTGAGGAACTTTATCACAGACCTAAACTCGAACGCGGCGGTGGAACGAATACGTGCCGCCATTTCCGGCCACACGCGCCGCGCTACTAGTAGTCGACAGGACCTGTCCGGCCGGCATGTCTGATACGTCAAAGATATGTTATGAATGCGCAATTCCCCCGCCTAAATGTGTTTACTTTCGAAGCAAAAATCAGGTAACGTACTTCCTGGATGCGCCTCGTATTACGACCCTGAAAGATAGTTGTCGGGACAGTGGTTCGACAGTAGCAAGCAGTCGACATAGGAGCGAGATCAAATTGGGGAAGACTGCCCGAGGTGATAGACTGCAGCTGCCCGGAATCCATTCGCCTTTCACTACAGACTTCGGTGCGTCAAGTGATGCAACTGCAGTGCCACTGACCGGCAGTACTACGGTTCGTGTCACGATGGTGGCAGGATTTGCGACGCTAGCGAGATAGCTAGGTCGAATTCAGTTTCTGTCTGGATGAAAATTCTAGCGGTCTGCTGCTCTGATCGGCAGTGTTATGCGATTTCTATGATCAACACCAGGTGACTGGCGGACCACTACCCTAACAAATGGGTCATGGACCGCGCGCGATCTTTCCTTCCTATTCCTTGTCTATCGTTACATTCCCGTTCTTACATTCACTTTCACTTTAGATGAACTTCTCCATCACACATGTCGCGCGACCGGTCGGGAGTTTAGTGCTCGCCGCGGCTGGGGCGGTGCACCGGTAATCGAGGATACCAGGTTGGTGAAAAAAATCTGACGGATAGATCGGCGCCGGATCTCAGCATCCAATGGGGAACGATCACTGCCACCGGTATAACAAACGAACTACAAAAAGGAAGACATTCTCACACTTTCGATTCGTGTCAATATAATATGGTGCATCAATGCATGATGCTTATACAACCAATGCGTGGTTCGGTTAGCAAGAGACTAATACAAACAAACAATACATTTGCATACACAACAATACAAATACAATCAAACAATACATGATGCATACACAATCAATGCGATGTTCGATTAACAAGAGACTAATACAAACAATACGTTTCTTCTGGAGTGAAGTATTTCTCTGTCATTGTCCGATGCCCCCACCCAGTTGAGTAGCCCCGCATAGCAAGCGGAAGTCCCAGCGCGCAGATGGACAGAGAGCCCGTGGCCTGGCCGCGGATAAGGCGTGCGCCGACAAGCAACCGTTGGCCGACGACTGTCGGCAGATGGGTAAACAACTCTGCAGAGCTTCCGAGAGGCGCGACTGTTAGCAAAGCTTTGGTTTAAATGGAGGCCTTCCCACGAGTGGCGGAGTTGCGCTGCTGTTTTGCCGCTTGGTAGCGCTCTCCCGTCAGCAGCAGCGCAGAAAGCGCGTTCGCTCCACCCCTAGCAGAACTCTGATCTAATCGGCAGCGTTCACACGAGACGCGTCACGAAAGCGCTGCTGCGCCGGCCTTGCCTGCTGCCTGCGGCCTTTGTTCCCTGCCAAGGGTCGGGCTGCATAAGCCACAGAGGTCCCACTCACGAATCCTTCCCTCCCGCGGTCGGCGGCGGCCGGTGCACAGAGGTGAAAAGTTGGCAAAAAATATTTTAAAGCTCTTTTCGGGATTTATGGAAATAAAAAACGCATTTTATAATTAAAAAAGACTTATTCAATTGTTTAACCTTCACAGATTTAAATATATAGCCTCATAAGCAGAACTTTCATAATGAGACTCTTCTTGCACTTAAAGGAGGGGCGTGATTCCGCATCCCTTTCCTGATCGGTGGACGATGAAGGTGACTTTTGCTACCCTTATCATGTGAAATGGAGCTTCTGAAGCATATTTTCATTTTGGACTTGTTGCCAACTTTCCCCTCCTCTGACCCCACTACGCGGCGGTGTGTGTTGTGTGCGTGTGTGTGTGTGTGAAGGGCTCTGCCGCTTCACAATGGCGCCACCGGGTCTCGTCGAGAAGCGGTAGATAACTTCCCACACAGCCACCGCCAACCACGAGAGAGGAAGATTTCGTTAGTCACGCCGCTGCGGGCTCATGCGGGCTCAGGCGACGGGCACACAGTGTTTCAATGACGGTACGGAAGTGTGGGTTGTTCACTTGTAAAATCACTAATTACATTTTTAACATACCGTAGTTTTTTTCGAACACCCTACGCTATTATTCTAGTATCTACGAAAGGAAATCTCTTTCCCCCTACCAAAAAAATTAACGGGTATATATCGTTTACCACCCATATTGCTGGAATCACCAATAACCACTGTCAAGGATTTCGTCATCAGCAGCCGCCGTCTGCCCTCCCTCCCCCCCCTTTGCTCACACTGCTTCTCCGAGTGCCCACTCACGAAGGGGAGGACGGCTCTGACGTCATTGTTCAACATTCGGCAAACTCTGATTTAAACCAATGCTTTGCCAGCTGACGAGCCACTCGAAAGCGCTGCTGAGCGGCGTCGTGTGAAGGGGTCCGAAAGAATGGGCTCCGGGGGATTCTCGCGATTGGCATCCACGCAAGCACCCGTCACCCCATGTGACACTAGCCAAACTTCAAAACGGAGGTCTCGGTTGCCTGAGTGTTCGGGAAGAGCACACTCTGTGGTAATGGTTTACTGCTGATGAAGTGTCGTGTTTGACAGATGTCGGCGGTCTGCATACAGCGGTCATGGTGCGAACCGCATTCTCTCCGTAGAGCAGAAGAGACAGCTCGAAGTTCCCAACTTGAAATTCCGAACCTGAATTTGTTCATCCGAATCTGTTCATCTCTCCAGCTTACTTCTACCGCTGTCTCTCTTCCTCCGCTGCCAGCAAGGGAGCATTCCATTCGCTCTATTCCAACGAATGGCATCATAGTGGAGTCTTAATTTTCCCAATCAAATTTTGGCTTCTGCCTGTTGACATTTTTTTAATAGTATGACTACGCATCCCAAAATAATGATTTAGATGTAATTTCTTTCTTAGAAAGATCTAATTTTCCGGCATCCGACAACGGCTAGGCCGAAAGATTAAGCTGTTATAGAGACATCAGAATCTCTTCTTTTCCCCAGCCATAAACTCCAGAATCACGAGCCTAAGAGGGGTCCTTTCCTGGAACGTGATTAAAAAGCTGGTGATGGACTTGCGGGGCGGAAGTGGGAGTGGGGGCGGGGCAGGGGCGAGGGCAGGGGCGGGGGCGGGGGCGGGGGCGATAGTGCTCGCCCATTGTAGTCACGCCCATGCGCGCTTCATCATTGTTGATGCTCTCTGTTAGCAATAATTTTCAACTTTTAGTGGTAAACTATATTACCGGATCGCTCCAAAGCGCCAAACGGTGGTTATACGAGCATTTCTCGATAAGAAAAAGCAAAACCCTTAAAGTTTAGCAGCATATGCCCCGGCAACTTCGGCGCGGGCCAACCACCGTTTGCATCCAAGCAATTTCTTTGGATACCGGCCTCTCCCTCCCCGCAAGTCTGGCTTGCGCTCTGGCTAGTAGTGTACTATGCGCTCTCGCTAGGAGTATACTGTGCATTAGCGATATCGGTTAGGCCGACATGGGGCAATCAGGACTAAAACCACTTGCTTGTATGCTTCATTTAGGATACCTCCGTCTATTAAAGAATGAAATTCGCAAATCAGTACAAAGGTGAAAATGTGAATCGTCAAGAGATGTTGTATATGTAACACAGGGCTTTAAAGGGTTAAGAGTGGCAGAAGATGTGTCCTTTCCTGGAAGGTGGTTAAGGGGCTCGCGAGGCAGGAGCGGGAGAGACACCGATGGCGGTGAAAGGCGTCTCCTTTGGGGCAAGCATGCAACGCGGTATGGATCGAAGTACTGTTACAACACATATCAGCATACAGACCTGTCGCTTCTGGCGAACACGGCTGCACTTCCCAGTTTACATTACAACATTATCTAATTCACTACTTGAATTGCTCCGACCGGACGAGAAACTTTGAACATGGTCGTAATCATATTTTAATGTTTTGTGAACGAGAAGTCGTGGAAGATCTCCGACTGAAGGTACATCATCAAAAAATCAGACAAAGACCATCAGTTTATTTTAATGAAATCAGACAATCACTTTATTTTACAGCGAAATCTAGAAGTGAATGGAACTTAGAATTGACGCTCTTTTTTTGAATAGTCATTCGGTTCTTCTCCTCCAGAGTAAAATCTGCCAAAATTCACGTAACCTTATGCAACCTTATGCAATTCACATAAACTTAATGCAATTGTAACATTTCTGTTATGAACATACCTCTCATATGCTATAGAGCATAGTTTCCAACGAGCTGTTCTAATATTTTTTCATCCATTATTCGTCACTTGTACGTGCAGGCAGATGTGTGAATGTGTGAATGGCAGATGTGTGAAGCAGACGAGTGCATTGTGGCCACTAATGATCAGAAGAGTTAATTGCCCGAATTTTCCTGGATGTAACCCGGATTTGCATCTACCGCGCCATTAGTGGCCTACTCACATATCCCGTTGAGTTTGCGATGCGCCGGTTGTAAGACCGTCACAGAGGCTACCTGCTGCAATCCCCATAGATTTACAACCTCCACGTAGCAGGCTCGTGAATCCTGGCTTGCCTTGAATTTGCCTTGCTTTTGTTTTAACAGGGCGTGTGTGTACCTCCTTTTTAGAAGGCTGCTATCAGAACATGGGAACACATGCATAAATATCCAAGATATGTGTGACCACGGATCTGTATCTGGGCAATAAAATTCAAGTGCTTGAGTGTGATTTCAAAATAATTGTATTTATATAAGCACATAATTTTTACATGACATAAAACGCATTTCTATCGCATTATTATCGCATAGCAAAACGCATTTACATTACTTTCCGTTATATAATAATTTTAATAATGTTTTTTTTAGTTTCTTAACTGAATCTATAGTTATATTCCGATCTTTAGGAAATTTCGAAAATCTCACCTTCAGAACAAGACAAATTATCTATCTATATTAGATTTTGTAAAAATTACCTCTTCCTCCTTTCCCTACACTTAACCACAACTAAGGTGCGAAGCCTTTCAATTTTTCGCGAATATCTCATTTAGTAAGAAACTTCACTGAAGTAAAAGTAAACTTCGTACACGCCCATAAAATTCCTTATTAAATACATTTTAATTAATTTGATTCATTGTGATAGTGGAATTATTCACTCGAGCAACTGAAATTCAAAGACATTGCTAGACGTCTGGAGGGAATAGACAACAACTCATCTACACTGGCCGCAAAATGTATTGCAACACCCCGTTTGCATTGTACAATTTATCCATCCGTGCAGATACAGCACATACAGACAGAATACTACACACGATTACATGGGCAGAGTCATGTGAGACACGCACTGCCAGCAAAAGTGAGAACCATGGACCGGAAACGCCACATCATTACTGCGTGAACCCGCCGCGGAGAGTACGTCAAGCCCTGATTCGGGCTGGCATCCCATCATACAGGCGGCCAATAGCGCCCCACAGTATACTGTTCCACACCTTCTGTAGCGCCTCATGCAGAGAAGGCAGAGTTGTTGGGGGAGTCGCAGCACTGGTCAGGCGTTGTCCCATTATGTTTCACACATGCTCTGTAGCGCGGACACTGTGAGGGCGGGCATTGCCCTAATGGAACAGCGCACCACCCTCCCGTTGCCAGAAAGGAATCAGCACAGGCCGCATAACGTGCTGGATGTATCCAGCATTGGTCAATGATTCCTCCATGAATACCAAAGACGAACCCGAGTTGTAGCTGATGGCACCCCCACACGATCACTCCCGGGTGAGCCCTGCATGACGTGGATGAATATACTTCGGACGCACGCGCTCGCCACTGCGACACCGCTCACACATCACTACTCACAACTATCACTGACGAGCTGGCAGAAGCGGCTCTCATCACTGAACACCACTGACGCCATTCCGTCGTACAGCTGACCCGTCCAGACGTACCTGTCGATGGTTCGGCGTGAGTGGCAGTCGGGGTAGCGGTATACGCGATTGTAAGCCTGCAGCAAGTAACCGGTTCCCAACGGTGCGTGGAGACACCTTGGGGGCCACATGCGCCTGTGCCTCGGCGCGGGTGGCTGGACGGACTGTCAACGCCGCCCCCACGATACGTCGATCTTGACGTTCGTCAGTGCTCCGCGGTCGCCGCGAAGTGTCCACTTAGTCTAGGGAAATGCTTATCTATCCATCGTCACCAGAACTGCAACCGACGTCGCATCAGGTCCCGCGTGGTCAGCAAAGAGCCGAAAGGATCACCGGACTTCTCGCAGGCCGACAATCCGACCCCGCTCAAACTGGTCAACTACTTAAAAGACGAACGAGTGCGACGCCGTGGCATACGTAAGTCCCGACTAGGCCTTATCGCAGTGGAAAGCAGGACTTTTAAAGCGGCGTAGTAGACGGCGCGTCCGGGCCATTTCGTCACGCTACCTTTACGGCATTGGGCGTCAATCATCCGTGAAATGTTAATCACGGCATCTACGATCCCCATCCCTAACGTCCCTTATCGCCTACATGATTGCTCGCGCGCTTCCCGGAGTCGCAATCCTTTTTTTACGCCTATGTAATTACAGCTGCCCTAGAGAATAAGCCAGGACAATGTAGGTCAGGGCAGCGGCTTTGCACTATTAATTTCGATATCAGGAGGTCCCCAAAATACAAGAGTTTGTAGACTGAAGGATATTCGCCACTTTTCACTGCAGCATTATTACACTTTATCTTTACTGCGTAAGTACTTGTTAGGCGACAAAATTAAAAATGTATGTGTGTTTGTTAAAAAATATCTCTATAACACGCGGAACAGTATCAACCAAATGTTGCACGAAGCGATTTGTAAGCGGCAAGGGAGAAATAGGAAGGTTTGCAATTGAAGATATATTTTTATTTTCTGGTACACGTACGTATATACGGAATAATAGACGTGGTATAGAGTAAGTTATGTAATGCTGGTTTTTTAAAACTTACACAAATGTAATTTTTAAATACTTTTCACGCCTTTAATATTCATATTTCCAGCAATTTGTAAACACTATTGCGTTTGTAACTGAAAGGGCTTTAAATGACTGCATATGTTGTTTTTTTTTTTCAAAAACTCAATAGTTTTCTGTGAAAAGAGGTTCACATTTTTCATTCATAGTAACGATTAAACACTATTTTCTTCAAAACGACTACAAATTTTTCAATGAAAATTGCCTTTTAGGTCGAGGTTTTACTCTTTACTCAAAAAACTGAAAAATTGAGAAATTTTAGAAAAAAGTACTTAGGGCCGTAAATGGCACCTGGCTAGAGAATGGAGCAAGTCAAAATACCTAGCCTAGATAAAAAAAATAGAAAACTAACACGAGAAAGTCTGTGCCTTTCTGTAACACCACTATTTTACAATATTTTTAAAGATCTTCGCAATGCATGTAGATACGAATGTTTAGGGATTCCTGAGCGGCTGTGCGGATAGTTTGATTGATATTTTCAGGCGCGTGATCTGCTATGGTCATTACTCCCGTAAATGTATGCGGTGATCTTCCCCCGCTGGATAGCGAGATCCGCCGCCGACCTACCTGTCGGCTTGCGATTTTTTCCCCCAACCAGGTTCTTCGCAACAGCGGGGCACCGCCCCAATCAGGACAAGCTCTAAACTCCCGTACCGGTCTCCGGGCATGTGGGCTAAGATATTGCATGTAAGTGTAAGTGAGTGTAAGTAAGGAGTGAGGATGGAAGAAGGAAGAGGAAGTAACAATCACGCAGGGTCCTTGGTCCGTTTGTTAGTGTACTGCACCGGCATTCGCCTGATGTGGACCGGAGGAACCACGGAAAACTACGGATCAGATACGTAGGAACCGGCCTCTACAATTCCCCTGGAGACAGCGTCTGAACTCGATATAGCTATGAAGACAGTCTCAAAAATCGTACCGTTATCGGGACTCGAACCCTAGGATCTCAGCTACCTATGCCGGTGGACTCTCCGACTGGACTCCCGACATATGTGGTGCTGTAGGAAAAGGGCGGGTTCGAGCATGACAGGGCGCCACGAGGTGGAAAATGGCGAGGGCAAGAAATCAGGATGAGGTGGTGGGGAGAGGAAGTGGTAGGGAGCAGGCGGGATGGAATGGATGGGGCGGGGCTAAGCGGAGTGGGTCGGAATGGGGGGGGAAGGGACTTACGTAAATGGGTGGGGCGGATGTGTGACGGGTTGTAAATCAAATTACTTCCATTGTGCGCTACAGATATAATTTATTTATTTTCCTATCTAACAGGTGACTGGAATGAATAAATACCCGGGTCTCATCAACGTACGTTCGCGATGCAAATTTACCAGTCTCAAGGTCAGGTCAAATGAGTCAAAGGCTCCTCCTTTCTTTCCTTATGCGGGCGGTGAAGGGCATTTGATCACGACGGAACTACTGTGACTACCGGTCAACACTTCCCGATTGACATCGAAGCCATTGTTTGTATCAACTTTACCAGACTCATCCAGATTAGCATGTGGGCTTTTACATAAAATTTAACACTTTTGGTAATTATAGCATTTGGAAATAACTGCTCTGTATTGCAATACGTAAAGAAAGTTAATAGATTATTCTAGTTGTCCTACACCAGGGCATAATTTCTCGCATTATTTCGAACTTTTACAATTTTCGAAAATTCTGAAAGTTCAAAGAAAATGAGCCCTGCAACCAATTGTTAAGCGTCCTTTACCTTACGCAATATAAAAAATCAAAAAAAAAAAATATTTGAAAATTTTTGAGTATTTTTTGTAATTTCATAAACTTCAAGTAGATATTGCAATGAGTCATATAGACTCACTGCACAGCTCGGCCCTCGCGTCACGCTGAATCAACATATTTCTAGGCAAAGAGTGCATCTTTGCACATTCGCCACGCGCAGCTGCGTGCGCGCCGCGAACCGAGAATTTCACAGCCATCGTCCGTCCCCGAAAGGCACCATTCCATCCCTTTGTATAGCAGTAGGTGACGGACAACCAAAACTGTTACATTAAGAGGCGAGAACAGCCCACCATAAATGACTAAGCGGCTATAAATCACATGCCAAAGAAGACAAGCCCATGGAAAGCTTCGCGACGTGATAGGTCGGGCACTTTTCGAGAGGGTTGGGGACGGAAAATTGTAAGAGCACAAGGCGCTAGAAGGTGGCCACACTTAGAAAAAGACTGTTGAGGCGAGCAGTTGGCTCAGGGAGGTTGGCTTCTCCCTTCGAGATTCAACGACGATTATAGCTATACGGAAGCTGTCGATAGTCTTCAGCCATTATCTTCCCGCATCGAAATGCAGTCCGGATGCCGGTCTAGAATGGTTAGCATAACACCCACAAAGTACACAACAGGGTGTGCAGCCTAAATATTCGGCTGCCAAACATAATACGCGGTCCAGGCGACGTATGACGACCTGTGACCCGCGCCTCGAAAGTCGCTGTGCCGATCCCGCGGACGGCCGTGGAAGATCTCCTGCCCAGCCAGGCGACGTGTTCCTGCCGACTACAGATGTCCTTGGTTCTCCAACGGATCATCTGCTGCCACCGGTCTATATCTGACGTGTAATCCTTCGGAGTGACGTATCAGAAATTAATTCATCCATTCCCGTAAATGTTAACTTTCAACTAGTTAATAGACAGAGTAAAGCCCTAAAGGGAATATTATGTAAAAGAGGACTCACTGTACCAATAAACGTGTCCCCGCCATTTTGGTCGGGTGGCCACACAAGAAAAATGTGCATTATTTAGTAGCTAGTAAGCAAATGCAATCCATTCGACCCAGGGCGCTCATCCCTGCAGATGTCTCATGGCCGGTACCCAGATCACAGGTAGGCATAAGCTTGGCGCCCTCCCTAATAAATTTAGCGCGTGCTCCTAGTATCTGGAAACAACCGTCGCACCTTCAGTGTGACGGCAGCTCCTCCCCTATGATAGTGTGATTCACAGCGGCACGGCAAAAATTGTGTCGCGTGGTCCATTACAATATGGGAAAAGTACTTTTTTAAAAACACTGAATATTACCTTCTTTAGAGATTAATTTTTTAAAACATCTCGTTTAAGGAAAAAACATTTATAATCAATATTGTAATTATACATTTTATTTTTATGCAATTTTCAAAAACACAGATATCGCCGAAAATGAGGCCAGCTCCATTTTTAGTGACAAAAATAGAAACTATTGAAGAAAAAATTGGATCCGTTTTTGATAAAAATAATTGCAAATTACAAAGAATTCAAATTCTTTGTAATTCCCGTAAAATTATGCGAAAACTACTCATATCTTCGAAAATTTCTACATTTACCTATATATAAATGTGAATTTGAAGAAAATATTTCATTCAAAATGTTTCTCCATCTTCAATATTGTAGTTGTATGAAAAATGTTGAATTTTCTCCAATTTTTGATAATTTGAAGATTAAAAAAATAAGACCTCTTCCATTTTAAGTCTTATTTACGCTACGCGAACGCGTAATTAAAAACAATAATTACAACTTCAAAATTGGAAAATCTAATTAAATCTTCATGTAAAATACCCCTAAACTCAAATAACTCGGGGCAGTGCCTGGAAATAGTTCAGATCAATTAAGGTATATCAAATTTGGATAAAATCATTCGAAATTTGGGCGCTAGCGGTTATTACAGACATCAATGGATATTTTTGGTTTCGAAACCCTCAGACCGTGTATTCTGACTGCACAACGTCTTAGAGGAAGAAATTTAATGTGTGTAAAAACACTTTTTCCTTACCGGGGCCCTGCAATAAGATATCAATAAGGAATTTCTCTTTTCGAGAAAGTAAAAATATAATTGACTTTTATATGTACGTAAGCTTCCGCGGCTCGAATCCATAAATTCTCGGCTATCCGGGAGACGCCGCGTCGTTGACTGGGGTGCCGACGTTTCGCCAGATATGTCGCAGGCTTCCTCAGGGCAGAGGAAGCCTGCGACATGTCTGGCGAAACGTCGGCACCCCAGCCAACGACGCGGCGTCTCCCGGATAGCCGAGAATTTATAACTGATTTTTATTATTTCATAAAATGGCATTTGGAAAATACAACAAATATTATTTGTATATTTCTACAGACAACTAACTTTTCAATCATCACCGAAGTTAGGACCAGAATCCGCAGTGCCGTTTGGACAGTGTTCAGTCAAGTATACGTATAACCATTAGTTGAATGATTTATTTTGCTCACATTTTGTGCAATAGTTTTTTTTCTTGAATGCTTTCGTGTCTAAAGCATTTTTCGCAGTCCGCTTTCGTGACGCGACCAATGTTTCCTCGTAGCAGTTTTTCAACGTCCATTATTTTGAAGGTTTTGTTGCGTTTTGCTACCTCTCCTTTATTTGCGGCCCAATTATCTCTATTATATTGTAATGTGATAGGGTCCAATGCTATAGGAACCAACTAATGACCTTCTGCCGTATTATCTTTGTTTTCATTTAATTTATTTTACTAATTAAACTTTGTCTTTAAACATGTAGTTTCAGTTGGTTAGTTATATAATCCAAAGAATATTGCAATCTGATCCAATCGGAGCCAACAAAAGTGTGATTTGAAGAAGAGGAGTTGAAATTATATTATTGGTGGACAAAGCAGAACTCTAAATAAAGGTGGATTGTTGTTGGTAAGAATGTCGTAACAGGTTACGTGGAACCCTGGTGAATATATTGTGAATTATCGGGAAGAGTGAGTAGGTTCTTGCAATTGGAACACCATAAGCGTTTGGACACAGATGGTAGTTTACGGAAGATGACAGAGGATGACTGGTTTTATTCTCTGCCATTTCATGGATAAGTTGGTCTGTTGTACAGATACCGAGGTTCATGTGGATTTGTGATTTGCGAACAAACTTGTGTGTAGTGATTATTCTCCTGAAGAAGTTATTTTGGGAAAGTTTGATGGTGGTTTGATGGATGGTTTGATGTTTGATGGAGATACTGTAGATAAAATTGGAGACGCGTATGTAACATTTGGCCACTCCGCGTGGCCGAGATCGCGAAGGCAGTAGTGCCGTTGCGATCTCAGGCCCAAGGATCGCGGATTCCAGTCCGGCCTGGGGGCATAGGGGTAATTGCGTTCGTTTTTTATCCCTCATCACCACTCTATCACTTCATTCAGTGTTCCTTGCATAAAGGCATGAGGCAGCCCTTGCTTTTAATAGGATCTTATTTGGCTAGAATATTATTATTATTATTATTATTATTATTATTATTATTTCGTTAATCGGCCGACTAGGACCACGCAAGCAAGCATCCTGCATTTACCGTGGCTCAGTTTTTATTTATTATCGCGGTGGCAGGTGCTTGCAACAATTCTTAGGGGGGACCAGCATTTTAGCTGGATCCGATTTTTATCCCCCATGGTTGTTAGCCCGGGGGTATGGAAGATGAAAGATGATAGGAATGGATTAGGAGGCGATAGGTGATCGTGGACTTTTGGAACCATCCCAGCATTCGCCTTTTATGACCGAGGGAAACCACGAAAAACCCCGGTCAGGATGGCCGGCCCGGGAATCGAACCCGGACCTCCCTTCTACATGCTGTTACTGTCAGTATCTTTACTTGTTGAAAATCTACACACGTCTTTTCTAGAAAATATGCCAAATTCTGAAAAATCTTATTAATTTGTGAGATTATTTTGCTTATTTTTATAATGCTTGCCGAGAAGCGTCT
Organism: Gryllus longicercus; assembly: GCA_038098605.1. Classification (NCBI taxonomy): domain Eukaryota; kingdom Metazoa; phylum Arthropoda; class Insecta; order Orthoptera; family Gryllidae; genus Gryllus; species Gryllus longicercus. The sequence continues at coordinate 605,504 of JAZDUA010000209.1, read as the reverse complement.
CACAAAGCGATGGAGTAGAAGGGTCCTTTTTATCTACATTGTCATAATCACTTACAATGACACAGATGTAAAACTGAGAGCTCATAATTACCCTAAAGATTCTCACAGACCGGCGCGGAAGATCCGCAGCCTATGCGGAATGGCTGCAGCGGAAATTTCGCGTCACGTGTTGTCTTATGAGCACGTTCAGAATTACGGCCGTCCAGCGTCGCGGCAGCGGATAGGCAGCGTTTTATTACCTGCGGATTTGGGAACGCAGTCGGGTGCGTTTCGACCGCTGCCGCTCGAGTTTCGTGGACGGCCGCCCGCCTTCGGGAGTCTTCGCTCCCTTTGCCTTTGTTTATCGGATGAAGAAAGCTGTCTCCAAACGCTGAGCCATAATTGACGCTCCGGTGTGATCGATCCCGCTGATTCCGCCGCCGGGTCCAGCTCGGAGCCTTTTGCGCCGCACCCGCTTAGGATCTCCAGCGCCGGTCTGTGTCTTCGGTGTCTTTCAGTGTCTTCATACAGACACTGAAACGAGGGCAAAGCACCGAGTCTCAAGCAGAACTTCAATGACTGAAACTGTGGGTTTCTGGCACATCTTTGGCCTTCTTTTAAATATATTAGTTTATCTACTCATACCCTTATGCGCTACTTCGTTCTCACACAACTCCAACGGAGGGTCATAACGACTACACGAAGTTTCCTCCGCCTTGAAGATTTGTTATTGTTCTGAGGGCTGCTGCTGCAGGAAGCCCACAGGGACGAAGAGGAGAGCTAGGAGCGACGTGATCACGTTGGGAATTTTCATGACGCCAAACAAAGCAATTCAATAATACCACAAACCTCAGTTATTCCTACTGATTGAATAAACCATTCATTTATCGTAAACTTCGTGCGTGTTCTATTTAACTTTTAATTATACAATTTTAAGAAAATCATATTTGCAAACCATGGTGGTGTTGGTGGTCTCATATTCCCGATACTGGAACTGGGACGTCTGAGTAATTTGTTTTCCAATGTTCCCTGTGGATCTGTAACACGTGTTCTTGTCGTGTTGAAACCAGTTATTTTATATGTTGTATCCTCTAGAACGACCCCAACAAAAAGTTGCTTATTGCGATCTTATCTAAAAACATGTAAACCAGATTTCTTAAATCTTCTGTTGCATATGGTCTCGGACAAAAAAAGAAAGAAAGCATTATAGCTTCGAAATTCAAAAGCCAATATAGCTAAAAAAACTATTTAAATACTTCTTTAAATGTATTTAATAAGAAATCAAACAATAGTAAAAACATACTATTTCACATTACACAGTGTTTGGCCATCTGTCAATATTACGAAAATAAATTCTACCGATTCTTCGCTTAGCGAAGTGTAACGCCAACTGAGCATTGTAATAAACTATTGGCGGAGACTGAAACAACGCTTTATTATTTAACAACTGTCAAACCCGTTTAAAAAACGCTGCGAAAGATCGACTATCAGTGATTTGCAATACAATACCTCCATTTTTATTACTTCACACTGCGGCATCTCAGAGTGAACGTGGGAATGAGCTGTGAGAACCATATTTCTCAAAATGAGCACTTTATAGCAAATCGTTTCTACAGTGCATTCCATATGCGGCTGTGCATGGCGGAGGTGCCGTACAATGCCACTAGAAGATGGCAATGACGTCAGTCATTACTTGCACATAGTCGTCTTATTTTAAGCTTGGCTGCACCATAGTCGTTTAAAGAAGAAAATTTATCCTCTTGGTATAGTTTTATACAAGCTTGAGAAATCTTTCAGGAAGTGGCAGAAATTCCAGTTATATAATGTTTGTGCAATGCCGCCTAGCTACATTAAAATATTTATCCAGCTCAGGTCCTGGCAAATATGATGTGACCTAAGCTGAGGGCTTGGTCGGTCGACGATTTACAAAGTGGGAAATGTCTGCAAATTATCTAGCAAATCGTCGGATCTATCAAATAATTACTGAATATTGTCAGTACAGATGTCCCCCTCTTTCGTTAAAACAGATGCATTGTACACAAATAAATTTAATTCTCATTTTTACGTAATGAGACTTCAATATTACTGGTACATTTTTTACGAGAAAATAAAATCAAACAAATAAAGTATTTGAATTGCTAGAAAATGAATCGACTGAAAATTTGTAAATATACGCAAAATTTAAATGATCATATTATCCATAACGTCCGTCTAAAATTGATGCACTTTTTGTGCTGAAAAATTTAAGTGGTTACTTTCTACCACTATAGGTAAAAATTAAATGCATTGTCTCCAAGTTTCCCGTGAATTAAAAAACTAAATGTTTTATTTAAAAATAGAATTAGTTGCGAAACTCGCTACGGATTTCATTTCACTAAAATTCGATAAATTTGTTAATGCAGTTTGAATATATTGATGGTTCCCTTCCAAACGAAAAAAAACAACATTAAAACTGTCTCCTTTTTTTTGTTAAAAGGACACCATATCGGAGATAATTCAATTTTTATCTAAACAGTAATAACAAGGTTTCTTCCGTCTTTCAAGAAAGTGGGCGAATTCAACTAATTTCGATGCTCTTTGTGACATTTTTAATAAATTAACTTCCATCCATTTTTTAGAACTTTTAAGTTGCTCGTTCTTTTCATTATTATTATTTTGTTTCTCCCTTTTGATAAAATTTTTGTTTGATAAAGAAAAATCCGCATTTTCGCGCTCAAGAAGATTCATTTTTATATTTTGTACTGACATAATTGCTCGTCCTCCATGTTGAGCCGAAGAGAAACTGCCGGTGCAAATTCCTTGTAAATGAAGATCAACTGACTGATGGATTTAATGATGTTTCTGGGCACGTTAACTGCTGCGATCGTTGTAGCAGTTAATGTCGGTAGATCGTACTAGTGAATGTTTCTTGCGTCTGGAGGGGGCGGTGTCCGCCCTCGCTGAATAGCTGAGTCCGGGAGCAAACCTACACAACGGCTTGGGGATTCCTCCTCCGGGTAATTCCCTAGCGTGTCACCGGGACTAGCTCTAAACTCCTTACCGGTCTCCCGGCATGTTAGATAGTGTAGTGCATGCAAGTGTGTGTAAGGGGTGAGGATAGGATACGGAAGAGGAAGGAAAGATCGCGCGCCATCCGTGGCCCGTTTGTTAGGGTACTGCTCCGGCATTCAGCTTGTGCTGATCGGAGAAACCACGGAAAACTACCGATCAGAGCATCCGGCCGCTAGAATTCTCCTCCTGACAGCGAATGAATTCGACTTAGCTATCTAGCTAGTGTCGAAAATCCTCCACGGGACCCGATACCTGGGACCTCCCGGACGGAGATTCTGCAGGTAAGCGGCAAAGCTGTGAGCTAAACTCAGCCAGTAATGAAGTGGTGAGCTATGTTGAAGTAATTAAACACGCACAACTAAGTAGTAGTGCTTCAATGAAAGACGTTAAATTATTTCCGACGCCTTCACATGGTGATCTCGGCTCTCCGAAACAGGTTGTACAAATTTGCATGAACTAAGAACAAGGTTGGTGAGCGTCTTTACCAATTAAAATACTCGCGCGTTTGTCAGGTAGGTGTGAGCGGACGTTTCATTACGTATTCGCACTTGATGTTCTCGCGTGCGCAACAAGAAATTTAAAAACTGCATTATTTAATTATTATTTGCACTAAGTATTTCTTCAAAAATCTTCCTAAATCCACAGAACTTATTTCTGGTGACCAATTATAACGTAAATATCACCCTCATAAAACCAGTGTGAAAGGTTTGCACACAAAAATCCCGACTCACACAAATGACAAACCATTTGAGCAACAATGTCGATTCAAATTGGAGAAAAAATTCCGAATAAATTTTTGGACTGTTTTGTGAACACATAGTGAGTTAAAGTCATCGTTCTTTATTCTTAATTATAGAAAACAGGATGTTTTACACTTCCTGGATGATTGTGTTAATTAGTGTTTTCAATTATACAATGAAACTAATAAAAAATGCAGTGAAATATGAAGGGAAACCAATACACCACACATACAGCATACGTAAAGTGTGTAAGGATGTTTTTTAATAAGACTTCAAGAAGCTGTGGAAAAGTCGAGATCAAGGTAGAGCTCTTTTCCAGAACACACTATTGAAATGTTCTGGCAACTCAGCAATGACGTTTGAAGTCTCTGATAGATGATAAATCACAAGATGAAAACTAGCTTCATCATCCAATTTTTTTAATTTATTTATTTTGTTTTAGATAGGACAACACAAAGATCAGTGTTTAATACACTCTACATTTGTTATAATTTCTTATATCTACTTATAATTAACTTACTAATAATTATCTTACTAATAATCTTAAAATATAACTTTCATTACTACTAGTGTGATAGTGATATCTTTATATAATATCTCTACTTTGGATAGAGATGTGGGAATTTATTTAAGAATGTATAGAAAGAAAATTTATTCTTGATGCTGGTTCTGTGAATTGGATTTTGGCAGTCTTAGGTTTGGGTTTGGTATATTTGGAATGCTCTGTAAGAAGTGGGTGGATACAAAAATGATGTGGTTGGTTATCGTCTCTAGCTGGAATTCGTTATGGGGTTGAGCGTTGGCGATGTACCATGGGGCATTCGTGATGGTACGGAGGTTTTTGGATTACTTAGAGTTTTTTATTTTAGATTTGGCTGCGCTGATCACGCTCTGGGCATGCGTATAATAGTATTGTCGTATGATAGTTTAATATAGCAATAAGGCAGGATAGTATGGAAGTTCAGCTGATCTATTTATGATTGGTTGTAGTTGGTGTAGTTTTATTTTTGTGTAACTTTATTGTCCATATGGTTTTTCCAATTGAATCTAGTGTCGAAGAAAAGACTTAGATATTTTTATGGGTTTATTATGAGGATGCCTTGTACAGGTTCTGGATTCGTCTTTAAGGGGGGTGGGGGACGTAAGGCCTTAAGGAAAATATTTTTGCTGCTGTTTTTGACAGATTTATTTTAATTTTATTTTTTTCAGCCCATCTGTCAATTCGGTGTAGGTATAATTGAAGATTGATTTTTATTGAGTATATAGTGAGACCTAATCAATATACAGCGGGGTCATCTGCAAATTGGGCGGTTTTTATTTTACTACCTCTCGGTAGGTCGGCTACGCAAAAATTATAAAGAGCGGAAGATAACGGGGAGTCTTGGGGAAGGCCTTCTTTGACCGCTTTTGGATTAGAGTGATGACTATCAACTGAAACTGCAAAAGTTTCATTGTCGAGGAAGTTGGAAATGATTTGTGTAAGATAATTTGGAGTGCCTATTTCTTTTATTGTAATATTTTAGAGCTTGGTGCCATGTTCTATCGAAGGCCTGAGAAATGTCGAGAAAGATTGCTATTGTATGATAGTGTTTTTGAAATACCGTATGGATGTTTTCAGTGGTTCTGTGTAGTTGATGATGTGTGGACACTTTTTCTGTGAATCCCATTTGTTCCATGGGCATGGCCTTTGTGGTGTGGAGATGTGTTTTGAATCGTTTTAATATTATTTTTTCTAATAATTTAGATAGCGTGGGAAGTAGACTGATTAGTCGGTAACTGTTGATTAGGGATGTATTCTTGATTGGGTTTTGTATTGAAATAATGATTGCATGTTTCCATACTTGCGGAAAGTAACCAAGTTGAAAATATTAGCCAAAATACAATGGCTGTTTAGGAAATGTTTTTGAAAATAAAATTGTTAATTTTATCATGACCAGGTGCTTTCTTGACAGGTTGTGATTCGACGATTTCATTTATTTATTTAGCTGCTGTGTAGTATATTCTACGATGCGGGCCGTAAGTCTGTTCGTTTACTGTTTTGTTGATAGTGAGATGACAGCGGGAGAAAGGGTGCGGTTTAGTATTATTCAGGGTAAATGTGGGGCTTCATCATCCTCCAGAGAAAAATATTTGGGTTGGACGTTTGGCATGACCTTGACATGCATTAGCGAAAACTTGCAGCAAAAGGAGGATTGATAAGTGACACGTACGGTTAATAACACGTCGGGCTCAATAATGAGTGTGAGGAGGAAGAACGGCTGTGCAAGAGGAAATTATTCAATACGCCTCAAGGCAATTCGCATTATTGAGCAACCTTTTGAAGTGGCAGTCACAACATATTTAAACTGAGTTTAATGAAGTAATCAGTAAAGCCTTCCTCGACCTCATGTACGAACCAAGGTGATCTCTCATGAACAAATAATTTTAACACGTTTTTGCATTGGATTTTGGCACTTTTCTTTTTGTTGCCTTTTGCGAGGATAATGTTGGCCTTCTGCGAACAATGTAAATTACATTCTAATTTTTTTCAGAGGAAATGCCGTCGTTTTATCCTGAACATAACTCATATACAGGCACTTTTAAACATTTTAAAATTTGACTCAAATATATTATTACGCATGCATTTATTCTAATATTTTTATTATTTTAATAAGTGAAAAAATATATCCTATTTGACTCTCTTCATTTTTTTAATAATTCAACATAGAATTAGTGGCCACAGAATTGAACGCACCCTTTAAAACAAAATCAACTAAGCGAAGGAGCAGACACTAACGAAACGAAACAGAACTGATAACGAAACAGAACTGAACGTGTGAACTACCAATTTCACCGTTAGTATCGTTTGAATATCAAATGGTATCGACATTTTCATTCATTTACACCTTTTTCCCCCATTCTTCAAAAGCAATGTGGCGTCTACGTACTGTAGCGATACAGATTTCCTTGTATAAATTAAATAATAATAAACCCGGACCAAAGGAAACTTACTGGGAGAATAAACAGATGGCGACACGCGCGCAACCTCTTTTCTAGTGACAGCCACTTGCGCCCCCGGCCCATTACGAAGTTGCTGTTAGGGCCGGTGTCAAAAGATTAACTGAGAAGCGCTCGGACGCAAGCACGTCTGGGAAATCTCTAGAACGCCTGCTCGTGATTCGGGGAAACCCAGAACGATAATTCTTTCACCGGACAGCGTTCCCTTGCACAGGCACGGCCTATGTTCTAGAAGGAACAAGAAAAACATTGTACCCTCGCAGTGGCACAGAGTGTGGAAATTTCCTTTGCTTCCCCCGTCGCTATTGGTCGAAAATAGTGTACTACGCCATTACCTTTGGCCAATAGCGACACGACTATTATAAGGAACTGGAGCACATGAGAAAAAGGGGTGGGGGTAAAAGTTTACTTGCTACGTTTTCGATTTACAGAATTTCATTAGACGGAGGGCAGTCGGGAGAGAAACTTCTCTGGGGGGGAACTATTCGTCAGAAGGGGCCTGAGCATTAGGCTGGTAGCAGTTGTCAGAGAAACTTCTCTGGGGGGGAACTATTCGTCGGTCAGAGGCGAGTTCGCCTCTGAAGGACTTATAAAAATTTCAGTACGGGCTTGAGCATTGGGCCGACTGCAGTAGACAGAGAAACTTCTCTGGGGTGTAAATTAGTCACGGAGAGAGGCGAATGTGTATCTGAAGGATTTCTCAATTTTCTGAAGTCGTACGTGAGAACGATTGTCATGAGAATCAGAGGGACGCATGGTTGGTTACTCCGCGCCTGAGATCGGGAGAAAATCCCGGCGATCTACAAGTTCTACCAAGCGCCGCCAGACGCCGCCGCTCCCTTTGGTGACGTCACGAGACGGCCGCTCAGCCGTCGGCGAGGGGTGGCACTGGCTCCTGCCGCGTTCCAGTCAAGGCCGCAACCGCCCCCGGTCTCCGCTGTGCCCGTCCCGGGCACACAAAAGAACTTTCCCAGGCAGTATAACCCAGGGCATTCACCCCTGTGTAACTTTGTAACGCGGTGCCGCGCCAAGGCACGTCGAACTGTCAAATTTCTACCATTGTAATCTTAGTTATAACAATTTTGTACTCTTCATAGTTATAAGCTTTACGGTTAATTCTGATCTTTAATCTTTTCTTTTCATTTAATCTCTTCTTTTATTTAGTTCACAAATGTAACTTCCCTGGGGCATTTTTTTTTCTTGCCCAGGAATAAAGTAATTTTTCTACCAGTGATCACAGTGTTTGTTTCGTACTTCCATTGTATCTGTTTAACAATTCCTTCCATCACCGACTGAGCTACAACCGGACCGCTAACCGGCCATTCTCTACCGAGATGACCGGTGGTGTTACAGTACTTACAAATCTTTGCCAGATAATTAGTTAATAGAAATGAACAATCAATAGTTAATCATTAATGATATATAATAAAATAATAATTAACAATAATGGTAATTGTGATAATTCAAAAATTACGTTGTTATAATATAATTCCGCTTATGAGAGATAATATGAACTGTTTGGAGACACATTGTATACATTGGTGTGTTTTCTTATCGCTTTTAAGATTTTGCTGCTTATAGTAGACAGATACTTATAGTAAAATGCTTATAGTAAACTATATTTTTAAATGATTTTAATTATTTCATCTGATATACCATTTTCCCTGCCAAAAACACAGGTTATGATTGTATCATCGTAACTAATATATTGTTGAATATTTTTTTATGATTCCTTTATAAGATTATTATTTGGATTATACTTTAGTGCCTGTACCTAAATGTCAAGGTTTATAAGAGACTTGTTTGTACTTTACAGGGAGTTGAATTAGAACTTTTAAAATCACCGGGAAAGTGTCGATTAGCAGAGCAATTTATTATTGCTATGTTGAATGTGGTGTCGCCGGTGCCGTAAACGGGTGTAAAAACATGTTGTTGTGTTGATAATTTCTTTCATACTTATTCCTTTCATGCGTAGCTTTGTTCAAATCTATTCTTGCAGTATCTGCATTGGACTTACTAATGAATCATGAATCGTAGTAGCTGATAATGTTATACTCCCGTTCAAAACTTCACAACACTTAATGGCATTGTGTGTTACCTCCATACGGGATATGACCTGGTCTTACTGCAATTTCGCAATTATAATCGCAGTAGCGAATACTTTAAAGTTGTAATGCTGGTAGTTGATTTTTAGAACAGCTATGTTTTGAAGCCGTTTTTGCTAATATGCACAAAAACGCACATAGCACATTTGCATTATCACAAATGCTAAATGCACAAATGCATATCATTCCCAATTACTTTCGAAAATTCTGTCACAACATCTTTTACAACTATATTTGATTCTTCCCCAGATTTCCTTAGCATTTCCATATTTTTATCCCCTAATTTTTGAAGAGATTGAAACTTCACAAGTTTATTTGTGTTCACTTTTACTTTTACAATTGCTTTATTAATTGTTTTGTATGTGAATGTAGCGTTGCATGCAAATATAACATTAAAAGACCACTGTTTTATATGTTTATGTAAATAAGGTGTTAGGTTTTATAATCACACGTTGTAGGTCACATTTATTTGAAAATCGGTATTTGCACACTTATGTAAGAACGTGAAAGTGAGAAGTCGAACATAACGTTCATTCATTCTCTAGCATTGCACACAGTTTTGTTTCCTCTGTATTCACTTAAAATTCTTCAAGTTTAATTAATAACGAGGCAATATTGTTCGTAGGTTTTCGCATATTATTTTTCTTAAATACGTTAATTCGAATCTAATGTGAAATCAATCAGCAGAGCAATTTACTTGGTAATTCAATTGTTCACTTAAAAATGTCCACATCAGTGTTGCCAACGTCGTGAAAGAAAATTATGGCGTATTTTGCTAAAAATTTCTTTGGGTACTCGTTCAATGACACCTATGTACATCGATTTAGAAAGCGTTGGTTAAATTCCTGGCATTATCACTAAGATCGCGACGCCGAAACACGAAAAAACACGTTTTTGGAAATTTATTTTAATCTTCTGGTCGGATCCGAAAACAAATTATCAGTCGTTGCAGCCAAAAGGCGTAAGCCAAATGGCAAAGGCGTATGCTTCGTGGAGTCGTGAGTCGTAACACAGTACCTCTGTCATCTGTAATCTTTTGCTTCACTGTTTCGACTTCAATTCATGTCATCAGCTGGGGAAATGTTGAGATCAGCAACATGGCTGACCGCATACCCAAGGACAGTAGTGGGGAGATTCTGGAAACCTTAGGATTAAATTATCAGTTCCTCATCAGGGGACCGAGACGCGTCGAATATGCCTCATTCGTCTCGATTGATGCACGGGAAGTGGTCTAGCCGCCAGTGACGGTATCTCACACGTTTGCACATCTGTACACTCAAGAAATTTACTCGAATACTGTATACTGACTCAAGGTCCCAAATCAGGGATACCAGTAGAAAATTATGGCAGAAATTTCAATAAAAAATTATGCTGATAGTTTCTGCTGGTGAAATTGAAGTTTTTATACAAACATTTCTCATATCTGGCATATGTCTTGTGAAACGCACTAGCTCAGGTTAGTTCATAACCGCTTCTTTGCAGTGAGGCTGACTGGTGGTCGTAAAGTTCTAATCCCTACGTTCGAAGACTTTCGACACTAGTTACTTAGCTAGGAGTAGTTAAGCAGCGTCTAAAGAAGAATTCTAGCACCAGGCTTTTCTGAACGATAGTTTTCCGTAGTTTCTCCATACAATACCAGGAGAATGCCGGAGCAGTACCCTAACAAACAGACCACGAACAACGCACGATCTTTCCTTCCTCTTGTTTTTAGTATCCCCTTAAACACACACAAACAAAAATATACAAACACAAACAAACAAACAAACAAACAAACAAACAAAAACGCGCACGCTTTACACTTTCACGCGTCAGGAGGTCAGTCGAGAGCTTACAACGTGTTCCTGTCCCCGGATAGAAAAACCACCAGAGGTATACAGAAGACATTCAATACATAGTAACGGGACTAATGATCACAGCAGTTGAAGTGAAAAATTTTTCTTCGATCAAACCCTGATCCAATCATTTCTTTATATCGTTAGAAAATTTTGACTGCGGCTCTGAATCATGAGAGACATATTTACTTATCTGATTCAAACGAAGAAACTTCTGCGAAGAGGACTGTGCTTTTGCTGCGCTCTAGCAGCTGGATAGGCAAACACTCCGCCTTCTTGCTCCATTCTGCCGCTTGGTGCGCATTGTACAGGATAAAAAATCAAACAAACCTGACTCCTCGGAGGATAGGAGGGTGCTTCTGCGTTTCACATTCAAATATCCACAATATATTTTAAAGTAAGCGGAAAAAGATTATGTGGTTCATTTCAGAATTGTGTACCTATCATTGAAATTTCTTTATGAAATGGTCGTTCCATCAATGTTTTCCCGGTAATTGAGTATCCGAAGGGCTTTTCTACTTTTTACAACGATTTTATTTATTTCCTTTGGTATTTTAGTTTTTTCCTGTACATTAGGTTGGACTTTAATTTTGAAACGGGCATATTTTTACTCCGCCATAAAATATTTCACGGCTATTAAATACAAATTTACGACTCAAATCGTATTATTTTAATGATTTTCTGAATGATATTATTAGTTGCAGGCTTCATAAAAATGATGTTTCCAAAACATAATTAACCTAGAAAAGATAGAACGCTTCTTGGGTTTAACTTCATCTCTAATTCCTCACTGCAGCAAAGACCTTCCCTTGGCTGTTCAGACCCTTCAGACCGTCGCATTTAAACTTGATGTTTCAGAGACGACACAAATATGACCATAATTTTAGGACATACTCCAAACAAAAATCTGCTTTTTTTTATTTTGTATTGCCATCCGGTTTCTCTCTCTTACATTACGACCTCCCATGTTGTATAAATACATATGAAATGTACATAAATTGACAACATGATAGTCATATTTCTATGGTTGCAGAGAGATTTTTAGGGAGACAAGTTGAAAAATTTGGTCAGAGTATACACAATGTGATATGTGTGTTGAATAATAAAGAAAACTTATTCCGAAAGCGCATGTTGAAGCAGCCTGTTATGTTAAGTAGGTTGGCGATATATCGAGGAAGGTTTTAGTACGTTTGATTACCATTAGATACATCAAGATGCCATAACTTAAAATTCGAGTACTTTTGAGGGGGACATTGTCGATTGTGCAACTGAAGAGTTCTGGTTCATTCTGAAATATATCTTTATTTAATATTCTTCTAAATGTTAAAGAATTCTATATAACAGCTATTAATAGGGATACTCCTCAAGAAAAGAATTGCAACGACTTCTAAGATGGGGGGAGCAGAAAGGAGCTGCAGAAAGGAGAATGAATATCAGAGAAAGGCAAGACTACGAGTCTTGTAACAACCGAGGCCAACAAAGAAGGCCGCGTATTTAAGGGTTGCACAGTGTAATGTTATTGACATCTGAAATTTTTCACATGCATTTGAATTGTCATATACTCTGCGTGATAAGATTCAGGGTCTATTTCGACATGCTAGGTTTTGGAGAATTCCCTTACAAGAGAGCTCTCAATTATCCATAAATTAATGCTATCATTTCATTATTTAAAAGATCTAATGAAGCTGTCAGGGCAACATTTAAACGCTTTACTGTGTAATACGTCGATAATTAGCGTTCCAAAGGAGGAGACGTAGGTGCCCTCTAAACATTTTTGCCGAATAACTTGATATCGTAGATATGCGCTAAAAGAAATGCGGAGAGAGAGTATAGATGGCAAAGCAACCGCCAGCCACACTACCCTAAATCGTTTATTAGTGTGCATATCGCACGGCCAAATATGAATAGATTGTGAGAACCGTGAGAAATGCGTTTGCGGGGTAGCGCCTGGGAGAGAACATTTGTACTACTCGAACGTGGGAAGTGTTGCATCGGCAGGCGCAACAACTCACTAACAAAAACAAAAAGAAAACAAAACATTATTGAGCATTTGTTTGATACTGCGGAGTGTTTCATGACTGCTACAACCGCCTGGGTGATACCTTAGTTCTGAAGTTACTATAAAGGTAGATCTTGTCTTAAATTTGTAATGAAATAAACACAATTCGGGTTCCGCAAGGAAAACGAAAACCTGGTTTTAAACGTAAAAACGGGTCACTTCCGATCTGTGCTATGAAACGAACGTTGCAGCATAGTAGGTGTTAGGTTTGCACGTCTGCCAATTTTAGCGTTCCTTAGGATATTCAGAGTGTATGGATAAATTCATTAAATTCATTTACATTAATTAAGGTATTATTGATTAAATTTGTCGTACGTATTTATTTAATAAATTTGGCGCAGAATTCCTTGTATCTTCACATTTTCATTAGAATTGGTTCTCCTAACCTATGCCACCCTTTTAACTCTTGAGTCGTCTTAACACATGTTTCTGTAAGATATTTTAGAAAAGGATTGTTGAACTTGCTTTAATAATTTATTTTTCGCTCATCTGTAGTTTAAATTTCTAATGCAATGAATATTTAAAGACTAGCATGTGTTTTAACTTTTATAATGTGTATACAAATTAAGTACTTCAATGGAAATAAAATGTTTTCTTTTTATTTGGTAATACAGCCATATTGTCAAGACTTTTTGAATGTACAGTACCCTCGTAGTCTTTTCCAAAAATAACAGGTGTTCCAAATTCAGCTTTTTAAATTTGCAGATCATGACTTTTTCTGTATATTTGGATTCTCCCAATGTTAAAATGTATATATATTGCTAGAGAAGACATGACTCCTATTTTGTCTGGAGGCATTTTTTGGAACAACTCTAGAACGCCTCTTAAAAATCGTGTATCTATCACATCTTATTTCTTAAATTTCTTTATCAATATTACCAATTAGAAACAGGTGTATAGAGGCTGAAGTTTATTGAAGTTTCCCCATGTATTCCGGTTTTCATTGCGCTTTATTTAATCGTATTTGTACATCGGCTTAACTCAACCAAATGTGAGAAACAAAGGTCACTCAAAACGGACTTCCTCAGTTAAGACGATAACAAACCTCCGTCCATAACAAAAAAATCGAAATATATGAGTTAAATTATAACAGAAGTTTGCAATTGATTGTCCCTCCGCCGAGTAAAGGTCTTTCTTAATTACAAGTTTTTTCTCAAGTCAGGTGTTATTTCGAAAAGGATTTAATGATACACGGCCGATGAGAAAAATAACAATTTTGGTTATTTGCTGTTTACCAACCGAATGACATGTTTAACCTCTTGTGTACTTCTTCACGTGTGCACCTTCTTAGGGTAAGAGATTGTTAGTAATCCTCTTAAATTGCCTTCTCCGATTACTGCCCTCTTCTGGGGAGGTGATCCACTGGTGGAAGTTACCTGGCTGGCGAAAACTCCGCTAGCCGATGGTAGGTCGGCACCGGATCTTACCATCTACTAGAGTAAGGTCACCATCATCTCTAGAGGAAAAAAACACGCACTCACTTATGGCACTAATGATGTTAACATTTGACACATCCGGATTTAGCAATAAATCAATCGACCGAATGCATCCTCGTCAGCGGCTACCTCGCTCGCTGCTGTGTCAGGTGTCCCGCGCTGGTGGCAGCGGCGGGGCGGGGAGGACAGTCGATATCTTTGGACAAATAGCTTAAGTACATGGATCAGTAAAGCATTGGTAGAGTGCTCTGTATAGATAGTGGTGTTTCTCCAAGTTGTGGGGAGTAGTCCATATATTTAAAACATTAAAGATTTACGTTTCAAAAACTTGAGCATTCATACTCAACCAAATTTTGTGTTTTTTACTTTCTCGTATACGTACGTATATACGGAGTAATATACATAGTATAGGGAAAGTTATTTAATGCTGCGGAAAATCGATTTCGAAATTTCGACGGTAATACACGTTTTGAGGTTCCCTGATACCGAAAAAGTTTTTTTAAACGTCCGTATGTTTGTCCGTCCGTCCGTCTGTCCCTCCGTCAGTTTGGTGTCTATGAACACTACTAGCGCCACACCCATACTTTTTTTCAAATTGAAGAAACTCGTGTCGACCTGGCTCGAGTCTTTGAGACCTTTTTTTAATTTTTAAAATTGGAGTCCTTTACATGAAGCAACCCCGGACATTTTGAAAATTTTCTCAAAAACGACTCCAAATTTTTTCTTTAAATTTCTAATAAAAATAAGGTAAAATGCTCTTATAAATGCGACATGGTCCAATTTTCACGGATGACCCTAAATTTTCGAAAATTTAAAAAGTTGGAATTTTGGGTCTCCTACAACAATGAAAATGATAGATATTTTTCTTCAAATAAAATTTGTTGCCCATAATTTGTTATTTCATGAAGATCATGTACATTTTTTTGAAAATTTTAGTAGTTTTCACGCAATATTGCGTACAATTTGTGCAATTTAAAAAAGATACAAAAACAAAATTTTGTCAAGAATGGCTCCAAATGTTTTCTTTAAACTTTTGGTTGAGAGAGTACTGTATTAGATGACATAAACCCCGTATTGCTATATTCTGTTTAAAAAAACAAAAAATGATTTTTTGTTGTCTCATGTCATTAGTATTTATATTTTCGGCAATTTGTTATTGTATGTTATTTTATTTGTATTTGTTAATCGGTTATTGTATTTATGAGTACATGTGCTTTAAATAATGTCATATAAAGGTTCTCGAAAACTCTACCGTTTTCTGTGAAAATTAGTTCAAATATCTGCATTTTCAGGACGCTTAAACGTTTGTTTTTTTTTTCTCATAAACGGCTCCGCATTTTTTCTTCATACATTTCGAACGGATAGTGGTAATTACACTCTTTAATACGACGTAAAGCTAACTTCGATGTAATTTTTTTGTTTTTTCAAAACATAATTGTAAATGTTTTGAAAGATGTCTAACGCCGTTAGCATGACTAAAGGTATTTGTTTACGGGTAGCTTGTTAGTAAGTTGGTAAAGTGTCTAAAGAATTTCTGATAAATGCATCTTTAAAAATGTGTATAAAAATTATAAAGTATAGAGGATGATTCAAAAACTCATTTTAAAAATTTTAGGCATGGGTATCTAGCTCAAAATGAAGACTAAACGTTCGTATTAACATGTATCTCACAATGTTTCTTTTCTGGTTATTAATTTATTAATGAATTCTCATAACACCCCGTAAACACATAAAACTCATATCAAGAGCTCGATATGTCCCCTTGTTTCTAGACACCGAAGCAGTTGTCGAATTATGGACTGTCTTCCCCTTTCAAATACTCCTGGACGGTGTCGAATGGTTCCGCGAGCATCCACCACACGTAGATGAAGAGTTCCTTCATTCGGGATGTCTGTTGCAAAAACCCATTGTTTAAAGTGCCTCCACGGATAAAAATCTAAAGGATTGAGGTCTGGAGAACGTTCAGGCCATGTTCGGTCCTTATGTACCTATCCGTCGTGATAGACACCAGCCAGTGGGTCTCGAACAATGACGCTAAAATATGTTGGAGCCCATCGTCCATAAACTACCCATCAGAGAAGCCGGCAGTTAGAATTCTTGACCGGAATGAATTCCGGCTGAATTCGATTTAGCTTGGGTTGAAAATTCACTGCCGGAACTCGGGCTTTAGTACCTGGCGGTTAGTAGCAATGCAGTGAACCAGCCTGCAGCTAACCCAGCTGGGGTGGTGATCTGTGGCTGAGATACTGGTAGGTGGAGATAACCTGCAGACCGACGAACAAATAGGTGCCGTATCTCATTTGCTAATAAGGTTATATCACCGCCACTTCCGGCAATATAACATTCTCTGCACTTACGTGACTAATGAGTATAACAGTTGGCGTGCCAGGAAACAGGAATTGACCAATCAATCAATCAATCCTCTCCACCCTTTCCTGTCACGCCCCCCGGCCAGGCAGCGGACATTGTGTCGGGTTCTAGTCTAGTCAGTTGTTGAATTCGGCCTAACTGCATAGCAAGAGTCGATAATCGGCTGCCTTTGGGTTTTGTTTATTGATTGATTGATTAGTTTTTCCGGACGCGTCAACTGCGAAGGTCATTCGTTGCATAAGTATAGTGCATGTTCTTCACCTCGTGCGGTGGCGGTGATCTTCCCCAAATGAATGGTGAGATCAAGCACCCACCTACCTGTGCACTAACAAGTTTTTCCATCCTGGTATCTCCTATCAGCGGATCACCGCCCCAGCCGGGACAAGCACAAAGCTCCCGACCGGTTTTGTGTGTTAGTATAGTACATTTAATTGTGTATGTAAGTAAGACGAGAGAATAAAGCAAAGAATGGGAAGGAAATATCCCGTTCAGCCGGTTGTTAGTGTACTGCTCCGGAATCACCTTGGAGTTGATCGCAGTAAGCACAGAAAACTACCCATCAGAGCAGCCGGCCGCTAGCATTCTCCTCCAGGCAGCGGCTGAATTCGACCTAGTTCTGTAGGTAGTTCGCAAATCCTGCCACCGACGTAGGATCTTCTGGACAGAGGCGCTGCAGCGACATCCACTGATGCCCTGAGCCACCTCTCCCGGTGCCACCTTGGGACGTGGGACTAGGATCTCCCGGGCGCTGCATTGGTGACGGTTGTTGCTCCGAGCTGCCTCAGCCGATGGGCGTGGCGAGGCGTGGCGAGGCGAGGAGGGGCGTGGCGAGGCGTGGCGGGGTGGAGCGGCGAGGGTGGAGGCGTCCGGGAAGCGTTGGCGGGTCGTGCGGCGCGCGGGGCCACGTAACACCGCGCTTGTGTAACTGGCGGAACCCGGGTCGCGCAGATCGCCGGGCCGGGCCGGGCCGAGTCAAGACGAGGAGAGCCGCGGGGCCGCTTTCGCCCGGCGCGCGGCGCGGCGCGGCGATGGGCGATGGGCGAGGGGGCGGGGCGGGCGGCGCCGGGAAGGCAGCGGGAAGTGCGTGCGTCCCGCGCCGCGCCGCGCCCTCGGACACACACGTAACCGCTGCCCCCCTGCCCCGCTGCCCGAGTCTCGGCGGCCCCAGACGCGACGCCGCGCTGCGCCGCGCTGCGCCGCCGCGAGCCCGAAGACCCCGCGCCGGACGCGGACACGCACATGCGTTGAGACAATAGACTCTGGAACTGCTGGCATAATAATAAAAATAATATTATTAATATTACTACTACTACTACTACTACTACTACTACTACTACCACTACTACTACTACTACTACTACTACTACTACTACTACCACTACTACTACTGCTACTGCTGCTACTGCTACTACTACTACTACTACTGCTGCTGCTCCTACAACTTCTACTGCTATTACTACTACTGCTATTACTACTACTGCCATTACTACTACTGCTATTACTACTACTGCTACTATTACTACTACCACTATTACTACTACTACTATTACTACTATTACTATTACTACTATTGCTACTACTACTACTACTACTACTACTACTACTGCTGCTGCTGCTGCTACTACTACAACTACTACTGCTATGACTACTACTACTACTACTACTACTACTACTACTACTACTACTACTAATTTTATTTATTACTAATACTACAACTTATTATTAATAAACACGCACTGGCAAATGAGATGGCCGAGATCGTTAAGGCAGTAGTCTTGGACCAGAAGACCGCGAATTAGAGTTCCACCTCGGGCGTGGGTGTGTATGTGTATGTCATAATATATGTTTCGCCCTTTCACCCCTCATTATTATCAAAATTTCAGATTCCATTCCACCATAGCCAACAACCCTGGGGGATAAAAATCGGATCCAGCTAAATGCTGATCCCCAGATAAAGTTACATGCACCTCCCTCCGAGATAATAGTACTGAGACTAATGCATTGTGAATGCACGCGTCGACCTATTTGTGAGCAAAAAATAAATAAATTAAGCATAAGACGTTTTAGTGGCAAGTACCCTGAAAGCCAAGATGTCCACGAAGAATGGAATCGTATTAAAACAGTGATAGAGACGTCAGCAATGGAAGCAATTGGTACTTCTACTGAAAGAATGAAAAGTAAAAGGCTACGAATATGGAATAAGTAGATACAGGGGGCTGTGAATACAAAGATATATTTGAAATATATAAGTGATAGAGACCCCGTGTCAAAAGAGTATTCTACCACATCAAATTACGTAAGGAATCTTACAAGGAAGGCACAACAAGAGAGGTGGGACAGAGACATAGCTGACCTGAAGCATGATATACACGGGCGCCAGACAATGAGCTATAAAGTAATGCAACATCTAAATAGAGAGGTGAAAGATATAGCAAATATTCAAGTTGTGAAACCTGACCAATTCCTCTTATTATAAACGATTATGGACAGAACGTTATCATGAAAACAAAGAACAACTCTTAGAAACAGAAAGGGAAATTGACGAAATAGAAAATGAGAAATTGGAAGATGCATTAAGAAAAATGAAAAATAGAAAAGCGATTGGAAGCGACGGCATTAAATGATCAAATATGTCTCAGAAAGATTAAAGAAACGGCACGTATCTCATTTCTCAATCTATCTCAACCTGGAAAAAAGTTATTATACCGGAAGAGTGATAAATTGCAGTAATAATCCCTATCTTTAAGAAAGGAGATCGGTCTTCTTGTGAAACGTAGAGAGGAATAAGTCTTTTAAAAGTTACTTACAAGATCTATTCTAAAATAATCGCATCTAGAGTACGTAATATTGCAGAGACAATGTTGTTAGATGAACAAAATGGATTCAGGAAGGGAAGTTCTTGCTCCTATAATTTCTTCATTGTCAAGCAGATCATTGCAAAAAAAAATTAATAAAATAACATACATGCTCTTCATAGATTGCTCTAAAGCTTTTGACACAGTGAACAGAAATACACTAATGTATTGCATCGTAATTTTTTTTATTTTTCAAATGTTGTTAACTATGCTTGTTGGTACTTTTATTCGTAAATAAAGTTCAGCAAGAATTCAGAAGCACACGAAAACGTAAGATGTAATAAGTAAACGATGATTACACTACTCTACCATATATTTCATATAGTTTCTACTATTTTTAACGAAAGAAAGAAAGGGAAAGCCGATAATTCACCAGTTGAACACTCATGCATAACAATAAGCATTCTCGTCGGCTTGTGTTGAAATGTGATTGGAAAAGAAAGGTGGAGTCTCAAAAATGCATTTCATTCATTCATTAGATAACCATTCATTAGCCACGTTTCATACGCTCGTGCTTTCGCCGGTGAGTCTGTGTTCCACGGCAACAAAAGCGTGATACTATATGTAACGTAATTGTAGCCTCCAGCCATTATTAAAATGTTTTCCTCCTTCCTAGGCTTCAATGAAGACGCTTGGAATTGGACAAAGACATTTATACACGCTCGTTTCTTGCGCAGTGTCGATGAAACTTTTAGAAAATCACGTTCGGTCAATTTTTATCACGAAAACCCGTAGAAGCAATGCCACAGAGAATTGTATTAAAACCGTCCTCGCCATTGCCCTCTGCCTCAGGCCTCGACCTCCCCTAATACTTCGTCTTCCCTGTCATCAACGCCGGTGCACTTGCTGTCGTTCTCTCCCTCACCCTCGCCACTGCTCCCCCGTCATCTTCGCTCTGTATCTCTTGCTCTCACTCGCCCCCGCCGACGCCTTTGCCTGCGCTCAGCTCGCTCTCGCCGTTTGCGTCGCCCTTGCCTCCGTCCACACCGTGCTTGCCAACTCCGTGCTCTGTGACGTCACAAAAATCCGCTCTCCTGCTCCGAGTCGGGCCGCGAAGCAAAGGAAGTGCCCGACGCGGCGGCGAGCGCACAGTGTTCTAATGATGGTACGGAAGTGGGGGAGATACGTTCGCTGGATAGTTACGTTTAAAAACTGTAATTAATATTTATTTTTTTCATTCAATAACAGTATTAAAAATTTAAAAAAATGTGACATAGAGTGTTACATAACTCAAAGCAATATCCGGCTCTGTTTATCGTAGCCAGTACCTTTAATTCTACTTCCATTTTTCTAATGCATAACATTTTTGGAGAAGACAGTTTTAACATTCTAGTACAATAATATTTTTTATACAATGTTATAAAATATAACTCGAACCAATAATTAAAGTTAACAAATACTAGGTACAAACAGATACCCAGGAGGAGTCACGTGGGAGAGAATTTGCACTCCAGACTTGATTATTTTATGTACAGTTTTGTTTGAGACTGTTATAAATACTCGTGATTTTCAATACCTTTTCCATAATCTTCAATCTGCAAAATCTTTTACTCATAACGTGATTGCAGGCAATTATTTTCGTGTCGCGAGTTTTACTGAGTTGCAAAGTTGCGTAATGCCTCTGTAGGTTGAACTTTTTAACATACTGCAGTTCTTTCGAACACACTATACACATCGTCATTGTTACGATATCTACAAACGGAAACATTTCTTCCCAATTAGAAAGAAAATTAACGGGGGTAAATGGGCTCTCATGTAGCCTGAGTCAGAGGCAATGGCTCACTGCCAAGGCTGTCGATCCCTCCCTGCGTCATCCCCCCCACTGCACTTGCCCTCCGAGAGCCTTCACGTGCGGGGGGGGGGGAGCTGCCCTGACGTATTTTCTCCACCAGTTGCAAACACTGGTCTACACCTTCGCCTTCACCCTCGCTCTTGCCTTTGGTTTTTTCCCACACTCGGCCTCGCCTTCGTCGCCACCGGCGCCATTCCCTCCCTCGCCTTCGCCCTCGCCTCCACATTCGCCCTTAATTTCATCTTCGCCCTCGCCTTCATATTTGCCCACATGTGCTTGCTCTTTCCTTCGTTCTGGCCCTCACCCTGCACTTCAATTTTTCCGTGGCTGTGGATCTCAGTCTACGTAGCCTTCACCTTCGCCTGCGCTCTTGCCCTTGCCTCGGCCTTCGCTATCGCCTTCGCTTTCGTCTTCGATCATCCCTTTACCCTTATCTTTTCCTTACACCATGCCTTCGGCTTCGCCCTCACCCTCGCTCTTGCCTTCGCCGTCGTTTTCACCGTCAACGACGCTGTCGCCATCACCATTGCCTCTCACCACTCACCCCTCTAATTCGCTCCTGCCTTCGCCTTCGTTCTCGATCTCCCCCCCCCCCCGTCAGATTTGCTTTCGCCGTTGCTTTTGCCTTCATCCTCGCTTGTCCCAGCTGGGGAGGTGCCCCGCTGGGTTGAGATACCTGGTTCAAGGAAACCCCGCAAGCGGACTGTAGGTCGGCGCCGGATCTCACCATTCAGCGGGGGAATATAACAGCCACCTTGGAAAAACGTGTACTACACTTACGGGATTAATGACCTGCTTAGTTGACGCGCCCGGAATCACTAACAATCAACCAACGAAGTTTTCGCCCTCGCCCCGCCTTTGTTCACATCTTCGGATCCGCCTCCTCTTCCCCCTCCTACTGGCTGCAAGGAGGCCTAACCTGCCCCTTTCTTGGTAGCAAGAATCCCTCCCCCCTTTCATTGTGCGTGTTGGTATTCGAATGGGCGTCTTTCGGTGCTATTAGTTCCACACGAGGTGGATGTTGCGAAACAGCGCCGGCCTTTCGCAATAAACACATGCCACCGGGCCTGTTGCATTTGATGCTGATAACAGCAACACATCTATAAATGCAATGAATTGTAAATAATGCACCGAATATTTTTGATCCCCTTCTCTTACTCCTCGGAAGTTTTACGGGTTAATGTTCTTATTCATGCTGCCGTTGTGAAAAAGTTTGCATTACTGATAATGAACATGGCATATTTTTCTAAAAGCCGTTTGGAGGTCTTCTATTAGTTTCCGGTTTGCAGATTATTATTATTGTTATTATTATTATTGTTACTATTATTATTATTAGGATATCGGCCATTTACGACCACACTACACGATACAATCTTCCGAGCCCCAGAAAGATTAGCGTGTGTAATTGTGATGATCAGCTTTTTACCGCTTTAACTCTTGATAAGACAAGGTAGTTGCGTTTTGAATTATGAGTAATGAAGTGATAGGATTGTGATACGGAACGGGCTTTATTATTATTATTATTATTATTATTATTATTATTATTAGTAGTAGTAGTATTATTACTATCACATTTTTCTCTGGATCTATTCTGATTCTGAGGTTTTCAAAATCACCCAAGGCAACAATGCTTTGCACATGAAATGGAACAAGGACATGGTTGGTTTTTGTGTCTGTCAATTCAGGCTTAAGAATTTATGGACTATATTTGCTATTCCCAATAATGCAGCTTTCTGAATGGTCCGCAAATTCTATTTAGTTATATTTTTTCGCGATTTCTTGCCATTCCTTGGTGACCAGTCCATTTGCTGACACCATCACTGGAAGCACTTCCGCTGCTCACAATCCATACATGTCCATCAATTCAACAGCCAGTGGTTAGTATAACGTGTATTTCCGTTGAAATCTCGAAATCGACTTTACTCAGTATTACATAACTTTCCCTATACTATGTATATTATTCCGTATGTACGTATGTATACGGGAAAGTAAAAATACTGCATCTACAAGAAAGTAAAGGAGTATGTGCTTCTTTATTCAAGCAGCTGCATAAATCTTCTGTAAATAACACGTATACCTTTAGTATATCGTTGCAACAACATCCATTTTGTAATCGTGCACACGTCTGTGGAATGTGAAGATACTCGTCCACTAGCGATAATTTGCTGTAACAATACACGATGTCTATTCTTCCTCCGTGCAGCCATGCCCGAGGGAATATCTCACACTGTAACAAGATTGCTACATGTATGGGAGAGGCTGACGGATCATACAGAGGGACATTCTCTCGCACATGAGGTCTTCTAGAACGAGAGAAAACTGTTTAAATATAGTTAGGTAGTTTTATGTCCCAAAAAATTGTCGATGTGTCAACGTTATATAATGTTACAATATGGAAAATGTCTGTCCACTAATACTTCTGCCATCTCTTGAAAAGGTATTCGCCAAATGAAGCATCAAAATACATTTAATATTTGAAATATTTATAATAAATAACGCCTGTAGTGTACTGAAATATGGTTGAAATAACTCTTTATTAATATTTAATTACTATTTCCCATTTGGACACGTTATTGAAACTCACTTGATAATATTCTATAAATATTTACACCGATTTGAACTTTTCTCTTTAAATATTTACGTAATTGGTTTGCCCTAATTAAAATATTATTAAGAGATTAATTATTATTCTTTATTTAATTTATTTAATTAATTCCTTCACTATCCCAGACAATCGTTGCCATAATATTATTTATTGCGTCACTTGTGCCTCCTTTGGGAGAGAATCCACAACCTGGCACCACTCCATTGATTTTCTCTTGATTAGGGGACGTCATAGTAGAGAACCTTTGTCTCAAGCCAGTGACTACATTAGAGAACATCTTCGATTCCTTCACAAAACTCCAAAAACTGTGAGACACAGTTTCTCACGGTCACACTCTTTCTTCAGCACTGCGCAAAGAATTTTAGGGATCCAATGTGCCTAAAACTTTTTGTGCCTTTCAGACCTTTTCACTTTTTCTTAAAAGAAGAGAGTTACGTAATTGTGCGCCGGAAGACGGCGAGTTTTCCACAGAACAACTCTTATTACCGGTCCCTGGTAACAAAAAAGGGCATAAATCCTGTTCATATAAATAGTAAATTACTTCCTCCAACAAATGGTGTGGACAGAAACAATGTTTTGGGGATCCTTGATACCGAAAAATCGATTGACGGCAAAACGGATGTCTGTCCGTCTGTGGTCATCACTAGCGCCTAAACCATTCAGCCGACTTTCTCCAAAATTGATGGCGTAAAGGGCTCTTAAGAGAAGGGTGCAGATCTCGTGTTAATTGAAATCCCAGATTTTTCAAAAATTGCAAAAGTGTAATTTTTTGGGGGCGTCTTCATACAACTATAATATTAGGGATAGTGTTTTTTCCTTAATGGTTTCTTAAAGACGGATAGAAGAACGGGCGCTTAAAAGAACGGCGCAGGTCTCATTTTTGTTGAACTCTCTAAAGTTTCGAAACTTGCAAATTTAGAAATATTGCGAGAAAGTATGTGCTGTTGAAACACCACTAGTTTATGAATAATTCCAATAAAAAATGTTTTCGACGAATCAAGTCTCTCGGTAATTTCATTACACCTCATTCTTGTATCCCAAAGCTTCTCGACCATTGTGACATTTTCTTCACGTTTCGCTCTTGTTGGACGTCTGCTGACTGGGTGGTCATCAAAGATTTAACTTTTCAGTTCAAAGAGTTTGAATGAAAGTTTACGAATGAATATGGCCGGAAAGCATCACCAAACACTTTTCAATGTCGTTAGTAAATTGCAAAAGGTAAATCACCATTGTCAAAAATAATAAAACCACATGACACTCCGCAATCAACATTGTGCATACAGATTATGTTCGCAGTACCTAGCGTTCGGGAACGTGCAGAATAGAATGCTACAGAGGGCGTTAGTGTCTCAAATCCAGTGGCCGTAACGTTCGGGCCCACAAGGCCCGCAGTGCGGACGGGCTCAGGCAAAAGAGGGCCTATTTTTAGGCTGAAGGTTTTGCGATTGAAAGAATTGAGAGCGTACGGTTTTGCAATTGTCTATGTAGTAAACATAGACTGATGAATATCAATTTAAAAAAATATATTTATTATTTAAGATACTATCGCTACTTTTGTTTGCCATACACTTTTATAAAGGAGGCCCGGATAAAAGTTCTGCGGGCGGCCCGTACTCATTTCGTTACGCTACTGTACAAACCTTTAGGTTCCAATAAATTTTTTAACTGTACCTTTTTCTTCCACTTCAGAACACTACGAACTAGGTTTAAATTACAATTTTTACCGCATTAAGTCACGTTTTCCGAAAGATATTTTCCACCGTTCTAAACCTTTTCCTTCCTTCAAAATACCAATATTGAAGTGAATCATTACTATCTCACTTTTATAATAATTAAAATAATTATTTATACTGCTTTACTGCCTTGCATTGGGCATGCTATTGAAGAAAATCACAATTCTTCTTTTTGTAATCATTAAATTTACAATTTATTTTATTTTATTTTCCTATAAACACTTTCTCCAATTTATTTATTTATTTTGCCCGTCTTTGATCGTGCTATTTTGATAAGTCACAATTAGCCCCTACAATTTCTCTCAATATTTCTAATTAAATGGAGTGACTAGCTTTGGTTCTTAGTTACGTTTTAAGCGTCAGCATACTTACACTTTCTCAATGAATTGTTCTTTTCTTCGTGGGCTAGAAAACACAGCTCAGACGAGTATTCAGCTGGTGAACAAATTTAATTTTGTTAGGAAATATTTATTACTACTCGTACTCATAAATTAAACAACTTGTAAATTTCGTTTACTGTATTGCCAGTGTCATTAAGTATCGTCTGCCAAACGTATAATTTTAATTTCAAATTAGTTTTGATGTTCAACAATGTTTCATTATCTTTCCCTGATTTTGAACTGTTTGATGGCCATCGAATCTCTGTAAATAAACATAACAGTTCTTTATCTATTTTAATATTATAATAGATAAACAATTATCTATTATAACTGCACACAGCTTGGCCTTGTTACAAAATTTTTTAAAGTTTTTTGCCGCTTATTATCTAAACTTCCCTTTTGAAGATTCTTCTATGCAATCTTGTCATCAAAATCAGCGAGTGTTCCGTAAATCTACCTGGAGCTCTTCTTAAGTCCACAATGAATTTAACTTTTAAATTTAACTTGTATTCGCGACCAAAATATGTCTCGAACGTTAATGTTTCCTCTAACAAATTACTTCCTTTTTCTCTCATATCCTTGGACCACATGTCCATTTTCTATCTCCACGGACTAATTACAAAATATTTGACATATGAATAAAAGAGCCATGTGATAATGTAATTATTTGCACATCAATAAATCATTCTGATATTCACGAACAATCAGCAGTTTTGGAAGTTCTGAGGGTGAGACTGCTAGTGCGTAACCTACACCTTCTTCACGCACTCAACCTTGCTGGGGTCGACAATATTATTACACGTCATTAACACGAACATAGAATGTTAAGAATATACAAGTATATTGCAAATTTCTAGGGCATAGAGGTTCCGACGATTATAACATGTCAATGTACATGTGGACCCCCTTCGTTTATACCATAATTGGAACATCTACGGGCTTGGGTGGCTCAGTGCATCAATTGATATCACTGAAGTGACTCTGACCGGACTAGGATTCGAGTCTGTTGGCAGGATTTTCGACACTTGGTAGACAGATAAGTCGAACTCAGCTGCTGTCTGTAAGAGAATTCTTTCGGCCGGAAACTCTGATCGAACCCTTTCCGGGGTTTCTTCGATCAATTCCAGGCGACTTCCGGAGCTGAATCCTATCAATCGAGCCACAGACTGCGTACTATCTTTCCTTCCCCTTCCTTTTCCTATCCTCATTCTTTATTTACTACACCTACACTTACACTTACATGCACTTCCACGCTTGTCCAGTCTGGATCTTAGAGCTTGTCCAGGCTACGGCAGTGCCTCGCTGGTATAAGACACCCGGTGGTGGAAAAGCCCCGCTAGCTATCGTGTAGGTCGGCACAGGATCATCCAGCGGGGGAAGATCATTGCCACTTTTCAAGCAAAGCATGCACTGTTCTTACTGCACTTAGCAGATGACGCGCCAAATAATCAAACTAAACTGCTGGAAACGATGCAAACTGAAATGCATCTTGGTGACGGCACTGTTGTCGGACCATATAGGTAGAAGTCTAGGCGGGCTGAGCAGGCTGTATGCCATGTAGGAAGTATAGGAGGACGCGTCTGGAAAACTGGGCGGGGTCGCTTAGTATACAATTATGGTAATAGGTGCCCGAACAAAACCCGTCGATCATCTAGTATGGTAATAAAATATATCACTGCTTATGGATGTTACTGCTGCTAAGATTGTCGGGGGCTGGTCTCCGTTGCAAATATACATACAAATACTCTACATTATTTCTTTTTGGTGTGGTTACGTATATTTTGAGTCGTACACATTGCAGAGAGAAACTTACATATGCTGGGGAAAATCGATTTCGAGATTTTAACGGATATACACGTTTTGGGTGCCCCTGAAACGGAAAAATTGTTGTTGTTTGTTTTCAAGACATCGGTCCGTATATCCTTCGGCCCGTCTATAAAGAACACTAATGCCTAAACCATTGTAGTATTTTTTCCAAAATGAAAATTCCCAAGACAATCTGACCCGAATCGAAATTCTGCGATTTTGAAAACGAATCCTGCACATGAAGCTTCGAAGACACCTTTTCTCAAAAATGAATCAGTTTTTTTTCTTTTAATTTCTTTTAAGAATAGAGTGAAACACACTTATTCATATGGCGTAGATTATATGTTCATGCTCACTCCTGAATTTTTGAAAATTCAAAAGTTTGAAATTTTTCAGCGTCATCCTGTCATCCTTCAGCGTTTCACCGATCTTAAGAAAGATTGTAATTGCAGGTTATGTGTAGAGCCCGGAAATGTGTCGAAATGCTTTTCTAGTATTGTAACAATTTTATGACTTTTAACAACAGGAATCACTTAATTGTAGTTCTTGACTTGTAATAGATCTTCATTTTCCGTTTTTTGCCTATTGTAGCTTCTGATTCCTCTGTTGGGCATTTTGCCTTATTTTTCCCTTTTTCTTCCTTTTTCGTCGTTATTTTCCTTTTTTCTCCTGATACCAATCTCGATCAAGCTAGAAACATACCTGCAAGCCTGGACAACAGGAATGCATTGTTGTGTTTAGTCTTTCTGGGGAAGCGGAGAATCCATGGCTAGGTAGTGTTAAAAATCTAAATGAGAACGGAAAATACCACTCAAGATTTTTTTCGTTAATGCCGTCAGGCTTTCTTCGCTCAAGAGCAATTCAGTCGTACTTTTCATTAGGGCCTCCAATCATTTTTGAGAAAAGAGCTCTTTGTGTATATGATATGCTCAGCGCTGACAATTACACAAGGGCGATGAACAAAGACTACAACTTCGTTTTCAATTATGCTACTTCACGAATCAAAAGGGAGTCCACTTCAGCATTTCGTAGAGACAGTGTCGTAAAAAAAAACCAAATTCGTAGCCATCATACCCGGATATCATGTGTAATCAAGACTACAAAGAAAATATCGTTTGCTTCCACGTTGGTGCTTATGTCAATTTTAGACTTATAATAAAAATGTTAATCTTTTTATGATTTTTTTTAAACAATTTCTTTTAAAATGACAATTACTCACGGTTTACTTCCCTTTTTGCGACCCTTTTTACCCAGAATAAATCCCTTTTTGCATGTCAATATTCGTAAGAATAATTGATGTTTAGCCTGCCTTCTTGAGACAAAATAAATGCCTGGACTTCCGAGCTCTACTTATGCGAAAGAACACCAACTGTCCGCACATTATTGAAAATTGGAACACTTCCGAGGAGCCCATTATGAAATTTGCGGAGGGGAGGGGCCTTGTCTGCGCATGCGCCCACGCAACGCCTCTCGCGCGTTGTTCGCCGCCACACGCCGCCTCCCCCCTCCTCCCCCGTGCCTCAGTCGCTTTGGAAGGCGCCGCCGCCGCCGCCGCCGCCGCAGCAGCAGCAGCAGCAGCAGCGGTGAAAGCGGCGGCCGCATGAAGTGGAGGCAAGTGAGTGGGCGCGCGGCCGCTTCCTAAGCACTGGCGGCGCCTTCGCCTCCTCCTCGGCCTTCGCCTCCGCCACCGCCTCTCCGTCCTCATCTCCGTCACCCTCCGCCTGCTACTCCCCCGCGGTCTTTGTCTACTCCTCACCTTTATCCACCGCCTCTCCATCTCCATCTCCATCTCTCTCGCCCTCCGCCTCCAACTCCTCCGCCGCCTTCGCCTCTAGTTTCTTTTCCATATTCGTCTCCTTCCACCCCTGCGTTCGCCTCCCCATCCACCTCGCCACCGCCTCCTCCTCCTCTTCCGCCGCCTTCGCCTACGTAATGCTTCGCCTACTCCTCAACCTTCATCTCCTCTTCCCCGTCTCCCTCCCCCTGCCTTGCAAATGGATCCACATGTTCACAAATGACTGATGTTTCTGGAAACGTCGGCTGCTATGGTCATTAGATAATGTTTTATCGCGGGATGTAATGATGTTTCTCCCCGATAGATGAGATCCGGAACCGAATTACGCATCGGTTGCGGGAAATTTCCTCTTTTAGG
The DNA here is from genome assembly GCA_038098605.1 of Gryllus longicercus. Lineage (NCBI taxonomy): Eukaryota > Metazoa > Arthropoda > Insecta > Orthoptera > Gryllidae > Gryllus > Gryllus longicercus. Next base: position 575,612 of record JAZDUA010000209.1, on the reverse strand, counting down.
TATCTCCCCTTCCCCTCCGTCATCTTCATCCTCACCCACCGCCTCTGTCAACTACTCCAACACCACTTCATCTCCAACATCACTTCATCTCCAACACCACTTCATCTCCAACCCGTCCCCGTAGTTTGTACTACCTCCGCCTCTCTGCCCGTCTCCGCCTCCCTAGCTGTCAACTCCGCCTTCGCTACGACTTCCCCTGCAACCTCCTGCGGCCTCCGCTGCCTTCGCTCCCATCTCCGTTCCATACAGTCTTTCCTACCTCCCCGCCTCCTGATCCTCAGCTTCCATACCTCCACTGTGTTTCCACCTCGACGGTGCCTCGACCTCGATGCATCTCCACCCAACCCCGTCTCTAAACTACCCCCACCCCCACCCCTACTCCCACCTCCACGTTGCGACTCCCTCGATTCCGCCTCCACCTCTTCTAAGTCCTCCACCTCCTCCTCAACCGCTACATCCCCCTCCTCTAACACCATAACCATTGCCACCACGTCTACGTTCACTAAATCCACCTCCACCACATTCATATCCACAACCACCACGTCTCCCTCGATTCCACCTCCTCCTCTTCCACGTCCTCCACCTCCTCCACAACCGCTACATCCCCCTCCTCTAACACCCCAACCATTGCCACCACATCTACGTTCACTAAATCCACTTCCACTACATCCATATCCACATCCACCACGTCACCAAGTCTTTTCCATGTCAGCTGCCACTATGCATCCACCTCACTACCGCCTCCGGCTCCATCACTTTCCCCCTCCCCCCCCCCTGTTCGGCAGGACTCCCCTTGGTCTCGTGTCCGTCAAACTCTCAACCGCAAAACCACGACCGCGTCTTCTCTTCTCATCGACTTTCCACGTTGATTCACACACACACACACACACACACACACACACACACACTCTGAAGTAGCTGGAACGCAAGGATATGCGAAAAGACGGAAGAACAATTATGTAATCCTAAACCAGTGGTCCTCGACCTTTTTCGTTTTTATTTAACTAGCTCTTGCTGTTCTCATTTCTTTCTTCAAGCGAAATTTTCGTACATCAAGTTATCTAAGAAAGATGGAATATCTAAATTACTAACTTCCAATGCTCGCAGACATGAAGAGAAAACTACTCAGTCCCCAGCCACATGAAAAATGTATTCGTATATGGTTTCCTTAAGTTACTCAGGAACTCGGGAAAAATAAAAAAAGAATTTAAAAAATTTCGAATTGGCTGAAAATGCAAATATTTTCTTGCGTTATTCCGCAAAGACTCGTACTGCAGGTATCGTCTGAGTTCTTATTCGCAGTGCATGTCTTCTTACTACTTTGACAACACTTACGACATCGTACAACAGCAAAATTCCCAGGAAGATACCGCCTTCCTTTAAATATTTATTATTGTTTACCAGTTACGTTATGGAGAGCAATTTTTTCAAGCCTGTTTTGGTTTAAAAATTTAATATATAGCGATGTTATACGAGATACTTTATTTGTCGTTTTTTATCAATGTGCATATTACTTTTTGGAACGCAATTTTATGTGGTTTTATTCAGCAGCATTTTTGCAAATAAAAGCCATTAGTTGATAATGCATAAGGTAGATAAATATCAAATGTTTTTGATTCTTTAGAGGGTGAAATAATTTCTGTTTCTGCCAATTTAAAGACTTTCAAATAATAGTTTACAAAAAATTCGTTTATGACTACTTAACGTTTGTGATCCCGTGACACATCTCTCTCCGGCTTCTTCTCGCGACGGCCAACACAGGTGGGAAGGACACTCGTCGGTGCTGCTTTGAGAGGGACAAAAACTTTTATCTTTCCTCACGTCTAGGCCTTAGCCGGGGAATTCGGACTCTACACAATGGGCCTGTGGACTACAGTGACACGGCGCAAATAAAGGAACGAGGGATATAATCTCGGGAAAATATTCTAGCTCCGAGTTGTGTTACTTTGCATGCAGTGACAGCAGTTGATGTGATGTCACTTCTCCCGGTGTATGTATGTTTGTATCGATATAAGATACCTTCCAAATGGTTGTGCATGTACACAAATAATTGATGTTTTCGAGCATGTCCACCCCTATGGTTATTATTCCCGTTAATGTAGTGAATGTTTTTCATCGGGAGGTGGTGCTGCTCCTTCCGCAAAGAATAATGAGATCCGGCGCCAAACTACTCATCAGCTTGCGGTGTATTTCCCCTGCCAGGTATCTCCCCAGCCAGGACAATCTCTTTGCTCTCAACTGATCTCCCGGCATGAGTTGTAGTGTAGTGCATTTTAGTGTAAGCACGTGTGTAAAGAACAAGGATAGGACACGGAAGAGGAACGAAAGATCGCGCGCGGACCGTCACCAGTTTATTTAGGGTACAATTTCAGCATTCGCCTGTGTAGTCTGAGAAACCACGGAAAACTACCGATCAGGGCAGCCGGCCACTGGAATTCTCCTCCAAACAGCAACTGAACTCTCCACCAGACCATCGATTCTAGTATACTTCTCCAAAACTAGCTATTTATCTAGAATCGAAAATCCGTCACCGTTAGGACTCGAACATAGAACCTTCTAGTCAGAGTCGCTGCAGAGACAGCAGCAAAGCTGACTCTGAGCTCAACTCAGCCGGATGATAACAGCTCGACAACATTCTTTTTTTAGAATTGCATTGCTTATAATAGTTAAATGTGGAATTAAAAATTCATAAATACTTCTTTATCAAGTAACATTAAACTACACACACTTCATTATCTGTGCGTTTGCTTATTTTTCAAGAACTGAATCCTCATTTTTTCTTCAAAAATCTCGACAGAACTCACTAATTCGAAAGGAATAATATTCACGTCATGGACAAGACAACACCAAACGAAAACTTCATAATGAATATTCAGCTCACAAAATCGTTGCGAGATAGCCTGTCACTCATTTTGGTCGTCCGACTGCAATGAAACTCTCTAACAGAACCTTGAGTTACAATGGACCTTGAATTACAATGGCGTAGAGCTCTCAAAATGTCTTGTGCAAGGTCTATTGCACGATTAACGAACATGCAACGAGTATACAATCGTCAAAATTGCCGAATCGCAATATGAAACAATTCAATGTCACAGCAGGGTCATTTAGCAGAGCAATGACAGCTGGTCATTGGCGTCACATTTACTATACTAAATGTATTCAATATTATAGTCTTGTAATAAATGTAGAAAGTACAATATTGCACACCCATCAAAATCAAACTCCTAAATTTCATTACATTTTTACCATACAATTGTAATGTTTAATTTATATTTTTAAGTTTAATTCATATAACTACAATTAATATCAAATATATTACATTCTTATTATTGAAAACAATATTGGTTTTAAAAGACGTTAATATAAATATTTTTATACCTTATTAAATTTTATCTTTCAAAATAATTAATTCTCTTTTTACACCGTTGACAAGAACCGAATTTCATTGCAGACAATTTTCCCATTTCTATGAAAAAGGCTCTTGGCTAAGGGTTTTCCAATTTCATTCCGATCATTTTCTCCATTTGTCTAGTAATATTTTTCAGAGGTGAAAGATAAGGGAGTATTGATACTAAATCGTCAAGTCCCTAAGTGTAGATCGTGTTATCTCCCCAAATATGAGGGTGTTTCTCCCCAGCAAAAACGTGAAATCCCGTGCTGCCCTTAACGTCGGCTTTCGAGGTTCTGCCTTCCTCTGCCGGGAGAATCTCTACGATCCCCACCGTTCACCACACCTACTACATGTAAGATTATGTAAGTTTAAGGGTGAGTGTGGGTTTAAACGCGTGTAAGAGAAGACAAGAGACTACAGATGAGGAAAGGAAAATCAGATACTGTCTTGGACTCATTTGTTAGGGTACTGCATCAGCATTCGCCTGGTATTGGTCGTAGAAATCACGGAACACTACAAATCAGAACTGTCGGTTGCTAGAATGATTCTCCAGTCAGTGGATGAATTCAATTGATTGATTACAGTGATTCCGGGGGCGTGATCTGCTTAGGTCATTAGTCCCGTAAGTGTTTTGTACGTTCTTTCCTCGGGAGGTGTCGGTGATCTGGTAACGGAGAATCCATGCAAAACTACCATCAGAGTGAGAGCGTAGGCTTCCGCAGCCGGAGTCAGTATTTAGTTGGCTGTCCGGGTGACGCCACGTCCATGGCGAAGGAGCCGACGTTTCGGTCGCCATTCTGCGACCTTCCCCAGGGCGTAATGGCGTAATAATAAAAACTACCATCAGAGCAGCAAGCCACTAGAATTCTCCTCCAGAAAGCGACTGAATTCGACTTTGTTGACAGGCTAGGGTTGAAAATTCTGTCACCGTCGAGACCCGAATCCTAGGCCCTCCCGGTCAGAGCAGTGCAGTGACATCAGTTGACGCCCTGAGCCTCATCTCCCTGCAGGTTAATTCGAAACAACTATCTAGCTAGTGTCGAAAATGCACCAACTTCGAGACGCAAAGACCCGAGGACCTCCCGGGCAACGATGCTATAGGGGAAACGGACAGATAATGAAATGTGTGTAGTTTAATGTTACTTGATAAAGGAGTATTTATGGATTTTTAATTTCACATTTAACTATTATAAGCAATGCAATTCTAAAAAAAATGTTGTAGGGCTGTTATCATCTAAGTTATCGCAGGCGTTCTTTTCTCAAAACACCAATCTATATAAGACTATTCCACTCGTGAAATTAAAACCAATAGTGCTTAACCATACACACAAAATGCTCCAATCAGGGCGGTGTATCTCATAAAGTTTATCGCTTTTTCTATCCGATTTTTCTTACAGCTTCTACCTACCGGCCAACCATAATCTGTGACTCATCTATCTTGGGAGGCGGTATACATCGATTGCTTAGTCGGTGTCAAATACACAGCGTATGTACTATAACATAACTTCTTTGAGTTTAACATAGCTTTCAATTATTTTCAATATTTGGCGCATTTTGGAAATCTGTTGGACATAATTTCACTCTTGGAATAGCCCTATTAAATGCCACTCGTGTTTCTTAGCTAAATCCCCTCCTCTCGATTAGATAGATAAATCCAATCGTGTTTCTTAGATAAATTCTTAGATAAATCCCCTCCTCGCGTCGCGAGTCGGCAATTTATCTACAATTTCCAAAGCACTCGTGGTATTACCTATGATAACTGAAAGTGAACCGGAATATTTATCCTTCCGGGACTCAATTTCCGGGTCGAAATTACAGACTCTGAGTGCTTTCGCTAATGACATGGAACGATGGAGGGAGATACCTGATAGGCGAAAACCCCACTAACCGACGTGCGGATCGACGTTAAATCTCGCCATCTAGCGAAGAAGGAATCACTGCCACTTCCCGAGCTAAAACATTCACTACACTACCGGGATTAATAATCATAGCAGGTTGCGTGTCTGGAAACTTTAATCAATCTATAGGGCCTGTTAGGCAGGGGATGCTGTAGAGTGGTGTGTGCGATGCTCCCGCACCCAGATTAAAGTGTACTCTCTCCCAAATAAGGGTGAGCAAATTGTGAACTGGTAGAATTGGAAGGCTCAGGCAAACTGTTGCATAGCTTAGATCACAAGCAGTGGTAAAACCGTAAGGGCAACACTACCTGACTGGGTACCTCGTGGATACAGTTAAATAATGCCCTCGATAAAAAGGGCAACACTCCGAAACTGGAAATCTTGTGTGTACAATTAAGGTGTGATAGGTCATTTGATGGCCATAACAAATTATAATTAAAAATAAGCCTTACCAAAATGTTTCAATGACAGCAATGAATATCAATATAATGAATATCAATGAATGATATATATGAATATAATGAATATAATGATATAATACATATGAATATAATACATATGAATATAATGAATATCAATGACAGCAATGAATATCAATGATAGGTCATTTGATGGCCATAACAAATTATAATTAAAAATAAGCCTTACCAAAATGTTTCAATGACAGCAATGAATATCAACATTATCCGTGTATTAAATATGCAAACAACCGGAAATTAAGAAGAATGATAAATAGACAGGGAAAATAGTGTGATTTTTTAGTAATTATTCAATTATGCACACCTGAGGAATTTCCGTGAAAAAAATTAAAATTAGAAAATTCCTGGGAGACCGGATATCACGGAGCAAAGAGTGTTAGACGCAGATAGGTGATTATCCAAATAGGAGGAACATAGACATTAAACAAGGAGGGGAGAGACGTAAGATGTATGAAGAAGGGACGATTTGGGGAGAAATTCTGCTCATCTAAAAAGACACCGACTACAAACTGCCGGAGCAATATAGCTCGGACTGTGGTTGCAGACGGATGGTTAGAACGCGGTAGTCAGAATAGGTTTTGAATTTGATTTGCGAGTGGACACTAGTGATGAAAGTAGAAATATGAGCGAAGATATTATTCGTGTGTTAGTAGTGGAAACAATTTTAGTATGGCCAAGATCAAAATTTCGAAGAATTAAGGAACAATAACTTGTACTGAACAAGACCGACGAGCATGGAAGGACATCGCTGAGAACCAAAGAGAACGGCAGAATACCAACGTTCAAATATGCGGAGGAACGAGAAAGGAAGCGAAAAATAAATAAAAATAATTACACTATTTATGAAAACGAAGTCTTATCATTAGAGATAAATTTAAATACAATTTACAATATTAAGGTAACATGGCCATGTATGAACGGGCAAATCAAAGTGTGAGTGTGTGTGTGTGTGTATGTGTGTGTGTGTACTGTAAATACAGAGTAAATGAAAAAACTGATTAGAAAATATTTTTGTGTAATTTTTTATGGTTGAAGTGTATAGCATTTACTGTTTTGGAAGCTAGTTAAAGAGAATTTGAATTCTAAATGTTTTTACAGAAGAACGAACCTGTTTGATTACGTAAAAGTTGTCAGAATTCCTAAAATTCAAATATTTAATAAAGAGAGGGGTTCCTTACGTAAAGTTTTGTCGCCGTTATTCCGTATGGCCGGCTCTGTCGACCCACGTAAATAAATTCTCTGCGTTGGACATCCCGGTCGAACATGAGGGTTACTGTTACTAAAAGGTATTAAAGAATATTTGGGTATATATAAAACAAAATAAATAAAAGTATAACTTGTTTACTTAAATAAACCACAGTTCAAAGGATAGATCCATTACAATAGCTAGGCAAAATTCAGTCTGGAGGAGAATACTTACGGCCGGCTGCTCCAATCGATAATTTTCAATCGGTTTCTCCGTTAAATACCAGACGAATGACGGAATCTCTCCCTAACAAACGGGGCACGGACCTCGCAGATTCTTCTCTTCCTCTTCCTTGCCGTATTCTCACTCTTTACTTACATACACACTTACATCCACAACTACCACATATGTCGGGAGATCAGGTAGAGCTTGGAGCTTGCCCGGCCGGTGCAGTGCCCCGCTGGTGGGAGATATCTGGTTGGAAAAAATCACCGCAAGCTGACGTGTGTCCGGGCACCCAGCTTGGGAAATACACCGTTGCTTCCCGTGGTGAAACATCCACCCCACTTATGGGACACATTGTCATAGCCGTTGTCGCGCCTCGAAAGACAAAAATAATCAATCAATCAGTGAGCGTGCGAGAATCTTCCATTACTTGCGCTCTGAAATGAGCCTGACGGACGGCTTCGTGGCTTAGGCGGAGAGCTAATCGGCCGCTGAGCATCTTTTACATGAGGACCGCTGGCGCGCGGACGCTTAAGCCAAACACGGAAAGCGTTGTGTAATTCTCTTGGCAGACAGCGCGAGATTCGTGAAGCACTGGGATGTTTCGTCCCGCTTGCTTCAGGTTTTGACGCAAGGGTGTTGACAGTGGTCGAAAACAGTCGACGCGACGAGGACAGTCGCCGTCCACACGCATTCTTATTTACCACAATTCCAACTGCAACTTCAAACTTGCAGAGGTAACTCACTTAATAGTCTTGCTTGTTTCGAAATGTCTTCAATCCATTCCAAAACAAGCTTAAAACTTCGGTCGTCCATTCTTAGTAGTTGTATTCTTCGTTCTGTTTCGGTCGAGGACCGCACACTGTCACTAAAGACACCTAGCTTGCCCTGGCACACATCGACGAGTTCTCTTTGGAAACATCCAAAAAAGAGAGACTGTTCAATAGATATTTTCTTTCGTATTATTACATGACCTAGCATTTTGGGAGGTGTCTGAGATGACTAGTTTTGATGGAAGTAGATGACTAGTATGGATGGATGGTACCACGGAAAAACTACCGATGAGAGCAGCGGGCCGCTGGAATTCCCCTCCAGACCCAGCTATCCAGCTAGTGTCGAAAGTTTATGCCCTGAGACACCTCTCCTTGTATGTACCACCGAAAATCTGCGCGTCCGGGCGGGAGATACCGGGCGGGAGACACCGCAACAAAAGGCGTGTCCCCAATCTCGCCCGTGCGAAGTAATCAGTAACAACCCAACTTCTGAAACGGTGCGTATCTTTCCTTACATTAATTTTGCCACGAGTATCGAAGTCCTCTACCGGGAAGGTGACTCATGGCATCAACTGATGTCACTGCAATGCATCTGACCGGGAGGTCGTACGGTTCGAGTCCTGACGGTGACAGGGTTTTCGACACTCGCTAGATAGCCAGGTCGAATTCAGCCGCTGTCTGGAGGAGAATTCTAGCAACCGGCTGCTGTAATCGATAGTTTTTCGTGGTTTCTCCGATCAACACCAGACGAACGCCAGAGAAGAACCCTAACAACCGAGCCACGCAACGCACTCTATCTTTCCTTCATCTTCCTTGTCCTTTCCTAACCCCCATACTCACACACTTTCACTCACATTCACAACACTACCACACACACCGGGAGACCAATCGGGATCGTAGAGCTTGTCTAGGCCGGGGCGGCGCCACGCAGATAGGAGATGCCTGATTGGGTAAAATCTCCCCTCCCCCCGCCATACCATGGTAGGTCGTCATCGGATGTCGCCACCCACCGGAGGAAGATCACGCTACCTCATGAGTTAAAACATCTACTACACTTATGTTAACCTTAATGCTCCTACACTTAATGGCGCTATCCTAACCTACCCTACTTTTCATTACCTTGGCAGTTAACGAGCCCGAAATCACAATTCAATCAATCAATGAGCTAGCCGGGAGCTTACAACGTGTCCTGACTGAGGTAATGTCTCACTGGTGGGAGACACCTTGGGGAAGTAGTCTTCCCAGTAGCCAACATGTCTCACCGTCCAGCACCCGATTTCACCATGCAACAGCGGAAGTTTACAGTCACTTTCCGATGAAAAAATTTGCTCTACGTTTCCGGTACTGATAATCTTAGCAGTTGTCGCGCAAGGAATCACCAATCAATCAATCAGTCAATCAATGAGGTGCCACCGTTAGCTACTGCTGCGTGTTATGTCGTCGGTCAAACACAGTACTGAAGACCTTGGCAGTTGACGCGTCCGGAATCTTGATTCAACCAAGCAATCAATGGGCAAGCTCCGTGAGCGGCTGATGTGTGTTATGTCATCGGCCAATCACGGTACTCATGATCTTAGCAGTTGTCGCGCAAGCAATCACCAATCAATCAATCAATCAGTCAATCAATGGGGTGCCACCGTTAGCTACTGCTGCGTGTTATGTCGTCGGTCAAACACAGTACTGAAGACCTTGGCAGTTGACGCGTCCGGAATCTTGATTCAACCAATCAAACAATGGGCAAGCTCCGTGAGCGGCTGATGTGTGTTATGTCATCGGCCAATCACGGTACTCATGATCTTAGCAGTTGTCGCGCAAGCAATCACCAATCAATCAATCAATCAGTCAATCAATGGGGTGCCACCGTTAGCTACTGCTGCGTGTTATGTCGTCGGTCAAACACAGTACTGAAGACCTTGGCAGTTGACGCGTCCGGAATCTTGATTCAACCAATCAAACAATGGGCAAGCTCCGTGAGCGGCTGATGTGTGTTATGTCATCGGCCAATCACGGTACTCATGATCTTAGCAGTTGTCGCGCAAGCAATCACCAATCAATCAATCAATCAGTCAATCAATGGGGTGCCACCGTTAGCTACTGCTGCGTGTTATGTCGTCGGTCAAACACAGTACTGAAGACCTTGGCAGTTGACGCGTCCGGAATCTTGATTCAACCAATCAAACAATGGGCAAGCTCCGTGAGCGGCTGATGTGTGTTATGTCATCGGCCAATCACGGTACTCATGACCTTAGCAGTTGTCGCGCAAGCAATCACCAATCAATCAATCAATCGGGGCAGGTCGCTCGGCCGACCGGCGCATCCCGCGGGGATCGCTCTCGGTGGGGCAGTCACGGACGCAGTGAAAGGGGGAGTGCGGAGGGGGGAGAGGGGAGGGCGGGCGTGGAGGGGCGGCCGCGCTCTCTCTGCAGGCGATATGCATCGGGCGACAGTCGCTCGCAGCCCAGCCGGCATGCCGCTCGCACTGGACCCCGCCTCCGCGCCCACGCGCCCGCGCGCGCCACTGCCCTCGCTGCTGCTGCTGCTGGTGCTGCTGACGCCCGCCCCCGCCGCCTGCGACCAAGACGCCCGCAGGGCCCCGGCGCTACGTAAGTGCTCAGCGCTTGGCGCCAGTCAGATGCTTGTTCCGGGGCGACACGTGGGGTAGCTGTCAGAGGCAGTCCCGGCGCTACGTAAGTGCTCACCGCTTGACGCCGGGTTTGTAGGTAGATGATTGTTCCCGGGCGACCTGTGGATGGCTGTCAGAGGCAGAGTCCCGGCGCTATGAAAATGTTCACCGCTTGACGCTGGATTTGTAGGCAGATACTTGTTCCGGAGCAATACAGGGCTTAGTGTGGCTGTTTGAGATGCTCGCCTTGGTACGAGTTTAAATCATGGTCGATCCAGGAAGATTTGATGTTGTACAAATGCGGTTCGTGACAGGTGTCCTGGGGTCCCTTCAGTTTTCTCTGCCTTTCGCCTATAGTCTAAAAATCCCATTTGTCTCGCATTGCGTGAAATGTCTCTTGGATTTAATGATTGGGAAATTAGCAACCATGGGAAATAACCTCAATAACAATTCTTTGCAGAAAATCAGATTGAGGATGAAATCTGTATTAAATTAAACCCACATATTTAAGTGCCTGAGCTGTGAAGATAACGAAAATTAAGAAATTAAAGCACTGTTGCGCTACCAATCACCGGTGCTGAAATGCAAAGAGCAGTTTACAGGTATAAAATGAATCTGAATTTTAGAATGTCTTGAATAAGTTATCAATCACAATAGTCTTCACAATAAATACTGATCGTCACAAGATTCTTTAACAAATCTGTAAAATTCAAGCTTTGTAAAAGTCTTATATTTTTGGCTTGTAGCCTTCTTCCTCTCCCTTCAAAAATGCAATTTACAATATCAGTAAACTAGCTGAATGTAGCGTCGTCGACACTTAACCTGTTAAAATATTTTTATGTGTAGAAAACACATACCATTCTACTAAACTTCTACTGAAACTACTACTCAGAAGAACCTTTAAATATACATATATCTGGCGTTTTAATCCATATGCGTAGTACTTGAAAAATGGCCTTGGCATGTTATAATGTTGGCAATTGTAATCCTCGTAAAACATACTTACAGTTAGGGGTGATGCTAATAATAAGAATTTAGTTCGCCTACATTGCGTACGCTTTTTTGGTAATTTACACAGAAATGCACATAAAAGATCACCAGTAAGCTGTTATTCAGCGTTATTCTTCGTATGCTAATAGAAGACCATTCTCTATTAGTTCGGAAAATTCGGTCGCAAAATCGTCTACAACAACATTTGATTTCCTTAACTTGCTTAACATTTCCATAGTTTTGCTCCTATTTTTTAATATCTTAAAACTCTACAAACTCAGTTTGATTTATTTTCTGAAGGGAAATTTAATGACTTATAAGCGAATATAAGGCTTACTTCTTATGTAAGCATTAAAAGGTACTATTTTGTATATTTATATGGAAAATGTGAATACGTTGTAAGTTAGTTTAAATTGAAAATCGAACTTATCATGATTAAGAAATGTATTCCTTTGTACTACTTAGAGTTCTGTTTTTTCTCATTCACTTTATATTCTTCAAATTCAATATTCCAAGGCATTTTACAAATGTATTATTAAAAATACCCATGAAGTACTTTGAATCTTACAAATTCACGACAAATTCTACCGCGCGATTTTAATTTCCTATTGTTCTTTTCTAAATAATCAGGGTGCCATCCTCCTAGAATAAAATTACGGTGCAGTTGACTGAAAATAACCACGGTGTTCTGGGGTTTAATTAACGTCACTTACATCGATCTATTTATGTGACATTGGTTTAATTCTCCTTCTGCTCACCAAGATGGCAACGCTAAAACACGCAAAAGCAGGTTTTTGGAAATTTCTTAGAATTTTCTGTCCGGATTCGAAAACAAATGATCAGTTCGCCATCAGGAAACCAAAACGCCTCGAATGACAGCTCATGTGTGTCGATTGGTGCACGGGAAGAGGTCTAGCCATGAGTGATGGAACCCCACATCCGAACATACACTCACTCGCGGAGTTACTCAAATTCGGTATAGGGATAACAATAACATTTAAAACGTAAAATTCGTATTCACAAGAATTTTCCCTAGAGAAATATATACGTACCTACTTAGAGATATCAACATTTTCCTTGGTACGTTACGTTGCCCTCAACATTGAATAATAGCTTCAGGGTAATAAAGATTTGTATACTTTTGATTTATTCTTTTGATTCTATTTGAAACTTTTTTTTTTACTTTCCTGACATTCCTCCATTTACAAAAACATTCGTACTCTTTTTCGTATAAATTCCTCGATTTTTCAGCTAATAATTTTAAAACAGCACATTCTGCTTCCCTCATGATATCATCAGGAATTTGTAGATCTTCATCTGAGTCTAAATAGTATGTAACGTTTGCCTGATTCAAATTTTCCTCCTTGTTTCCATGCAGTATGTCAAAGAATGCAATCCATCTGAAATCACAGCCACCTATAGATGATCCACAGAAGGCTGCCTGCAGCCTACTGTAATGATTCATTCGTGATATAGGCGAGCATGTGAAGAGATATTGTTTAAAAATACGATTTTGTTTATGACACGGGGTTTACCTAAGCTTCATTCACTCGGGAGAATTGTGTCCCTCACGCTGCTGCGCTCAGGACACAACTATTCTCCCTCGTGAATAAAGCTCTACTTAAAACCCTTATCAAAATAATTATTTTTTTCTCGGTCGAGAAAAAATTATATTTCAGACACGTAACACCGTAATATTTTAGAGCCTAAATATCCAATGCTTACTTATTATGAGCGCATAAATGTGGAAATCTAAATATGTTTGAATTGCACTCTTTAAGTTAAAGATTCTACAAACCGAACGAAATTCTGGATTCTTGTAGCTTTTTCTATTTCTCGTGAAGTTAGCTTTTCGGTGCTTTATCACCAGTGAGGTCAAATGCTTTTCCAAATAAAAGTTCAAGTCTAAATATTATCTAGTACATCTAAAAAAATAATATCTCTTATATGCGGAAGAATCGTTTTCGTAAGCTTCAAAGATCAGACCAAACGATTTTATGCAGTCTTTAGTATTTTAGTTAGATTTATAAGGTCTCCTCACTGTCACTCCACTGTTCGTTAGAGCAACTCACATTTCTTCTTCTCTTTGGTTTGTAAATGGGAAGCTATTTTTGAATTCGGCATTCCTCTATCCTGCCAAGATTATCTACAACATTTACACTATATTTTTCTCGTTCATCTAGTACACTTGTAATATTTAATTTATGGCGTATATCGTCATCTAGTTTAGATACTTGAGGATTATCGAGCTGTAATCCGAAGGAAATTCAACATCATTCAACAGTCAATCAATTCAACAGTCTTGATTTTTTGAGCCCGTCCACGTTTTGACCTTACACACCATATCCAGATCCATATATGAGCGTAGGGATATCCATTACTTCATAAAATTTCAGAGACAAGAGTGCCGTTCTATATATTTCTGGATGTCGGTAATGTCGGTATTAAAAAGTTAAGAATTGTACGAACCGTTTGAGTCTTTTATTTTTTTAAGCTCTTACATATCTTGCCCTACTGCAAGAAATCTGAACAATAATAACACATAGTAAAAGTAGTATATTTTCACAAAGGCAAATGTATAAAATATTTTTAAACAAGCCCATTTTTTGTTTGAATTTTATTTACATTTTTCTCCATTTTCATGTTTACGAAACATATATTTCATTAAAAAAACTAGTGTTGCTACAATAGCACATAATTTCTCGCAGTATAAAAATGTTTTCCATATGTACATCGGGACGTCCCTAATGCTTCATTAATTTCAAACAAATTACGGAAAAGCTACTAACTTATACAAACATTTGTACATGATCTTATTTAAAGAGGTAAAGACTTTGACTGAGGCAAAAATCTCTATCTTCAATTTTCTAGTTTTGACTTTTTTGTTGCAATATTCGAGCAATGAAACCCTGAAAATGGGTTTAGCATCATTTTTTAGCGTCCTTTATTACCTATGTGGAAAACATTTAAAGAAAAAATGTGAAGGGATTTTTGCGAAAAATCGTAAATTTCAAGCGCATATTACGCAAAAACTACTCGTTTTTTTTCAAAAATTGTACATTGCCTTTTTTAAGGAGCTAATTTTGTACACCAGACAGGATAAACTTCTATCTTTAATATTGTATGAAGGAAGACACCAAAAAAATTCATACTTTTGAAATTTTCAAAAATTTCGAGTTAACAGAGACAATTGAACCTATGCCACTTTTATAAGTGTATGTTACTCCATTCTTACAAGAAATTTAAAGAAGAAATTTGGAGCCGTTGGAGGGCTTCATGTAAAGTACCCCCAAATTGTAAAGAATTTTTTTCAAAATTTCAAAACTTCAACTGAAGCCAGATGGACAAGGGTTTCTTTAATTTGGCTCAAATCCTAGGCACGGTTTATGCGCTAGAAGTGTTTACTGACGGACAGACAGACGGACAGACGGACGTTTTGCCGCCAATTGATTTTTGTGTGTCAAGGTGTCGGTGACAATGATTCTGGCTACACCAGGTGTTAGAGGATATTTTTCTTTATTTTTCAACTCATTTATCCACTTTTTCGTTACCAGGGCCCGGCAATAAGAGTTTTTGTGTCGAAAATTCGCCGTTTTCAGACGCACGATTAGAATACTTTCTCTTCTTACTTTAGTATGTGCGAGAAAATAAAAATGAATTCCTAAAAGTTAACAAATTGTCCACTTCCTCACCCTAAATTGTATTAGTATCGTGAAATGTATATGTTATATTGTGCTGTATGTATAGTCTTCATTTTATGAAATACTATTTTTTAAAGAAACATGTACCTTTCATTATTATGTGTAATGTTTCCGGGTATTGTTACTAATCCTACTAAACTTACTATTTAGCAGAATGTAATTTAGATTCTTGATGCATTCTTTGATGAAAATTAATCATTCACGATAATTTAAGTCAATAAATAAATATTTCTTTGGTTTGATGTTAATTTTTTGGAATGAGTCACGAATTTATTATTAGCTTCTATGCTTTATGTAGTGAAGGTTGAGTAATGTTAAATCACGAACAATGTGTAAAATAGGCAAATAAGAATCTTTCAGTGACTTAATATAAATATAAACCATTACAAGAACGTATGTGTCATTATGCACCGTTACTTGCAGTTTTATTCATCATGATTTCTGATCTCTGATGTCGATGATGTTAGTTCCTGATTGTAGAGGCTATTAACGTTTGTATTTCTCGTGTGAGTTGACTAGTCATGAAATTGACGAGCGTTTACCTTGTGATATTTTGAGTTTCGTAATACTTAATTATTGTATCCGCCTCTTCTTTTATGTAACAATTTTAGCAAATGTCTCATGGCACTTGCTTTTCACCTCGTAGAAACCCTATGATCGTGCTGGTGTTTCAGTTTAAACGGAAAGATATCAACGTTGTTCTACGATCGATAATTTTTAAACAACGTATATTTTTTTTAAATTCACTTGAACTTTCTCTCACTACATTTTCCTACACATTGCATGTCGAGAGCTTTACTTGTTGATGCGAAATCTTGCTAGGAGTGGGTCAAAGTGCCTGGTCAAAAATTTAACTTACTGACATTTGAATTGACCTTTCAAATCCGTAACAATGTTAAAGAATTTCAAGCCAAATAGTAATAAAAATCAGAACTTATAGGCTGAGCGTTATTACTGCAATCAAGGTAAAATAGTTTTTAAGCAAAAAACCATCAGATGCGAAAGAATGCGCAAACCAGTCATCAAAAAGATCGATTATGTAATTCAATCTACTTGCTAAATTCCCCACTTCCAGGTTACATAATTTCAGTTTCTAAAAAAGACTTCGTAACACACTATTACTAAAAATATTTGCGAAAACCTCACAGTCCTTTTCACCGGAAATAACACACGTTACTGCACTAGCTCATCGTACGTTTTTCCTTTGCTAGGTGAAATGCTTTAAGTTTTGTCTTTAACCCCTTTACTCTGTTTGCTAAAACTAATTACTCTTCTGTCACATCTAACCATATATGGCTGCATTATCAATTTTATTACACCATCTGAAAAAGTTTATCCTTATATGTTCAAATTAAAACGGTCACTTCACACAATTCATTAATGGGTTACTTCTAAACCACTTATTTTACTAATTAAATTTCGCAATTCTTACCGTAAGTGCAAAGTTTTTTGCTTAAAATAAAAAAGCAATTAAATTGTGTAAATTCGGTACTTCGGTATTTGGGTTAATTTTTCATTGTAAATAAATATATTCATTTATTTTGTAAGTAATAAACAATTTACATGCTTCTGGGTGCTTATACGTGTCTGAAATACAAATTTTTTGCAGAGAAAACCTTTTTTCAATTCAAATTGTGAGGGCTTATTGCGGCTCAGCCTTTCGAAGGAGTAATAGGTCAAAATATGCTTAAAACTGACTTAAGAGCTTAGTTTCGACGTTTCGTTGTTTCTTCCCTGGACAGCCTGTGTATATATTCTGCCCTTCCAAGAAACCCCCTTCTATATTCCCCATAGCACGTCATACACATTTTTAACTGTTTTTGACGTAAATAAATAAAAAAGTAAGAAAATATTTCTGCTATTACAAGAAATACAAGTTTCACTTAACTTTTAATAATTTTGCGTTCTAGGATTTGTAACCGTGAGCACGATTTTGTTGGCGTTTTTTGAAAGTTTCAATTTCTCAAATAGATACGAAAATATGAACCTAAAACTGATTAATTTTAGTGTTGACTTTCCAGGACGGACACTCTTGTCATTGACGACTGCATGGATGCCTTGTACTTGTTAGTACAACACGTAAATTTGGTTTTTAAATAAGGATGAAATATAAATTATTATGTCATCTGCTGCATGCATGCATATAACACCTTAAAACTTCTTTCTTACTAACGTTTTTCTTGTTTACTCATAGAATTAACGAAACATACAAACATGCTCCAACAAACGTAAAACAAAATATTAACACCCATTGTGAATATAGTATTTAATCAGAATTAATACTATTTAATTCTTTTTTAACTATAAGGCAGTATTCAAAGCACTGTCAGCATTCAACGTATTATTATTATTATTATTATTATTATTATTATTATTATTATTATTATTATTATTATTATTATTATTATTGCAGATAACACGATCGCATTTGTCTCTCTTCAGTGTTGATCAAAGAATTATTACTTATTAACTACAAAGTAATCAGTCGACTGTACTGACCCAGAGATACCTTCTTCCAAATGTCCGACATATGAAGCTCCATTTGCAGTCACATTTTCATCACGTAGATAATTACCATTGCCATTCTTTGTTCTCATCTTCTCAATTTGTGATTGTTTTCATCTGATGAAACTTCCTATATTGCTTTTTCTATATCTTCCTTATGTAGAATAGAGAACGCCATTCTTGACGAAATGAATGTTAACTAAACAATCTTTTGTCACACACACGGCGGTATACATTTCAGTGATGTAGATCGTATGTATAAAATGTTCCACCAGCTCGTGCGTGTTTCATACTCTTAGCTATGTAATCAGTTCTAAAGTAAATTACATACAGAATAAGCAAGACGTCAGTCCAACTGTTGGTTCTCAAAGTAGTTGTCAGAGAATACTGTAGGCCCCAATCTGAGCCCATCTTCTCATTCAATCTACAAATTTCAGTTAAAGTTGTTTCACTGTTGTAATTTCTTCAATGCACGTGCTTGAACGATAACTTTCTTCAAATAACAGAAATCAGTTCCAGTATTTCTGAAATAAAATAATGAACAACTTAGTATTTAACGACGACGAAACTTTTTCATTTCGTTAAGGCCTATTCACAATGCGAACATAAACATAAGCATGGAGTTAACATAAAAGTTAGGACTACGTCCACAAACGGACTCATTCACAATGCGTTCGCGTAAGCATAACAGGTAAGACGTTAACTTAAAAGCTTGCAAGCTTCAAGCTTCTGTGCTTAGACAAAACAAATGAACCAATCCCAGAACGGTAACTCAAAATCGAGAATCAAAATTAGAGCGAAGTCGATAGAAGAACTGACGCCATATGAGCCATGGATACAGTCGATACCTTGAAATCGATTCTCGCATCCAACCAATAGTAAATCACAATGTTTCACAGCCAATAGAAACCCTTATTTTGCTTACGTTTATGTTACACATTGTGAATACTTCAGTCTCTCAATTATGTTAATGTTTATGTCTATGCGTTATGCGTATGTTTACGTTTGCATTGTGAATGGGTCTTTATAGTTTGTATGTCATATAATGCAAGACGTTCGTTTAAAATGATACAAGGTCTATATTGCTTCACGAATCTTATTCCTTCCCGATCTGAAATACAGAACGCCTGCGGGATATGCAACGCGGCAATCTCTCCTGTTCGGCAGTTTACTAATATTCAATAATTGCAGGCGCGTAACAAATCGTCAAACAATCGGGGATTAGCTTGACAGCAATTACGAAAATACTGTATGGGACATGTCTACGATTCATTTACTTTAAAACCAAATATATATAAAATATTCCACTTTTCACTAACTGAAAGACAAAACTTAAATTGGACGCCAATTGTTATTCTTGCATCAAAAACGCAAAAGCATTTTTTTTTGATACGCCATTAAATTGTATTTTTCCAATACAGTCTACTAACCGGCAACATTGCATAGCCACTGTTGCAACGTTACATAGCTGTTGTTTGTACCTTTGGCACTCCAAGTCATGTACTGATACGTCATTTTGGCAACAAGAGAGACATTCGCGGACAACCGCGCGTGGCTATTCATCCATGTAATACAGTGACTTCTGCAACAGCAACACCTAACGTGCGATGTTTACGTGAAATGCGTATGTGTGTTTGTGTTGGCAGCGGAATACATCCACGTGTGCCAGCGGGACGCCCCTGACATCGATGCCTGCATCAACGCGTCCATCAACGCCTTGCGACCGCAACTGCTCTCAGGTACGCCCCCCCCACCACCTCGTCTCCCTCCTCCCCCTCACCACTCTCCACCTACGCCCTAGTGGCGGCTTATAATATTTTCTTAAAAGGAGGAAAGATTGATTGATCGATTGATTGATGATTCCGTCAGCGAAGTTTAGCAAGTGTAGCATTAGCAAGCAAGCATTAGTTTCACAAGTGTAGTGCATGTTTTTGTCGCGGGAGGTGGCGGTGATCATCCAATGCTGAATGGTGAGATCCAGCGACATGTACATTTTCACCTCAGTTACGGTTTTGTAATATTATAATGCCACAATATCTCTCCATATTAACACATTTTTACTCATCACTAGTGAAAATCATTACAAATCTTAGAATATAAGGAGGGGGAAAAATTTACACCAAATATCACAAATTCGACATTTAAAACTGCGTTCTACACAGCCATAAACATCTCCTAGCAATGAGAATGAATTCTCGTAATTTGAGTCTGTCAAGTCGCGGCATGGCGTTTCTGCGATGTCTTTGTATTGCACCCTGAAACGCCTCAAAGACTCCAGTAACTGAAGCGCGGCAAAATCGAATTGGCAAATTTCGAAGATCTACAAAAATTACGACAAACTACTTATATTTTCTTAAATTATGGAAAATGACCTTTTTCAAAAAACTGATTTTTCAGAACAGATTTCATTTATCAAAAATATCACTGTAATCAATATTGTACTTCAGCAATGTTAATTGTTTGTAATTGTTAGAAATACTGCACAGAAAATGGTACAAATACCCAGTAGCGTAATGAAATGAGAGCGAGCCTACCCACAAAACTTTTATCCCGGCCGCGCCATTTGTAATAGTGTATAGCAAACACAAGTAGTGTTAGTACCTTAAGTAATAAAAATATTCTTTAACAAATTCAAATTAATAACAATGGTAGAAAAGCCTACATTTATTATTTAATTTTAAGAAATTAATACTGTAATAAAACCTAAATGAATTTTTTACATTTATTTATTGAGAAACATGGTTACAAAAGCTACCGAATCGGAGAAAAATCGTTTTCTGGAAGATGCTATTTTTAATCTATCATTGTATCAACTATCACAAAGTAACAGAAAAAATATCAAGTAATTAATATTTCTTACAATCGCAAAACGTTGAGCCTAAAAATAAGCCCTCTTTTACCTGGGTCCGCCCGCATTGCGGGTTTTCCGGACCCAAAAGTTACGCCACTCCCAACACCATTTTCTTACCGATCTTTGCTACATATGGCAAAATAAAATTTAAAAGAAAAACTTTAATCCGTTTTTGAAAAAAAATATTTAAAAATTGACTATGTTTCACGCAAAAACTACTCATATTTTCAAAAAATTGAACATGACTATTAGCTTTGTTTTTGATGAACATATTTCATTAAGGAAAAAATTCTATCTTCATTATTGTACTTGTAGGAAGGTACCGAAATATTTTAAACTTTTGCAATTTTCGAAAATGCACGGAGTTCAAGGAAAATACGACCTACGCTATTTCCCTATGCGTCTTTTTCTCTGTCAGAGGAAAAACGTTAAAGAAAAAAATTGGAGCCTTTTCTAGAAAATTATGAAAATATTGTTGAGACTTAATGTTAAGTACTCCCAAAATAAAAATATCCGTTTCAAATTCAACGGGCCGTGACACCAGTCATGTTGATTGGGAAATATCAATTTTGATGAAAAACCCTACTTACGGTTGGTCGGACGTTTTGCCGTAATCCAATTTTCCGGTATCAAAGACCCTCTTAAATGTGAATTCTGACTACACAACGTGTGAAAGAAAGTAATTTAGTACTTATACAAACATGATTTATTCACGTTTTAGCAGGACCTGAAAATAAGTTTTTGTGTAAACAATCGTGTTTTCCCCCACAGCATTACAATACTTTCTCCGCACTGTGCATGCAGTAGGCGAGAAAGTAAAGATAGAGATTTGAGAAACTTATTTC
This sequence comes from Gryllus longicercus, assembly GCA_038098605.1. NCBI lineage: Eukaryota > Metazoa > Arthropoda > Insecta > Orthoptera > Gryllidae > Gryllus > Gryllus longicercus. The sequence goes on along the minus strand of JAZDUA010000209.1, from coordinate 554,145 downwards.
CAAAAGGTACTAATTCTACTTTACATTTTTCAGTAGAAAAAATAAAAATATTACTTTAATGTTTCTTAAACGTAATGACTCATTTTTCTTTAGACACAGTCTTTAGACACTTCAGACACAATATTATTATTCTGTTTATGCAATTACTTTTATTGTAAGTAATGCAAAACATTTTTCATTAATTAATTAATTAAAATATTTCTTCCTGGTGATGCAGTATATGTTGGCTTTTACGAAGAATAAAGTTCATTTTGCCACAAAATGTATTGAATTTGTTACTTTTGTGACAGAAAACTCTTAAGTAAAATACAAATGTTTCTAAATTTAAAACTGACAAATTTACTATTGAAGGCAACCACAGGTGCAGCTGAAGCTTATCTTTGGGGAGGGTCGTAATTATTTGCCCCTTATTGGCAGGCAATTTGGCATGCACTGATGTGTGACTGGTCACGATCGATCGCAGTTAAAAGTATTTCGTGTTCCAGCCAGACACCAACGCGTAAGGAGTTATCTACCAATCAGGGGCAAACAAATACACCCGCCCCCTCCGAAAGCAAGCATCAACCGCACCACTGGTCACCTTCAAGAGTAAATTTGTCGGATTTAATTATCAAGTCTGAAGGCTCATAAATCGTCACAGATAGCATATTGTTTGCGAATTATTTATTTCTACTATGAACTGCTACCGAGGGAGATGGCTCAGGGCATCAACTGATGTCTCTGCAGTCCCTCTGATCGGGAGGTCCTGCGTTAGAGTCCCGACGGTGGCAGGATTTTCGACACTAGCTTGTTAGCTAGGTCCTCCTCCCCCTTTTTCTTGGTTCCATCTAAAATATTAATTCGACATAGCAATCCTATTAGTTTCTACAACACACATGCTTGGACGGATAAACTTCGAGCAGGTTGCCTAATAAAACAATTGACAGGTGACAGCGATTCAAAGTGCTCATCTAAATTTATTAATTGGTGATGACTAGTTACTTCTCTAAATATCATATAATCAACATAACGTAAGTTAAATTACATAAACTGCTATTGATGACTATAAACAAACTATGATTTTATTTTCGGTGAATATTCAGCATTCTTAATAAAGAAGCTTTACAATGAATTTCCCATGTTCTACTATCTACAGTAGAACCTCTGTGTTCCGAACTAATTGGGTGTGTGGTCTGATCAGATTAGGAAATGTTCGGATTATCCAAAAAATGTACCGTATATACACAAATACATCTACAGAATTACCAGAGAATTCAACGTAGCGTGCTATGTGAGAAAATGGCAACGCAGCTTAGCTATCGTATCATCCCCCAGATTCAGTTCCTTATGTCAAAAGAAGATTGTCTATTTTTCCAGTTCCTCTAAATTACTCCGAAAATTACTGCTACATATACATGTGATATACACCAGTAGTTACCAGTGCAATAAACGTTCCATTTCGACAACTTGTGTCAATAATTTGTTGCATAGTTCTACAGTAATTATAAACTCATCTCTTTATACTACAAATAAGCGTTTTATTTATTTTTTTTATTTTCCTCCACCCTGAATTTTGTTCGGATTATCCGAAATTTGAGGGGTTCGTATTAACAGGGTTCTACTGTATTTTCAACTAATAAAATTTAACAAAAATAAAATTATGTTCTGCTTGCATTGTTTTGATATACACAGGCCTACCAGAACTGGATGTTCCACCTCTAGATCCTGTTGCTCTGGACGAGATCAAGTTAAGCCGAGGACCTGCGGGTGCTCTGTTCGAAGCAACGATTCGCAACATCAAAGCCTTTGGAGCACCCAATTTCATAATTGAAGAACTCAAGTAGACAAACAATTTTATACTACCTTACTCTAAATATTAACATTTATTATTGAATTTAAGAAGAGCTGCTGAGAGGTGGAGCGGTATAAGTTATTTCCCCTTTATTTCACATGAGAGGGTATTTTACGTGTCATCTGATAAAAAATTACGTTGCAAGTAAATAACCTAAGTAAGAGTGATTATATGTTCTAGACATGTTAATTTTTATTGAACACTACTAAATTACCTTTTTTTATGTCAAACATTGAAAAAATACAGTCATAATCAAAATACATATGAGTTTGAATTCAAATATTTCTAGGGACTTTCTGGATTAAATGGAAACGTATAATTTTATTATTTCCTATTCTTCTTTTTGTCTTTATCAGTATCACCTGGTAATGCATCTTTTTGTTCTGTAACATCAACCTGCTGCGAATCTTCAAAAAGAATTTTACCGACGTAAATTTTATCTATGTAGCTATGACTGCAATCAGTAGTCAAATAAATACATACAATAACCAACGGCACGTTCACTAGTGAACATTGATATACCACTGTGCACATCACATTGTGCGCAGCACATTCGGTGATTGTTTCAGCTCTCCGCACAGTGCTGCTACTAAGCGGCCACTACGAAAGTTAGATTTATGTCGGCCTGAGCACGTACTGCACCCAGGACTATTCAAATATGAAATAAGTCAAAATCACGATACTATTAGGGAATATACCACATTCTCAGTAGCTCAAATAACGAACACGTTTTGAAAATTTAAACTTTATTGACGTAAACATTAGTAAATTACATCTATTTCAATTTCAAATGCAGAGCAACATTTATTAATGCCATTTTACCATCTACAGAACTGATCTGGAGAAAAATGTCTTTGATTTCAAATTACTACTTCCCAAAATAAATTTCCTGGGTGATTATCAACTCCGTATGAATATATTATTAATTAATATTTTTGGTAAAGGACACATCACTGGTAATTTTAGTAAGTTCTCCACAATTCCCATTAAAATTAACTTTTTTAACAGCTCAATTTTAAAAATGTTTTGAGGACCATAAACTCATTATTTTTCTATATTCTTTTATAGCGAACTATAAATGTGATTGTCATTTAAAAGGTAATAAAGTCATTATTAATGGTGAAGAATACTTGAAATTTGATCGAATGGGCCTCAAACTGAACATTGGTAAAGCCAAATTTTATATGAGCAATCTATTTAATGGAGATCGTCTTCTAGGTAAATTAACCCTAGTTGAAATAATTTTCTAATATGCAATACAATATAATTCTAACAGTATCTGTATTTTCAGGTGAAGCTACAAACAGAATAATAAATGAGAATGTTGACCTCTTATTAGCTGAAGTGTTACCAGCTATGGAAATATCACTGGCAAACGTGTTTACAGACATTGCCAACAAAATTATGCTTTCGTATCCCTACGACATATTATTTCCGCATAAATAATTTTATAATATGTAGGATATTTTGTATACCTAAAATTTTCTCAAAGTGACTGTGAGAAAGTTTCTTTATTGTACAATAAAAATATTACTTTTATATTTTAGTACTTAGTGTAAACTTATTTTATCTCTGGCTGTTTTGTGAGCAGTAATTCAGATGCCCAAGGTTGGTGTAGAAGAAATTGTTGATGTGCAAGAAAATACTGTGGGAATACTTTTGACGAGCATCTTTCAATGTACTTTTAGAAAGTGCACAAAAACGCGAGAAAATCCATGTTTAAATTAAGGTTTCAATAGTTCTGTCATCGGTAGCAACATCCCAATACGCTTTTATACTAAATTGGATTTCTTAAAATAATTAATAAAGTCTCCTTAAAAACGCAGAGTTCGACGAATAAATGAATTTTCCCTCCGTTTGTTCTATCCACTATGGTTTGTTGTATCTTGAAATATCGATAGCTCGAAACAGGACTTTTTGAACAAGAGAACATTTTTTTACTGTACTGGGTCGAATTTGAAAAGAAACATTGTGTTAATAATTATTAAATTTTCTAAATAAACTTAATTTCCGTTTACAAGCTGTTGCGGAATTTGATTGATGTCAGAACGCTCACCCAAAAAAAGTCATCAAAACTAACCTTAGAGTCAAGGAAGCTACAGTGCTAACTTGTATCAATAACCTGATTACATTTCTCGTGTAATCGGCGCTTCCAAATTTCCCAACATACTGTGTGGGCAATAGACATCAAAGCATGTATACAATATTACATCTCTGTCTCATTTTTGCTCCGCGGTCCTATTTTCACCCCACTTGACGGTATGCCATACTATCTCAAACGGGAATGAACATAATATACGCAACAAAATATATACAACGAGCAGCGACAGGCTCTCCGAATTTTAAAGAATTCTAAACAATGAACAATGCACAATGAACTTTATTTTCTGTTCCGTTCATTTAAAGGGATGTTCTATTTTAGCTTCGACTGAAATGAGAGACCCAAACATTTGGTTAGTCATTGGCACATCGTCATACTCAATGGAGTGTAGAATTGTTTATTTGAAATAGAACACTACCTTGAAACTGTTTTCCCTTCGATAACGATTAATTTATTATTATGGAACATTGATACTTTAAAAAATGGTAATAAAATGTACACTATTTTTAGAGATAATTTTAACCGTGGCCAATACAAGTACTATTATTGTTAACGATAATTTCATATTGTTTTAATAATAACAGAAATAATTATCTATTTAAGCAATGCCAAAAGTATTGCCCCGCTCCCCCGTATCAATATTACAACCAATTATTAAAGTTAGTGTGCATCTTGACTTTCAAAAAACATTACATCCTACGTTTCAATGATATCACTCAATGTATACATATAGTTTATAGACAATATCAATATCATGCTAATATTCGAAGAAAAAAAACATTCCAAACATTGCTTTAACACCGCCAAAATACCACGATAAGTCAAGCTCAAAACGGCAGATGAGAGCAGGGTCGCCCAGAGAAATCCAGTAGCCTGAGGCAGTTGGTCCACGAGAGCCCCTCATTTCAAACAAAAAATTCCCTCTTCCCCAATTCATGAGCAGAATTAATTTCTCCATGCTTAATTAATTGTTTAATTTATTTTTTAAATAAATTTTCGTTAATTGCTAAACATTTTCCGACACAGATTTGCCTTTGTTTCTTCTGTTAATTATCAATACTTTAGTTATGATTTAACATTACCATTCGTTTCCTAGTTTATTATTAATATTATTAATTATACTAGGGAACACGATTTTTACCTCCAGGAGTGTAGAGTGCGCAACGTACTCACTTTTATACGTAGATTACGAATATCACAATAAAAATATAATATCTCGTCACAATTTTTAAATCTTTATACATTAGACTGTATTTTGCTATTAATGCAAATACCATTAAATTGCATGTGAAAGATATGTAGAGATATGTAGAATCAATACGCATAAAATCTATGGAAATCTAGTAAAATAATTATTCAGTTCATCTAGGCCAATTTCATGACATGTCAACAAAATTAGGCTTTCGGAAGTTTTCTTCTTCTTCTTCTTCTTCTTCTTCTTCTACTTCTTCTTCTTTTTTGTACTTTCTGCTTTTGAAGATTGCCGTCTTTATTCTCGTGTCTGGTAGTCTCGCTCAATTACGGGTATGCCTTAGTGGAAGTTTTGAAAACAACTAGCGTGCATTCTCTTATTTTTCTACTGCGCATCAATCACCTAAAGGAATTATTTTAGCTCCTTACCTTATCGCAAGTATACAAGTATCCAACTATTGGGGAGGCAGATTCTGAATCAGTCGGTGTCATACGGAATTGTATCCGCAGTGAGCGTGAAGTTCGTGTCTGGTTTGCAGGGACCTCAAATGCATTAATACATTACAGTTCTGTAAGTTATATAAAGTGAAATTCACCACGTGATCTGTTGAATTGAAGCGGATTGATAAAATGCAACTCGTCATTCCACATCGAAAGTATGCGAGTCAACCCGATAACTTCAGTTATGTTTATGAAAGATTTACACCCAAACTTCAAGGAAAAAATATATGAAATGACAAAATTTGCGTATTTGTTATACTTTGGCTGTCGAGTTTATGATCAGGATAAACCATAGGCTGCTCACCAGTGTTGTGTCACCTGTACAACAAACCTTAGGTTGTGGTTGTATGGAAAACTCAAATCATTGTCATTCGTTCTACAAATGTTGTGGAGGATACCAACAAACTATTTTATTGACTGCATATTATTGCACGAATATACGTATTTCATTTTAAACTTATTCTTATTTATTTTATTATTTAATCATATTAAATGAAAATTATTAATACTTAATTGGAGCATGCTCATAAAACTTGGTAGAAATATAACCGGAGTGACAATGTGGAAATAGTGTAGGATTATGTATGTTTCAAATACTAAACAGGTTCATATCTTTTGAACCTTGCGTGCAGGGCCGGCGCTACCTATAGGCAAACTAGGCGACCGCCTAGGGCGCAAACCTCAGGGGGGCGCAAATTTGGTACATTTTTTATAATAAATCTTATTGTTTAATATGTTTCATTGAAAGTTTTGTAAAATCGTTTGTCTTACACTCATTACGATTGCTTTTATACTTCTAAATATCATTTGTATTATATTTGTGGTACACCTAAATATGTAATTTAAAATAATTTGTGCTTTATGTATATATATATTGTAGCGAAACCGATTTCGTCATACTTTTCGAAACGAAATTCATGCTGGAAAAATTAAATATAACAAACTCGGACCACCCAGAATTCTACCGGGAGCTTAAACAGATTGCAATGCTCGCGTAGTCTCACTTATCGCGGGGGCCATTACCGCCTCCTCCCCATTAAGCCGGTCGTTTTGAGGACTGCTGTTGACAGATACTGTACACGTGCGCGCGGCCAGCTGCAGATTTCGAGACCACCCACTTTCGGGGGAGCCCAGAGCAATACTTCCGTCATCGAACGCGCCCCCTACGCAAGCGAGGGCTAGATTTCTAGAAGGTTCGAGAACAGCCCGCATGCTCGCAGCCTGCACAAAGGGTGGACGTTTCCTTCGCTTCTCACGCTGCGATTGGGTTAGAATGTTTCACTGCGACACAACTTCTGACCAATAGCGACACTGCTATCAATGGGAATTAGGACACGTAAGAAATTGGGGTGGGGAGAAGAGCTAACCTGGTGCGATTTCAACGGAGAGAACGGCAGAAGGGATTTGGAGTTTGGACAGGACAGTCGGGGCAGAAGTTTCTCTTGGGGGGAATATTCTTCGTTTAGAGGCAAGTTCACCTCTATCGAACTTAGAATTTTTTACAGTATCAGCTCGAGTATTGAGCAGACTGTAGTGAATAGAGGAACTTTTCTGGAATTTGAATTATTCGTGACGGATTTCTTGATTTTCTGAAACCGGACTATGCGAATGACTGTCATGAGAATTAGAGAGACGCATTGTTGTCGACTCCGCGCCTGAGGTCGGGAGAAAAATCCCGACGATCTTCAAGAACTTCTAGTCGCCTAGACATCGCGGGCAGTTCGCCCGGGACATCGCCTCCCCTGGTTGAATGACCGGAGGACCGCTCAGCTGACGCCACGCGCCAAGAGGGGTGAGGGAAGGCCGCGGTCGCCCCCTCGCCCAAGGCCGCCGCCCTTCCAGACGCCGGCCGGTGGCCTGCCTGGGCACACAAAGGACCCTACGAGGTTGATGACCTGACGGGTATTCATCTACAAAACTTATGTAACGCAGTAATGTGCTTGGGCACGTCAAATTATCATTCTGTAACGCTTGTAAATATTATTTGTAATAAGTTGACCTTCTTCCTAGTTATAAGTCTTTTTCTATAATTACTAACATGCCTAATTTTCTTTTCTCTATAATTTTTCTTTTCCATTGTTAGTTTATAATTTAAATTTCTCTGGTGCATTTTTTTTATTATCATTCATGCCCAGAAATAAATTGAATCATTTTACCAGTGAACAAGTGTTTATTTAATTTGTGTTCCTATTGTACTGCATAACAGTTCCTTCCATCACCGATCTGAGCTAGTGGCAGGGCGGCCAACCGATTCCACAGGTAATCGGTTCGGTTACAATATATATATATATATATATATATATATATATATATATACACGTATAATAAATCATATTTTACTTTAAAAAATTTCTAAACATTATTATTATTATTATTATTATTATTATTATTATTATTATTATTATTATTGGGGGGGCGCAAACATCTAATTTTGCCTGAGGCGCAAAATAACCTAGCGCCGGTCCTGCTTGCGTGATAGAAGCTTTTTTATAATGATTTTTGAAAACAACGTGAGCGTTTCATTTAAAATTTCTGCTTTCATCCTGGAGGTATGAAAAGAAATGTTTTTTTGTTCCCTTGTGTTATTTAGTAGGCTACTTGTTAAGAAATTTATATCCTGAAATGCTCAAGGCGAGATCGTGACAAATATCGCACTTTGAGAAACATTTTAGTCATGTGACTCATGTCGCACTGATCTCGCGCACGCCATGAGAATTATCGTATTCTAAATAGTATCAACAGTAGAGCTAATTTTGTACGCGCAGAAATTAAAAGAAAAATGAGTAGCCTATGGCCATTTGAGATATGTCAATGGTTTCGTTACGTGACCCAGGAACTTTCAACCAAAACATTTTGAATTTCCCTCCCAAAATTTGTCTCTGAATCCGCCCCTGTACTATGGAAAACCACAAAACAAATTTGTATACCTAGATTTATTTATCATGGCCCTTGAAGTTTAACATCGGGTTAGTTATACTCTTTGGTTAGACCAGGGGTTTCCAAATTGTGCGACGCGTCTTCCAGGCTCGTTGTGACCATATGGTAGGGGTGTTGCAATGATTTATTAAAATGTTCTTTAGATTTGATTTACTTTAATACGTGTGTCATTTAAGACCACAAACAAATTTTGTACTGTCGATGCATATATTATTTGTAATATGTTATTTATTTTACTACTTAATTATAGAGTAGTTGAACCTGGCAAGTCCTTTACCAATAAGCTTCTGGGCTCCTTTAGCATCGATGTACATCCCTTGCGCGCGTCGGGGATAATAATATTAATATTTGTACCCACACATTAAGGGTTTCCGTGCCCATACGAGCTGTGCCCGACCTATGTATTGTTGCGATCGAAACTGAATGTCGAAAAAGAATATTGCGAGTCGTAGTTTCAAATTTTGAACCCAGATTTGAACAATTTGAAAAAGCAAATTCAGCCTTCCATTTAATTTTTAGAAGAATTTTGTCATAAAATTAAAAGTTGGATAAAATGTGATATTTATTTTAATATCCAATTAACATGAAGAAATAAAATAGACTATTATATCACTTACTCATTCGTGTTGAATCTTTAGTAGGCTTATGTTAACCCTTATTCTTGAAACGTATTGTTATCAGGGCAGCCGCTGGAAGTTTCGTTTAGTTCAAGGGAACCGTGGACGAAAAACGTTTGAACCATGGATCTCGCCTTGAGCATTTGAGGATATAAATTTCTTAACAAGTAGCCTACTAAATAACAAGGGAACAAAAAACCATATTTATTTTCATACCTACAGGATGAAAGTAGAAATTTCAAATAAAACGATCACGTTGTTTTCAAAAATCACACTACTACCATGGATGAATGCTGTGTTAATCTATAGTTAGACCACAGTCTATTTCAACAGTCTTATTTCTGTTTACTATAGTTGTGCAACTTCTCTACCGTTACAAAAAACTATGGAATACCAAAGCAGGTAAATGAAATAGTACAGATATTACTCACAGACATACTAAGAGGACCTCTCTGTCTGGGGTATTACTACTGTATACTTCTGTTTATTTAGCGGCATTTGACATAGCGGCATTTGACAGAAGCCAGCTGTTATGATGTCATCCAATCGGGTGCATAACGTCACTACAGTGACGTCACGAATATACAACCACATGTAAGCAAACCACGTGGTTTCACAATGAAAACCCGTGGTTTCGAAGAGTGCCGGCAGAGGTCTGGAAGAGGTTATCTAACACATCTAACACGAATTTTGAGTTCCTGCATAGGTTAGGTATAAGTTACGAGTGTGAAGTCGGATGTGGAAAGTGGCCATACGTTGAATGTAAATATTTTTGTAATAAATTGTAATTTTATAGTTAGGAGCCATGGTTTTGTCCGAATATATTTCATCACTCTCCGAAAATCCATATTTTGGTGCTGGGTTTGGTCTTTTTGGAGTTGGGGCAGCAGCTGCAGTGCTTAGGAAAGCTTTGCAGGGTTCTGTTATATTGCTTCGGAGGCATTGTATGATCACATTAGAGGTCCCCTGTCGCGATAAAAGCTATCAGTGGCTTTTACACTGGATAACTCACAAAGGAGCCAGACAAACTCAACATCTTAGTGTTGAAACAAGCTTTGAACAAAAGGATACGGGTCGCATTGAAACCAAATATGATTTCATTCCAAGTATAGGCACCCATTTCTTCAGGTATGTAAAGTAAAATATATAATATAGTTATGCAAACCATGAGTCGGTAATGCTCACATTGAAATATCAATTATTTCAGGTATAAAGGACTCTGGATAAAAGTGGATAGAACCCGAGAACAACAAACTTTAGATTTACATATGGGAATTCCATGGGAAACTCTTACTCTTACAGCAATTGGAAGAAATCGAGGATTGTACTTTGACATTTTGGAAGAAGGTACGTACAGTTTTTCTATTTAGATGAGATGGAGCAATTTGATTATAAAGTTACATTAAACAGTACTTTTCAGAGAGAAACAGGCTTAATCTTCAACTTCAAAGTACAAATATTTAATTTTCTAATAGAAAGAATTAAAATTGCTCTCTATTGAGATTTCACAAGTGTCACAACATTCCTTTCAGGTGTTATCGGTGCTTGAAGTGGAGGAAAACAAATGGTTGTGTAATCCAATAAGATGCATTATGTGGAGATCAATAATTTTTGGTAGGTTAGATTAAATCCAATTACAAGAGAATGGTTTAAAAAAAGAAACATAACTGCTCCTTGAAAATCAGATATTATGAGGCAGCCCTTTCTTCCTGTTATCCATGTAAGTTCATAAAACTACATTGTCTATTGTAATAATATTTTTATTTCACGATACTCATGTTAGTTGATATTACATCACCATACTTGAACTTTTGTGATTTATTAATAAGCAATTATGATACAATTTTTAAGGAGTATCAGACAAAATAGAATGTAAACATGTTAGTTTTATAAATTTGTTCCGATCCACTTCAAGCTCTGATCAGTTGTGCTTTAATTTTTTGTCATGGAAATTTTTAGGGAACTTGAGTAAATAATGCACAAACTTTGAAAATCTGGATGTAGATATTTATCTTTTGAACCAGCAACATTTTGGAACATTCATGGATCAGTGAAGGCTTATTTGGAAATGGTGTTCAGATACCGTGTGTTTGTGTACACAACAATTTTTCTCTCTTTGTAATTTAGTCACTACTAGTGCTTAAGTATTTTCTCAGTTTTTCTATGTGAACCAATCACTTAATATCAAGAAATTTGTTTTTATATGATGCTCACTTTGGTTTGATGGTTTCTAGCCAGGCAAATGGCCCTGAAAGAACATGAAGGGAAAACTATCATGTACATGGCCATGGGATCAGAGTGGAGGCCCTTCGGACACCCTCGCAGAAGGCGTCCTATATCTTCTGTGGTACTGGATGTTGGTGTGTCTGAGAGGATTGTTGCTGACGTGAAAGAATTTATTGGAAATGCCTCATGGTATAGGGAGAGAGGTATGCGATTCAATATAAAATACTTTTTATAGGATTCAAATCAAATCTTCATTTTAGTGAATTCAACTAAAACATTATACATTCAAGCCAAGGGTAACATTTCTAATAAATGTATTGTTCAGACCACACAGTATATATTTGTTTTGTCGTATTCTAGATTTCAAAATGTATTCCCACACTGATCTACTTATTCCCATTCTAACATGGATCTGCTTATGTGCAATGCTCTATTGAAGCAGTGTCATTGCTGTCTTGTTACTTTTCAGTACAGATTGTTTCCTTTCTTTCTTATTGTGATTTGGGCTGAAAATTGGTTGGTTGTTGTTTTTCTGCCTGAAGTCTAGTATACAATACAACTTAAGGGAATAGTTTAAACAGGCACATCATGCCGCTCCAGCGAGGGAGAAATCCGCGATGAAGGGGATGAGGGATTTCTAATTAGTCACTAACATGACATCATAAGTTAGGGAAAGTAATTTCACCCTATATAGTAGCTTTTCGGAGCTCCATTATGAAATAGTGCATCGATCTTATGCATTACGCCCTGAGGAATGTCGCAGAATGGCGACCGATATGTCGGCACCTTTGCCTTGGATGCAGTGTCACCCGGACAGCCAATTAAATAATATAGTGGAGCTGGTGGTCTTTATATAAAAGATAACTGCTTCTGTTCCTAAACCAATTTTGTTGGGGTTTGCTGGTTTTGCTGTTTTTTACTGAAAGGTAGAGTATTTTGCCGTAACTTGGGCTACACATTTTTAAATTTATTTATTTATTTATCCTATTCTTTAAATGAGGAATATTTGTTATTTTATACTGATACACTTTTATTACTTTTTCGAACGTTTTTCCTAAGAAGAGAAAGTTACGTAATTGTGCACTAGAAAATGCTTTTTTTAAGGCCCCGTTAACAAAAAGTGAATAAATTATTTTGCTGTATGTAGTAAATTACTTCTTCTAACAAGTGGTGTATCCAGAATTCATGTCTTGCGATTCCTTAATACCAAAATGTCAATTGAGGGCAAAACCTCTGTTTGTCTGTCCATCTGTAGTCAATGCTAGCACCTAAATCATTCAGCTGATTTTTTCTAAAATTCATATTCTGTTATCAATCTGAATGAACTCGTATGGCTTTTGGAGTTTCAATCTGATATTTTGATTTTCGAGACTATGCTAAGCCTCAAAAACATTTTCAAAATGTTCTCAAAAATCACTTAAAATTTTTTTTATTAAACTTTGCCCTTGAATAATATAAAGTTCGCATAAGCAATTGTGTTTGAGAGGTTGTGTTAAAAGATTCATGTTTGTTGAATTTCAAGATTTTTCAAAACTTGCCAAAGTGAATTTTTTCTTGGGCTTCTTCCTATAGCTAAAATATTGAAGAAAGATACATTTTCCTCAATGAAATCTGTTCTTTAAATTGTGATAAAAGGTCGTGAACAATTTTTTGAAAATACAAGTGTTTTCATGTACTTTTGCATGAAATATAAGCAATTTTAAATTCTTTTTAAACCATTTTTTTTTCTATATATAGGTATCAATTTTTTTCTTTAAATTTTCTTTTTTTTACATTTTTGATAAACTGTATTTTTGAAAATTGTAAAAAGTTAACATTTCAAAACTACAAAATTGAAGCTAGAAATTTTTGCCTGAGAAAAGACATTCCAAATAAATTTGCTCTGAATTTTTATGAAAAACGTAGATTTCACATAAATGGGGCTTGGAATTAATGAAATTTATAAGAAAAAAAACATTTTCTCAAAACTGCTTCAAATTTTTTCTTCAATTTTTCCCTTTGGATAGAAGACGGGATAGTTAAAATAATGGTGCGGGTCTCATTTTTGTTTATCACTCTACATTTTTTTTAAAATTGCAAATTTAGAAATATTTTTTAAAAACTGATAGGAAATACCTTAAAATGAATAAAATGTTGTGAAAAGCCCATAATTTTTTTTTACTGCAATGTATTTTTATTCATTTCATTCACTGAGAAAGACTTTGAGTTATTGAAAATCAAAATTTATTATGTTTAAATTTTTGTGTGTGCTAGGAGAACACAACTTGCATATTTTTCAGCTGGTGAAAACAACAATCGTAAAAAATATGATGGGGCAGAGTAGGAAGGGAATATGTTACATGTAGAAATTACTCCTTTCTTGTCAAAAATAGAGTTATTGTGAGTAATTGAGTATTGGGACTTGGGCAGCTTGGTGTAATTGAATAGAATACTTTTGAAAATATAGAATACTTTTGAAAATAACATTAAAGAATTATTGAATTAAAATGAAAAAATTAAGGCTTAGTATGTTTTGATCTGTCAATAATAAAATAAAAAAGTCAAATTGTAATATATTTAAAAATAGTTTAATTTACTGACTGGTGTTGAAATTATAATATTCATAACAATTCATAATTTAATATGAAATTTTAATAATGAATCATTTTTGTATTTCTGCTTTCTAAAGTTGCTCATTGTTTTCCGAGTTATTGTATTACAATTGTGTATATACCTTTGTAGGAAAAAAAATCAGAAAAGTAACGAAATACTTTTTTTTTTGAACAAGCAACAAAATTGCTTTTAATTTGTTAACTTAATTTCATTTCTTAATATTTTATTAAACATGTTTTTCTCACATGGGTCCATCTTGTAGAAATAAATGTGTAGTACTGAAGCATTTGAAAATACAAGGGTTTCATCAAAATCAGAAGAAAAATATTGTACTTGCTAGAGTATAAGACAACTCGAATATATGACGACCCCTGTTGTTTGTTTTTTTAACATGAAATTGGGGGGGAGGGAATACACCCGAAAATAAGATGAACTTTGTTTGTGAAATTTGAAATTCGTTTCCAACAAGGTAATGAATTTTTTATTCATAATCTGCAGACAGTTTTTGTGATAGGGAGGTTTTAGTAAGAATTCAGGGAAACTTAAGAGTATTATACTTGAGATCATTCACAATACGTGAGGTGGCAGCCTTTGATTCATGACTTTACATATACTTCACATAGGGATCTGTAAGGATCGTATGCAGGATCCCTAAAAGCATGCGATAAGTAAGAGGCTTCAACACACCGCTCGTGTGACACAGGTCTTACCATACAGTGAATCCAGTGTTTTAGTTACCAAATATTTATTTCATATCCAATAATAATAAGAAAAAAAAGGAGTTTCTATTGCAAATGACTTTTCTTTGTGAGGTAAACTTGTACTGCACCAATAACAACATAATATCATCTCTATTGCATTTTTCTTCATGTGGGAATTTTTCATCATATAAGCTGCCTCACAATTTGTGGAGGTAGAAAACTGGGGAAATATGCTTATCTTATATTCAGATAAATTCAGTAATTCTAATGCAGATTTTTATTTATTGTAGATTTTATTTTTCTGTGTTCAGAGTTGTATGGTTGTTGTAGGTATCCCTTACCGGCGAGGATATTTGCTATATGGCCCACCTGGTTGTGGAAAATCTTCATTTATTACAGCATTAGCAGGTGAACTGGAGTTCAGTATATGTGTTCTCAATCTCAGTGAACGTGGTTTAACTGATGATAGACTGAACCACTTATTGAGTGTTGCACCTGAGCAAAGTATTATACTCTTAGAAGATGTAGATGCAGCTTTTGTGAGTCGTGAAGATACAGCCCAAAGTAAGTCACTCATGATTTTCAGTACTTGATCATTGTGTGATTGAGATCAATTTTATTTCTTTTCACTCTTTGTTCTGATCTGAAAGTGCAAATACCATGATTGGAGCTAATTAGCATAATAAGTTATCATGTTTATCAGTCACATGTGTCTTTAAGCCCTATTAACATGCAACCCTGCAGGTTTGTTACGTGCACTTGTAGCTACCTGTATGTGAAGCAATTTAACATCTGTAGCAATGCAAATAAACAATCATCAATTCATCGCAAGTCAAATGATTATTAATTAAAAAAACATGGTGGTGTAGAAAACAAATCTGATTCAAAAATTCAGAATAAAAGTAACTCATATTAGTTTTTAAAGTAATTAGTATTGTAAATTGTAATATTAATAATGCAATTAATAAGTGTATAGTAGGTAAATTAACCTCATTTTCCTGGGATTCCCCTAAATGAAACTCTTCGCTGGTAATTATATTTACTGGTGATCTGAAGATGTAATCATGGGAAGTCGACGTGTCAATTTCCTCACCAAACTCATTTCTGAAGGTATTTTTGGGTTCAAGAAAGTTATTTGCATTCATCTTTTTTCGAACCACGGTATACGAATATTGTTTAAATAGATATATCGCAAGCAACACCTCATAATATTGCAGTAAAGTGCCGCAGGAACAGAATTCATTTGTTTATTATTGCAATCATGTTGAAATTTTCACATAAATTGTGAGATTTTGTGGTGGCCGATTAAAATTTATAAAAAAGTCCTGTCCCAGAACATGCTCCAAATTAATGACTAATTTTGTAGAAATTGTTATATATTTGTAATATAGTTTAATAATTATAAATCATCGGTAATAATTATAATTAGTAACATTTGTAGCACTTGCTGTTTGTGAATATAATAGTAGTAGTAGTAGTAGTAGTAGTAATAATAATAATAATAATAATAATAATAATAATAATAATAATAATAATAATAATAAATTATTAGTTATATTACACACGTGCATATTTATTAAATATAGTATAAATTATTAACTTTTGACCGCTGGGGTAGTAACACTCGTAACAATTCTAGGTATGTTAATAGCTATTATTTCAGTGATAATAAATCTATTTACTATAAATTATTTGAGGATTTTTTATTTTCAGCAGAGAATGTTGCTAGTGGAGGGATGTTAAAAAATTCAACGCTTTCCAAAATTTATTTTTTATAACATCGGTATTTTACAGCACTTCCCAAAGAAATGTTTCTTATTTAGTAAAAGTAGTACTATATTAACAGCGAAGAAAAATAAATTGATTATTTTTAGTTAGAAATTTTTTTCAAACTGTTCAGTTGTTCTTTTTTATTTTTGCAGTGAAAACAGCTTATGAAGGCCTAAATAGAGTTACCTTCAGTGGTCTTCTCAATTGTCTGGATGGTGTAGCCTCAACAGAAGCTCGCTTGGTATTTATGACTACAAATTATTTGGAAAGGTAGTTTCTCGAATTTTATTTTTATATCATATTCAATTAAAAAACCCGTTTTGTTAGAAAAACAATTGTTGAAGTTAGCTCGTTTAATTCTGTGTATAATTTACCACATATATTCAGTTGTTCCCCCTCTGTATTTCATTAATTCTCTGTTTATACCATCGGGTCTAGGGCTTTTTTTTGTTTCTTCAGACTTAATAGAGCTCTTTTCAAGTCCTTGATTTTAATCTTCTCTGGAATGTACGATGTTAATATTCTATCATCCGTTTTTCGCCTCAAGTTGTGTTTGTTCTTCTTCTTTTGCAGATGTATGTACATAAAAATGATAGTATATTAATTTTTTTATCAAAGAGAGAATAATTATTAGAAACAGAATTCAAAGACATTAAGGAAATATTTGAGCATTTTTTACTAAGATGGTTATTGAATTGGGAAATTTTACGTTACATCTAGCTTAATCTTACATTTCTATTACTAACTTAAAGAGAAGGCATTTAAAAGCCAATAAAAATATTTTGAAACCTTTTCTAGTTGATAATAAGAACATTGACATCACTAAAGTAATAAAAAATTCCAAAATTAATTTCACTGGTATTTTCTACAATTTGTTTCTAATCATTCATTAATACTCCAATAAGAATTATGTACACAAATCTTGTGAGAAATATAACTTTGATAAATTTCTTGATTCCATAGAAGTACACTCTGCCACTTGATACAAAATTTACGTATATACATATACGTATATAAAACACAAAATATTTCACATTACAGACTACTACACTGCATTTCTACTTTTATATGTAAAATTGGAAAAACAAACAAAAAATGGCCAAACTACTAGCAATGTAATGGAACCAAATGATAACCCTCATGTGGTACCTTGGGAATAGCTGTGTTACAAGTACCACGGTCAGTTAGACCCCACCTCTTTAAATAAAAGGAACCATTCAGGAAATAATTTGTTAGAATGCATATGTATGAGTTTTATTAAAACATTGAAAAAACACTAACAATTAAGAATGCTTTTTTTTCTGTGGAATGTTGAAATTCCATTATAAAAATAAAGGCAGTGCCAAAAATGAAAAAGTTGTTGCTTTATTACAGTTGTGACTTCATTACATTCTGACTTGTATCGCAAAAAGGTTCAGATTGTTATTTTATATTGAAGGATATTTTACAAGGTGTAAGGTCCATTCTTGTTTTTTTGACAACCATCTTTTTTATTAATTTTCAAAACAACCTTACAAATTTAATATAAAATTAAAATTAATTTAAAATAGCTGTCTCCAGAAAGTTCTGTGAATTGTGTTAACAGTTCAATTACTGACATGTTGTACAGCTTAACTGAAAATCTAATTTGATTAGTGACATACTCTTAGAAATTAATTGTGTGTAAGTGAACCAAGTGAAATGTTTAGGTTAAGAAATGGAATCTTTAGAATGGATATTTAAACTGGTAAAAAAATGCAAAATTGTCCAAAATATAAATGATGATAAGGTGATAAAGTAAGGAAGAATGTGATAAAGTAATTACTTACATGTGGAAAAAAGAACAGTAAAAATAATTGCATTGGATGTATAAAAGTATTGACCATATTGGTGTTTAAACCTTATTAACTTTTTTGGGATAATCTAAAAATAGAAATAATTGAGATCATGATACATTGTTTGGGTCCTCGTAATGAAGTGCAGTATTTTATGGTTGAAACAACATAAATGATTCATATGATCTAAAGCAGTTCATTGATGTTCCAGGCTTGATCCAGCACTTATACGCCCAGGGCGAGTAGATATGAAGGAATACATTGGACCTTGCAGTCCACACCAAATTGAACAAATGTATCTTCGTTTTTATTGTGAGAAAGAAGATATTTTGGGAGCAAAAACATTTGCTGAAGCTGTTCAACAGTGTAAGCAATCTGTCAGTCCAGCTCAAATACAAGGATACTTCATGCTTTACAAAGAAGATCCACAAGGAGTGATGAATAATGTTCAAAGAATATGGACACAATAGTGATATTTTTTGCAAGTGAATTGCTTTGCATTGGATAATGCAACATGCAGTACTTTTATTTAATGATTGTAAATAGAAATTAGATGCACATAGAAATGATTTTTTAATACATTGATTGTGTTCAAAAGCATATTGTTGATTGTTTTTCTTTTGTCGCTCAAAATATCTGAGGTTTTTCAGTATAAGAATCATGTCCTTGTCTGCTGCCTTTCCTGAATGCTTAGTTCCTTTAAAACCAAACAAACTAAGTCATCCTGATTACAAAAGATCATCCATATAACATTAGTTTAAAACGAAGGCAAAATTTTATTCTTGCCCTTATTCAAGATTCCTTTAATCATAATATCTCTTTCCAAATATAATTTTGCAAATTATCACTAAATTCTGTTGGCTTGTCAATACAAAAATTGGAATATCATTTGTTAGGAAGAAACTTAACCCAAACATCAATGCTGCATTTCTAAAAGGACATTTTTAGTGAGTTAGAATAGTTGCAGTGGTGGTTGAAAATTGGTGAAAGTAGTGTACAAAAGTAATTCAGTGTGGTAAAACATTTTAATAAAATTATTTATTAAAGATGTTTTTTGTTATTTTGGTAAAAATTTTGTTTATAGTACCTTCTTGACCATGCCACAATTAACTACAATGTATGCAATTGGAAATTCATCTTAACCTTATAATGCAGGGCCATGAGCACAGTAGCATTTCTCAGCAGTGAACAGTGCAGTCAGTGGCACTACAGGAGCAGGCAGTCGCAATTATGTAGCATGCTATGTAGTATTTAGAAGTTGTACTCTAAATAAATTGTTGCTTTGAGCTACAACCATGAAGAAATAGAAACTAACACTCATCAATATTAAAATATTTGCGTTGCAAACCACACAATAAGGAAGTAACAATTCACTTTATCACACTGCTAACTAAAAACAGTGCTCAGCACCTGTGAACGGCACATTGCAAATGTGAGGAAATTTAGGTAAATATTCCTTCCATCTTGAGATGGTTTACTGCGAATGGCAAGGAAAATTCATCCCTTCCAGGCATGGCATACTGCAAGTAGAAGTGTATGAGATTTGCCCTGTGGAGATGGAATACCTTGCTAAAGGGTTAAGTCAGTTCCAGTATGTTGAAGTTTTACTCGGAAACATCTCTGAAGTGCAAGTATCCCATACCTGTTAACAGCTATTTTTTGACATCAAACGGAGGGAAGTTATTTCCTGTTATTCAGAAAATGTTGATGAAAAATAAAACTTCCAGAAAATTTGTAATTGTGCATTAGAAGAAATGCATATACATCTAATAACAATCTGAAAATGCAATTCTCTTTCAGTGGAAATCTGTAGCCGGAGATCAATGTGAAGAAAAGGCTAAACTTAAGGGGTATCAGTTTTTTTTCAAAATAATTCTGGATGCATTCTAAAAAAATTCTGAGTTATTTATGACCAAAAAGAAATATGTGCCTTCCAAAAGCACAAAAGTTAATTGTGTTTTTAAAGATGTCAATGCTTGGGTTTGTGGGTCAATTTCAGTCAAAGAATTCCATTCAAGTGTCCGTGAAAAATATTGTTTCAGTCTCCAAATTTATTAAAGAAAGTAAGCTAGTTAACTTAGTAAGTTTACTAGCTTCTATTGAAAGTAAGTAAACTTCTAAATCCATAGTACATCTATCAAATTTTGCTCTAAAGATGTAGTGAATATGAACGTTTCTTCATGTTTTTTAGACAAATTCTCTTCTCCACAGAATTAAAAGATAAAATGCTTATGATGTTTGTATAATGGTCCATTCTAACAGTAACTTATCGTCTGTATAACTTATCGTCTGTACTTACTTGAAAATTGAATTTGTAAGTCTGGTTTTCTTCATAAAATAGGTCAAGATCAGAGTTTAAATGTAGTTTATTCAGTTAAGTAGCCAATATATTATCTCTGATTAACAAAATATTGTGCTTTGAATACAATACATTTCTTTTCTGTAAAATTGTGAATATTCTGTGCTTCAAACAAGTAGCCAATACTTAAATACCGCTTAACCTTTCAGCAGAGCACTGGCTGTTGGCTGTATTGACTAATAGATTGCATGATCTATTTTGCGTCTCACTGAAGATCA
This sequence comes from Gryllus longicercus, assembly GCA_038098605.1. Classification (NCBI taxonomy): domain Eukaryota; kingdom Metazoa; phylum Arthropoda; class Insecta; order Orthoptera; family Gryllidae; genus Gryllus; species Gryllus longicercus. Next base: position 533,287 of record JAZDUA010000209.1, on the reverse strand, counting down.
GTCATTAAACTACTTTTGATTAGTGAAGGGTTTCATGCCAGCACCCCATGTTACGCTTACCCATTCATGGAAGTAAAAGTACTTCACATTTAGCAATGCATGTACATATAGAGAAATTACTCTAAGAAGGAACCACTTTCACAGGTCGGGAAACGAATGAAATTCTGCGTGATGAGAGACAGTGCCAGTGACTGTCTCTTGGACAGAGATCACTGTCCAAGAGACAGTGATGAAGCCATTTATGAGCTAACTGTAAACGAACGCACTGACAAAATGAGTGCATGGACGTAACTATTGTCAGAAAGAGCCAAGCAGTAGATGCCAAAGCGGTCCCTACTTATAGTTATGTGGGTGCACAAGCTCCTGAACTACCAGGCACGCTACAGGCAGTGAGTGCGAGTCTATTTGCCCTTGGGCTTGGCCTTGCGGCGTAGCGCCCGGAGGCGGCGGCGCAGCAGGATGGCCCTCCACCAGCCCTGGATGCGCCTGGCCATGGCCGCGCGCAGCACCTGCATCTCCTCCTCGCGGCGGAGGCGCTCCTTCTCCTGCTCGCGCTCCAGCAGCTGGCCCTGCCGGAACTCGAACTGCCGAACAACGGGGCAGGCTTTTAGGAAAAAACATCCTTTTTACTTCCTCGCGACCGCTTACGCCGTAGAAAGTTATGTAGTGTTACGCGAAGAACACGCAAATTTTCGGCAGAAAATCTGTTATTACAAAGCTCTGGTAACGAAAAAGTGGATAAATCTAGTTGCTAAATCAAGGGGGGTCCTGTAACACGTGGTGTAACCAAAATCCACTCTTGATACCGAATAATCGAATGACGGCAAAAGTCTTGTCTGTCTGTCCGTCTGTAAACACTACTAGCTCCTAAACCAGTGTTTGCCAACTGGCGGAGATATGTCGGAGCTCCATTCCCTTCCCCGGGCACGCGTTAGGGATAGACGGCTGTCGCTGGTGAGGTGTTGTGTTTTTTTTTTTTTTTTTTTTTTTTTTTTTGGGGGGGGGGGTTCCGGACGAACTAAAATTGTTAAATTACATAACATTATATAAAATATTGTATTGCAATGTAATAACAGCCTTCAATAATGTTATGTATTAGAAGAATGGAAGTAGGCTGGCTACGATAGTTGGATATTGTTTTATGAAATAATCTATGTTCTACAATGAAAATGAGACCTGCACCATTCTCTTAAAAGTCCTTCACACTATCCAAAAACAAAATTTAATCCAAAACAATGGAGCCATTTTTGAAAACTTCACAGGGTTTTCATGTACTGTATTTCTTAGAATTAAAATAGTGGTTTCAAATTCAAGGGGCCATGACATAAGCCAGATTCAGTACAGAATATCAATTTTGGAGAAAATTGGCTGAACGGTTTAGCCACTAGCATTATTCACAGACGTAGTGCCATCAATCAATTTTTTGGTATCAAGGACCCACAAAGCATGGATTCTGAATACACCACAAGTTGGAGGATTCTTTTTAAGCAATTAATTAGCAGAAAAGCAGAAATTAAGCAATTGGGTTTATCTACTTTTTCGCTACTAGGACCCTGTAAGAAAAGTTATTCTGCTGAAAATTCGTGCTTTTCCCGCAGCATTACATAACTTTCTCTCTACTGTGTAAGCAGTAGCAAGAAAGTAAAAATCCATTTCTTAAAAATGGTCATTGCTACAATTTTTTATATATATGAATAGGTTAGCAGAAATTTGCATTTTCAAATTTGGGCATTTGAATTTTCCGCACTACTTTTGCTAGAATCTTTCAGAAGTAATCATGTGACCATGCTACAATGGACAGTTTGAACTTGTTTAAAATTCTGAGAATTCCTTGTCATTGTTGGGAGATGTTATGAAACGCAGTTTTAATTGTCAAATTTGTGTTGATATATCATCTTTAAAGTAATTAATTTTTGTCTCTAATGTTTTATGATTTGTAATAAGTATGACTGAGATATGTTAATAGAGACAAATTGTGGTATAATAATATGATGTAACAAATACTAAGGTTGAAAAAGTATGTTCTGTTGTATCACCACTGGTTTCATTCTATTTCTCTTAAACTATTAAGCAAATGCTGATACAATCTTGTTGTGTTGCTAAATATGCATGCTAAATATGAAACTTTTCTTCCTCCCAAATATGACAGACAGTTTTCAACTGTTTTTGACATTGGCAAACTTAATAAAAGTATTTCATAATTATTTTATTTAAAGTTTGATTAGCTGACAGCAATAACTTGCATTGCATAAAATTATTTGGGAACCAGGATGTCAGAATACAAAGAATTTCCACTTACTAGGTCTGTTGTTTCTTGTTTCGTTTTTCTCAAGCCTTCCAAAACTTCTTTGGCATGTTTTATTTCAACATCAGCTTTATCTGAATCTTGTTTTAACTTCAGTAACCATGCCTCACATTCACACCCCAGTCGCTTGTAAGAATAAAATTAGACAAAATATAATAATTATCAATGTAAACTTATATTAACACTGTTGAACAAGTAATCATTTAGTTTTTACACCTTTAGAAGAAAATTGAAAACTATTAGTTCTCTGAATGCTAATAAAGGTTGAAATATCTTAAAGTACTTCTGCAGTTTAGTGCCTCAATGCTAGTATTCTTGCTTTCACAACACATTGTCATGGTTTCAGTTCTATATGAGCCCTTTTGATTTTCATGCCAACATCACACCTGCACATTGCCACCACACTAACAGGTAAGTACTAACAAACACAGTGCAGTTAGTAATTCTCAATGTAAAGTTTGTAACAAAGTTAATTTTTAAGTTATTAGTGAAGGCAGTACAAAATATATTGTCAAAACCACAACAATTCTCTATTAGGGAAATTCACTTGGAGAAAGAAAGAAATTACATGACATCTCCAGGGAAACTCTCAAAGACCAATACTGACCTCTCTCTAAATGCATCTCAAGAAGACACATCATCTAAAGAAGATTAGAAATTAAAGAGTACAAGAACTAATAAATTCACCAACCACAATAAAAAATTTATATTATGTGCACTGAAAACCCTATAGGAACATTTGCTATTGTAACTCATCCAGAAATACAAATAAACCACCAATTATATTCATATGCTAATGCCTTCTCGGCAGAATTATGCCTGCAGCCTTCAGGCTAGTTAAATCACTAAACTCAAAAACATTTGTTGTCTTCTCCAGCTCTCTGAAAGCCATAAGTGCTATAAATAGCAACCCTTCCATGAATGAAACGGTATATTAATCCATGAACTGCACTCCGACCTACTACAGTCAGAAAAAAAGTCACTTAATCATGGATCCTAACGCTCAATGATGTCATTGTTTTTAATGACTATTATTGAAGAAGTGACTACCCCTGTAACTGCTTCAGGTACTCTTAAAATTTCAAACATGTTGAAAACTGGTGGAACCATATATTAAACCAGATGCAAAACATCTACTCTGAAAGATGGAAATTGATGACTGCTAGTGAAATGCACAAAATCACATCCTTTAAGTTATTCAAAGAGTTCTCATTGAAAGATCAGATGGTCATACAAGATTTAGAACAGATCAGTCCAAATTAATTCAATTTCATTAAAGAAATGAAGATTTACAGCATTATTTACAGCACTAACTACACTCATGTTTGTTTGTTTTGTTTTCATAAACATGTTGATCTTGATTATGTTTCTTAAAATTATATTGAAAGTGTAAAGCATATCAAATTGTTGACACTAATGACCTCAATGTCAATGGGACTCAAAATAAATAAAATTTAAAAAATATATTGAGAATGAATTGTGATATTTCTGATGCTATTATCTTCTGATACATTTTCATATTGACAACAAATAATTATTAGTGGTTAAAAACATGGGAATACAATATCCATCAGTTAGAAGTGAAAATAAGGAATGTCTTGTATGCATCAAGAATTGTTATATGTGTGGTAACACAACTCGTGTATGTTGTGCAACATTTTATAGTTATGAAATATGACGATCCAAGAAATCACATTGCTAAGACTTTCAGAAAACATTCATAGCCAAATCTCTTGTGTAATTCCTCCATTCTGTTCATTTGCCTTGAAATACAACCTTTGCAATAAATTTATATCTCTGATTTGCTTGTCTTAGTTTAAAAAGAAAAAAAATTGAATTTAGAAGATAATACACTAATGTTTTTTAATATTATTCTTCCATATCTGTATTAATACATTGAGTATTTTCTTGTATTTTTACATGGTTAAAATTTTATGTATATTGTTTTTAATATTATTTGAATATTACAGCCATTAATTTACTGAATCAATGAATTGTATTATTGTGAGTACAAGAAACCACAAATTTTATTGTGATTCTTTCTTAATCGATACATTCAAATTTTAAGATTACAACTATGAATTAATAAAGATATATCAAATGGCGAAAGTGGAAAATTTCATAAATAAAGTTTAGACTTAGAAACATGCTTACTTTTATTTCTTGATTAAGGAAATTAATGATGTTCTTGTGTGCTTGGATCTCATTGTCTGTTTCTAATTTAACTTTAGCAAGTGTCTCTTTCAATTTATTCTCCATTCTTGCACATTGATAAAAATGTTGATCAGCTCGTGCTGTTTCCCACTTATCAATATATCGTGCCTCAATGTTACTTGTTAGTAATACGCGGAATACTTCATCCTGGGAAAAAGAAACATCTTCATCTTTGCGAAGAATTTGGTTTGCTCAAACAAAAGTATAAAGTGTGTGGTACCTTCATTGTAGCAAGCTGTTGGTCCAAGTCAAGAGTTTTTTCATCAAACAGTTCTTTCTGTCTTACTATATCTGCTTTTATATTAACTAAGGTTTGCTGAATTTTTTTCTCTTGGAGAAGCAATTCATCCTCTTCCATTTGTTTAAAAATTTCAAAAATTACAAAGTCTTCTAGTGCTGTGTAGTTTCCTTTCAGGGTAAGATGTTCTATGCTTTTTGTTATCATACCCTTCAAATAAGCCCTTAAAATCAAGAAATTTTGGAAACAAATATTTTTTTATCAAAAAATTAAAAACTTTGATAAAAGTAAAAACATGTATACAAAACAAAAACATACAATTCTTTCATTCATTGTGGCCAGGGTGGATCCATAGGGAGGAAAATGAGAGAAATTTCCCCTCCCAAAATTTTTCTCCCCTACTATTAATTTTAACTTGTCACAAAACTTTCAAGCAAAAATATTTTCGTATAAACATTAAAACGAATAAAATTGTATTGCAACATGAGCTGAATTTAGTGTTCGTCATTCTACATAATCTGTAATAAGACACATTCAACCAAAATATTTTGAATAGGAAAAATTCCCCTGCCAAAATTCATCCTCCATCTCTGGATTTGCCTCTGATTGTTGTAATGTTTTTATGAAAACTCGCTGAATTTTTTAATTAGGATTAAGGTCTTTTTTATTAAAAACACTGGTAAATCTTGTAACAGTATTTTTTTAAAACTGATGTTACTAATATATCTACATACCACTTTTTACCATTATATTTAACACTATTAACTTAATAAAACATTATGAGATTATATTTAATGGAAGAATGACATAGATGTGATAAAAATGAGTGTCTTTCAACAATATAAATGCTACATAATGCAAAAGGATAAACAATGCATTGGTAAAATAGTTCTTCTTATTAGTGAAATATTACTCAAGAACTTATAAACCAAAAAATGACTATCCGACTTATGAGAATCCAAAATTGCTATCTTTTGTTATAATTTAAACCTTGAAAAATGAAAAATACCCCCATCCACATGCTTACATATGATATATATGAAGTTAAAAAATATGTTTATCAAAGAATCCATTAATTTAATACACTAGATTCTACCAATTCATTATTAATTGCAAATTTTATAGAATAACAAACTTCTTTACTCTGATTTATAAAATCATCATGACATGTTTATTTTTCTTTTTTCCTCTCCCTCTCTATTTCATTATTTTTTTCTTACATTCCATTTTCAAGGATTGTAACTTAAAGATCTCTGGGCAATAACTGAATCTACCAATGCCTAGTTCTGGCACTCATTAAACTACTTTTAGAATTCTGAGTAAACATAGAGATACTCACAGTTCTTTCTGAATTTTTCTAAACTTTGCATCTTTTGAATCCAGATCTACAGGAGCATTGGTTTCCTGGTCAATAAGAGGTGGCTCCTGGTAAAATTTACCCAATCTAAAACATATTTGAAGAAATTGTTTCAAGAAAAAAAAAGATTAGCCTTCAGATTATCTGTGAAATAGGAACAAACTACAATCCTGAAGTTCTGATGGTGATAAAATAGTTTGGAATCAGCCACAAAAGTACCAAGAGTACTAAACAGAGAGTGCAACTTACATTGATTATAGTCTAAAAACTTAAAAATACTGAGGAAAAGCATGTGAAAGTTATAAAACTTTTTTCTTTTTTCATATGACTCATTTGACTATTTTCTAAGAATCATGAATAATAAATAAACTTCATTGTTACTTCCTCATCACAACAATACATCACTGTATTAAGAAAAGACATCTCATATTAACTTCCCCCCACCCTCCTTTTTTCTTTTCTTTTGATTTTTTTATTTGATTCTCATTTCAATTTCCTGATTATGCTACAAGGGTTGCAGTAAATTTTATAAGGGTCTCTATGCATAAATAAGCTACAGTGCCCTCACCCTCAATAGAACTAAAATGTTAAATATAAGTAATAAAAAAATGAAAACAAACTAAAGCCTTTTATACACACACACGCATGCATGCACGCACGCACGCACGCACGCACGCACGCACACACACACACACACACACACACACACACACACACACATGTATGTATGTATGTATTTACAAACTAGCAATACTATAATAATAATAATAATAATAATAATAATAATAATAATAATAATAATAATAATAATAATAATAATAATAATATACTAATAATACATTTATAAACAAATATAAAGGATTGTTAAAAATTTTGCAAGACTTTATGCATGAATGCATCCCATGTTCATACAATGATTGCTTTTTAAAGAATATTTTATACCACAAATCAACCATGCAAGGAATAAAAGTTTAACAATATATTCAGTTATAAATTAATTTTACCTATCTTCCAAAGTGATATATGTTGTTTCCTTATAAACTAAAGGTTTGTCATTTGATTGACTCAAAACCTTTAACATTTCTATGAGGGATTCCAAAACCGATGTTATGAAAACTGTTTCCAGTTCATTCAGTTGAGTTGTCACATTTGTATTTTTAATGCTCAACCTTTTCTGCTTCTTTTTATATTTTTTTCCTTCTTCGAAAAAGTCTTCTTTTTCTTTATTTGCATGTGACATGTTCAAAGAAACCTTGGTTAAAAATTTTGAGCTGTCTTTGTTCTCCAAGAACTGTTAATGTTTGTTCTGAAATGAATTAGATTTAATATTTAAATGGCAATTTAATGTAATTATTATGTAGTAGGCTTATATATCAAGACAATATTAAAATAAATCAAAAACAATCCACTAGTCTTATGAACATCAGCTAACACATACATGCAAGCAGAGTTGTTAACAGATATATGAATGAACATTATCATTTTTCAGTTACAAAAAAAATTTTCAAGTTTAAACTTGGTTTGCAAAACACAAAAAAAAAAAATTAAATTTACAAAAAGTATTTCACACAGTTAAGAGTATTTTTTTATAGTCAACATAATAAAAAGTAGTCACAACTTTATGAACTACCAACAAATCCTTTCAGTTAAGTTGTGATTTACATTTTGAAATAAATTTGGCCAAATTGTCTGTGAAGCATCTCAAAAAATGTAGCCTCATAGCTAAATTGTCATTTTAAGAAATGAAGATTAAAATGATATTCATTAATTCAACAAGAGCTGAAAGAGTATTTACTTTATTAGAGATGACTCCCTTCTTTTCTCTTGTGTAATCAATACTATAATGTTTTTCTTCTCCAGGTTGATGAAATTGTCATAGCAACATCTGAGCTTTATTAGAACCATGGTGGAAACAAAATGTTATTTCCACCACAATTAGAACAAAACAAAAATGTAGCTCAAAAGTGTTTATTTACTAACTTTAAACCATGATTTTGTATAATAGTTGTTTCATTTTGCTCAACCTACACTACGGAGTAAAAATTATGCCAACTAATAGGAAACAGTCGTTGCTACGCAACTCAATGATGGCCGCCACAACGAAACCATCATGTTTACCTCTTTTGAACCTAAAATCTTTCAGAGAAAACGCGTTTTGCCATCATTGATTTTTCGGTATTAAGGACCCATAAAACATGGATTCTGGCTATACCACATGTTAGAGGATTTTTTGGCTCTAAATTTACCAATTGGATTGATCCATTCTTTCGTTACCAGGGCTCTGAAGTAAGAGTTTTTCTGCAGAAAAATCGCCGTTTTTTCGCTCAGCATTACATAACTTTCTCTCCAGTAGATGAGCGGCAACGAGAGAGTAAAAATATGTGACCGATGCTCCACTAATGGCACCAGTTAGTGATACAAACGAAAAACAAAATGAATTTCATCATAATATTTTGCATCATTGTCTGTTTTCCGCACCTGGCGCCAAAAGGGTAGGCAACCATAAAAACATTTTAGTAAGGAGGATTGCTGGCAACAAGCACGTGTCTATTATAAATGTAAGTAGTAAGTTCTAGTACTTCCAAAACTCCTTCTTTTATAAACTAGTGGTGCTACAACAGGGCACACAATCAAGCATTACTTCTACATTTGCAATTTTCGAACATTCAAAGAGTTCAGCGAAATTGAGACCCGCGCCATTCTTTTAAGCATACCTTCTTCTATCCATGGAAAAAATTTAAAGAAAGAATTTGGTGCGGTTTTTGAGAAGAAAAATATCATTTTTAATTGCTAATTTTCGCATCAAATTACACGAAAACGACTCATATTTTCGAAAAATAGAACCTGAACTTATTTAAAGATCCATCTTTAAGAAACAACTTTCAATGAGGAAAAAATGTCTACCTTCAATATTATAATTGTGGGAAATTATAAAATTTGCAATTTAAAAAAATCTGGAGTTTCAACGAACATGAGACCTGCACCATTCTCTTAAGCGTCCTTTCTGTTATTCGAAGACAAAGTGTGATCAAGCAGATTGGTGCCATTTTTGAGAAAATTTTGAAAATGGTTTTGAATCTTCGTGTAAAGTACCTTCAAAAATCAAAATATCCGTTTGAAGTTCCCAAAGACTCCAGTTTATTTAGATTAATTGGGGGATGTCAATTTAGAAGAAAATCTTTGAAAAAAAAAGACAAACGTTTTGCCGTCAATAGATTTTTTGGTGCCAAGAACCTACAAAACATGAATTCTGACTACACCACGTGTAGGAGAATTTTTTCTATATTTAACAACAGGATTTATCCACTTTTTCGTTACCAAGGCAATAAGAGGTTTCTGCTGAAAATTCGTCGTTTTCCAGCGCACTATTACATAACTTTCTCTTCTTACGAAGTACCTTTGTAAGGACGAGAAAGTAAAAGCGTATTTGGAATAATGGAAAATTTATAATTTCCCTTGAACTGAACCCATTACATATTTGATTTCTAAATCCCCTTTTTATCACAAGTAAACAGACGTATTTGTTCAGAACTTTGACATTCCACTACATCACTACAAAAGTATTTCATTCCTTGTAAAAACGAAAGAAAACAGTTTTAGAAGTAGGTAGTGCTGACTATTGATTTACTGCAGTTTGGAATTGCGTTCGTTCATAATTTCGTTCATTGTGTCTATCTTCAGTATCAACTTTAATGTTTGACCAATCGGAGCAAAACTTTCGGAGATCAATATATGAGGTTTTAAATTCAGCGCTTTTTTGTTTTTAATATTTAATCATTTTCTACGTATTTAAATAAAAATACACATGTACACTGTAATTTAATTGCGATATATACAATTACTACTAAAAGGACGAAGACTCATCATTTTGACGGGTGTTATGTTTTCTAAAATCTTTGACAACCTCTCAGGAATAAAAGGTAAACAAAGGTGCGATTATCACGACCTTGCATCAAACTGTGACTATTGATAAAAACAGTTCTAAAACCCTTGTCTACAATTTTTCTTTGATCTTTTGTGATAGAGTTTATTAGATCTGCTTATCGCATGCGGAACATGTTCTACATGATGAAGCTTTTGTACCAGACATTCTGGATCAATCTAGTCCAGAAGCTCTCAAATTTAATGTGATTTTTAATGAATTATTAATGACATGGATATAGATTTCATGTGTTCATGATTTCATTTGGATTTAACTGGCACTGTGTTGTTCTTCTTTTAACCTGATTGCTTTATTGTTGAAGTTTTTTGAAGAATCAAATTAATTGACCCAAAATGTGGCGATTTCTTCCCGTGAAGGGTAACCGTTTCTATCTGCATCTGTACATTCCTTATTTTACAAGATATGGTAGAAAAATGTTTCTCTGGTAGATTTTGGATTAATAATCTCTGTTTGTGTGTGTATTCAGACACTATTGTACGTCCTCACGTTTAGAGCGAGAACTATATTGGTTTGAAGTGCCACTTTTCTTAAAAGCTTAGGTGACTAGAACCTTCGATATGGATGTTCAACCTTGTTATGTCACTCCTAAATTCAATATTTCTAATCATACGCATTTTCCATGTCAGCAAGTGAGTTATCTAGTCCTAGTGGTCTCATGATTATGATTGCAGAAGAGTATATCACTACATGCAACGTTTCCAGATCTTGTGGCGAATTGATATACTCTGAAAGAATCTCGAGTTCATTATGTCGATCATGCGAGATTACTTCTTTGAGGATTTTCATTTACCCAAGGTTGGCGATATCAATGGATTCGTACCCTGAAAATGAATATGCGTGATCCATTTCTCTCTTCAAAAGTCAGTAAAACCCTCGTCCTCGTTGTACTGTACGATATTGGCATCAAAACGTGTTTTGGGGGTTCAGTTACAGCGAGGAAGAGCTCTATATTGATGAGCTAATCTTTGAATTGAATTGAATTGAATTAGTGCCTTATTTTACGTGGCGAGACTCAGGCCATCAGGCCCGCTCTTCCGTCTGACCACACAAGTTTCGCTACGCTCCTTTCACCAACTAGCGGAGAAAGGAGGTATTTCTTGGGCGAGAAACAGGCGATTTGAATTTGGCTCAGAGGCGTCATTTAGGCTTGAGGATCTTTTACTTGCAAGTAAATCTACTAACATGGAACAGCCGCCTTTACTTCCCCACCGAAGGCAGGCGTACGAAGGACTTTTTCGCCCTTAAAAAATCCACGGCTTCGATCGGGTTTGAACCCGCCAACTTGTGTAACAGTCCGATACGCCAACCGTTACACCATCGCCGCGCGCATCTTTGTTCAGTGACCTGAAAATTGCGGAAAGTCAAAGTAAATTTAGAAAACCGTTTGTGTAACCATTCCCATTTTATCCAAGTGTGTGACCCGGTAGTAATAATAGACTAAACTTGCGTTCTTTCAGTAACACATAAAATTCATAAAATTAAGTTGCAACGAGAGTCATACGAAAACAGAATATTGGTATTTCCCTCGGAATATTGGTATTGGACGCCACGCAGCGCTCAGAGGGGGGCTCAGAAGGAACAATGAAAGACGGACCGACTTACACAGGTAGAGACAGTGGACAGCTGCTCCGATTAGTTGCCTCTTTCTACAAGAAGATATTCCGTGGAGTTATTCTACAGACTCCCCGAGCACCGCACGAGGGAATTATTATTGTTATTGTTTTTGTTATGACTTTTTTACTTCTCCCTCGCGCGGAAGGGGGGGGGACATTTGCCTTCCGTAGTCACTTCACTCGTACGGCTTCGACGAGCAAGTAAGGACACTGTTAGTTTTAATCAAACTCTTCTCCTATGATCTTTTTATATTCTGTCATATCAATTTCACAATTTGTAGCACTCATAAAATAGCGAATGACATTATTGTTGTTCATATCAGTATTCAATTTAATTATTTGTCAGATGAGGCCTGCTTTAGTGGTTGTCGGTTGATTATCCGACAAAACACGTTCAGCAGAGGAAGCGCATTGTTGTTGGGTGCTTCTACTATTATCTCCGGCTGTCCTCCTTTAGGGTGGGTCCTTGACCAGGGCCCGCCTGCTTAGCTAATGTTCACCACCGGCTCGCATGCTGTCGTCCCCAGCGGTGGCTCCAGAGGCGCCCTGGCGCTTCTCAAGCAGTGGCTTCGGTTCTAAGGACTTTCAACTCGTTATTCGTGTCTTTCTATGGGTCTGTTTTTTTTACCCTACAACCAACCTCCCAAACAAATTGGGAGGAAAACTTTAGGCAGCAGATGCCTGAGGGCTACTCTATTCACCCTTGGTTCCTGAGAGGGATGGTGAGAAGGGGAAGGGGAAAGAAGGGCGTACTTGTAGGGAGGGTATTAGTCGCCTCTTATGAAAGGGAGGGTAGCCCATGGTGCTATCCTACTAAAAACTCCGGGCATTACACGGGGTTTATTATTGTTATTATTTTAAGGGTGAAAAAATCCTTCATACGCCTTCCTTCGGAGGGGAAGTAAAGCCGGCTGTCCCATGTTAGTAGATTTACTCGCATGTAAAAAGATCCTCAAATGACGCCTCTGAGCTAAATTCAAATCGCCTGTTTCGTCGCCCAAGATATACCTTCTTTCTCTGCTAGTTGGTGAAAGGAGCGTAGCGAAATTTGCGTGGTCACACGGAAGAGCGGGCCTGATGACCAGAGTCTCGCCACGTAAAATAAGGCATTAATTTAATTCAATTCAATTCAATCCGCCACGCCTTCGGCAGGGAAAGGCGGTGTCAATACATTTTGTGTGCCGCCGCGCCCCTGGCATATTTCAGATCGGTCAGTTGTCAGATGGAAATCAGATACATCCACGGCCACTGCACATGAGCATTACATTTTCCGCAACGCGATGGTTATGAGTTCTTATTCTCTACGCTGATTGTCGGTACTTGCGCTGTGCCTTGCCGCAAGTTTTCATGAACGCCACACGCAACTATTTAGGGCTACATACTGATCAGCTCACAATCAATTAGGGGCACACGCTGCCAGTCAGCGTTTGCCATACTGGCACGCCTTTTTAACGCCTTCACAAACACATTTGCGGCGCGGCCAGACTAGACCACGGCGCTACACGCGCCTGGTCAGCGCATCCGGGGACTCGGAGCACCCGTTCTTTGAATCCCGTTCTTTACGCAGGATGACTCCAGCACCGGCAACAATCCGAACGAGTGCCGCCCCTCCGCAAGCAAGTACCTTGTTTCCTGGGGTGCCGAGCTACGTATTGTATTGAAAGACATTCTAACATCACACTCCACCGATTGTTTTAAACGTTTAGACAAAATCCTTTATTGGGTTATTTTTTGTTTTATTCTTTTACATCTTTTCATTAACTAGCTTTGTTTTTCTAAGCGCATTATTAATTTTAAGATTTAGAATTAGATATTTCATTAATAACTCACCGTTTGGGCTCGGAAATTCATTATGTAAATACTAGGTACATTAAGTTAATAATTGTATGGTTCTTCATGTCTTAGATTGTAAGTTTTGTTTATTTATTTCCAAGAGGCATTATTTTAATATTTTTAACTTTGATTATTAACTTAATAATTAATCCAATTTCGCTCTTTTTTTATCTTTCGTCTGATCCTATCATTTCCTCTTACGATGTGGTCCTCCAGCCTTTTATTTTCGTAGCACTCTATCTATATCGTCGAGCTACTGGAGACCGAAATGTGTATGTGCTGTGCATGTAGCCAGCAGTAGATTCCATGCTGTTAGCTCTTTGCCGTGCGTGGCGCCGTGTGACTCGTGGGTACGAGTTGAGTACCACGTCTGCACCCGCTCACATGTCATGTAAGCGCGGTGCGCACACACAATGTGTGTTCAAAAATATTGTAGCGATACCGATTTCCTCATACCAGGAAAATTAAATAAAACAAACTCGGCCACCCTGAGTTCTACTGGGAGAGTAAACAGATGGCGATACGCGCGCAACCCTGCTTATCGTGACAGCCATTTGCGCCCCCGGCCCATTAACGAAGTCGTTATGAGAGCTGGCGTCGAAAGATTCACTGAGAGAGGCACGTGGTCGCAAGAGCAGCTGCGAAATTTCTAGAACGCCCGCTTACATCCGGGGAAACCCAGAGTGATAAATTCTGTCACCGGACAACGCGCCCCCTTGCGCAGGCATGGCCGATGTTCTAGAAGGAATAAGAATAACACTGTGCACTCGCAGCTGGCACAGAGAGCGGAAATTTCCGTGGCTTCCCCGTCGCGATTGGTTGAAAATAGTGCACTGCGTCGTTACCTTTGGCCAATAGCGACGCGACTATTATAAGGAGCTGGAGCACACGAGAAAGCGGGTGGGGGCAAAAGTTGACTTGATACGATTTCGACTGATAGAATGTCAGAAGGTGTGGAGAATACGCTGAGGGCAGTCGGGAGAGAAACTTCTCTGGGGGGGTAACTATTCGTCGGGGAGAGACCAGTGTGTCTCGGAAAGACTTATAAATTTTATCAGAAGGGCCAGAATATCAGAAGGGCCAGAACATTAGCCTGAGAGCAGTTGGGAGAGAAACTTCTCTGGGGTGGGAATTATTCGGGAGAGTGCGCCTATGAAGGATTTATGTAATTTTACTGCGAGCTTGAGCAATGGACCAACTGCAGTAGACAGAGAAATTTCTCTGAAGTGGGAATTAGTTGTGAAGAGAGGTGAATGTTTCTCTGAGGAGTTCTCGACTTTCCGAAGTTGTGTTCGACAATTACCATGAGAATCAGAGAGACACATGGTTAATTACTACGCTCCTGAGATCGCCCGGCCACTCCGAGTTCTACCAGTTCTGCCAGATACTACCAGACGCCGTCGCCCTCTAGCAGAGGTACGCATAGTTGACTGCTACGCTCCTGAGATCGAGAGAATCCCGGCCGCTCCGAGTTCAACCACCGCAGCCAGACGCCGCCGCCCTTTGGTGACGTCAACGACCCGGCCGCCAGCTGTTGGCTCGGGAGGCCATCGCCCTCCGAGGCATTCTTTTGAAGGTCGCCAGGCGCCCCTTCCGACCGCGCCCGCCCTCCCCGGGCGCGCAAAGACCATTTTCCAGGCAGTATCATTCAAGGGCATTCGTCCCTGTAAAATTTTGTAATGCGGTGCCGCGCTATGGCCCATTGACCTGTAACTTTTGTTTTTTACCATTATAATGTTAATTATAATTCTTCCTAATTTTTAAGCTTTACTCTGAATACTAACTTTTCATCTTCTTTTCTTTTCACCCAATTTTCTCATTTTTTTACTCAATTTGCTAATGTAACTTCCCTGGGGCATTAGATTTGATTGCCCAGGAATAAAAGTAATTTTTACCAG
The DNA here is from genome assembly GCA_038098605.1 of Gryllus longicercus. Lineage (NCBI taxonomy): Eukaryota > Metazoa > Arthropoda > Insecta > Orthoptera > Gryllidae > Gryllus > Gryllus longicercus. The sequence goes on along the minus strand of JAZDUA010000209.1, from coordinate 517,886 downwards.
TGATCAAAGTGTTTGTTTCGCACTGCCATTGTATCTGTTTAACGATTCCTTCCATCACCGACTGAGCTATAACCGGGCCGCTAACCGGGCGTTCTCTAACGAGACGACCGGGGGTGTTACAATATTGATCTTTGAAAAATCTTATAACTTGTTTTTGAGACCCTAAGTCAACGCAGACACTAGCTCTCATACTTTCTTTGAGACACGATCTCGTCCTAACCGTCAACTCCATGAGTATGGGGCCATGTTCACTAACACAAGTGCGAAGGGGAACATTTTGGATACAAAGGCCAACCTCTTGACTTTTTCTGAAAGGCGGAAGGACAGGTACATCATCTGTGGTGGTGTCGTTTTCTTCAATTTCAAGTTGATTTCCACTATTGTAAAGCTCTCGATGGTATTCGGTGACAGTTTCGTTAATTGTGTGTCTCAATGTGAGATTTTTGCCCTGCGTATTATGGACTCCTATAATTAGTTGTTTGTCAGTATTGTTCTTTGCCTTCTTTACTGAATTAGATTCTTTCATTATTTGATTGTATTGTCGGAGTTGTGTTGACTTATGCCTCTTCCGACCTTCCTTTTTTAATTCTTTGTGTACGATGTCGAATTCGAATTTTTTGTCAGAATTGGTTCTGTGTGGCAGTAGTTTTGTTCTTTCTTGTAGAAGCATTTGTGTTTCAGTTCTCAGCTTGTTGTTATTTTTTCTGTTCGATGATTTTTGCTTGCCTTTCTTCCCGTTGTCAACACACAGTATTGCAGTAAGTCGTAATTTTCTTGAATGCTGGAATGTATGTTTATCTATATCAGCGATGTTTTTTCTGTAGTTTTGATTTGTAGGTGCTTATTTCGATTTTGTTGACTACGTTTCTGTTATTCGAGTTGTGGAATTTTCTTAGTTTCTTTCCGATTATTTATGCAGTTACCATCCAGCAATCAGTCAAAGTTAAGGGTTCCATTCACTTGCTTTTTGAACAAATTCCACAATATTGGTGAGGATGTGGTCAATTTCGTTCTTACATATACATTCTTGACTATCCGGGATGAGCCGCGTCTTGGTCAATTGTACTGACGTTTCGGCCATCTTTCTGAGGCCTTCTTCAGAGCTATACTGCTCTGAAGAAGTCCACAGCACGAAGGCAATTTCATTATTGTTTCTTTCTCGTGGGGAGATTCGTGTCCATCTATCATACTGATTTCCCTTGAAGAACGTAATCACCATGTTCATGTTAGGGCTTTCAGCAAAGTGAATTAATCTTTCGCTCTTCTCTTTGCGTTTCCCTAGTTCGAAATTACCGATGATTTCTTCTTCTGAGTATTTATTTTTGCTCACTTTGGAATTGAATTCTTCTATTATGAATTTCAGTTGTGCTCGGTTTGTGTTCATAATATTATCAAGAGTGCAGATCAAGAGATGTAAGAGATGTCTCCATTTTGTTTTTTAATTATGTGCTCTCCTAAACTTCGTATTTCTCGCAGCACAATTACGTCATATTTAAAGTTAGATAAAGCTTTCTCCAGTTCGTATTCTGTCTGACGTTTATACAGATCAGCAGTTCAGAGTTGCTATCAATAATCTATTTAATCTTGGGTCTGGGATTTGACTGTTGTTTAATTCCTTTTTTCTTGGTATTCAGATAAGTTTATTTTTTCGCTTTTTTAAAATCGGTTTCTTTGATTTTTAAACCTTTATTTCTTATTAGTTTTTTCCTTGTCTTCCAGAAAACTACCCCAGTTTTCCCATTTTCCATCGGTCTGAAGCCTGTGAAATCCTAGATTTACTGTTTATCTCTCTAATATTTATTGTTTTGCTGTTTCACGAATTGCAATTTGTACCTCTCTTTCTTGTATCGTAGTCACATTCAGTATACGCATTTTTTGCTTAAGCTTGCTTTTTTTCTTTAGTGCTTTGATTTTTTCTGAGAAGGAGGACATGTGTACACAAGCTATTCCTCTTCTTCTTGTACCTTCTTTGATAAAAAAACATCTGAAATGCTATCCTTTACTCCGAAATTTCTTAAGATGTTTTCTGTAATAACTTCGACTCCACTGTTATGCGTCTTTCTACTTTTTCTTCTATTTCTTGCAGCTTCCCTTGTAGCACTGAATTGGTCTTGAAGGGCGATATCTGACGGTTGCCGTTGTTAACTGCCAAGTAGTCTGGCAGCTACTCTTTCGTCTCTGGAATGTACAGCCAACGTTTTTCGACGTATCTAATAGTTGTTGTATTCCACAGAAACTCACGACGATGTTAGTGGATGTTTGTAGTTCTTGCTATCAAATATGGCCACTTCTCGTTTTTTGCGATATCCCTCAAGTCTATCTTCACGGTTATGTTGAACAAGTGTTTCGGGTCTCCGTTCTATTTTTACTGTGTTTCACTATTCTTGTTTATCTTTTATGAAAGTCTCTTTATATGAATACTTATATCGTTTGTATTATTTCTTATTGTTTTGTTTATCTTTAACAAAAATGAACTTTTCCGTGATTATTTGCGAGTGCCTTCAATATCATGCAAAAATCACCCTTAAGGCTACCTCAACGGTTATATTCTGTTCGCAATTCTACTTGGACAATGTTTCAGATCTAACATTTGATAGTGTTTGCCACTAGCAACACTTTCCTTTATGAATGTCGTTTGAGTGTGCTCACCCTTATCGTTGTCAAAACGTCTGCCCGATGTAATTAATTAACACACAAGTAAAAACGCGATCGGCAGCATTCGTGTGCTAGTAAACTATATTATACACACAATATATAACGTAATTTGTAATGCACAAAATAGTCTATAAAATTCTTTAGCATGTCAATAATGACCAAAATAATTTTTCCTAGTGATGATCACAAAAGTTCAATTCAATTATTGAGAGTGGATTGATTTGGATGAACTTCTAATCTAACCTTACTAAACCACTTGGCTCAGCACCTCGGAGGCAGAAGCAAGTGCCTGTTATAGGGAGGCGTTGAACTGATTCCGATAGTTGCCGGGGCAGGAGACTTGCTGCGTAGAGGATGGGTTGCACACGTCACAGTATACATCTGGCAAATTCTCCAAGTCCCCGGACACAATGACCAGGCAATGCGTGCCGCTATGTTATAATTTGGCAATTGCGATGCAACAGTGCGAGTGACATGGAAATATGCCAGCAAGGCATATGCTGATGGGCAGCTTGAAACTATAGCTACCGGCGAGATAGGCAGACTATAGTCATGATTGATGCTGTTAATGTCGTGGCAGCATGATGATATCAAGGTGAGACACAAGCACCGACTTCCAGCGTGACACAAGTCAGCTTTCACATTGACCCGACAGACTGCGTGAAAGTGCGCGAACAAGCTCACAAGACTGATGCCGGAAATCTGACTGAATCAGGTCACTGTGCAAACTGATCATATTTCATCTGAGATTTGACGGGGATGTCGCGGTGCACAAATATATATATATATATATATATATATATATATATATATATATATATATATATATATATATATTGAAACGCGGAGCGTTTCTCTAATTAATTAGAAACGCAGGGCATGTTATTCCAATTACGCCCATTTTGAATTGCGCGGCAACGGCGGCGAGTAATGGACGTGACGAGAGAACGCGAGAAGGCGGCGAGACGGGGCGAGACGGCGGCAGTTGCAGTGTGGAGCAGAACTCGAATGAGAACGGAGCGAGGTTGGTGCGTGCGATGAACAAAGGACAAAAGGACGTTCAATAACGTAAGGAATGCTATCAAGAAGTGAGTTAAGTGTGACAATAGGAAATATTAAATAGTGCAAGCTGATAGTCGTGGAATTAGCATCAGAAACAGTGGTGGAAAGGGCAAGAATTGTAGGCCGCGTGGTAGGATAAGAGCATGGGTAGTGACCACGTGCCTGCATTATCGTAAAAGGTTAGCGGAGAAGAACTGGTGGATTGTGCCGCAAGAAAGCGAGATAAACTGCATAGGGAGAGGCGGACCGTAATATAGACGTTGTGTCTGCCCGATTTGGAGAACACGTGCAACGATCGGAGTTGAAGCAGAGTCATTGTGCAACCGCTGCAGGGGGGGCCTGTGCCACGGCCGTTCACGCAGTCTGAAGGGCGCCGTCTGAAGGGCGCCGAGTCGCGCCAAAAGCCGCCGATTATCGCAGCCGTTAGGCGACATCCGAGAAGAAACGAGCTATTTTGGTATTCGAGGTATTGTGAAATCTAAAATTCTAAATGTAGTTTTGGTACCAAAACAGGGAATAAGTAAATTGAACTTGATGTACTAAATACGTGATTTCAGTAATAAATTGTTTATTTGTTCTGAGAAAATAACTTGGCTTTTCCAATGTTCTGTTCAATCCTTACGAGACCCATTCACGAACCAAGACACCCGTCCTTTTTAATATTAAAAGCAGTGAAAAGTACCGCAAATCGAGGTACGTCACAATATATATATATATATATATATATATATATATATATATATATATATATATATATATATATATATATATATATATATAAATCTGCCCCGACACCGCGGGGGTGGCTAATGCGAGGCGCTCGAGAGGGCGGCCTAAGCTGTGGAGGGGCACTTGGGTGCCCGTTAGAAAGGACACCCAATAAATAAACCTCTGGGGGGGGGGAGCTAGGCGCAGCCGTATCCTCGCCTCTGAGTGAGGGATGCTCCTGAGAAAGCACATGAGGACATAAAACCTTGTAATTCTTTGCCGACAAATACTTCTATCGGGTAGCGCGATCCTGAGTTCTGAAGGCCCCCGCCACCGCTAGACTGGGGGGAGGGGGCGGCCCGGTTTTCGAGGTTTTCAAGCAGATATCTATCAGTACTGAGATACCAACGCTTGCAGATAGAAATGTTTTCATGCTTTTGCTACGTAAAAAGCGTTCACAGGCCACCGAGCTTGGAAAGATATTTAAAGTCGATTAGGAAAAACCTACATATTTTGCCAGGGCGGATCACAAGCCCACAATTTAGACAAGAATTCATAAAACGGACGGTGGGAAATATTCATTCGCGAATCAGACTATTAGAGAATGGAACGGTTTGCTTGTGGCAAACATCGATTCATTTCCTATAAGCATGAGAAAATTTAAAAAATAAATAACTTTTTCATTGTTTATATAAGTATTATAAATATCTTCAATATTATTCAGTGTAAGTAACTATGTCTACTATGTAATTATTATTATTATTAATATTAATATTATTATGAATTATGTGCAATGCAGCAGGGTGAAGTGCAGTGGCGTTGTGAATTTGACGCAAAGGATTTTGTAAGAAAGACATTACAGCACAGTGATCCGCAGTGAGAAGACGTAAAATGTGGTGAAGTGGAGTGCTATGAAAGATTGCACAGTGAAATGTTCACATTAATTTGTAAAGTTTGTAAATTTTGTAAAGTTGTTTAGTTCTGTAATGATAAGTTAGTGTATTCTGCCACCAATGTCTCAAACTTACTTGCAGAATTAGTAATTAATCTAAAACTAATTAATACGAGAAAGTATATGACATTCTGTAGGATCGGTAGTATTGATTTCAGAGACCCCATATACGAGTTTATCTGACGAGAAACTTTCGGTCGCATTACAATACTTTCTCCTTACTTGCTATTTATATGGTAAAGAGAAAGGAAAAATAACAGTATACAAAAGGGTAGAGGAAAATCATTTACTATTGGATTATACGGCCCATTAGATCTCCGACTCAATTCTTGTCAAAAGCTGAATGAAAAATCTTACTGATTTCTCCTCGCACATCTACTATTATTTGCAGTTTATTAAACATGCTTGCAAATAATTCAAATTCTGTACTTCCTCAGGAATTGGCCATGGCAGGAAATTCTGAAACTATTAATGTTGCAAATGGAAGAGACAGGTCTCGTTCGTAAGTGGAGGAGTGACTTCAACAGGACATTCGGCATTTACATACGGTTGATGAAACAATCGGATCCAACACCAACGCAGGATAGTCATGGGGGCCCAGAAATACTGTCCCTGAACGATGTTTTCGGTCATCTGCAGCTGCTGTGCGTTGGTCTGTGCGTGTCTGCGCTTTGCTTCTGCGCAGAGCTGTGGCACGGCCACTGAGCGGGCGAGCGTCTGCACAAACGCAGTGGACGTATGGGCGCGCAGCTGGGCAGAGGCTGGCGCAGAATGTGCGCTGGGTTGCACTACGTGTGTGCGCAGTTGTATGAATGAGGAAAGTGTTTAACAGGAATGCATTTCAGACTGAACATTTTTAATGTTATATGCAGATTATTAAGACGCAATTTGTACAAGTCTACGTCAATTACTTAAAGAACCACAAGATAGACTCGTTTTTTGATCTGTGTTGAATTCTAAGCTGCCTTACATATGCACACACTATAATTACAGTAATTTACTGCCGTTTTAGTGAGAACATTTCTGCACGCTTTTTTTCGTATACTAATTTATTCTCAGTTTTTTGCCATATTTTAAAATTCGCTACGAGAATCAGCACTCCTGTGAGCTTCCAAACCTTTCTCTTCCCCACTGTTTTCTTACACTTGTTTCTTTATTCGCGTACGCAATTACCTAAAATAGCTTCGGAAATTAAATTTTTGCAATTACAGCGCCTGCCTATCACAAATCAGAAAAATGTTTCAGACACACACTTGTGTATTTTTGTCCGTTGAATCCGAATCTGAAATAAAAAAATTGGAGTTTCTATACAAGATTTCAATGTTGCCCACCACCCCACCTGCTGGGGGCAGGGGGGTACTGATTTTAACATAGAATGATTCCCCCTTCAAAATTGTTAAGATTTAGTGTGGGCTCACATTTTCGTACATCGCGTATTTTTTGAGTTATTTCAAATTGTCAAGTTAAATGAGATATCTATATATAGATGTGGCTGCAAAATCCTGTTTCCACTAATTTTACGAAATTTAATTTAAAAGTATAAAGTACGGTACGTATTCATTAAAATAATATTGTAACCACCGACTCACCCGATTACCTGATTCCTTCGGCGATTCAGCTTTGCCCGGCTGCTTTGTCGGCAGACTCCCTAGAGGGAGGCATGCATGCTTGCCTAACTACGTGAGAGAAAGACTCCAGCATTTTCATAAACTACTTTAATCACTTAGTATTGTGTGTGGGTGAAGCCCAGTAACATGAATAAACTTATAACTAACTTAAATCTAATCTTAACTTATTAACGGCCGGTATGGCCAGAGTTCATTTCAGCTCCGGTGTCTTTGCCCTCCCGGGCGGTCGTGATCCAGCTCACAGGTGCAGCGTTCGGGCATCCCAGCGCCCAGCAGGTCTGGCGGCGGGCGGCTACGGCGTTGCTTGCACCAGGTCCCTTTGTGGCGGCCCCTTTCATTCACGGCGGCGGCCCGGGATTAGGCCAGCGTTGCTTGGCGCCGACCGGCGGCACCTCAGCGTGCTCGGCGCGGGCGGCGGGAACGCGCCCGGGCGATGACGGGTCGTTTCGCGATATAGTTTTTTTTCACGTCCCCGGCCCGCACTCACATGACCCTCTCGGTCAGGCACTCAGTTGTAGTGGCCCGACCCATCGTTCGTTTGTCGTCCCACGAGTCGGGCTGCGATGTGGCGAGGCAGCGTGGCATTCGGGGCGGCCAGGCACAAATTAAGTGGCCTCGCTACTGCCTCTGATACAAGTCTCCTCCTTGCTACCTCCGATACAAGTGATTGACTCGCTACTTTCGACACAAGTCTCCTCCTCGCTACCTCCGATGCAAGTGCCCGATCTGTACCTCTGCGGTCCCACAGGAAGGCTCGCGTACCACGTGATTCCTTCCCCGCATTGTCTATATCTATTGGATGTCGGGCCACCTGTAACCCTTCCGCCTATCACGAAGCCGCCCCCTAGCCACCTCTCCCGAAGTAACCTACGTCACATAAATTCCCTGAAATAGGCGCGTGTAATTCCGTTGCTCGGTGAAGGGGGTGTGGTTGGCGTACTTCCCCACACGTCATAAAGGGTGCGCGCCCAGCTGTCTCGCAGGTGGTCTCGCTGAACAAAGGAGGCGCTACTTCCTTTCCCCCGGCGCGCTAATCGGCTCATACACAGGTAAGCAGGAAATGGCATTTCCGGCTGCTCTTGACGGCGGCGCGGTTCTTAATTAAATAAAATAAATAAATGACTCGTGTCGTCATCCGCGATGTGCGACCGTCCCATTACAATATATAACTCGATATTGATAGGAAATAAAGGACACCGTACCAAAAAATATTAAGGAAGTACAACTTTCTCTTTTTATATGTACCGCCTAACATAAAGAATAGACAATACGGCAGCAAAAAGCCAGATCTGTGTATTGTAATCTTATGAAAATTAAGACGAAGAAATTTGGTTTTCTGCGTTACATTCACAGATAATTTGAAAGCTAAAAATAGCATTTTGATATCGAAAAAGAATCAAACGTACTCAGGACTGCCTAAAATAGTGATTTAGGACACGAGTAGTAAAAATTACAGACCAGTCAAAAAGTATATTATTGTAATTTTTGAAAAAACAACAACAAAAAGATAGAGCAAAATGACGTTTATGTCATCTTGTACAGTATATATGGCATTATCTTTTTAAAAAGGTTAAAGAAAAAATTTAGAGCCGCTTTTAAGAAAATCATGTTTGGAAATATTTTTAAATTGCACATACTGCTCGCAATATTCCGCAAAAACTACGGAAATGCTTAAAAAATATACATGGCCGTAATAAAAGAACTCACTATGGAGAACAAATTTCATTTGGACAAAAAATCTTTATCTTCAAGTTTGTAGTTGTAAGAAGATAATAATTATTATTTCCCATAAGTTATTGAACTTTTTGAAAATTTATTGTTAAGCGTGAAAATCGGACATAGAAAGCAGCCACCGCGACTGCAACTTCGAGGAGGATGTTTGGTATGACGTCGCTGTACATTGCGATAAAATACGAAAAACCTGGCTGAATTTCGAAGGAAGAAAAAAAGTACTTTCTAGGTGAGCATTTTTAACCCTTAGGTTGGCTGTATCATTGTTGGGACTAAATCCCGTAAGTAAGAACAGTCGGAACTTGCAAGTTGCTGTATTTGAATGAACGTAGGCGCTGTTGTGTTTGCAGCATCACCCAAGCCGGACGGAAATTTTACTGTGGAGTTGAAGCGAAATACTTTTGTTCTGTTAATCTAATCATTCAATTTTTAAAATGAAATATGTTACAGAAAGTATTTACTTTCGTATAAGCCCTGGTTTATTTTTTTTATTTTAAATTAATATTCGTGTCAGTAAATAAGAAAATTTATTTAAAAAAGGATTGAAAAAATACAGATAAGTTACAAATCCCACAATTTCCCACTTTCATTCAAATTTCTCGATGATATTTAGAGAATTAACGTAACGGTTATTCTATAAAATACTGCGAATAGGCAAGAATCCGATAATGAGCCATGTTTATAGCGGTAGCTGCAAAATCCTGTTTTTTAAAAATTTGATGAAATTTAATATCAAGTATAAAGTATGGGCCTTGTTCATAAAAATCATACATAAATCGATATTAATAGCATATAAAGGACAACTTAGCCTCTTTTGGTGCACTAGGTCTATTATTTTTATCTGACTATTGCTACAATGATACCAACTCACTCCTCTATGTTCCATTATGGGACCAACAAAGATAGTGTGCTAAATGTTATGATAAATTTAGTTTTCTGTAGTAATATGCACAAAACAAAATGTAGAGCTTCTAAAACATGCATTACAGTATATCAAAGAAGAGACCAGCTGAGGTCGCTTTGAATTCTTGCGCACAGGATGTACTGCTACCTTCTTTAAAACATTTATTTCTACCCATGTGTATCGAAGTGTTTCCTGTATACTAACCTTCGTAAAACTAATGGTACATTTCTTTGGTCGAGAATTGGCCATTTCGGTACCACGCAAACGTGCCACCCACGGGGCCCAGACATATTTATCGAGAGTAGACGCACGTGACTTTCAGGAGGAGGATCAGCATTTCCATGCTGAATCCGATTTTACACTGAGGGTTGTTAGCCATGGGCGATGAGATGAAGTGATGATGTTGAAAAATGAAATGAACGCATTCAAACATACAGAGGCACACACAAACACAACCATGGTCGATGTGGGACTCGAACCTACTATCCCGCGTTCGGAGACAGCCAGGACACTTCTGCGGTATCTATCGGCTATCTGAATCAGCAGTTACAAAATGTAATTGTACAAACTTCTCATTTGTACGTAATTTTTTGTAATATAATTATTATTTTCTTAATACGTATTATTTACGTTTTTTACGAAACAACAAACTGGAATTAGAAACAGCCGCAACAATAAGTGGTATTTTATCATAATAATAGTCCCATGGCGCTAAAAGGTTTGAATGCATAGTTTGAATGTTAATTGAAGGGTCCGCCTCTATTATCGCCGTTCTTTTGAAAGAGGTTGGTGGCAGTAAGTGGTTCGATCGCGGCTCTAGCAACCGCCGTTGCACAAGGCAGAAAACGCATTGACGGCGTAAGAACCCCCGAGGACCCTGCGAGAGCGCGCGAGGCCAAGGAAGACCGGAAGGCTGTGGGGAGCAATGGCGTGGGCGCGAGCCCTGGCCCTGTGGCTGGCGTTGGCCCTGTGGCCTCAAGGGCCGAGGGCGCAGGGCGCGTGCTCGGAGGGCGCGCCGCCCGCCGACGGGCTGCGCTGGGCGCTGGCGGGCGAGGGCGCGCGCGCGGGCTGGGGCCGGGCGGTGGGCGTGGTGGACCTGGGCGACGGCCCGCGCTGGCTGCCCGCCCTCCACGCACGCGCCGCGGCGCCGCTGCTGCTGTGGCGCGCGCCGCGACGGCCGTGCGTGGGCTGCGCGCCGCGCTGGCTGGAAGGCGCTCGGGGCTACGTCCTGGCGGCCAGCAACTCTCTTCGACTGCGCGCCTTCCTCGCCAACGACACCGCCGATGCTGTTCCTGGCAAGGTTTACGAGGTAGGAGCTATTCCCTCATCTCTACGTTTTGGCTTGACTCTTAAATCCACGTGATTTTTTTTTCCATGATATGTGCTACTTTTCCTCTTGTGTTTCAGTTCCTTACCACGATGAGTAATCGGGACCTGCAGCTTCATTCAACTGTCCCTATCGTTATGGCGATCGGTAGAAAACCATTGCACGGAAACGAATGTTTTGAGACCATACAAAGAATACGTAGGAATAAAAGAACTCTCACCAAACGGGAAATGTTGCAAGAAGAGACAGCCACGCCTTGCAAGAAACGTGTAGTTCATAAAGATTTTCGTCAGAACCAGAAATTTAATGAGCAGCTCAAACAGTTCAGCATCCAAGACATGCCAGCTATTCAACGTCCGCAGAAATCGCCCCTATCCACAATACAGCTACGAGCCGCTGGCCTAAGGAAGGAGTTCACTTCCGGGCAGGTCTGGCATGCGCTCCGGAGGAGGGGGAGGCCCTACGCCCCTGCGACTGCGCCTCCCAGAGCGGGAGCTGCCGGCCGAAGAGGGGAGGCGGCGGCGCAGGCAGCCGAAGCTCCGAAGAGAGCAACTCTTGCGCGAACTTCTGAAGGACGCGGAGACGCTGGATCTGCTGAGCAGGCGCCACCAGTCCTACCGGGGCGTGGTGTTGTGGGAAAACAGCAACAAAAGGACGTGGCGAGGACTTGCATTTGACCCAACAACTTTGAGGTGAGGACTGAAACACACTCAAAAATTTAATGGAATATTAGTAGCTTTGGTCATTCTTAATTTTTTATATTTGTACATATTCGGAGGTATGTATAAAAGTAAGCAATTATTCTTTTCTCCAAGTCTCCGAGATCCTACTCAGTTTCGTATGAATAAAGTGGATGAGCAATTGTTTAGTCTCTGAGAATTTGCCCCATCTCCGAGCGCACTCTCAATTGACGAGCAAATGCTCAGAATTGGTATGAATAAAGTTAAACGTTTACTCTCTAGAGTGAGAACTTTCTCCAAAATTTTAGAGGGACCTTAGTAACAAACTCACGTTTGAAAAGTAAGGTTGAATTGACCGATTTTTTACCCTCTGTTGATATGCATATACAGCGATCTAAAAACATCACAAGACATGGGGAAATTCTTGTGATGTAGACTATTAGAGTTTTCGCCGATTAGAAAAAGACAATGTATGGTTGGTACGATTTTTATCGGCCTTTGCTTTCTGGCGCGTTTTCATATTGCATATATTCTATGTTAATTAGCCATCGCTCTTTTATACTTGGAATTTTTCGCGGTACTGTTTTTTCAAACTTTGTAATGTTTCGTTTTGCCCACAGCATACCTCCGAAAGCTGGCTCTTTTTATATAATTTTATATTCGTTTATTTCGGCAACAACTAGCTGGGCCTCTGGTGCCTGCTTTTCATTACTGCTACTCATATTCGAATTTGAAGAACGAGCAACAAAACATTGCTCTTTATTCCTCACAAATATGCGCGACGCGCGTAACGTATGCTCTATGTTACTCATGAAACCAATTTTTAAAACTCCTAGTCTGCAGTATCACTTGTTCACAACGAACAAATGCTCGTGAGACATGAGTAAGTTCTTCGGAGACATACGAAGTTTTTATTCATACGAAATGGTGCTTCTGCTCAGTGCCGCGGAGTAGACTCACTTTGCTCCGGAGCAAGTGCATTATTTTTATCCATATGACCCATTATGTTTTATTACTGCGCTGATAACCGGAATTTTTTGTAAAAAACATTATTTTCAATATCAAAACAGAAATTTAATAAAAGCATTTTAAAAGTTTTTTGAAATTTCCTAAATTGTTCTATTTCTTAATAGTAGAACCGAAATATTACTGAATACAGAATATTATAGAGCAGTAAAACTTCGTCCTATAAAGAAATTTTCGTTGAAATCGTTCTTGGAAATCATTTGAAGCACTTCCATTCACAAATACAATAATGTCTATGTCGTAGCGAGATTCTTATATGTAATTACATGTTTAATTATAATTATTTTATGTCTCAACAAGCACTTGTCTTTCTTTGCGATAGCAATCTAGCTGGTACAATTCATTATACTAATTGTACTACAGTGATACACGAGGCGAATCTATAATTTCTCTCGTTCGCAGTCGCACTGTATATGAATTCCATCTTCACCACAATGTGTCAGTACGTGCGTGCAAGATCTGTTTTAAATGCTATTCTTAACCATTTAGTATATTCTACGAGGAACCGAATTAGCTGTAAATAGATTGTGTTTGACCATTACTTAAGGATGTTGCGCAATAGCTCGCTATTCTATTATTCGAGTTCGTGAACAGTGTAGTGCTTACGCTACGCACAGTATAATTTCAAACCTAGCAATTATCCGGTCTCAGAACGTACGTAAATTGCACCATTACGCAATGTTTTCAGTGATGCAACCCTTCCTAATTACGCCTAACACTCATGATACTTACTGCAATATGAAAACTGCCTTGCTCTCCCCAGTGGCTGTCTTAACAGGAGAAGTGTTAAGTTTTCTACTACACAGTGAACGCCCGAACTGCATGATCTTCATCTGTGCTGCTCACGAAGATAACGTGTGACCGGGATGTCACGCGAAACAATTGACTTGAAGCCAGCCGTCGAGCGTGTATCAGCACGCGCGTGGAATTCCACACAGTAACAAGTCTCACAAGCAATAGCATTGTTGTGTCTCGTTCAGCATCTTGTGTATGTGTTGTGTCTTTTTTATGAGTTGTAGTATGCGTTGTGAACTCATTTCGGTAATGCCGTGCTAATCATCATGCATTTAGTGACATTCTCAGTAGACCATTTCAACATCAATTGAGTCATGATACATTCTTAATTATAACAATACGTACGGTGTATATCAACCTGCACATGGCATCTGTCTCAATGATTATGCTGCTCTAAAGCTGCTCTAAATCAGCTGATTCGAATTCACTTTTCTAGTCATTCAAATTCTTACTAATAAGTATTCAATTAACTTTTGTAAGTTATGTAATCATTCACTCGGTTTAATTGTACGTTATAAATGAAGTCTACCAATTCTGAATCACTTTATGTAACAGCTCCTGCCATTATAATATTATGCAGTGCCATTTAAGAAAGCATTACAGCGTGCATATTAACTTACGAACATGCTGGTTCCCCGAAAGCTATTGTGATAAGTGGTGGAGTAAGCACAAATCACCGGACCCCCTACCGTGCGCTGCTCAAAGGCTACTTGGTTCTCCAGTATACAAATCGCTGGAAAATGTATATTAAAAGCGTGAGGGATGTTTCAAACTAGTGATGATATAGAAAGATATAGATTTTCACGTCTTAATTTATTGGGTCTGGGCTAGCTTTTCGGACTTGACACATCGTCGTCAACTGCCAGCTATCGATAGTCAAAATACATTTTTTTCACTTTTTCTGATTTCAAATTCTACAACAGATATATTACTTATATAATAATAAAGAAGAGTAAAAAGAAGTCCCGTGTGACAAATGTCGTTCAAAAAATAGTCTTTCTTGCAAATTGCCTTCACGCGTCATTGTAAATGCGAAAATTAAATCTCTTTTTGACAGGAAACATTTTAGTTTTGGGAGAACTTCATTTGAAATCATTACGGTCATGAAAAGACTTGGAAAGTTCAATAAACGAGTAAGCAGTGAATACAAACCTATGCTATTTTAAGTGTATTTTACCATACTCTGTCAAAAATATAAAAAAGAATGAGAGCCATTTTTCAGAAAATTTTGAAAATGTCCATTGGGTTTCATATAAAGTATCCGCAAATTAAAAGAATGTTTTTAAAAATCACAAATCTTCCAGACAAGCCAGATCGAGAGGAGAATATTAATTTCAGAAAAAAACTACGTATGGTTTCAAACCTAGTGTTGTTCACAGACACAGGATGGACAGACAGATGAACCGACGGACGGAATTTTTAAATCAAAGTAGTTTTGAAATTTTCTGAAATTTTCGATTTCTAATGGCCGACGAGGCTGCAGGTTCAATTCCTGCGTAGACGTATATTTGTGATTGTCCCTTCACCCCTCATCAACATCCTATTAACTCATAATTTAAACTTCAAACCGTAACAACCATGTCGTTCTGAGGGTACAGATGATAAGCTGATCCTGGAAAAATTACTCATGTTAATCGTGTAGCAGGGTCAGTAATGGCCCATACGCCTATAGAAGTAGTAGTAGTATTAGTAATAATAATAATAATATTAATAACAATAATAATAATAATAATAATATCTACACGATTATTTGGTTCATTACTGTGCTCCAGTGAGCCGCGTTTGTATGAGTGGAGTAGCGGTGGTGATGATGAAGATGGTAAGGAGGGAGCGCTAGCGTCTGCGGCGCTGTTGGCGTCGCGATCACTGCATCCATCTGGTGTTACTGCAGTGGCATTTGACCATATGAGCTACAGATCCTTTACGGCTTCTATTGATGGCATCGAAGTGAAGGTTGTTGGTTACATGACCCAACAGATGAGGGAGGTACAAGAACGCCTGAATATGAGACTCATGCTTTCTATTATGAACGTCCGTCAAGTAAGTATATTTCTCTCTCTCTCTCGCTCTCTCTCTCCCTCGCTCTCCTTTTCGTTCTCTCTCTCTCTCACGCACGCACACACACACACACACACACACAACAGTGGTAAGCTTCCCAAGCTCCTTTTTCTTATCAATCTAACCTACACCGATGCACTGACTCTGATGTATTGTCACTTACACCAGAGTTTGGCCTATATTGTTTTAGAAATTTTATATCAACACTCTTGAAAGACAGAAATACCAAGCAAGAAGAAATAAAATTAAAAAACATTTATTCATTACCTGCATACAACAATGAAAACCCACACTGAGTAAGTTCGCCTGTAATAATGCAGTCCACGGATTAATTCCCCAGTCACGACGCAGAACAACACACTGTCGACGTGCGCTAACTGCTCGCATGAGATCCATGATCCCCGAACGAGCGCTCGCCTCTGTCGCCTCAGCTGTTCTCGCACTATTTCCATTCGTTCTGAAAGTTTCCTCAGTCTCTTCTTCACCCTACATACGCAGGCCCCTTTTGTAGCGGCGGCGACATCAAACCAGACACTCGCCTCGCAGCTCCCGTCGCGTTGGTTGTTTTCCAGGGGCGGTGAGCTCCTTAAACGTACTTCGAGAGGTGACTTCGGGCATCAGCGGATGTCACTGCAGTGTCTCTGACCAGAGGTCGTAGGGTTCTACTCCCTACGGTGGCAGGATTTTCGACACAAGCCAGAAAATTGGGTCGAGTTCTGGCGGAGAATTCTAGCGGCCGGCTGCTCTGATCGATACGTTTCCCTGGTTTCCCCGACTAGTATCAGCCTAGAGCAGTACCCTTGCAAACGGGCCGTGCACTAAACGCGATCTTGTTTCCCATAATTTGCCCTACATCCCCCTTTACACACACTTGCATGCACTGCACTACCGCACGTGCCGGGAGACCAGCCGGGAGCTGAGAGCTTGTACCGGCTGGGGCGGTGCCCCGCTGGTGGGGGATACCTGTGTGGGGAAAATCCCGCTAGCAGACGATAGAACAGCGCCGGATCTTGCCATGTAGCTGAGCAAGATTACCGCAACTTCCCGAGCAAAAACATGCACTATACTTACGAGACTAATGGAGTTAGAAGTGGACGCGTCCGGAATCGTTAGTAATCAATTGGTTTGTAATTGTTATAATTTTAAATGTATTGTATACATCCTCACTTCTCTTTCTTTATTTATAATAAACTCTTAATATAACTACTATTTTCACCCCTTTCTTTAAGTCTGTATGTAATTGGCATTTTGGGCTAGGACAAATTTTAACACAAGATGTAAAACCTTTACATTTCTCATGGTTTTAATAACAACATATTCTACTTGGTGAGCCTGGAAATCATAGTCCATACGATTACACGGTTGGTAATAATTCTCATAGTTTGGGGAAAATTGGAGTTGGTGTTTGTTCACGTATTACACAAAGATTCAACTAAATAACAATAATTAATTCTTAATAAAGTTACTGTAGCGGAAAAATAATCATAAGTGTAATTAGGTGTTTAAAGTAAAAATTATTTCTAAACATGGCTTTACATTAGTGCCCTGCACTTTAATAATTTAAATATCTCTCTTTACCTGATGAAAAATGGAATATTTTTCTTTCTAATGTAGCCGGCATTACTTTAATTATTAGTAATTTAAACTTAAAGGTATTCTTAAATGAAACGTTCGTGACCTTGTACATCTTTACTTACATGTCTTTAGAAACACATAATTTTCTAGCACTGCCCTTTTGTTAAAATAAGGCTCCATCCGAAACTTCATCCTAAGTGTCGCCAGGACTGAGACCATATTCCAAATTCCAGTTTCGAGAGTCCACACTTATATTTTCATGACTTTCGTCATCCGAATACTATTTTTCACCATCACAATACGACCTGAATTGTTTTTGCCACTAATTTCATTTTTGCACTAAACGAATCTAAACGAATTAATTATTATTACATAACATCTAATCAGTCGGAATTTTGAGCTAGTTTTTACAGATAAAGGTTGAGATTTTGAAAAACTTATTCTGACATTCTTTAAATAACAAGTACTGATAACTATAATAATGTGAGCCAATTGCCCCCAATATAAATACTAACGACATGAGAGTCATAAAAAATTACATTATTCCATTTTTTGAAAAAACAATAGAATAGAGCAACATGGCGTTTATGTTATCTTATAGAAAACATTTATCACAATCGCTACCAAACGTTTGAAGAGCAAATTTAGAACTCACTTTGGAGAACAAATTACATTTGTTGGAAAAAATTCTATCCCTTAATTTGTATTTGTGGTGTTGGAAGACACCGAAATAAAATCATTCTTTTGAAAATTTCGAAAATTCGATTTAACCGTGAAAACCGGACTTATGCCACTTTTGTAAGTGTTTGTTACTCTATTCTTACATGAAAAAATAGTCGTTTTTGAGGACATTTTGAATCTGTCCGAAGGGCTTCATGTAAATTATTCTCAAATTTTGAAGAATGTTTTTCAAATCTTCAAGTTCGACTCGAGCCAAATTGACAAGGGTTTCTTCAATTGGGAAAAAATCTTACGCATAGTTTAGGCACTAGTAGTGTTCAGAGACACCAGACAGACAGACGGGCAGATGTATGTTTTGAAAAAAAAAACAATTTTTTTTGGTATCTGGGGACCGGTCCTACGTATATAACTTTCTTTATACTACGTATATTACTCTGTACGTATATGGGAAAGTAAAAATAGCTCATTAGCTTCCAAGCGACATATAATATTCTTTAACCTTTTATAGCCTTAAAATCCGTTTGATGTCTCCACAAATATGTTTAATAAAGCATAACAGTGAATAATGGAATCTGACACAGCAGTGCACCTCGAATGTGGGTCGTTAACCGAGCGCGTGACCCTATTTTAGCCGATTGCAGTAAAATAGGGTATTTGTTAGAATAAAGATTCTTAGATCTTTTAAACTTTTTATCTTATTTAAATTAGAAAAAAATAGTTAAAAATTTACGGAACCAGAGTAATTTGAAAAGAGTCTTTATCCATGGTTTTAATGTAAAATTGCAAATACGTTGAAGGTAAGGATATTATCTGTTTCAACCTAAAATCATTTATTATGAAAGAACAACATATTTAAGACCTAAAATTGAGAAAGGGAAACATCAGAAAACTTAAACATCAGGTTATAACTTTTTCCACAATTTAGTTTATTTTTTATGAAATGTTGCCTATGGCTACACGGGCAGATAGGGAACTTCATACACTGTATTCTTGGAGAAATAAATACAGTAATATTAGCTTTTTATGCTAAGTGAAATAAACAAGCATTTTTTCAGGATTGTAACACACAACATTTTAAACATTTAGTCCTTGAATATTCATATGACAATGTATTTTTGCTAATATCTACAGTAACAAAAATTGTTTGCACTGCTTCCGGTGCACCTCGAAGGCGTTGCTTTCTTTATCAACAAACATTATCACCATTTATTTCTTTAAAACATAATACCATTTCCGTATTTTTACGTTCTCATTCGCTACGTCGACCATAGGTGTAAACAAATGCTTACATCTATTTTCAAACACCCGCATAGAATCGGGTGGCCAATCTCTTGGCCTATTTTAAATTGCCACGAAGTAGCCTGCTGCGCGATGATCGTGTAGCGTTGCGCAAACGACGTAAGCACGAGGTCCTCATCGCAGTACCTGCAGACAAAGACAATGCCACGGTGGTCATGAAAATCATTGACTTGCACTCCAAAGTTGAGACGTTGCTGACAGATCAGATCTTTTCTGACTACAAAACAACCCAGTACAAAAGCTGAGGGAAGAGGTCGCGGAACGGATAAATACGGGTGCTGTAGAACCGGAGGCCAAACTTAGACTAAAACCTGGCAACGATTGTATTGCCAGGCTCTATGGTATCGTTAAGATACATGTGTTCGATTTCACGTCTGTGCCCGTTCGTCCTATGCATTCACCTACCAGACCTACCTTGAGTCGGTCGTATCTCTACGCTTTACCTAGTAGAAAACAGCCTGAGAAACTTAATTAGAGATCTATACAGTGGATAAAATGTTTTTTCTATTTTACACAATTTTATTCTGATAGGGGTTTGTAACCTCTGTCACCTCATAATTACGATACCTAAATAGTAATATATTGTATTTATGTCAGATTAATTTCATAACATTGTCACCAGCTTGATGATCAGGTACCCGAAGTACCTACGAAACGTCGCCATCAACAACATTGTCCTGTGAAATAACGTGAACATTAATATGTTTTAGTGATTAATAAAGCTGACAGTCTGTAATGTATATAGAACTTTATTTGAATATTTAGTAATTCCTTCAAAATGTAATAACTATTATGAACTTTTGCCGGACTCCTTCACAAATATAAAGCATTGGAATGTGACATGTTTCTTAAAATACATGTTCTGAATTTTCACTTAGACTTCTGTTCTGA
Source organism: Gryllus longicercus (assembly GCA_038098605.1). Lineage (NCBI taxonomy): Eukaryota > Metazoa > Arthropoda > Insecta > Orthoptera > Gryllidae > Gryllus > Gryllus longicercus. The sequence goes on along the minus strand of JAZDUA010000209.1, from coordinate 497,914 downwards.
AAATATAGGCGCTCTGTGCGTTGAATACAGTGAGTTATTCCCTCAAGACATTGCAAAAATTAAAAACCATAATCAGGGACTCTGGAATCAAAATATGCTTGGAGAATTGCTAAATACTAAAAAGGGATGATCCTCAAGCGAAATACAGTAATTAATCGTTCAAATTTAGGTTTTGATTGAGATTATATGTAAAAAAATAAAATTACCTACTTAACAACAGTAAGGAGTTTTTAATTACCTATTACAAAGAAGCCTTGCTTGTTACAAATAAATGCCCTAAAAATATGAAATCATAGCACCATATTGCCTACAAAACAGCCATTCTATACCATTTAACAATCCAAAAGTTTAACTTTGTTGACCAGGGTAATAGACTGGTGCCTTACTTAAGTGTGCAGTTATCTTCATTTGGCAAATTTCATATATCTACTTTCCTCGCACTTAACGATCTTTGAAATTGTTACATAGCTTAGCTAGTTTTGGATAGCTTATGAAAAACGCATATGCCGGTTACTGTTAATTTCAAAACTATTGTGTAAATTAATGGAACGTAATCAAAATACATAACCTTTTAACGCAAAAAATAATGCATCTGAAATAGTCACTGAATAAATATTAATCCATGAGCGTAAGTAAACTCTAAATTATAAAATTCATTTATTATTTAACATATGAACTACAATATTTAGTACACTGAACCTTTGAAACATTTCATCTTGTCCAAATAAACACATTCTTCCTTAAAACGTCTTGTAAAGGTAACCCTTTTCACTTCAGAATTAATGTGGCTTAATTTTTCAAAAACTCAAACTTATATGAAAATAACATTTTTCAAAAACTAGCTCCAAATTTGCAACGAAAATGTGCGAAAAGCACCAGATTTTACTGTTCTTACATATTCTTAAATTAATATTTCATTTTACTATTAAAAACTGGAAAAGTGCTAAAAAATGTGCTTAATGCTGCATTAGATGGAAGCGGGGAAGAGAGTGAGTCAAAACCGAAAAGGTGGCCTAGGTTAAAGAGAATAGAAAAATAGTACGAGAAAAATTCTATGCCATTCTGTAGCATCACTAGTTTTGATAGTTAATCCACTTCCATTATTATATTTTGCTCTTCCTCAATTTATCAATTTTTTAATGCGCCTCTTTAACCTTCTAGCTGATTCCAGGAAAAAGTGGAAAGAAGTTGGATTATATGATACTCTCTGGAAAATTTGATTTGGTGCCAGAGTACCGGTACTACCCGCACAATTTCTTCAGTTCTTCAAACCTGTTGCATATTGTGGACAACGGAAAAATGGCTAGAGCCATAGTGCTTGTGCCGTGGTCCGCGCCGCTGCCGGCGTGGACGCTGCCGTTGCGTGTGTTCTCCTGACACATCTGGCTCCTGCTGCTGGGGACGGCGGTGGCGTACGCGCTGGCGTGGCGTGTGGTGGCGGGCGAGTCGCTGGCCGCCAGCGCCGCCGCGGCGCTGTGCGCCTTATTCTTGTGCGGAGGCGCCCCGAAGAACAGGGTGCGCACCACGCCGCAGCGCCTGCAGCTGGCCGCCGCGTTGCTGGCCTTCAGTGTTGCCATCACAGCCGTCTACCAGGTTAGCTTTCATCGCTGTTATAAATCACGATATCGAATAAAACAGAGGTAAATTAATGTAATCGGGCTATATAAATGTATTTCGTAATACACGCCTCGAGAGTTATTAATGTCCATGAATTTATACTTCAACACTAATGTAAAGACATAATTAGGAGCAAATATAATGATATAAGTATAGTTGGAACGTAACGCACTCATACGAAAGTCTATCGTGAGATTTTAAAAGACATGACGGCTAAGCTGCAAAAACCATTTCCCAAAGCTGCAAAAACCATTTTTACTTTTACTACAAAGTTTGATATGGATGCTTTGATTTTTGGGGATACTGTTGAGGAACTCTTCGTTTTACGTTAGCAGAAAATCTTTGTTTTACTACTTACTTTGACGTGGGGTGCGAGAGATCAAAATTTTGACGGGCGGCTTAATATATAATCGCTTTACCTTGTTTTTGCCTTGTTCTTACATTAGAGACTTCTGAACTGACAAAAATTCAGTACATGTCATTAGAATCTTTCTTACATTACATTTCAAGAGAATATCGTTGTTACCTGTCCTGATATTAATCAATTACTATTCTTCACACCCAATTCTTGCGTGCATGTATTACTATCGCATCTATATCTCCGCATTGGCGTGCAATAACAACTGGTTCAGAGAGAACATATCGCCAAGGAGTTTCGAAACAAAACACCTATCGCCAATAAATCATTATCAGCTTTGAGGTACTACGCAAGAAGATACTGAGTTGCGACGCGATCCCGACACAGCTGGCACGGCTGTTAATTTTTGACCCTTGAACCGGATTTGTTTGTTTATATCAAGTACTGTACCTGGGATCGTTTTAGAACCCAAGCTTAACTGACACTTGGAAGTGGTAAACATGAATGTTTACGGCAACGTACCGGATAGAAGTAATTGTTTTTATACAAAATAACTATTCAAAATTATTTTCAGTATCCTAATAAATAATATTTGTTCACATTAAATATTTCATAAAAAGAATAACCACCTCCTCAAGTAGCCTCCATTTTTGAGTCATAATAGTAGATAAATTTGTGTTAGAGTTTCTGTAATTTATTTCCAGATAAATCAATATGTTAAAGACAAATTGACGGTATCAGAACTTTTCCTTGAACTTTTATGACAATATGTTTGAAATAAGAATGGGAAAATTTTAGCCTATACCTTAGATCTAACGGGTGTAATGCACGAAAATAAAAATTCAAAATGAAATGGTAACTACGTAATAAGTGCACGAATCTATCTAGAATGCTGAAATTAATCTTTAAATGTTCAGGAAAATATTAACAAATGAATGATCGTGGGGTCCAAACAGAGCCCAGATATTGTGCGAGAGTGCGATCTAACCGTGTCTTACTTAGAAATCAGTGTTGCCAGATGTGTTTAGAGGGAGTTTTCGCCATGTTTGTTTCAGTTTCCGCCGAAAATCCGCTGAACTGGTTTTAAATTTCCCGCCTTAATCCGCTAAACGTAAAATAAATTCGTTTTCCATATTTAAATGTATTAATTTATTCTATTAAAACAAAAATATGATTGCAAAATATAGTGGCTTTATTGAACCTTCAATTCATTTTTTAGGTAATATAGAATGCATTAATGGGTGAAAATTTGCAAAATAATAACAATTGATTTCAGGTATTATATACGGAGTATATTATTTATGCTTTATAGTAACATGGATTTAGAAATTTAAAAATATACATCTGTGCAAAACAAATTCTTAATAAAGGTTAACTAAAACTGATGCTTTACAAAATTTATTAATTTCCGCCGTTTATTCCGCTGTCAGCGAAACTAATTTTTTTCCACCCGAGTTGAAAATCCGCTGAAAACGGAACTCTGTAAATATAGACGTCATAAAACCATAAATATATTTTTAAGTTTGCCACCTTATTTGTGATCTTTTTGTTTTCTTCTTATTGCAATAGCATTCCACTCTCTGGCTTTATGCTAACTAAAATAACATTTCAACATCTTCCATTCTCATGACAATAACCGACGCGGGAAGCGACGTGTATTTCAAATTTCTCAATCCGTTCTCCTAACTTATTGTCATTTTTAAATGATTGATTTTTGGTCGTGGAACACACAGTAAGAGGATTTATATAACGGCCTGCCTGGTTTCTGTAATTCCTTGTTTCTCCGGAGAGTGCTCCAATTTGCTACAAAAATTGAGGCGCATCAGTCACTCTGTGTATTGTATTCTAGCTCGTTGCGGTTTACACATCAGAGTCGAAACTAATTCAAATTTTGAACCTGAGAGGCAATTACATCCTCTCTTTGGTATCAATGAAGAGCTAAGGGAGTGCATTTCAAATCTGGCGTCTTTGAGACACGTGCAGCGACAAAGCTATCTCAACAAAACTGTACTTCATATATAATCAAGCCTGGATTCCAAATTCTCTCTCAAAAATCCTTCCTGGTAAATCTATTTGTATCTATTTGTTAACATTTACTACACATGCAAACAAAATAAAAAAGTTGTCAGTCCCAAAGACATTATGCAGCCAGAATTGCCCGAATCCGAAGCTAATATTGCGCCATTACTCCCAGTTTTTAACCGCGAAATTCTGTTTTCGGGGGTTATTATCAAACCCAAAGACTTGTCACATGTTTCTCTGTGTATATCAGTGTGTTGAATTTGAATCTGAAGCCAAACTTGCGCTACCACCGTCCAGTTTTTTTAAATCGCAAAAAAAAGAAACACCGTGAAATTGTTAATTTGATTGAGTTTTTTCGCAATTATAAAATACTGAAGCAATTGTGGAGCAATTGTAGCTTCAGATTCGGATTCAGCGTGTTGACGTACATAGAGAATCTTGTGTCAAGTCTTTCCATATTTTTTTACTTATTTAACACGTTTTTGTGTGCCTGTGTTATTGGATTTGGACGAACTAAAATTTTGTATGAAATATTGTATTATATTATTAAAACAATTTTTTTCAAAAATAGTATTTGTTAGAAGAATGGAAGGTGAATTACAGTACTGGTTTCGATAAACAGTGTCAGATATTGCTTTGTGTTATGAAATAACCATGTCATATTTTTTTTTAATTTTTTCTATTTTTATTGAATGAAGAACACTTAAATAATAATTATCATTAAAAAAGTAATTACCCCACTCCCTTACGTTCATTGGAACACTGTACGCCCGGGCCTAACCCGGCACTACCTTTGCTGCGCGACTCGGCTCCGAGGAGGAGAGCAGATTTTTATGACGTCACAGAGCATTTAATCGGCAAGCACTGGCCTAAGCCATTCGTAGGATTTTTTCAAATTGAAGAAACTCCTGCCAATGTAGCTTGACACGCACATTTGAGATTTTCAAAATAATTTCTTAAATTTTACTTTACATAAAGCTCTCCTTACATTTTCAAAATTTTCTCAAAAACCGGCTCCAATTTTTTTCTTTAAATGTCTTGTAAGAATGGAGTAAAATGCACTTTTACATGTGGCATAAGATCTTATTTTCACAGTTAAGGCTGAATTTTCAAACTTTTCGAATTTTTTCGGTATCTTTATACAACTATAAAATTGAATATAGAGATTTTTCCTTCAAACAAAATGTGTTCTCCAGAGTGTGTTCTTTCATTAAGGTCATGTACATGTTTTGAAATTTTAGTAGTTTTCGCCAATTATTGCGTGGAGTGTGTGCAGTTTTAAAATATAACAAAACAAGATTTTCTCAAAAACGGCTACAATTTTTTTTAAACTTTTGGTAGGGATAGTGTTGAATGCACTGTATGAGATAACATAAACTCCATATTGCTCTATACTTTTGTTTTTTTTTAATATTTACAAAAATTTAGTTTTTTACTTGCCTCTCAGGTCGTTTTTTTGTATTAGCGAGAATTTGTTTACAATTATATATTTTTAGTACATGTGATTTAAGTAATATTATATACAGTTTTTCGGAAACAAATGTTTTCTGGGAAAACTGGCTTAATATTCCACATTTTTAGAAACGCTCAATCGCCATTTTCTCATAAATATCTCCAAAATGTTTCTTCAAACTTTTGAAACGGGTAGTGCTTATTGCGCTCTTTAATATGACGTAAAGTTAATTTTGGTTGTTTTTTTAACATTACACAAATGTAGTTTATTTGAAAGAAGTCTCATTGTTGTATTTGTGAGTTGATGTGTTTTAAATGACTTCAAATAAAGATTTTCGAGAAAAAAAAGTATGTGAAAAGGAGCTGCAAATTTCAAGTTTACAGTAGCACTTATACGTAACTTGCTTAAAAACGGCTAATTTTTTTTAAAGTTAATTGCCATTTAGAACGACGTTTTACTGTTCTTTAATATTAGCGTTCTACGATTAGAAAAGCGAGAAATTAATAAAATGTACTTTGCCGCCTATTTTGCAGCTATCAGGAGTATGTGGCAAGTCCGAATACATAGCCGAGACCAAAGGAAATAAATACCGTAAAATCTGTGCCATTCTGTATCACAAGTTACTTTCTTGTTAGAAGAGAAGAGAAAGTAAGGAGGAATATATTGTAATCGTTCGCCGGAAAAGGGCGAATTATCGTTAAAAAAGTCTTATTGCTTGATGCTGGTAACACGGGAATGTGTAAATCCAGTTGCTAAATAGAGAAAGAAAATTACTTCAATATATGGTGTAGCCAGAATTCATGTTTTGTGCGTCAGTGATACCAGAAAATGGAATGGCGACAAAACGTCTGTCTGCCTGTCCGTCGACCTCTTCGTCCATCTCGCCATCCGTACATCTGTTCTTATGTCTGTCCCTATATCTATCGTTATATCCGTTCGTCTGTCTGAGCATTACGGTAACGCATAATCCGTTTATCCGATTTTCAACAAAATTGATATTCCCCAACAGTTCTCGCTGATGTCGGAGCCACCGGAATTTGAAACTGGTATTTTAATATTGAGGGGTTCTTTACATGAAGTCCCTTGGATTTTTGAAAAGTTTTCTAAAAAAATCTCTCTATTTTTTATATTTAAATTGCAATGGACGCGTCAGAATTTGATGCTGAACTCTTTTCCGTCGAAAAAACTAATTTTTCGAAAATGACAAAAATTTAAAATACAATTCTCTACTAAATGATACATTTTCAGAAAGACAACTCGAAATAAGGTCATGTTCGACTTTTCGAAAATATAAGTAGTTTTGTTGCAAATTTGCCCGAAATATAGACAACTTTTATTTTATTTTTTCTCAAAAAACACTACAATATTTTTTCTTTAATTTTTTCCCACATGTAACAAGGAATGGTAAAAAGTATGGCACTTGTTTTTTTTTCACATATCGCTCTTTTTTTTCAAAAATTGAAAAAAGAATTCAAAGCAACAAATTGAAGATTTTTGATACAGAGAAAATCTTTGTACAAAATTAATTCTTTAAAATAGGTCATGTACTTCTTTTTAAGAAAGCGTAGTTTTTGCGTAAGTCGTGCTTTAAATGAAAGAAATATATATTGTGTCTTACCAACTACGGCTGACGAAAGAAGTCGAATGAATTATATGAAAATAAATTTATTTAATAATTAAAATAATTAACTTCGAAAATGCATATATTAATTATATTTTTCTTTCTCGCACTTGTTCTTTGTACTATATTCTTCAATTTGACTTCTCGTATTGATCTTTCAAGCTATTCACAAAGGTTAATTGAAATTTGAGTCACCTTGCCGCAATCGATATTTAAGAAGCTCATTATTGTTAAATGTTGAGATGGTGGGGAGGATAGGATACAGTTTGTTTCTCCAAATTAAGCATTTCGAAAGGATTAATAACGTATTTGGTAATCAATTTTTTTTCGTGTAGCGAGGTATAGAACATAAGATTTTCACTGAACGAAATGTCATTTGTCTATGCATATTTCAGAATATCACTAGCAAAATATTTCATATTACAGACTTTTATATTTTCAACGCGTATAAAATTCATGTTAAACTTAGATTATCCGTTTTCATCTTAAAAGTAGGTTCACTTTTTGAGTAAACATTTTGTGAGTTGATAATTAAACAAGAGTTTCCAAAAATTAAGGATTGTTATTTTACATTTTTATATGATGAATATGTTACTTTGACGGACGATTGCTGCTCCTATCGAAATGAACGCAGATATGCAGCACAGGCGCTTTGTTTGGATTGGTTAAATTAAAGGTTTTCAAGAAATAGCTGAGACGATAGTAACGCAGAATATGCGATATTTCAATATTCCGTTTCTGTTTCCATTAACGCGAGTGCGCTGTTGTAGGACCACTAACTATTATAGCAGATATTAAGAATAGTTACTGAGAAAAGGACAAATTGATACCCGTCAAATGGACATTGGAGTGATATGCTAAACAGACGGCATTAAAGGAGTTGCTCTTACAGAATTATGTTTGTTAAATTGCATAACAGCAATTTACAAATACCAACGCTTCGACCAAGAATTTTTCTATCATTATCAGGAGTTTGGTACACAAGCAACACTGAATCATAAATAAACTAAAGATGCTAAAACGGAACGTAACCTCTTTTTCGGTGCCAGAGTCCTGTAATAAGAGTTTTTCTGCCGAAAATTCTCTTTTTTTGCCCAGTATTATATACCTTTCTCTCTAATCCGTGGCAAGAAAGTAAAAACTTTTGGAAATACCTTAATTCACTATAATTGTATGTGGCCGTGTTGTTACTATTGACGTCAAATAATCATGTTATCAAATGCCAACATATTTTTCCTTAAAAATGCTATTTATTTGATAAGCATTTATTTGAAATTTATTTTGTATTCCCGGGGCGCCTCTTGTACCTTTTTACAAATCCACAACACGATCCAGAAATAGATACGTTTGATCAGTTGGTTAAGCAAAACGTAACATTGGTACTACCCCAAGATGGTTTCCCGCAACATATGATAAATTTTCTACCGACGATGCCAACACGCTTTGTGTCAAGCGTTTTAGAGTTTACAATCTTCAACAGAAATATAACAAAGGGACGGAATGTAATGTGCGCCATCAATTGGACTTGGGAGACATTAGCTCCATTCTTTCGTAAAGAAATGTCGAGGTATAGAGAAATGAGAGAAAACATTTTCTCTTTTTACCCCCATTTCTGCTGCAGACGGTGAGTAGTGCATACTTTAGTAGTAGTTCTAAAACAGCACAAATTTACTGGTATTATTGACGGTTCTTACGAAATATTACTACACAGTTTTCTCCTCCACTAACACTTCAGATGTTACTCGAAAACTAAAAACTATAAATCTCGAAATTACGCAGATATATTGTGAGAAAGTGTGCGTGAAAACATTTATATATTTAAACTTGAAGAAAAGTAAATGCGTAAGGAAAAAACCTGTATCTCCAACATTAATAAAGTTGTGGTTGTAGGTCAAGTTTGACAACTGTTTGAAGTTTGCCACCATACTAGTTAAAATTCCGTGAAAGCCAATTAAATTATTAAAACTTTGTATAAAATATCTTAAAGATGTACAATAAAGGAAGAAATTGCTGTGATAACGAAATTTATACTTTTATTGTTGAAATATAACAGAGATTGGAGAAAATGAACTTTTGAAATTGCCGAGCAAATATTACTTTCCATAGCCCAAAATGCAAAGAAAAACTAGTGCTGCAAAAGCACATACCTTCTGGAAATTATTCTAATAGCTCTGCTATAGTATATTACTACATAAATCTGAAAAGCGTTTTCAACAAGGAAAAAAATTTCCTCTCCGAGACTCGAATTCAAATTCTCATAGTTAACTTAGATTTAGATTTATTAAGTCAAAAAACAGCAAAAGCTGTATGTGATGTAGGGGAGAAGATTAACTGCGCACGTTTTCTTGAGTTCCAGAATCCCCTCCCGTCATTTTAACTATAAATAGATGAAAAATGAGTAAAATTTTGACGTAAATAAATAAAAAATACATTTAAAAAATAAATTTTAAAAATCGCAAGATTAGCAATGTTTCAAAATAGTCATTTTCTTTTCCAAGTTACAGTAAACTTATTTGCATCGCTACAGGAATTGCAAGTGTGATTTTTCTGTATTGCTAACAAAACCACAACTCGCCCTTACCTCTTCTCTTACCATTACAAGCAAAAGGAGAGTTCAACAAAACGTGCGCATAGTGAAGCTACATTTACGTCCAGGAGAAAAACAAGGCGACATCTCAGCATTTGCTCAATGGATCAGGGAAACCGGACATAAACCTGATCGAGTTGGGGGTCATTGACACACAAGCTGAAGTACAGTGTTTGTTACAAACATATTAAGTCTTATAAAAACAATATACAATATAAATATGAACTAATTTTGTTATATATAATTGCTTTGTTAAAATTTACTTAATTATCCTTTATGATGATCAGGACAATCTCTAATTGTATAGAAATAGTTATGCTACAGAAAAGATTATACTTTTAACTGAACTTGTGTACTGACTTCAATTAATTAAAATCATCTGGCAATGCGTTGTAAAGTACCGTACATGTATTTTATGTGGATTTCTGATAGTGTGCTGTTGATACTGACACTTAGTAACACTACCCCACAGAAGTATGGGTTAAACTCGAGCACACGCATAAGTAGTGATGCTAAAACAGCCCATACTTTCTCGCTCCTTAGTGACGGTTATGTAATAATGTTATATTGCCTTTCTGTATATATCAACATATCTCGGTCAATGAGCACAGACAACAAAACACGCATGCAGCGATGGGCACTGTCAACAAAGGGCACATATTTTCTTGCCAATTCTTGCGCCATTTTTGCCATAAATAGAACTGTTTTTCAGTTTGCATTTTTGGTGGTTTTAAGAAAATTCTTCAAAGGTGTTCCTTATGGATCACTATTGCTTGTTTCGAATACATACAATCATTTCAACATTTAATTTTTGCTGCCAAGTTTGTACGTTAGTTTTTTGAACAATAGAAATAGTAAAGTATTACAAACATTTCTTTTATTTCCAGCACATCATAGAGACAATCAAGGATTTTTTCACTAATAAATCGAACATCTAGAAATTAATGCCTTCTAATATATGCCATAATGAATGCGTTTCAAACAACGAATTCAATATCTTATACTAAGGTTTTATATTCTCATCACTTCAAAATATTAATTTTTAAATATAATGTTAATATTAATCACTTAACTATTCGTAAAAACCTAGTAACTGACAAATAATTTCTTGGTCTAGTAATATTACATTCTTGAAATACAAAAATAATTAAATAATCAAAATATATATATATATATATATATATATATATATATATATATATATATATATATATATATATATATATTGTAACCGAACCGATTACCTGTGGAATCGGTTGGCCGCCCTGCCACTAGCTCAGATCGGTGATGGAAGGAACTGTTATGCAGTACAATAGGAACACAAATTAAATAAACACTTGTTCACTGGTAAAATGATTCAATTTATTTCTGGCAAAAATGATAATAAAAAAAAAATTGCGCCAGGGAAATTTAAATTATTAACTAACAATGGAAAAAAAATTGAAAAGATCGATTAAAAAAAAAGGAAAGAACATTAGGCGTTAGTAATCAGTAAAGCTTATGACTAGGAAGAAAATCAACTTGTTATAACTAATATTTACATGAGTTACAGGATGACAATTTAACGCGCCTGAGCGCGACACTGCATTACATAAGTCTTGGAGTTGAATGACCCTCGGGTTGTTCAACCCTGTAGAGTTCTTTGTGAGCCCGGGCGGACCCTCGGCGTCTGGAAGGAGGGCGGCGGCCTTGGGGCAAGGACGCGACCGCTGCGGTCCCACACACACCCTCTCGTCGCGTGCGTCAGCTGGCGACCCTCTGGTGAGGCCGTTACCACTGGCAGCGATGGCTGGGCGATCTAGCAGCGATGTCTAGGCGACTAGAAGTTCTTGAAGATTCTGGCAGAACTGGTTGATACTGGTTGATACTGGTTGATACTGGTAGAAGTCGGGCGATCTCTGTCTCCGGAACGTAGTAATCAGCCTAATGTCTCTTTAATTTTTATAACGTAACTTCGGAAAGTCTAGCGACAAATAATTCCCACCCCAGAGAAATAATTTTTCTCTACCCCCTTTTTAAACGCCACAGAGGTCTACTTGCCTCTCCCCGACGAATAAATCCCACCCCAGAGAATTAATTTTCTCAATTATTGTCAGCTAGTAGCTCTCGCCCCTTCCGAAATCTTTCTAAACTTTTCAGAGACAAACTGGCCTCTCCTCGACGAATAATTTCCTCCCGGTGAAGTAATTCTCTCCCGACTCCTGTCAGCCCAAAACTCAAATCAAATCTGATAATTTCTGCGTCGAAAAAAATTCTAAGTCCGGTAGAGGTGAACTTGCCTCTAACCGAAAAATATTCCCCCCCAAGAGAAACTTCTGCCCCGACTGTTCCGTCTAAAAATCAAATCCCTTCTGCCGTTCTCTCCGTCGAAATCGCACCAGGTTAGCTCTTCTCCCCACCCCAATTTCTTACGTGTCCTAGTTCCCTTTGATAGCAGTGTCGCTATTGGTTGGAAGTTGTTGCGTCGTGAAATATTTTAACCCAATCGCAGCGTGAGAAGCGAAGGAAATTTCCACTCTTTGTGTGGGCTGCGAGCATGCAGGGTTGTTCTCGAACCTTCTAGAACTCTGGCCCTTGCTTGCGTAGGGGGGCACGTTCGATGACAGAAGTATCGCTCGGGGCTCCCCCGAAAGTGGGTGGTCTCGAAATCTGCAGCCGGCTGTGAACACTTGCACAGTGTCTGTCAACGGCAGTCCTCCAAACGGCCTGCTTAATGGGGAGGAGGCGGTAATGGCCTCCCGCGATAAGTGGGACTACGCGTGCATTGCAATCTGTTTAAACTCCCGGTAGAATTCTGGGTGGTCCGAGTTTGTTATATTTAATTTTTCCAGCATGAATTTCGTTTCAAAAAGTATGACGAAATCGGTTTCGCTACATTGGCCTTCCCCTCCGAATAAAAAAAAATTGGAGTTAGAGGAATTAAATTTCGAAAAATGAGAATTTTTTTTTGTTTAAGTCAAAATTCAAAAAAATAGCGAAACCAGAAATGAATGCTTTTACCCGTTATTCTAGCATAATTTTATTTACCATTGTAATTTAAAGATAAAAATGTGATTTCTAATTAAATCTAATAAAGTACAAAAAAATTGAAAAACTTAGTAAAATTAAAAAATTTAGGAAAAGAGAGAAACGTTTGGTAAAGCCAGGGTGGTTTTGGATTTTCTTTCTGCTTGCCCCAGAAACACAAGTTTGGCGGGGGAATCCACGAGAATCTCACATCTAATACGCCTATCAAATTTACCGTAGAATTATTTTCCGTTCCCTTCCTTATTCCTTCTTTTAATAACCGTTGTAAATCTTGACCAATTCCCCTCTTTAGATTTTCTTCCCCTTTCCTGATATTTTTCCCGTCGATGATACCTGATTTCTTGAATTGCGGAAAGATCCACGATAATCTCAAATCTAATGCGCCTAGCAAATGTACTGTCGGATTATTTTCAGTTTCTTTCTTTACCTCCGCTTTCACTAATCGATTTAATTTTTGCACAACTTCCATCTTTAAATTTTCTTCCTTTTTCCTAACATTTCCCCCATTAATAATGCCTGATTTCTCGAATTTATCGCAGATTTGGCTGACTTCTTTGTCAAGTTCGGGTTCGATCCTAGTCAGTTCGTCGCTCATTTCCGACCTAATCTCGGTAATATTTCCGATAGCTGGCTCGCGGTACGCTTCAATTTCGCTGTCACCTGCCTGGAGCTTTTGACTACTTTCTGCCTGAATATTCCCAGAATACGAATTTACATCAGTTCCCGATTTCTCTAATTCTTTGCTCAAATTTTCTACACTATTCTGAATTTTCCCGAATCTATCATCGAGACGGTTCCGCACTGTTCCAAACTCACGATCAATTGCTGCTTCTAATTTTTCTAATTTTACGCCGTTGTCGGCTAAGCTGCTGTCCAGCCGGTCAAATCTCTGCGAATGTTTCTCGTTAATGTCCGAAATTTGTTCTAATAGGGTTTGCTTAACCTCTGAAATTTGTTCCTTATTTTCTGACATTAATTTCGTGAAGGATTCTTGATTTTCTGACATTTTCATGAGTTTATCATTATTTTCTGAAATTAATTTCATAAGTCTGTCGTTACTTTCGGAGCGAAGCACACAAAACTTTATTATTGCATCAAGCGCTAGAAGGCAATGCAAAAGCGTGGTTAGAAACGTTATGCCCAATGCCAAATTCATTTGACGAATTTGTAGTTAGGTTCCTAGACCGTTATTGGGGAAAGGAACAGCAGATGAATTTCAAAATTTCGTTAATGAGTGGGTATTACCGTACTTCTAGCGGAACCATGCGAGACTACGCGGCACGAAAAATAGCAGCTCTGAAAATGTGCTCTCCTCCCGTAGCGGACGAAGAAATAATTTGCATTCTCACAAGACATTTTCCGCTAAGCATCCAGAACTTGTTACGCAGCGTTGATGTAAAGGATGTAGAAAAATTTCAAATTTTGTTAGGCAATTATGATTTAACGTTTGAAAATATGAACCAAACTCCGAAGACGACAAAATCAAATATCAACGCTATGCAAGTAATTCAAGACACGGTAGTTTCATCGTCGAAGAAAGGAGGGGGCAAAAGTCAAGGTGGATCTCGACAGCATAGGCCGGACGGAGCACAAAGAAATGGCGAATCAGCCGGTGTGGGAATGCGCGGCCAAGGTCACGACGACGAGCGAGCAGGTACGAGCAGGAACGTGAACAGCTTGCAGCGGGCGAGGTCACGGAGTCCGCGAAATGAAATCGCTAGAAATCGAACGGGACCGGGAAACACGCCAAGTTCGAGTTGAAAAGGGGTCCCAAATCGAACAAAATTTACGACAAACACGCGATCCCTATAACTGCAAACCGAATTACGAATAATGGAGAAAATTTATGGGAAAACTGGAAGCCGAGAAAAGGGGAGAAATGTCCCGTAATTGAAATTAGTTGCGCTGGTGTGCATAGTAAGGCATTAGTAGACACCGGATCAATTAAATCTGTGATATCGGAAGAGTTATATGAAGAGCTAGTAAGCAGGAAAATAAACGTCTTGGAATTACCAACCAATAATACTCGAATGGTAGATGCATGGGGGCGGAAATCTCATCCAGTGAGGAAACAAGTAATGGTAGAAGTAACAATTAGAGGAAAAATGTTTGATATAATTTGTTTGGTGGTGAAGAAATTAATTTACCCATTAATTATCGGTGTGGATTTTTTGGCGGAACATGGCGCTATTATCGACATAGGAGAAAAGCAAGTTCTGATCAACGGAGAAAATGTTTGGGAGGAAGATGAAAGTCAAGAGGCGCGAAATGCACATGTAGATGAGGGAGACGAATCAGAAGAATTCGCAGAAATCGAAATGCGTAGCGTACAAATGGAGGAGAATGAAATAAAGGAAGAAATAAGGAAGAAAATAGTGGAGCAAGAAAAGTTGAGGGTTGATCAGAAAAATGCATTGTACGAAATGTTGATAAGCGTCAAGCATGTCTTCAAAAATCACAACGAACCGATAAAGGGGTATCAATTTCGAATCGAGCTAACGGAATCGCGACCAGTTAAAGCGAAGAATTATCCTATCCCCATAGCCTACCATGACGAAGTGAGAGAAGTAATGGACGAGATGATCCGAGAGGGAATAATTTGGAAAGCGATTACGGTGAACATCAACCCAATTCTTGTGGAAGAAGTAAGGAAAGAACAAGTAAGGAAAGCGGTAGCAGGAGTAAGGAAAGCGGTAGAAGCAAGGAAAGCGGCAAAGGAAGCAAGGAAAACGGCAGAAGAAGTAAGAAAAGCGGAAGTAGTAACGAAAGCGAAAGAAGTAGGGAAAGCAGCAGAAGTAAGGAAAGCGGCAGAAGCAACTTAAGATTTTATTTCGCCGCCGAAAAAAATCTTAAGAAGAGAAGGAGGGGGCAATGTGGCGAAATGGGATTATACAACCCCATAACACCACAGTTTCGCCGGCATAAACGTTTACAAGCAGCGAGAAGAGCGGCCGAAAACAATAGTAGCAAAACGCGCAGCCTGGTATTCGTTGCTCGTACTAGTCGCCGCGAACTATCAAGCCACGTTTTTGCTGGTGGAAGGCACAAGTAGGAGAAATTATCCCCACCACGCCGAATTTCCCCAGTCTGCGCCAATAAATACGCAAACGCGGAAGCGGGAGGTCTCTTTTCTCGCCACATCGCCTGGAGTCAACATCTCTCTTCTGCTAGCATGCGTCGGGTCAGCAGTTCTTCATGTAAGGCACCGCTTCGCAAGTGTGCAGATTTTATCAGAGCGTCAGAGTAGTTAGAAATTGCCGCAACGACTGTTTAGATAGGAGTGTACGACGTTGCAACAAAACGTCTAGCTAGTCGTCCGCGCAGTAGTCAGGAATTAGAGAAATATTCTTCTATTAACTAGTGCGGGAAGTAAAAGTGTGCCCGTTCTCAAGAAAGCTCTGAAAGTTCTTGATTAACAGAATAAAGTTAGGAACGAGCAAAGTACTTGCACTGGCAGTTGGGGAAGTGCAAGGGACATTTTCTGCAAATTGGGCGTAATCGAAAGCGGTAGCAGCCGTGGGAGGAGAAGAAACCGATTAGTGGAAACAGAAGAATACGCGAGGCGAACGGGAAGAAGACGACGACTGAGGAAAGGACGCAAGAGGACGGCGAAGGCAACGCAGAACTTCGGAATCGAGCAACGCGGTGCGGAACGCAGCACGCTGTTTCAAGGTTGAAAGTGGACAGTTTCGAGGTAACCTGTAGAACCAGAAATTAGGTCAAGTTCACGTCGGCAGGGAAAGAATAGTTTCAAAAGTGTTAAAATTGAGGACACGGATGTTAATAATTTGTAGCTTGGGAGTGGGAGATTTAATGCGTAATTGCTTGCCCTTAACCATTCTATTGTAGCAGTCATTATTCTGTTACCAGCACTTATAATTTAAAGATAAATTGAGAGTAGTGCGCTTGCCCACAGGTTAATTATTGTATGTAAAATTTTGAAAAGGCAAGAGATTGTAAATTAGGTTTAGTTTCACATGCAATTGTAATTAGAATAATTTAAATTTAGACGTAGTGAATTTTCAAAGGGAATTCCCAGTACTGGTCAGAGAAATCACTTCAGAGAATTAGTTCTGAACAAAATTAAGTGTTCATTTGTTGAATAGGCTGTGAAAGTTGCTTATTTGTGTTTATTTGATCATTTTTGGAAGTGTAATTTTATGTTTGATTTGTTTTTCGTTGTTATCAATTCATGCCACAGAATTTTGAGTGAATTATATGCTCGTTTATGTGTGATTTGTGTGACTTTTATTGTGTCAAGGGTTCAGACCTTTCTCGTACCCCAAAGATTCTGCTTCCTGAGATTCTAAGCTCGCTTCACGAGCATAATATCTTAACGACTTGCTTACAGTGCATGCTGAGTGTGCTGAAGAAGGTACAAGGTGTGTACGATAGGTAAGACGGTTAGAATATATATATATATATATATATATATATATATATATATATATATATATATATATATTGTGACGTACCTCGATTTGCGGTACTTTTCACTACATTTAATTGAGAAAGGACGGGTGTCTTTGTTCGTGAATGGGTCTCGTAAAGTTTTGACAGGAACATTGGAACAACCAAATTATAATTTTCTCTGAACAACTAAACAATTTATTACTGAAATCATATATTTAGAACATCAAGTTCAATTTACTTATTCCCTGTTTTGGTACCAAAACTACATTCATAATTTTAGATTTCACAATACCTCGAATACCAAAATAGCTCGTTTCTTCTCGGATGTCGCCTAACGGCTGCGATAATCGGCGGCCATTGGCGCGACTCGGCACCCTTCGGACGGTGGGCTGCGTGGAAGGCCGTGGCACAGCCCCCCCCCCTGCAGCGGTTGCACAATGCCTCTGCTTCAACTCCGACCATTGCACGTGTTCTCCAAATCGGGCAGACACTACGTCTATATTACTGTCCGCCTCTCCCTATGCAGTTTATCTCGATGCTTTCTTGCGGCACAATCCACCAGTTCTTCTCCGCTAACCTTTTACGATAATGCAGGCACGTAGTAACTACTCATGCTGTTACCTGCCACGCGGCTTACAATTCTTGCCCTTTCCACCACTGTTCCTGATGCTAATTCCACGACTACCAGCTTGCACTATTTAATATTTCCCACTGTCACACTTAACTCACTTCTTGATAGCTTCCCTTACATTATTGAACTTCCTTTTGTCCTTTGTTCACCGCACGCACCAACATCGCTCCGTTCTCATTCGAGTTCGGCTCCACACTGCAACTGCCGCCGTCTCGCCCCGTCTCGCCGCCTTCTCGCGTTCTCTCGTCACGTCCATTACTCGCCGCCGTTGCCGCGCAATTCAAAATGGGCGTAATTGGAATAACATGCCCTGCGTTTCTAATTAATTAGAGAACCGCTCCGCGTTTCATCATATTGTGACGTACCTACTGTTCGGGCGCCAGCTGTGACGTACCTACTGTTCGGGCGCCAGCTGTGACGTACCTGAATTGTCGGTACTTTCCACTGCAAATAAATGATGAAGGATGGGTGTCTTGTTCGTGAATGGGTCCCTTGAAGGAATCGATATAGCATTGGTAAATTAAAGTAATAAGTTCATACAAACACAAATACAATTTATTCACAAACCAATCTTATACACATGATTGAATACACTAATACTTTTCGTCCTGGTACCAAGATTTGGTTTATTATAAGATTTTATCATACCTTGGGGCCCCAACAAATACCTCCGTTGTTCTGGATTATCGCTAGCGTAGGCAGCGGTCGCCGACCTCCAATGCAGCTCGGCGCGCCCGGCGGTTGGTGGTGTGGGGTCGTCACAGGCCGGCGGCAACGCGGACTTCTTGACTTTAGCCCCTGGTATTTTAGCTTGCAGTCCCACCTAAGCATTCACAACTTCTCGGCAACGTCCATCCCGTTCCCGTAATGTGCTCGAATAATGTCGCCGCACTTTCCCTCTAGTTATTGTTCACTGTTCTGATGTAACTGCGGAGCACGTGGTCATTACTCGCGCCAGCGTCGGTTTCACTACACACAGTTTTTGTATTGTTTTCACCGTATCTGATGACACCTGCGCGATTTACAGTTCTCTACGTACCAACCTCTTCCAAATTCTATTTTCCCGACCTCTAACTAGCATTTCCATAAATCTTGCATTAGCCAAATCCTACATCACTGGCCACGTTTTTCCTTGTCCGTACTCAGCGGTGAACTCTTTGCAACCCCGTCCGCAGTCAACGGCGAATTCTCTTCAACTGACTCGCGCTCGTAACGGCTGAATTCCCTACAACTCCTCGCTCGGCTCGTAACGGCCGAAATCGTTCCCACGATTTGCTCGCGGCGGCGGCGGCGGTTGGTCCCCCCACCGCCGTTCTTCGCGCTTGCCGCATGTACCCCGCAGTTCAAAATGAGCTCTAATTATTCTTATGCTTAATGTTTCTAATTTGCATAAAGAAACGCTCCGTGTTTCAATATATATATATATTAATATATATATATATATTGAAACCCAGAATATGTGTTTCATTACACTAATTAAATCATTAGTGTAAGAAACCAATTGCTATTTTGAACTGCGCGGTGCGCGCGCTGAGCGCGGCGCGCCGGGGCCGGCGAGCTGCCGCTGCCACCGCCGACGGTGCCTCCGCTGCCGGGAGGCTAGCGTGTGAATTTCGGTTGGAACTGGGCACCGCGCACGTGCAAAAAGTTCGTTACGAGAATCGCGGACGAGAGCCGTTGGGACAGGCAGTCGAGCCGTGCCGCCCGTCGATGCAGGACGCGGCCGGCGTACTCCCGAGCAGAAAAGAATCGTAAGGAGAATCAGAGACGCTAGCAGAGCGGCGACAAGTGCGGACGTGCGGCGAGAGTTCTCCGCCGGTGTATGGACGCATATAACATTGCGACGTATTTTATGTGCTATTAGGAACCGCAAAGTATTTGACGTGTAAATAGAACATTAGAAGTATCAGTATAATGAAAGATTAGTGTTGGTGGAATGATTGATGTTGTTTTTATTAGCTGGCGCGGTGGAAACATTCTTGAAATTGCGCGGTACAGAACTGTGACCAGCATACAGAGTAGGTGCGGGTCGTGTAATTAAACCCACTGACGGACAGTGATTCGAGGAAGGTGCGAAGCCGAGGTGTCAAGATCCTGATCGGGGAAGAATTGCTGGAGCATCAGCCGTGGGCGATTACCACGCCATCCGATGCTGACGGCCCGCAGCAGTAGCAGAGGTCGACAATCCTGTCGGCACGAGCGGTTCTACGAACTTCATAGGTATTCGATCTGGGCCCCGAAGGTATGAGAAATGCATTTCACTCTTAATCTTGGTACCAAGGCAGAGTGTAAAAACGTTGTCTAATGATGTAAATAATAACTTTGATTTAAAATAAATCTTGTTTATAATTGTATTTTAATTTATGATTAACCACCCCAACGTTGCACCAACTTATCCAGGGACCCATTCACGTAAAAGATACCCTCTCTTAGTGTTGTATTGCAGTGAAAATACCCGGCACCACCAGGTATGTCACAGCTGGCGCCCGAACAAGTGGATAACGTATAGTTAAGAAATGTGGCCTGAGGAAAGTTGGTGAAATGTTGGAAAATCATGTGCATGTAATTGATGTATAGTAATGCAGGGTACAGATGAGAAGCAGGCAGTGTAAAGTGTATTATTATAGAAAAAAAAAATAACAATACATGTGTTAGCAAAAACATGCACAAGTCAAGTAAGCATAATGAAATGTTGATAATTACAAAAAATGTTGTTGTGTAATTAATGGCGGGCTGACATAGGCAATTATTTGTGTGCATCCAATATATAGTTAATATTGTAGTTACTGAGGTTATGAAAACCACACATATACATATTACAGATAATATAATGTAATAGAATTTCAAATTTTGTAAGACATATTAATAATATTTGAATTGCTTGGCAACTTTTAATAACATTGAAAATAAAGAAATGGGGAAGTAGTAATAATTCTTGTGAGAGTATAAAGGTGGTTAATAGTGTTGTACAAATTGTGCACAAAATTTTTTTTTGCTGGGAACATTCACTCAGTGGTGCATTATCTATTGGTGATGGTAAAGTGTGGGGAATTTATTAGAAGAGATACCAGGTTGGGAAATATATACCAGCAGTGTGAATGTTTGTTGCGAATATCTATATGGTATTATTGTGGAAAATTCAGGGAGGAGATATGACATGCAAATGTGAATGATGATTATGTACATAATATAGCAATAAGTGCGTTGAAAAGTAATTTCAATTAATAAGGGACTTATTATAATTTGAAAGCATTTTTGGGTAATAGTATTAATGAGTCTATTAGCAGAGTATATGTGTTTCAATGGTAATAATATTATGTATTGTAAGGATTATGTTTATGCATTGGTAGGTGAGTGGAAAGTTATATGGCTATTGAATTAGTGTTATTGTATTTTGGTGGTGAGTGAGGGTTGTTCGTCATTAGTTAGCAATTGAAATAGGTGTGAATTAATCCAATCACGAAGTGCATACAGTGTTGTGGTAGGCATAATAGATTAATAGGGCAACTGTTGTATCGCTAGGTGAGGCAAAAGGAAAATTTGTACGAGCATTTAGTGGAGCTGGGATCGAACGTGAAGCTAAAAAGTAATAAAATGGAGGAGCAAAATGTAGTATTGGACTCGGAGGGGAAGGCGGAGCAAGTAAGGGAGATAGATGTAGGAATCGATAATAGCATTTCATCGGAAAGTAGGGATAGTGGAATTGGGAGCCGGTTGGACGAAACGTCAGGGGATAGCTTTAGTAAAGAAGTAGAAGTGACATCAACACCGATGATCCAGGCAACAAGAAATCCAAATCTGGGGGGTGGGGAAAATGCTATCACAAACTTTATGCAGATAATCATGATGAAACTAGACGAACAGAAAATATTAGCAGAAGACCAGAAGAAGGCGGCAGAAGAACAGAATAGGAAGTTATTAGATGAACAGAGTAGGAAAGCAGAAGAACGGGATAGGAAGGCAGATGAACGGAATAGGAAGATGTTCGAACAACTGAATGGGAAACTGGATGAACAGAAAATATTCACAGTGGAGCAGATTAGGAAGTCAGCTGAGGAGCAGAAAATATTCACAGAGGAGCAGAACAGGAGGTTAGCTGAAGAACTGAATAGGAAAGTAGAGGAACAGAATAAGAAGTTGGCTGAAGAATTGAATGGGAGATTAGATGAACAGGATAGGAAATTCGAGGAACGGATCAGCAAATTACAATGGGAATTAAGTGGGAGAATAGGACGCGCCGAAGAACAAATTGAGTTAACGAAGAATGAGATGACTAAAATTGCGGAGCGGGTAGAAAGTCATGAGCAATGGACTGCCGAAGAATTAGGGAAACAGAAAAAGGAGTTAGAATCCCAAGTAATCAGCCTGGGGGGAGAATTAGAGAACAAGTTATGCCAGCAATTAGATGCTAAAACTGCTAAGCAGGACGAGAAAATTGAAAGGATGCAGTTAGTAGTCAAGGAAGAAATGCAGGAGAATAAGCGGGAATGCGAAGAGAAGGTTGTGTTACTACGAACAGAGATTGAACAAATAAAAGAATGCAAGGCATCCCCAATTGCAGCAAGCGGGACGGTACCATTTACCCCTCCAAGATCACTAAAATTTTCAGGAGACGGGAAAGAAAATCCATGCATATTTATGAAGGCAGCAGAACGACATCTAGATGTTATCAATACTTCGGAAAGGTGTAAAATTCAATTATTATATTTAATGTTAGAAGGCAACGCAAGGATATGGGCCGATACATTCGATAAGTTTCCCGAATCAGTAAAGGCATTTAAAGATCGATTCCTTGAGCGGTATTGGAATGAGGAAATTCAAATTAATTTTAAAATCAGCTTAATGAATAATCATTACAACCAGTCAATGGGAAGCCTGCGGGAATACGCAACAAGGCGTATTATGGAATACAAAACGCTATCCCCATCGATGAGCGATCAGGAAATAATATGTGTACTGACGAGACAGTTCCCAGTTACGGTGCAGAATCTTTTACGTAGTGTGCAGCACACTGACCTGGAAAGATTCCAGAATGTGTTAGGAGGGTACGACTTGACATTTGCAGGCGTACCAAAGAACAGAAATGAAGGGAATGTTAATATGGTTAGATCGGAATGTAACCAGGGGCAAGGGAATGATAGGAGCAACGATTACCAGAGAAACCAACGCGGAAGAGGGGGAGACGGATGGAGACCAGAGCCGGGGAACCAGAGACCGGACTGGAACAGATCTAATTCAAACCATACGGAGACGCGAGGCGGGGGCGGGAATGCACCCGACCGATTAGCACAGCCTAGCACAAGTAGTGATCAAGGACACTATTTAAACTAATAGAGTCCGCGGTGATAGGTGGCCCCATTGCGGACGCGGAAATCGATGACGTAAACGCGGTCTCCATAAACGCTATGCAGCCGGTAACCTACGATACCCAACCGTGGCGGAGATGTAAGAACTCAGCGGTCAGAATCAGGAAATGTCCCACGATATCGATAGAATGTGAAGGCATAATTAAAGAAGCTTTAGTGGATACAGGGTGCACGACTACAGTAGTATCAGAAGAAATGTATGAGGAGTTAAAAGCAACAGGAAAAGAAGTAATGTGTTTGCCTATGAATAGGGCGTATGTGATTGGGGCAACTCAGAAGAAGTCAAGCCCCATCACAAAACAAATCATGTTTCAGGCCAGGATTGGCAACCAAGTATATGAGATGGTGGCCCTGGTAGTCAAAAAATTATTGTATTCGGTAATCATAGGGACGGATTTTCTGGTCGATCACAGAGCAAATATAGATCTAGAACGGCAGGTGGTAGAACTGGGGAGCCAGGCGGTAGGATTTGACTTGGGGATGGACGAAGAATACGAAGCGTGTACGGGCGTAATGGCAGAAGATTCATTAGAAGAACAGCTGAGGCAGCAAACGGAGAAGCAGATTGAGAAGCTTGCGGAAGAACAGAGCAAAGAATTAGGTAAACAGAAAAGATCCGAGGAGGAACAGAATAGGAAGGCGGAGGAACGGAATAGAAAACTAATAGAAGAACAGAACGGGAAGGTGGTTGACGAACAGATTAAGAAGCCGGCAGAAGAAATGGGAAGAATCACAGAAGAACGGAATAGGAAGCTCATCGAAATATGCGAAAAACCGTATGGGAAAGCGGAGGAACTGGATAGGAAAGATGAGGTGCTAAAATTTCAATCATGCCATCAAGTAGATGCTAGGGTAGCGATAACAGATAGAAACGAGGGGATGACGAACCAAATCCATGAGGAAGTCAAGACAGCGGAGGGCAAAACGGTGGAGGTCCAAATCGAGACCGAGGAGGATGTTTATAAAGTGAAAGTGAAAACGGAGGAATTGAAGTTAATAAGGGAAGAAGAAATGGAAATGAAAATAGAAGAAATGGAGCGTATAGTAGAAGAAGAAATCGTGGAAAATATACAAGGGTGCGAAGAGAAAAGAGTACAAGAAGAGTTTAAACAGGAAGAAGACGGGAAAATGTCGCCAAGTGTCAAGTATGGGGTGACACCAATTATGCCTCCAAAGTCTATGAAATCTCTGGGAGATGGGGCGGAAAACCCTAAGGTAGTTCTGCGAGCAGAAGAACGGCACCTAGCATCAAACAACATATTGGAAGGATACAAGATCCAGTTATTACACCCAATGTTAGAAGAGAACGCCAGGACATGGGCAGAGAATTTTGGTATATTTCCGAAATTTTTGAAGGAATTTGAAGACAAGATTACCGTACGAAAGCGGAGCGAAGAAACCCAAATAAACATCAAGAGCGACCAGAGGAACAGCCATTACAACTACATTACGGGAAGTCGTAGTGAAGACAGAACGAAGAGCATTATGGAACCAACAACATTATTTGCCCCTATAAAATATCAAGGAATTAGTTGCATGTCAACGCGACAGTATCTTGTTACCGTGCAGAGCATACTGAGCAGAGCAGATCATACCGATTTAGGAAAGGGTTTGAAGATATTGGAGGGGTACAACTTCATGTTTGCAGACGCCCCAACGAATGGGAGTGAAGGAGATGTAGGCAGGTCAAAAATGGAACGAAGTCAGGGGCAAGGGAAGAGTGTTGGTATGGTCAACCATTGGTACAAACGTAGAAGAGGTCGTAGCTGGAAATGGGATGATACCTATCAAGATGTGCTCAACACGCTGGAAGCTATGTCCTACAACTGTGAGTTAGGAAATCACGGTCAGCAAAATGGGGATGAACTGTCGCACAAGAGACAAGACATAGTAGGACATTACAAGCTTAAAATCGGAAACCTGGTTCAACATGTATGGAAAACAGTGAAGTGTAAATAAGTGCAAGATTAGTGTTAATATAAGTAATCACATGTTAATTCGATTTTAGGTTATAAGAGTATATAGGGCGTCGAGCAATATGCAAACGAGTGCAACCATCGGCAGTGACGATGTTACTAGTGTGAATTTTTCCAGAAGTGAAAAAAATTCAAAAAAAAGAAAGGGGGGGGTGATGAAACCCAGAATATGTGTTTCATTACACTAATTAAATCATTAGTGTAAGAAACCAATTGCTATTTTGAACTGCGCGGTGCGCGCGCTGAGCGCGGCGCGCCGGGGCCGGCGAGCTGCCGCTGCCACCGCCGACGGTGCCTCCGCTGCCGGGAGGCTAGCGTGTGAATTTCGGTTGGAACTGGGCACCGCGCACGTGCAAAAAGTTCGTTACGAGAATCGCGGACGAGAGCCGTTGGGACAGGCAGTCGAGCCGTGCCGCCCGTCGATGCAGGACGCGGCCGGCGTACTCCCGAGCAGAAAAGAATCGTAAGGAGAATCAGAGACGCTAGCAGAGCGGCGACAAGTGCGGACGTGCGGCGAGAGTTCTCCGCCGGTGTATGGACGCATATAACATTGCGACGTATTTTATGTGCTATTAGGAACCGCAAAGTATTTGACGTGTAAATAGAACATTAGAAGTATCAGTATAATGAAAGATTAGTGTTGGTGGAATGATTGATGTTGTTTTTATTAGCTGGCGCGGTGGAAACATTCTTGAAATTGCGCGGTACAGAACTGTGACCAGCATACAGAGTAGGTGCGGGTCGTGTAATTAAACCCACTGACGGACAGTGATTCGAGGAAGGTGCGAAGCCGAGGTGTCAAGATCCTGATCGGGGAAGAATTGCTGGAGCATCAGCCGTGGGCGATTACCACGCCATCCGATGCTGACGGCCCGCAGCAGTAGCAGAGGTCGACAATCCTGTCGGCACGAGCGGTTCTACGAACTTCATAGGTATTCGATCTGGGCCCCGAAGGTATGAGAAATGCATTTCACTCTTAATCTTGGTACCAAGGCAGAGTGTAAAAACGTTGTCTAATGATGTAAATAATAACTTTGATTTAAAATAAATCTTGTTTATAATTGTATTTTAATTTATGATTAACCACCCCAACGTTGCACCAACTTATCCAGGGACCCATTCACGTAAAAGATACCCTCTCTTAGTGTTGTATTGCAGTGAAAATACCCGGCACCACCAGGTATGTCACAATATATATATATATATATATATATATATATATATATATATATATATATATATATATATATATATATATATATATATATTCTAACAACCCGCCTATCACCCGACTGGCACCTTCACAACAGCCGCATGAACAGTAAGCGGGTTAATAAGATATTTGCTCGTGAAGCGAACTTAAAATCTCGGGAGCAGGATCTTCAGGGTACGAGAAAGGTTTGAACCCTTGACACAATAAAATCACACAAATTGCACATAAACGAGCGTATAATTTACCCAAAAAACCTTTGTGGCATAAATTAATGACAAAAAAAACAAGAATAGAATCACACTTTTACAAAAAAATGATCAAAACACAAATAGAATCTTTTACAGCACATTAACTGAATGAACACATAATTTACTCCAAAACTAATTCTTTGAAATAATTACCCTTATCTACACTGGGAATTCCCTTGGAAAATTAATTATCTCTAAATTTATGCTATCCTAATTACATTTGCACATGAAACAAAATTTCTATTTACAATCTTGTGCTTCAGAAAAAAAAATATTACATGTAAAGAACAAAATGCGGGCAAGTGCACTATTCTCAATTTATAATTTAACTGTAACTGCTAATAGCAGAATAATAACTGTTCCAAATAGAATGTTTTAAGGCAGGCAATAGCGCATCAAAAATCTCCCACTACAATGCTGCAAATTGTTGCCACCCGTGTCCTCAATTTCCTAACACTTTCTTGTACTAGTCTTTTCCCTGTCGACGTGAACTTGACCTACTTTTCGCAGTTCTAGTGTTACCTCGAAAACTGTCGCTTTCTGGCCTTGGTGTCGCGTGCTGGCTTCTGCACCGACGTTGCTCGATTCCAGCCTCTGCGTCGTCTTCGCTGTCCTCTTGCGTCCTCTTCTGTTCTTCCTAGACGGCCTCTTCTTCGCCGGTCTACTCGCGTCCTCTTCCGTCCTTCCTAATCGGCCTCTTCTTCTCCCTCGGCTGCTACCGGCGCCTTTGACTACGCCCACGTTGTGAAAAATGTCTCTTGCACTTCCCTGAATACTAGTGCAAGTTCCTCGCTCGTTCCTACTTTTACTCCGTTAAACGAGAACTTTCAAAGCTTTTCTCACAACAGGTAACTTTTCACTTCCCGTATTTGTTAATAGAAGAACACTTTACTAATTCTTCACTACTTCGCGGACGACTAACTAGCACGTCTGTGCGACGCCGAAAACTCCTACCTAGCAGTCGTTGCGGCGGCAAATACTATCTAAGCTGACGTCGACGAGCGGTGATGAAATGCTGCTTTCCCGACGAACGGCGACAACCAGAAGAGAGCTGCTTACTCGACGCGTGGTGGCAAGAAAAGAGAGCTTCCGCATGCGCGTCTGCCTATTTATTGTCGCGATGCCTGGGGAAATTCTCCGTGGCGGGGGTATTTCTCCTCTTGCAACTCTTCACAGGGAAAAACGTTGCTTGTTATTTCATCTTTGATTAGTACGGGGCAACGGATACCAGGCTGCGCGTTTAGGTACACTGATTTACGCCTGCTCTCCTCGCTGCCTGTGGGTGTTCATACAGACGAAACGGTGGTGTTATGGGGTTGTATAATCCCATAACGCCACAATATATATATATATATATATATATATATATATATATATATATATATATATATATATATATATATATATATATATATATATATATATATATATACACGTTTTCAAGTGAAGTGTTTCTGATTTAATCTATCCAATGATTGTTTCTAAATAAAATATACTAAAAATAAATAATACTTAAATAGATAGTCAATAAACATTAAAAAATGATTAATTTGCCTATTTTTATTTTGCATATTATTAATAAATAAAAATAAAAATCGACTATTTCTGTGAGAAATAGTAATACCTTGTTCTTAATGGCATATTGCATTGCAAAATTTGGAGCCGTTTTTTGAAAATAGTGTTTATGCGTTACTGTAAATGCGTAGTTTAATGCCCTTTTTCACAGAAACTCTTTAGAAAGACTTTATTGGAACTCTTTGAAGCACTTTCAATTAAAATTGAAATAATGTATACAAATTGCTGAAAATGGGTATATTAACGGCGTGAGAAATATTTCAGAAAACCTATTTTTGCAAAGATAAAAGTATACAGCAAAATGAAATTTATGCTCTAATAAACAGTACTACTAGCACTATCCGTTGGAAAAGTTGGTAGAAATCTATGGACTTACAAGAGTACTTAAACGCCCCTGAAACATTTTCGAAAGTTTTAAAAATGGTCGAATATTTTTTATTAAATGTCGGATTGAATAAACTGAACAAAATGTGTGACTCTTAACAGACATGTTCATGTCTTATATTCATTAAAAGTCAAAAATTGCCGAAGTTCAAAATTTATTCGGCGTCGTCCTACAACTGAAACAAAAGATAGAGGGTTTTTACCTTAAGGAAATCTCCCATAAACGCAGATTTTGAAATGTCATACACAATTTTTGAAAATTGTTACGCTTTTCATGTAATGTCGCGTGAAATATGAATGAATTAATTAATACCTTGTGTGTCCCATAAAGGGCAAAGTCCTCCTGCAAGGAAGCTCTTGTAAAACTCATGGGGTGAGCTATTTTACATAAGTATGAATTAGCACTGAACATCTGCACCTCCTAACAGGAGTGTTTCGTAACCCTTCCAAATTATTCTATAGCGTGCTGCACTGCACCATTGTGGACCCACTAGTCTATTGAAATAGTCGATCCATTGGTTCTTGGTCTTCCCCGGCTTCTGCTTCCGATGTAAGGATCCCACATGGTGGTCTTCTGCGCCCATCTTTCTTTGTGTAGTCTTGCGACGTGACCCATCCATTTATATTTAATTCTTGCACCCTGCAGTGCAGTGTTCTTGGAGAACGTGATAACTTGGAGTCATGCGTTTGAAACTCTGTCCTGTAGTAAAATGGTCAGGATGTTTCTTTTGCAGATCTCTATTAAGCTCTTTGGTTTGTACGTTAAATACCATGTCTTGCAGTCGTAGAATAAGAAAAAAATAATGCATGTATCTAGAGCTTCTATTCTGAGTAGTTCAGTGAACTTTCCAAGAGAATAGATTTAAGTGCCTAGAAGGCTTTCCATGCCTGTGCTATTCGTCTCTTAATTTCATTATTTGTTTTATTGTTTCAGGTGACGAGTTGGCCGATGTTCACATAACCTTCAATTTGCTCTAACTCGGTTACATCGATAATTTTGTCAGCTGATCTGTTGGACATTAATTTGGTTTTGTTGTAGTTCATCATTAGGCCTTCAATTTGCTTGTCTTGTACAACTCTACAAGCATCTTTAAACTTTTTTTCAAGTATTGTCAACCAATTCAGTGTCATCTGCAAACCTGCGCTGAGACAGCTTCTTTGCATTTATTTTCAGCTTATAATTGCTGTTCCAATTTAATTTCTTGAAGATGTCTTCCAGAACACAAATGAACAGCTTTATAGAGATAGGATCACCTCGTTTTAATTTTCGTTTTAGTTGGAAAGTTTTCCCAAATGGATCAGTTCGAACTTTGGCGACGCTGTATATGTATAGTGAGAGCGTAGGCTTCCGCGACCGGAGTCAGCATTTACTTCTCACATCTCCGCGCATTACGCCCTGAGGAAGGTCGCAGAACGGCGACCGAAACGGCGGCACCTTCGCCATGATCTCGGACAGCCTACTCGGACAGTCACTCAGAATCAGTCACTCGGACAGCCTACTAAATATATCTGTATAGTTTGTCCATTATTCTTGCATATAGTTCCTTCCTTATTCTTGCATATAGTTTCTTGTTTGTTCAATGGAGTCGAAAGCCTTGCTGTAATCTAAAAACCCATGTTTAATAGTATTCTATTTCCTTGTGTGATCCAAGTATTGTTTTTTTAGAAATTAACTTTACGTCACATTAAAGAGTGCAAATAATACTATTCCTTCGAAAAGATTAACGGAAAACTTTGTAGTCGTTTTTAAGAGAATAGCTTTACAGAGTTTCTAACAGTGCAAAATTTTGAGCTATTTTTCGTACAAAACGGTTGAGCTTTTGAGAAACATTATATCACATTATTTATTCATAAATATGATAATGTGAACAAATAGCCACTATAGTAAATACTAATGACATCAGTGACAATAACACACACACATATATAAATATATATTGTAACCACCGATTCACCCTATTACCTGACTCCTTCAGCGATTCAGCTTTGCCCGGCTGCTTCGTCGGCAGACTCCCTAGAGGGAGGCATGCGTGATTGCATAACTTCTAGAGAGAAAGACTTAGGCATTTTCTTAATACTACTATAATCACTTTTAAAATCGGTGCGGGTGAAGCCCAGTAACATAAGCAAACCTACAATTAACTTAAAACTAATCTTAACTTATAAAAGGCCGGTATGGCCAGAGTTCATCTTAGCTCCGGTGTCTTCGGCCACCCGGGCGGTCGTGATCCAGCTCACAGGTGCGGCGTTCGGGCGTCCCAGCGCCCGGCAGGTCTGGTGGCGGGCAGCTACGGTCGTTGCTTGCCTCAGGTCCCTTTGTGGCGGCCCTTCGGCGGTCGCGGCTGCGGCCCCGGATTAGGCCAGAGGCATGCGTCGACCGGCAGCTCTTCAGCGTTGCTTGGCGCGGGCGGCGGCGGGAACGCGCTCGGGCGATGACAGGTCGCTTTGCGATAGTCTTTCACGCCCCCGGCTCGTACTCTTATGGCCCTTTCGGTCAGGCACTCACTCGTAGTGTCCCGTCCCATCGTTCGTCTGTCGTCACACGAGTCGGGCTGCGATGTGGCGAGGCGGCGTGGCATTCAGGGCGACCAGCCACGAATTAAGAAGCCTCGCTACATCCTGAAAAGCAAGTGTCCTCGCGGCTGCCTCACAAACAAGACATGTCGCGACTGCCTTCCACTCAGGTGTCCTCCTCGCTACCTCCGACACAAGTGATCCCCCTGCCGCCTCCGAAACAAGTGATCGATCCTTTCATCAGCAGTCACTCAGGAAGGCTCGCGTGTCACGTGATTCCTCCGCATCGTTTATTTTAATTGGTTGTCGCGCCACCCGTAGATAATTCCGCCTATCACGGCGCCAGCGGCAAAGCCGCCCCCGGCAACTTCCCCGAAGTTTCCTCCGTCACTCAAATTCTAAGAAATAGGCGCGGGTAATTCCGATGCTCGGTTTGGGGGTGTAGGTGGCGTATTATCCCACACGTCACGGCGGGTGCCTCCAGCGTGGGTTCGGCTGAACAAAGGAGGCGCTTTTCCTCCTTTCCCTCCGCGCGCTAATCGGCTCTCCCAGGTACAGCAGGAAACGGCATTTCCGGCTGCACTTAACGGCGGAGCGGTTCTTAATTAAATAAAATATATTTCGTTCGTGTCGTCATCTGCGATGTACGACCGTCCCATTACAAAGCAAGTACATATTGGCTGGTTTCACCAATCGCAGAGTAAATTTACGAGTAGTTGCCCGAGAGTAAGCATTACACAACGATAGTTCCTCTCGAGTAGTTACACTTTGGGAGGGACACTGTGAAATAATACGGACTCAGGAAACCTGTTGGCTCTTTCCTTTTATTTCCAATATCGAGTTAGGCGATCTGAGATACCCATGCTACTACTGCCTTAACATTCTCGTTTCTGCTGTTACAATAAATCATTTAACAAAACATTATTTGTACCTAACTTTTCTTTAAAATAAAACTTAATATTTATTTTATGAGCGTTATTGTGCAACAACTAAGAAGAATTGTAAGTTTTTCACAATAAGTAGAATATCATTTTTAAAGCCGTCCCATTTCATTCCTTTGGTGCTAAAAAGGTTGAACGCATCGGCATGTATTGAAGTGTCAGCCTCTATTAGCGCCGTTCTTTCGAAAAAGGGTGAGTTGCAGTAAGTGGTTCGATCTAGCAACCGTCGTGGCTCACGGCATAAACCGTTATGACGGTGTGAGAAACCCCGCGGACCCTGCGAAAGCGCCCGAGGCTGTGGGGAGAAATGGCGTGGGCGCGAGCGATGGCCCTGTGGCTGGCGTTGGCCCTGTGGCCTCAAGGGCCGAGGGCGCAGGGCGCGTGCTCGGAGGGCGCGCCGCCCGCCGACGGGCTGCGCTGGGCGCTGGCGGGCGAGGGCGCGCGCGCGGGCTGGGGCCGGGCGGTGGGCGTGGTGGACCTGGGCGACGGCCCGCGCTGGCTGCCCGCCCTCCACGCACGCGCCGCGGCGGCGCTGCTGCTGTGGCGCGCGCCGCGACGGCCGTGCGTGGGCTGCGCGCCGCGCTGGCTGGAAGGCGCTCGGGGCTACGTGCTGGCGGCCAGCAACTCTCTTCGACTGCGCGCCTTCCTCGCCAACGACACCGCCGAAGCTGTTCCTGACAAGGTTTACGAGGTAGGATCTATTCACTTGCACGCTTTTGCTTGTCTCTTAAATTCTCGTGAATCCACGTACTCATGATATCTTACTTTAAAATTTTGTGTTTCAGAATTTTGCTATTATCAGTAATCGGGACCTCCAGCTCCGTTCATCAGTTCCTGTTGTCATGGCGATTAGTACAGAACTATATCTCGGAAACGAATGTATTAAAACTATAAGAAGTAATTGTGACAATGACAGAATTCTAACGCAACGTTACCTACTGCAAGTAGAGACAATGCCATCTTGCAAGGGACTGTCTGTACATAACGATAATCAGTGCAATTTGAGATTTATTGAAAAGTACAAACAGTTCACTGAACAATCGCATCAAATTGAATGGCCTCAGCAAACCGTTCATTCACACAACCCTAGAAGCCAATGCAATGTGAAGGAAGTTAATTCATGGGCATCTGAGGAAGGCGCTCTGGATGAGAGGGTGGGCACTGAACATTTGCAGAAGAAACGAGGGGAGGAGAAGCAGGTGCTGCCGGAGGAGGAGAAGAAGCGGCAGAGAGAAGAGCAAATTAAAAGTACTCCGGAAGGGCGTGAATTCATGGAGGACGTAGACGCGCTGAGGCTGCTGGGGAATCGCCACCAGTCCTTCCGCGGGGTGGTGCTGCGGGAAAACATCAACAAAAGAATGTGGCGTGGACTGGCTTTGGACCCAGAATCTTTAAGGGAAAAAACAGCCATTATCTTTTTTTAATTATAATTTTAACATAAAATAATTTTACATAACTTAATCAGTAACACAAAACCTTCTCTTATATAATATTTTACCATAAATGATTCAACGTTAATTTAAGAATATATAAGAAGCAAATGTGTCACAATTGCACACCGGGTTTTGCAATGAAATAATCTAAACTAGAAGAAAACAATTGTTAACATTTCGAACATTTTTATGAATATTTAGACAGAAAAATCAAAATAAAGAGAAGAATAAATTATAATTTTCCTATAAATTATTTTTTTTTGTAAATTGTTTTAATTTGCTAAAAGTCCATATAATTTCAATATAAATAATAGTAAATTATGATTAAATCATATATAAATAACATAGGCGGATTAGGTTTAAATTTTTAATATAGTCACTTATATAAATCACATAATAAATTCTAGTACCTGTTCTAAATGTAACACAAAAATGTTTTTGGCAACATTCCTGAATTCAATATATACACATACCAATTACTTCCTGCAGTTTTTACGTTAACTCATAATACAATTTATAGGCCCATTGAAGTGTATTATGTAATAAAAATGTGTAAAATAATATTATTATTATTAATACTACTACTACTACTACTACTACTACTACTACTACTACTACTACTACTACTACTACTAATAATAATAATAATAATAATAAAAATAATAATAATAATGTTAATATTGATCATTACTCCCCCTAGCGAGTTCACGGCCCTCAGCTGTAGCTTAGCTACAAATAATGCCTCCCTTGCTGAATAGGTTGATGGTGCGGGGTCAACGGAAGAAGTACTCCAGAGAAGGGCCTCAACGGTGCCTTCGAAGAAGAAAGGAGGAGAGATAAATATGGCACCTGCAACAAAACCGCACCGTCTGAACCGCAGCGGGCGGCTCCAGCATGTAGCGGTACAGAATTATTAAGATAAATTAAATTGAGTAAAGTAGACCTAAGAATTTTTTTACTGAAGAAAAACATACGGCGTCACGCGCCCAGCCCCCCTTCTTGCAACAGCCACGATCCCCTGACCCATTTCGGATGTTTACGACACCCCACCCAACGGCCGAAGAAAGGGTAAATTGTAAAGCGTCCAGCTGCAGCTACATCTGGAATATTTTCGAAACGCCTGTCATCGTGATCGGGGAAACCCAAAGCAATAATTCTGTAGCCGGGAGGCCCCTTCACAGACGTGGCCTATTTTCGAGACCGTACAGTAGGACACTATGTGGAGAACAACAAACCACACAAACAGAGAGTGGAAAATTCCTATACTCCGCCGGAGCTTATTGGCCAAATTTAGTGTACAACGCCATCACCTTTAGCCAATAGCGACGCGATCGTAGTAGGGAGCAAGAACATATGAGGAGGAAGGGTGGGGATAAAAGTTAACTTCGTGCATTTATGAAAAACAAAATTTCAGTGGGCTGAGAACAGTTGGTAGAGAGACTTCTCTGGGGTGGGAGCTACTCGCGGGGAGAGGCGAGTGCGCCTCTGAAGGCCGTGGGCTGAAAGCACTTGGTTGAGAAACATCTCTGGGGTGGAAGTCAGTCGCGGGGAGAGACGAGTGCGCC
Source organism: Gryllus longicercus (assembly GCA_038098605.1). Lineage (NCBI taxonomy): Eukaryota > Metazoa > Arthropoda > Insecta > Orthoptera > Gryllidae > Gryllus > Gryllus longicercus. The sequence goes on along the minus strand of JAZDUA010000209.1, from coordinate 462,970 downwards.
TCTGAAAGCACTTAGTTGAAATCACTGGGGTGATAGATTGGAATTCTCAGTGAGAATTTTAGAGGAAGTGCAAAAGCACTTCAAAAGTAAATTGGCGAATCTTTTATAATTGCGTATTCGCTACAGGATTTCGCAACTTCTGAATTTATATTTGAGAGGATTCGCATAGTTCAGAGGGAGACATTGTTGTGTGCTCCGCACCTGCGATCGGGGGCGATATCCCCGGCTATCTACAAGCTCCGCCGAAGCAGCCTCCAGACGTGCTTTCGCTGACGTCACTGACCACCGCCAGCCGCCGCCAGCCGCCGTCCCGGCCGCCCACAAGCTCCGCCATGCCCGCCCGGGTACATTGAGTACTTTTGACACGGAAGCTCTCAGGCAATGTAACTGGGGGCAATACACCTTTTTGAAGTATTGTCAAAGCGGTGCCGCGCCAAGGCACAAGAAAGGTCCTCAAGGACAATTCGGTGAGCTCGCTTTGGGTGAGTGAGATAATTAAAACGACATGACATGAAGTAAAATTAAATGTAGTCAGCTTGCACTAACAGTTACGCTTCATATAAAAAACGAAAACAAATAATACGGTAAAATAAATATTTAAACAGAAATAATTATTACTGTTTTTTTCATTCTGGATAAAGTATAATAATGTTGTGCTGTTTACTAAAGAGTAAGAATTACTGTTTACAAGAGTAAAAATTTCTTTCTAATACTTCATTGTTGAAACCGTTTCTAAATTAAATTTTAAAAAAAAATATAATTTAATACAATAGTGCAAGTTCATTGCAGTGCGAAATTTAAAAATCGATTACACATTGCAAACGGAAATATGCTTTTTGCGGAGATCAATACTAATAAAATATTAATAATAAAAGTTATAATAATAATAAAATAACACAATTTTTGTTTTTAATTCCACTTGACTTTTAACTTTTACTCGTTTTCAGATATTTGAAAATCAAAAACTGAACGCCGAATAAAGAAATGAAATTTTAAAATCATCTGAAAATAAAAAGTTTTATTGTTTTTTCCCTGAAAAGATGTTTGGTTACATACTAACTTTTTTAAATCTGATGAAATTCTTTGCAATTTCGTATGTAGTGTATTAAACCTCTTCCTCTCATCCTTACTCTTTTTAAATTCCTTCTTCTTTTAGAGCTATTCTGCATTTAGACGCGTAGACGTAAACCCAGGCGATGTTAGCGTCCTTAACCCTCTTCATTTGCTTTTGAAGCCATGGCACATTGTAGACGCGACTGATCACATTGCGCTGCCGGACCGTCATCTGTTAGCGCCTACGTAGGCCGAGGCTCCACTATGAGGCAATCGCCGCCATCTCGGAGGGGCCCACGAACCAGCCAACGGCGAGCGAGCACAGGATGCTCGAGGAGACGGTACTCGAGGCAGCAATGCTCGTAGCTCACCCTCACTTCCGCTCATCCACTTAGCACGACATGTCCGACGATAACATGAAGAAGCGCTTCGTAAAGTGCATGGCTTTTGGGAGGCGCATATGGGCTGTAGATCCCCATTTCCATTTTTAGACCCGGCATTATTTTCCGGAATGGTCGATTTGCAGGCTGACAGAAACAAGGTTTCCCGTGTTAAAAAAAGCAATACCCTTATAATACGTTGAAATAAATGAATTTGTCTTTTGCAATTATCTTCGTTGTATTGCATAATATCAATATAAAGATACCCATTCTCCGTCGAAGAATTTTGCAATTTTTTTAGGAGTTTCATACAACAAACCCACTGAAACTTATCAAAATAAGGTTTCTCGGAAAATCATCAACACTACCAATATAGCAGACTACTGTGTTGGAATCATTGCGATTAAAATAATCGAGAAATGATTTCTGTTCCAGGGCCGTCTTTTCTGCCTTGTTACAAATCCCCAACATGAAGAAGAAATAGATACCTTCGATCAGTTTGTTAAACGAAATTTAACGTTGGTTCTACACAAAGATGATTTCAGGAAAAATGAGCAGGTGTTTCTCCCAAAGATACCAACTCGTTTAGTAAAAAACGTTCTAGACTTTACAACCAATAACAGAAATTGAACAAAGGAACGTTATGCAATGCGCGTATCCTATACTAAGTGGCAGATAATTGTGACTCATTTTAAAGGGATAACCTCGAACTACAGACCAATGAGAGAACACATTATCTCTTTTTTGTCAATTTTTTGCAGCAGATGGTGAGTATTAAGTACTAAAATAGTGGTACTAAAACAACATTTATTTTCTTCTGTTGTTGGCATTTATTAAGAAATACTTTATTGCAACACCTTCCATTTTACTAAGATATCATCGCTTATTAAAGAAATGAAAACTGTAGCTCAAAATTACGTTAGGATACGTGTAGAAAACTTGCATTATCAGATTTAAGGATCAAAGTTTAGAATTTTCCAATAAAGTATTGCGAACTTCAATATTAATAAAGTGTGTGTGTTTAGAGCAAGTTAGAAATACGTTTGATGTTTATACTATAAATGTAAGAATTACGTGAAAATTTAGGTTACTTTTAAACATAAAAATAACTGAAAGAGCGATAACATAGATTTCAATTACATCAATAAAGAATTATTGTATAATTAAACTTGTTAGTCAGTAAAGTAAATTTTTTGCGCTTTTTTATTATCTGTTTCTTTTCTTCGTTTCGGAACATTTGTTTCTTAATAGTTTTTTTCTTCTCTTGCAAAAAATTCCCTCTATTCTCCCATTTTCCATCGATCTGAAGCATGTGAAAAGTAATTTTTATTGTTTCTCTTTCTAATCATTATTGCTTTGCTGTTTGACGGATTGTATTTTGTATCTCTCTTTCCTGTATCGAAAAGTCACTTTCAGTATACGTATTTTATCCTATAGCTGCCTTTGATCTTTAGCGCTTTGGTTTTTCTGAAAAGGAGAACATGTATACATAGTGATTCGTCTTCCTGTTGAATCTTCATCGGTGAAGTAAACATCTGAAATCTTATCCTTTACACCGATACTTCATAGGAGTTTTTCCTTTATTACTTTGATTTCTATATCTTGTCATGACTTGGCTCTGATTTTTTTAAGATTAAGTTGTTTTTATTTTCTATTATTATTCGACTTTCTTTTTTCTTTTCTTTTTTTGTGTATTTGGTATAGCCTCCCTTGTTGCACTTAATTTGTAATGAAGTGCGATATCTGACGGTTTTCGCTGTTTTCTGCTTGCTCTCAAATTCCGCCACATCTTTTTTTTTACGATTTCCCTCTTTAAGACTATCTTCGCGGTTATGTTGACCATATGTTTTGTGTTTCCTTTCCATTTTTAGTGGGTTTCGCTATTCTTGTTTTTTACCTCTAATGAATGTTTCTTTATTTGAATTCCTATAACTTTTATATGCTTTCTTATTGTATTGGATATCTTTAATGAATATGAACTTTTCCGTGATCATTTGCCAAAAGTTTTCGTGTAAAGCAAAAATCACTCTATAAATCAATCTAAATGGTTATATTCTGTTTGAAATTCTACATGGATAATGTATCAGATCTAATTTTTGATATTGTTTTTCAATCACTACATTTCTCTTTACGAATGTAGTTTGACTATGCTTACCTTTACCATTTTCAAACTTTCTGCCGGATTAAGTAATAGACATGTATAAAAATAACACAAATAGCTTTAGTGGACTTAGCTCGAGTGGGGGAGGGAGGTGGCCCGGATTGTGAAGTATTCAAACAGAAACGTATCAGTATTCAGGCTAGCAGGTAGAAATTTTTCATGCATTTGCTATGTAAAAAGCGTTCACATGCGGCTGAGCTTGGAAAGAAATTTAAAGTCAATTATTGAAACCTTCATATTTCGGCAGGACAGATCACATGCACACAATTTAGATAAGAATTCAGAAAACGGACGGTGGGAAATATTCATTCACGATTCAGACTATTAGAGAATGGAACAGTTTGCCTGTGGCAATCCTCGATTAATTTCCTCTAAGCATTAGCAAGTCTAAAAAATAAATTAGATTTTTCATTATTTATAGAAGTATTATAATTATCTTCAATATTATTCAGTGTAATTAGGTATTTCTACTATGTTATTCAGTATTATTATAATTATTATAATAATAATTATTAATATTATTATTAATTATATGCAATGCAGCGGGGTGAAGAGCGGTGACGTGAAGTAGAGTGCTATGAAAGATTGCACAGTGAACTGGTGACGTTCATTTGTAATGTTTGTAAATTTTATATTTGGAAAGTTGTTAAGTTCTGTAATGATAAGTTAGTGTATTCACCCTAAGTTCTCAAACATAATTGCATAATCAGTAATTAATCTAAAACTAATTAATACGAGAAAGTATAAGACATTCTGTAGCATCGCTTGTTTTCCTTTCAGAGACTCCAAATACGAGTTTTTCTAACGAGAAATTGTTACTTTCCGTCGCATTACAATACTTTCTCCTTACTTGCTATTTATATGGTAAAGAGATAGAAAAAATAACAGTATACAAAAGGATAGAGGAAAATCATTTACTATTGGATTATACGACGCATTAGCTCTCTGATTTAAATTCCTGTCAAAAACTGAATGAAAATTCTTACTGATTTCCCCTCGAACATCTACTATTATTTGCATATTATTAAACTTGTTTGTAAAGTAATTCAAATTCTGTACTTCCACAGGAATTGGCCATGGCAGGAAATTCTGAAACTATTAATGTTGCAAATGGAAGAGACAGGTCTCGTTCGTAAGTGGAGGAGTGACTTCAACAGGACATTCGGCATTTACATACGGTTGATGAAACAATCGGATCCTACACCAACGCAGGATAGTCATGGGGGGCCAGAAGTACTGTCCCTGAACGATGTTTTCGGCCATCTACAGCTGCTGTGCATTGGTCTGTGCGTGTCTGCGCTTTGCTTCTGCGCAGAGCTGTGGCGCGGCCACCGAGCGTGCGAGCGTCTGCACAAACGCAGTGGACGTCTGGGCGCGCAGCTGAGCAGAGGCTGGCGCAGAATGAGCGCTGGGTTGCGCTACGTGTGTGCGCAGTTGTATGAATGAGGAAAGTGTTTAACAGGAATGCATTTCAGACTGAACATTTTTAATGTTATATGCAGATTATTAAGACGTAATTTGTACAAGTCTTAGTCAATTACTTAAAGAACCACAACAAGGACACTGCTTTTGCTCTGAAATGAATTTAAGCTGTCTTACATATGCACACACTGTAATTATGATCATTTACCGTGATTAGAGTGAGTTCAATTCAGAACGTTTTCTCTCTTTCGCGTTGTATTTTATTCCCAGTTATTTGCCTTGTTTTAGAATTTACTTCGAGAGCAACACTCGGGGCTCAAACCTACAACTACAAAATTGAAGATAGATAGTTTCCTTTGAAATAAAGTTTGTTCTGCATACTGAGTTGTCTACTCAAGGCCATGTACATTTTGTTTAACTTTAAGTAGTTTTTGTGAAGTACAGCAAGACACATTTGCAATTAAAAAACAAAATAAACAAGACTCTCTCATACACAGATTCATTTATTCTTTAAAGGTTCGGTAGGGATAAATGCATTGGTGAGATGAAAGAAAAATCAGTTTGCTGGATTCTTTCGTTTTTTTTAAAAAATTACGATTTGTAGTTGTTTTGATTTGTCACTGAAGTCATTAATATTTAAAATAGAGGCTATTTGTTGACATTATGATGTTTGAGAATAAATGTGATTTAAATAATATTATATAAAGTTTCTCAAAGCTCAACCATTTTCTATGAATAGTAGATCAAATTCTGCACTTTTAGAAACGCTAAAACGCCATTTTCTCAAAAACGATTACAATTTTTTTCTTCTAACTTTTCGAAAGGATAGTATTTTTTGCCTATTTTAATGTGACGTAAAGTCAATTTCGGACTATTATTTCTTTTTACAAAAATTAAACGAATAAAACTTTGAATGGTTCTCTCACGCCGGTAATATGCACATTTATATCAGTACGTAAGCACAATTGTATTTGTGTGGAAATTTGCATCAAATGACTTCTAATGAAATTTTCGAAAAGTCAAATACTTTATGAGAGAAGGAAATTTTCAAGTTATTGTGCGCCTTACCTGCCATATTCATAAAAACCGGTCCAAATTTTTCTAGAATATTTTGGGTAAATGTTTTAAAAACATATTTTTAAAACATACATCTGGAAAGAGTATGCGCCACGTCCGCATAACTAACCGAGAAAATGAAAATAGAAAACTAATACGGATAAGTCAGGGCCATTTTGTAGCCTCTCAATTTAATACCAATGTATCTAATCTTAATTTAAAAGGAATGGTTACAACTTGTGTGATTTTTTTTAAAAACTGGCCATCGCATTTCTACCTTCTGGGCATAGTACTGTCTTGCGCTATAGAGAATCTTTGTCCATGCAAATAACATTTGAGTTTGGTAAACATCGTAATTTCTTAACTCTGACGGGTGGAAGACGGATTCGAAAGAGGTGCGAAGTTGTCATTTGATATTATATATATTTTAGCTTTGTATAAGGAAAAAGGTAAGTTAAAAAATTTCTTGTAATCATCTGGATTTTCATTTCACCGATAAGGCCTCCGTTCATATTCACTTTTCTACTTTTATCGACGTCCATGGGCCCATATACCGCCACCATTGGAAACCCCCGATCTGCGCAGACGGATTCTACTACGCTGATCACTTTGTATTTCCTGCTTGGTGTGTCTCGGTCCACTCATTCTCCACGAGGTCCAGCAGCCTGGCAGTACGAGGCGACTAGGTACAATAGCAAGACCATTTTTGTGAAGTGATAAATGTGTAATCCTGAAAGAATCGTGACGCTACATTTGGGAATAATTGTTATTTCATCCTTATTTCATGTATGCGTGCATTCGTGCTTGCTGTTCGAGGGATTTTGTAATCTATATTCAGTTCCTATCATCCTACTTTACTATCTTAGCGTTTCCACTCTAAACGCGAAATGGCATTTATATACTGTTTACTGTTTCGCTATCCATCGCAACACGCTCATCGTCCGGGTTTCCTGATTCCCTGAGAAAATACGTTTTCCCCAACTTTGTTTTAGACGTAAATGTAGTGTTTCTTTGCACACATTTTGTTAATCTCGCATTATCTTGTGCGATATATGGAGTTGAAATATGTGGTGTGGGTTTCTACATGTTATCATGACAATGTAATTAAATCTATAATTCTTTTATCGAAGCAAATAAGTATTACTATAGTATTACTACGTAGAATACGATTCATATTTTTCTCAGCATGCTTCGTTGGAAAGTTTATTTATCGTTCAACTGTGAATAGCTAAATGTTGGTGTAGGTATTTTGGAGCTCAATAAAATGTTTGAAGATTTCGGAAAACACTCACGAAAACTCTCACGAGAAAGCATGCACAACTATTTCGGGGTTATTGACCTTTGCAGCTGAACAATTGGTGTTAAATCAAATAATCAATCAAAAAGAAGAGGAAATTTTATTTAAACATGTAGAATACGCGGTAAATAATATTAATACCACACGTTTTAACGAAAACATATTTAGTAACACATAAATGTTATTTACAACATATGGTTAATTACGTATATAGAGAGTTAAAAATCAAATACATAAAAGCCCGTTTCCCCAACCGCCGAGTAAAGTTACGATTAGTTACCCGAGAGTAAGCATTACTCAACGGTAGTACATCTCTAGTAGATATTTAACGTTTCACTGCGCTTCTGGAGGGTAATTTTACTCTAGGGTACATATTCCCCGATTTACTCAGCAAACCCACTGAATGCGCTATGTTATATACACAGCAGAGAGCGATTCAAGTGTCCGTGAACGAGAGGGACGCTGTGAAAGAACACAGACGCAGGAAACCTCTTGTTTTTTTCCATTAATTTCCAATTTCGAGTTCGGAGGTCTGAGATACCCATGATTCTACTACCTAAACAGTATCGGTTATCTGGATGCGCTGTTGCAATGAATTATTAAACAAAATACTAAATTGTACTTAATTCGTCTTTAAAATAAAATTTAATAATTATTTTATGAGGGTCTTTGTGCAATAAATAAGACGTATTGTAAGCTTTTGCTAAACAAAAAGTAGAATATTTCCATTGTTATAGCTGTTCCATTTCATTCGCTTGGCGCTGAAAGGGTTGAATGGATCGGTTTCTATCACAGTGTCCGTCTCTATCAGTATTGTCCTTTAGAAAAAGGTTGGTGGCAGTAAGTGGTTCGATCGCGGCTCTAGCAACCGCCGTTGCACAAGGCAGAAAACGCATTGACGGCGTAAGAACCCCCGAGGACCCTGCGAGAGCGCGCGAGGCCAAGGAAGACCGGAAGGCTGTGGGGAGCAATGGCGTGGGCGCGAGCCCTGGCCCTGTGGCTGGCGTTGGCCCTGTGGCCTCAAGGGCCGAGGGCGCAGGGCGCGTGCTCGGAGGGCGCGCCGCCCGCCGACGGGCTGCGCTGGGCGCTGGCGGGCGAGGGCGCGCGCGCGGGCTGGGGCCGGGCGGTGGGCGTGGTGGACCTGGGCGACGGCCCGCGCTGGCTGCCCGCCCTCCACGCACGCGCCGCGGCGCCGCTGCTGCTGTGGCGCGCGCCGCGACGGCCGTGCGTGGGCTGCGCGCCGCGCTGGCTGGAAGGCGCTCGGGGCTACGTCCTGGCGGCCAGCAACTCTCTTCGACTGCGCGCCTTCCTCGCCAACGACACCGCCGAAGCTGTTCCTGACAAGGTTTACGAGGTAGGATCTATTCACTTGCACGCTTTTGCTTGTCTCTTAAATTCTCGTGAATCCACGTACTCATGATATCTTACTTAAAAATTTTGTGTTTCAGAATCTTGCTAATATCAGTAATCGGGATCTCCAGCTCCGTTCATCAGTTCCTGTTGTCTTGGCGATTAGTACAGAACTATATCTCGGAAACGAATGTATTAAAACTATAAGAAGTAATTGTGACAATGACAGAATCCTAACGCAACGTTACCTACTGCAAGTAGAGACAATGCCATCTTGCAAGGGACTGTCTGTACATAACGATAATCAGTGCAATTTGAGATTTATTGAAAAGTACAAACAGTTCACTGAACAATCGCATCAAATTGAATGGCCTCAGCAAACCGTTCATTCACACAACGCTAGAAGCCAACGGAATGTGAAGGAAGTTAATTCATGGGCATCTGAGGAAGGCGCTCTGGATGACAGGGTGGGCACTGAACATTTGCAGAAGAAACGAGGGGAGGAGAAGCAGGTGCTGCCGGAGGAGGAGAAGAAGCGGCGGAGAGAAGAGCAAATTAAAAGTACTCCGGAAGGGCGTGAACTCATGGAGGACGTAGACGCGCTGAGGCTGCTGGGGAATCGCCACCAGTCCTTCCGCGGGGTGGTGCTGCGGGAAAACAGCAACAAAAGAACGTGGAGTGGACTGGCTTTGGACCCAGAAACCTTAAGGTAAGAAAAGAACGCCCTTCTAATAGATAACGGACAAGTAATAGTTTTTGGTATTGTAAATTATGTTAAATGTTCATATCTTTGTATAATGCAAATCCCACCACTCTACTGTAATCTGCTTTCTAAAAACAATGCTTTAACCAATATCTTTCTATCCTCGCACTTTCCTCGTAGGAGAAGAAAGTTATGTAATTATGTAAAAACGGGAAATTTTTGACAGAGAATCTTATATTGACGAGAATAATTCGTAAAGAGTTGAATTAGTCGTGATAATATAAGAAGGGTAGAATGTAATATTTTGTGAAAAAATAAATTGTTCAGAAACGACAAAAAAAACGTCTAATTGAATTAACAGGGTCAATTCCATAGAAGGGAAGGTACATTCTCACCACCAAAACCTGAACATCAATACTACTACTACTACTACTACTACTACTACTACTACTACTACTACTACTACTACTACTACTACTGCTACTACTACTACTGCTACTACTTCTGCTACTGCTGCTGCTGATACTACTACTTCTGCTAGTACTACTGCTGCTAGTACTACTGCTGCTAGTACTACTGCTGCTAGTACTACTGCTGTTAGTACTACTGCTGTTAGTACTACTGCTGCTAGTACTACTGCTGCTAGTACTACTGCTGCTTGTACTGCAGCTGTAGTACCGCAGCTGCTAGTACTGCAGCTGCTAGTACTGCCGCTGCCGCTGCCGCTGCCTCTGCCGCTGCCACTGCCGCTCCTGTGCTGCTGCTGCTGCTGCTGCGGCCGCAGCTAGTGCTACTGTTACTACTACTACGGCTACGCCACCACTACCACTACCATTTCAACCACTGACTCCACCGCTACCGCTACCGCTACTGGTGTCGCTACTGCATTTGTTACTGCTACTACTACTACTTCTACTACTACTGCTGCTACAATTGCTATTACTACTCTTACTGCTAAAGCAAATGCTACTGGTAGTACTACTGCTACTACTGGAACTGTTACTACAACTACTACTACTACTACTATTATCGCTACCGTTTAACTTGCTGCTAATGCTACAACAACTTCTACTACTACCGCTGCTTCTTTTACTATTACTACTACTACTACTACTACTACTACTACTACTACTACTACTATATTACTTCTACAACTCCGATACCGCCATCACTATCGGTACCATTACCACTATCGCTAAAACCACCGCTACATATGCCATAAACGACACTGCCGCAGCTGTTGCTGCAATTTCTGTTTCCGCTTTTACTGCTATTACTTCGATAACTAATACTACTAGTGCTTCTACTACTACTACTACTACTGTTACTACTACAAGAACTACTACTCCTATTACTAGTGCTACTCATACAACTGCTACTTTTACTAGTAGTGCTACTACTGCTACTGTTTCTAGTGCTGTGATTACCACTGCTATTACTACAACTGCTACTACCACAACGTTTTTTGCTACTACTACGACTACTACTACAAATACGTCTACTGGTACTACCGACCCGCTCCTGCTGCTACTTCTGTTATTGCTACATCTGTTGCTGCTGATACTGTTATTACCATTACTACAAGTAATACTAGTACTACTACTACGATTACCACTACCACTACTTCCATCACTACTACTGCTACCGTCACTACATTAACTACCCTTACTACTACTACTGCTACTACTACTACAATTATTATTTTTATAAATAACATAAACCATAAATTAATAAAAATATTAATAATTGAATAGAGTATTTAATTTTCTTCAAATTTGTTCTGAGGCTTGATAAGTCAAACTGATTTAACTTTAGGTATCTATAGTTACAAAATTGTACAATATTGCCTTTTTTATTTATAATTTGAACATAATATAATTTTACATATCTTGAACAGTAACAGAAAATCTCCTCTTATATAATATTTTACCATATATATTTTAACGTTATATTAAGAACATATAAGAAGCTCATGTGTCACAATTGCACACCGGGTTTTTCAATGAAATAATCTAAACTAAAATAAAACAATTGTTATCATTTCGAAAATTTTTATGAATATTTAGACAGAAAAATCAAAACTGAGAAAAGAATAATTTATAATTTTCCTGTTTTGATAAATTCTTTTAATTTTGCTATAAGTATATAAATTGTTTTAATTTTGCATATAATTTCAGTATATATAACAGTAAATTATGATTAATTCATATATAAATTAACATAGGTGATTTAGGTTTTCATTTTTAATATATTCCTTATGTAAAACGCATAATAATTTTTAGAACCTGTACAAAATATAACACAAAATATTTATCCAAGTATTTATACAAGTGGGAAGTAGGTAGAGACGGAAGGGTCATGAACCTTTAGAGTTCCTGTTATCGCCCCTTGGAGGGTTCTGGAGAGAAACTGGGTTTGTGCAACAGGGCAAAGAATAAATGTGATGGCTCGACCCTTGCAATAGATAGAGCAGTGGCTGCTTTAAACTGTCAGTGAAAATCCCGTAAGTTTTAGTATCGCCGACTTTAAATAAAAGTTTATTACATGATTCAGTGTCTGTCTAAAAAAGAGAACCATCAAATAATTAAGAATGATTTCAAGAAAGACAGTCTTATTCTCACTGAAAAGTGTTAAAATTGTCTTTCAAAAGTTCAATTATAATCCATAAGATCCCCAAGTGGTGTAAAACATGAATAGTTTTCTTTAGAATTTATTAGTTCTATTATGCTGATAAGTTTGAAAAACCATCCATCAAGATATGGCCAATATGATTTCATTTCAAGACACCAGGAATTATAATGCATCAGGATTTAACTCATCTTTGGAAACTCAAATAGCGACATTAAAAAAAGTGTATAACTGTAAGAACGGTCTAAGATAAAATCAAAGCATCTCTCTTCTTTGTAAATGCTTACAAAAATCAAACAATAATTATATATTTTATCAATAAACAAATCTCTAGATTAGTTTTTTTATAAATAATTCAAAAACTATTGGAAAACCAAGCTCAATCATTAAAAAAACACTTTTGAGTTTTCATATTTGAGGCGCGTATTATAAGGTATATAAGCAAAAAAGATTTTAATGATATTACAACAACAACAAAAATGAAATGTAAAATCCCTTACCTGTCTTTATATCCTTTTTCACTTCTTAAATATCCAGAATTCACAAAAAATTTAATTTTGGAATCAACAAAAGCAAAAAAAGTTAAAAATAAAAACAAGCCTATTACATAAACTAACTACATTTCAAACTATGACAATGTATTTGCTGATAAATTTATAAACTTATCAAAATATGAGATTCCAATGGAAATAGTAAAAGTTTTATCTAGAAGTTCTAATTTCTCTCTCCCAAGTGCAGAAAAACACACAAAACAAATTATGTTTCAAAGAATATCTCGCCAATATATGAAATTCCTAAATTTCTCGATAATTAAGTCACGTATGCCTGTAGATTATCCTTTAACAGCCATGAACTTAGGTGTATCAAAACGTAGACACCCAGAGAAGAATTATGTGTTGCCAGTTGAAACAAAAAGGAACTTGTATTTGTTCCTATAACCGTAAGGAAATCTTGCCACTGAATAAAGTGTTCTTCAAAAATGTATGGACTCAAAAACGTAATTATAGCATGGAGTTGACTGACTACCAGAATGCCTTTGACAGTGTATCACACTACTGTAATTTTAGAACCATGAAATTCGATTTATTAGATCATAAACTTGTTGAGTATTGCAAGACTGGTATAAAGTCATGGAGTACCAGGTTACTAATACACAGCAGAAAGGAAAAAATAAAAACAAGACGTATTCAGATTAACAGGTGTATTTTCGAAAGAGATTTGCTATCCCCTTTGCTGTTTATTCCACCTTTAAGACAGTTGTCTCGCTGACTTTGGTTGCAAGATCCATGGTGATGAATGATCAGAATCAAACGAATGGTCTTATGTGGTACGTTGGCAGAAAGCTTTGCAGCGTTTTGAGACAGGAAGCGAAAAGCGGAGAGCGTGAATTACGTTTATTTCGTTATTTTATTTTCGTCCAGAAAGAGATAATCATGACAATCTTTTTAATACCAATTGATTCGGACGGCAAAGTAATAATCTTCGTCAATTAAGTCCGCTTTCTTCAGAATTTTCTTCAGAAGGCGATGCATAAAACTTCCCGTCGCAGTTTCTGCTAATGCTCTCACAATCACGTACGTAATATTTTGCAGCCTCAACAACTTGTAATCTATGCCCAATATCCGGCACGTTAAGAACACGACATTGTGATAAGCGGTTATCAAAATTTCCTAAAATGATAAATACTGCATTAGCCATGAACATGTAGAACTATACATCGTATTGTCACTTGTTTAATTCTAACAGAGATCGAATACTTGAATAGACACGAGAGCGTATATAGTTAAATCCACTGCCCTATCTGTACTTCTCTTGAAGTTCAAAACACAGGCTTCTAGTGGCGGGAACACTCATAAAAACCGACGACGTCTGTTGGGTTCTATACAATAATGTACAACCATCAAATTCAAAGGGATCACACGAGAGCGACAAACAAACCGAATGTTGTTATCCGGGACTCTGATAAAAATATTGCGTCTACTTTTTGATGAAGCTGTGACCTGCGATAAATACGTCGTTACAATGGAGGCAGAAAAACGGCTTAAATACAAGTGTTTGAAAATCAAGACCAGCCAATTGTGTAGCGTAAAGCACAGGTGGTACCGATAATCATCGGAGCTCTTGGATTTGTTTTACATAAGGTTTTTTGTAAATTGTCTTACGAAAAAATCTTACTATGTTCCAGTGAGCCCCGTTCGTATAAGTGGAGGAGCGGTGGTGGGGAAGATGACGGTATAGAGGGCGCGCTCGCCTCTGCGGCGCTGTTGGCGTCGCGATCACCTCATCCATCTGGTGTTACTGCAGTGGCATTTGACAGTATAAGCTACAGAACATTAACGGCGTCTATCGGTGGCGTCGACGTGCAGGTTGTTGGTTATATGACCCTACTAATGAAGGAGATAAAAGAACGCCTTAATATGACAATCGACCTTTCTGTTGTGAACGTCAAAAACGTAGGTATTTTTCTTTGTAGATCTCACACACACAGTGTGAATTGACCTGGGGTATCTGTTATGTTCAGAAAATAAACGTAGAATACAAATCAACCGCAGTTTGCCTATACACAACAATGAAAATCCAATATGTGAGTTATCTCGCCAGGAATAAGTAGTGGTCGTACTAAATTCCTTGGCAGGTCGCTGGTTCTCCAGAACATCATCAACTCGAACCTGCGCTAAATGTTTGCATTGGGTTCATGGTCTCCCCTCGAGCATTTGCCTCTTAGTCACCTCATCCGAACACTCTTCCCATACGTGCCAAAAGTTGCTACATCCAATTCTGTTTTCGCGGACCTCGCAGGAACCTTTTACTTTATCGCAGTACAGAGACAATAGTAATTCAACTGAAAAAACGTCACATTTTCGTCACAGAAACTTGTATTGCCTGGCCCTAATAACAAAAAAGTTGATAAATCTAGCTGCTTCATATAGAAACAAAACCTCTATAAAGATGTGCAACAATAATCCATGTTTAGAGGGTCCCTGATGCCGAAATTTCGATAGAAGTGAAAACGTCTGTCCGTCCTTCCTTCTTTCTGTCTGTGAAAAACGCTAGCGAATAAACCATTCATTCGATTTTTTCAAAAATTGATATTTTTTCCCATCAAACTGGCTGATGTCACGGCCCCTTGAATTTAAAATCGATATTTAAACATTTGGGTATTATTTTCATTAAGCCTTTGAACGGTTTTTCTAAATTTTCAGAAATTCGTCTTGAATGCTTTTTACTGTATTTTTTTGTTGAATAGTGGCAACACAGCCAAAAACATCTCATGTTTTAGGTGCTAGAAACGATCACATACACCTGACAGACGGACGGACACGCGGACGAACAAGCAAAAAGATAGACGGACAGGCATTTTGAAGGAAACAACGCTTTTTCGGTATCAGGATACCCCAAAACGTTATCAGCCATCAGAAGTTTCCAAATTCATTATCAGCAGCATAACATTCCTATACCACGTGTATTAGTATATACGTATATACGTTATACGTTATAAACTATAACCGTATATACGTTAAAAAACTAAAATAAGCAAAATCAATGAAGGACCACCGAAGATAAACATTCAGATCACTAAAAAACATTTGGCTTAAATGAAAAAAGTCAAGTGAAGTTATAGAAAGAAAAATATAATTTATTTTTAATAATTTTAAACAAATGTACTAGAATTCGCAGTACGTAAAATTAAAAATTAATATCCATTTTAACACGGCAACAACTTTCAATAATACATACATAAGAAATTAATGTGAGCAAATATGCGTGTGTGTGAATGTGCTAGATTTTAAAAGTGTATATTCAATAATATGTTAATTTAAACAGCCGAAAAAGTAAAAGAAATTCGAAAATGCTATAAATAATTTGTTAAATCATATTTACGGGCTTCTTTTACTATATTTTGGTCACAAATGCATATTTTAACATTTTTAGGTCATACACATTCGGGCTCTTCTCATAACCTACGGAAACATATATACGGATCGTACATGTATATATCATATGAATCAATTTTTTTTTCTAGCGGCGTCCAGGAATAAGTCTGGACTATATACAGAATATGGTGTTCATTGGAGTATTTGATTTGGTGGCACAGTATAGGGAATACCCAAAAGGTTTCTTAAGTTCTTCAAATCTGCTGGATATTGTAACCACAACACAAATCAATCGAATGATCGTCATTGTGCCGCGTGCCCCGTTGCTGCCGGCGTGGACGCTGCCGCTGCGCGTGTTCTCCCCGCGCATCTGGCTCGCGCTGCTGGGGACGGCGGTGGCGTACGCGCTGGCGTGGCGCGTGGAGGCGGGCGAGTCGCTGGCCGCCAGCGCCGCCGCCGCGCTGCGCGCCTTCTCCTCGTGCGGGGGCGCCCCGCAGAACAGAGTACGCGCCACGCCGCAGCGTCTGCAGCTGGCCGCCGCGCTTATCGCCTCAGGTATCGTCATCACAACCGTCTACCAGGTAAGCAGCCACCCTGTTTTATACAAGACTCTCTCAGATACATAACAGAGGGGAAATAATGTAATCAGCCAGACATTGACCACAAAATTTTCATATACATGCCTCGAGAATCCTTGATATCCATGAATTATTTTGTAGGAGGCTGACCTAGCGGACACGTGGACTGTTGAGATAGCTCGGATGAGCAGCAGCAAGCCTCTTCCTCGTTACCTTTTGTAGCTTTGATAATAATTTGAAGGACCACTCTGTTTAATGCAACACGGACGCTTCCCTGTAAATATGTCTCTACCTACAGAAGGAGTCAATATTACCTTGGCAAAATGCAGTAGGCATGTAGTGATGAGAGAGAAGAAGCATATAATTAAGAATAAGAAAATATTCTATTAAAAACAATAATTTAGAACGTCAATTTTTTTGATATCAGAAATCTTGAATGAATTTATTACCCGAAAGCATTCACAGCTGAAATCTATGTTGGTTGCCATTAACTTTTAAACATAACAGTGAATAGGCATTACAATTGAAAATTGTGTTCATTGCTCATCGCGCTGGAAGATAAACATATGAAATATAAACAGTAACACATGCTGTTGCAGTGTAGACTGGTCAAGTATGCACGCGCAGGGATGGGTCGTGATCTGCGTGATAAGAATGCTGCAGTCGCCAACAGCTTGGATTTACTGTGACTGATTACTAGTAATTGCCGGAGTCGCAGTGATAGCTGCAGAAGCAGACAAAGGGGCAAAATAAACGTGTTAGTAACACATGTGTTTAATTACACAACATGATATAATAGCTATACACGGAAGGGACTCGCAATTGGTGAATTGCAATTAACACTTAGTTTAGGTTTAAGTAATAACTTACATGAAATTATCTGTTAATAGAGAATATTAGATTTTGAAATTACGTATTTGAAACAGGTAGTTGAGTGGTTCATGCAGCAGGAATTGATTACGTGAAGTATGAACTTACGTGTACGTGGCGTCAACACTTGAAGAACACACGATATTTAATAATTCTGAGGACAATCTTTTCCACATTGTAACTATAAGCTGATATATCCATGAGCTTATGCATAGCAGGTAACACACATGGGGCAATGAGGCGAACTAGGAGATGCGTAACTGCATGCATGAGCAGATATGAGAATACATGCGCACTTGCCGAGGGCCTGGCAAAAGACTGATAAATCTGTAACCGCTTCTCTGGAGACACACAGGGCGGCGGGCAGTCAGTTCGGGGAAACGTGGCCGCGGCCGCCGAGCGCTCAAGCCGGTGAGCTGGCTTAGGGTGAGTGAGATAATAAAAATGACATGACATGAAGTAAAATTAAATGATGTCAGCTTTCACTAACAGTTGCGCTTCATATAAAAAACGAAAACAAATAATACGGTAAAATAAATATTTAAACAGAAATAATTATTACTGTTTTTTTCATTCTGGATAAAGTATCATAGTGTTGTGGTGTTTACTATAAAGAGTAAAAATATCTTTCTAATACATCATTGTTGAAAACGTTTCTAAATTAAATTTAAAAAAAATATTATTTAACACAATAGTGCAAGTTCATTGCAGTGCGAAATTTAAAATTCGATTACACATTGCAAACGGAAATAAGCTTTTTGCGGAGATCAATACTAATAAAATATTAATAATAAAAGTTATAATAATAATAAAAATAACACAATTTTTGTTTTTAATTCCACTTGACTTTTCACTTTTACTCGTTTTCAGATATTTGAAAATCAAAAACTGAACGCCGAATAAAGAAATGAAATTTTAAAATCATCTGAAAGTGTAAAGTTTTTTTTTTCCTAAAATGATGTTTGTTTACATACTAACTTCTTAAATCTGATGAAAGTCTTTGCAATTTCGTATGTAGTGTATTAAGCCTCTTCCTCTCATCCTTACTCTTTTTAAATTCCTTCTTCTTTTTAAAGCTATTCTGCATTTAGACGCGTAGACGTAAACCCAGGCGATGGTAGCTTCCATAATCCTCTTCGTTTTGCTTTTGAAGCCATGGCACATTGTAGACGAGACTGATCACATTGCGCTGCCGGACCGTCATCTATTAGCATCTACGTAGGCCGAGGCTCCAGTATGAGACAATCGCCGCCACCGCGGAGGGGTCCGCGAACCAGCCAACGGCGAGCGAGCACAGGATGCTCGAGGAGACGGTACTCGAGGCTGCAATGCTCGTAGCTTATCCTCACTTCCGCTCATCCACTCTGCACGACATGTCCCACGAGAACATGAAGAGGCGCTTCGTAAAGCGAATTTCTTCTGGGAGGCGCGAATGGGCCTCAGATCCACCTTTCTATTTTTACACCCGGCCTTATTTTCCGGAATGTTCGATTTGCAGGCTGACAGAAACAGGGTTCCCGTGTTAAAAATAAAAGCAATACCCTAATAATACGTTAAATTAAATAAATTGTTTTTTGCAATTATCCTCGTTGAATTGCATAATATCAATATAAAGATACCCACTCTCCGTCGAAGAATTTTGCAATTTTTTTAGGAGTTTCATACAACAAACCCACTGAAACTTATCAAAATAAGGTTTCTCGGAAAATCATCAACACTACCAATATAGCAGACTATTGTGTTGGAATCATTGCGATTAAAATAATCGAGAAATGATTTCTGTTCCAGGGCCGTCTTTTCTGCCTTGTTACAAATCCCCAACATGAAGAAGAAATAGATACCTTCGATCAGTTTGTTAAACGAAATTTAACGTTGGTTCTACACGAAGATGATTTTAGGAAAAATGAGCAGGTGTTTCCCTCAAAGATACCAACTCGTTTAGTGAAAAACGTTCATGACTTTACAACCAATAACAGAAATGGAACAAAGGAACGTTATGCATGGCGCGTATCCAATACTAAGTGGCTGATATTTGTAACTCATTTTAAAGAGATGTTCTCGACCTACAGACCAATGAGAGAACACATTACCTCTTTTTTGTCATTTTTTTGCAGCAGATGGTGAGTATTAAGTACTAAAATAGTGGTACTAAAACAACATATATTTTCTTCTGTTGTTCGCATTTCTTACGAAATAATATAATGCAACACCTTCCATTTTACTAGGATATCATGCTTATTCGAAAAATGAAAACTGTAGCTCAAATGTTGAGAACATACGTTGAGAAAATTTTCGTGATCAAATTTAAAGATCAAAGTTTAGAATTGTCCAATAAAGTATTGCGAACTTCAATATTAATAAAGTGTGTGTGTTTAGAGCAAGTTAGAAATACGTTTGATGTTTATACTATAAATGTAAGAATCATTTTAAAATTAAGGTTACTTTTAAGCATAAAAATAACTGAAAGAGCTATAACAAAAATTTCAATTACATCAATAAACAATTATTGTATAATAAAACTTATAAAGTGTTGCCGATATTCAAAAAAAGCGAACGTTTGTAAGTTTCAAAAATATCAGATAGTTAATGAAATTAAGACAAATGGCTATTTTGACAAATATTACTTAATATGAATAATAAAAGTAAAGAAATATATTAGAGTCGTTTTTGAGACATTCATGTTTAAGTATTTTTAATAATCTTTATTTTATTCATAATTCACAAAATCATCTCAAAATGGAGAAAATGAAGATTATGTAATATAAGTGTTTCAAATTTGGGAATATATTTATTTTAAAACACGTTTTCTACATTTAATGAAGTAGTATTTTCTGAACAGAGTATTTTTAACTTTCGCTCTCTTCGAAATTTAAAATATACTTACGAAAATAAGACATAGACAATATTAGCATACCATATCGTTCTAATTGGAGAAAAAAATGTAGTAGAGTAGTAGACTGAATGTTTTACTTATATTTTTTAAGTCAAGGTAAAATACTTTAGGGTACTTCTATTTCGCCGAAATCTCCATATGTTTGAAAATTGAAAAATATTAATTTTTGAAAAATTTAAATTTAATAATGGACAATTTGCCTTAGACAATTTGCCTAAGCATGTGCGTGTCATTCGGCCTCCCGCGGCTGCCTCTCGTCAGAGTCGTCTTTCACCCTGAGTGCGGGCACCTCATTGGCCGCCCAGCGCTGCCGCCCTCCGCCCCCTACCTGAGTCGGGGGCGAGGGCCTTCAGAACACTTGGTGGCGGTAGCCGACAGAGTTATTTGTCGGCGAAAGTGCAAGGAGCCAACTGATTCCCCTTCTTACGTCGCAACGTCGGCGTGCTTCTGAACACCGCGGCTCGTAGCAGAGCATTGGTTTGAAAGGATATCTTCCCACGTGCGGCGAGTTTACCCTACTGACTTCCCTTGAATAACGTATTTTCA
This sequence comes from Gryllus longicercus, assembly GCA_038098605.1. NCBI lineage: Eukaryota > Metazoa > Arthropoda > Insecta > Orthoptera > Gryllidae > Gryllus > Gryllus longicercus. The sequence goes on along the minus strand of JAZDUA010000209.1, from coordinate 442,158 downwards.
TGTTATGGCTTTCGGAAAAGAGAATTATCGTAACCCCTCTCGTAGCGGTTCTCTAGTTCGAATTTACTGATTGCGTCTTCTGAGTATTTCTTTTTGCTCACATTGGAAGTAAAGTCTTCCATTATGAATTTCAGCTGTGCTCGGTTCGTGTTCATAACATTATCAAGAGTACAGACCAAGAGATTTATGAAATGTCTCCATTTTTTCTTCAAATATGTGTACTCTTAAACTTCTTATTGGACGCAGACCAAATACCATATTTAAAGTTACATAAAGCTTTCTCCAATTTGTATTCTCTGTCTGAAGTTTACACAGATCTGCAGTTCAGAGTTGCTATCAATAAATTATTAAGTTTTGGGTCTGGAGTTTGGTTGTTGTTTAAATTCCTTTTTTCTTGTTATTCAGTAAAGTAAATTTTTTGACCTTTTTTTATATTTCATTTCTTCGTTTCGGAACATTTGTTTCTTATTAGTTTTTTTCTTCTCTTTCAGAAAAGTTCCCCCAATTTTCTCATTTTCCATCGATCTGAAGAATGCGAAATGTAATTTTTATCGTTTCTCTTTCTAATCTTTATTGCTTTGCTGTTTGACGGATTGTATTTTGTATCTATCTTTCTTGTATCGAACGGTCACATTCAGTTACGTATTTCATCCTTTTGCTTGCTTTGTTCTTTAGCACTTTGTTTTGTTTTTTTTTAAAAAAGGAGAACATGTATACATAGTTATTCGTCTTCCTGTTGAATCTTCATCGGTGAAGTAAGCATATGAAATGTTATCCTTTACTCCGATACAGCATAGGATGTTTTCCGTAATTACTTTGATTTCTATTTCTTGTCCGGACTTGGCTCTGATTATTTTAAGATTATGATGTTTTTATTTTCTATTATTGTTCGACTTTCTTCTTTTTTGTGTTTGGTATAGCCTCCCTTGTTGCACTTAATTGGTAATGAAGTGCGATATCTGACGGTTTTTGCTGTTTACTGCTTGCTCTCAAATTCCGCCACATCTTTTTTTTTTTTACGATTTCCCTCCTGAAGACTATCTTCGCGGTTATGTTGACCATATGTTTTGTGTTTCCTTTCCATTTTTAGTGGGTTTCGCTATTCTTGTTTTTTACCTCTACTGAATGTCTCTTTATGTGAATACCTATAACTTTTCTATTCTTTCTTATTGTATTGGATATCTTTAATGAATATGAACTTTTCCGTGATCATTTGCCAAATGTTTTCGTGTAAAGCAAAAATCACTCTATAAATCTATCTAAATGGTTATATTCTGTTTGAAATTCTACATGGACAATGTTTCAGATCTAATATTTGATATTGTTTTTCACTCACTACATTTCTCTTTACGAATGTAGATTGACTATGCTTACCTTTACCATTTTCAAAATTTCTGCCCGATTAAGTAATATACATATGTAAAAATAACAAAAATAGCTTTAGTGGACTTAGCTCGAGTGGGGGAGGGAGGCGGCCCGGGTTGCGAGGTATTCAAGCAGAAACCTATCAGTATTCAGGTTAGCAGATAGGAATTTTTTTAGGATTTTGCTATGTAAAACGCGTTCACAGGCCGCCGAGCTTGGAAAGAAATTTAAAGTCGATTAGGGAAACCTACATATTTCGGTAGGGCAGATCACACGAACACAATTTAGACAATTCAGGACACGGACAGTGGGAAATATTCATTCACGAATCAGACTACGAGAATTAGTGAATGGAATAGTTTGCCTATGGCAATCTTCGATTCATTTTCCGTAAGCATGAGCAAGTTTAAAAAATAAATTAGTTACCTTATTATTTATATAGGAATTATAAGTATCTTCAATATTATTCAGTGTAATTAACTATATCTACTATTTAATTAGGTATTATTATTATAATTATCATTAATATTATTATTAATTATGTGCAATGCAGCGGGGTGAAGAACGGTGACGTGAAATGTGGTGAAGTGGAGTGCTATGAAAGATTGCACGGTGAAATGTTTACATTAATTTGTAATGTTTGTAAATTTTAAGTTTGTAAAATTGTCAAGTTCTGTAGTGATAAGTTACTGTATTCATCCACTAAGTTCTTAAACTTACTTGCAGAATTAGTAATTAATCTAAAACTAATTAATACGAGAAAGTATATGACATTCCGTAGCATCGTTAGTTTTGATTTCAGAGACTCCATATACGAGTTTTTCTGTCGAGAAATTGTTACTTTCTGTCGCATTACAATACTTTCTCCTTACTTGCTATTTATATGGTAAAGAGATAGGAAAAATAACAGTATACAAAAGGGTAGAGGAAAATCATTTACTATTGGATTATACGGCCCATTAGCTCTCTGACTTAAATTCCTGTCAAAAGCTGAATGACAATTCTTACTGATTTCCCCTCGAACATCTACTATTATTTGCAGTTGATTAAACTTGCTTGTAAAGTAATTCACATTCGCTACTTCCACAGGAATTGGCCATGGCAGGAGATTCTGAATCTATTAATATTGCAAATGGAAGAGACAGGTCTCGTTCGCAAGTGGAGTAATGACTTCAACAGGACATTCGGCATTTACGTACGGTTGATGAAACAATCGGATCCTACACCAACGAAAGATAGTCATGGGGGCCCAGAAGTACTGTCCCTGAAGGATGTTTCCGGTCATCTGCAGCTGCTGTGCATTGGTCTGTGCGTGTCTGCGCTTTGCCTCTGCGCAGAGCTGTGGCGCGGCCACCGAGCGTGCGAGCGTCTGCGCAAGCGCAGAGGACGTCTGGGCGCGCAGCTGGGCAGAGGCTGGCGCAGAATGTGCGATGGGTTGCGCCACGTGTGTGCGCATTTATTTGCACGAGGAAGGTCTTCAGCAGGAATGCATTTCAGACTGAACATTTTTAATGTTATTCGCAGATCATTAAGACGCAATTTGTACAAGTCTAAGTCAATTACTTAAAGACACAGACACGGTTTTGGAACCCTGATCACTTCCAAGTAAAGCTCTTTTACATATGCACACACAGTAATCATGATAATTTACCGCGGTTTTTGTGAGGATATTTCAGCACGCATTTTTTTCTTTGCATACTAATATATTCTCAACTTTTTTGCCTTATTTTAAAATTCACTACGAGAATCAGCACTCCTGTGAGCTTTCCAATCTTTCTCTTCATCATTGGTTTTTTCATTCCGCAAAACACGGGCTTGGACGTGCTGAACCGGGCTCCTGAAGTACAGTGTTTATGCCCTTCTTGAAAGGTGTCGAACGGCAAAAGAAAAAGACAGAGATTATGTGAAGTGACTATTTGTTCCTCAATGATGGATCAACATACTGTACAAATAGCGATGGTATGAAAAATAAATTGCATTATAAAAAATTGTTTTTCAATAATTTTTGAGTAACCCTCGCATATTGTTTTTAAACCGACAGTTAGAAGCTCTAAACTGGGAACTGTACAGTACAACTGTGTTTAGACCTCTGGATATCAGTGTCTGAGTTAAACGCAGATTTAACGTTGCAAAATTTTGCGTGCGTCTTAGTTTCCTAAACTTCTTCTGTTTTATTTATTTATTTATTTATTTATTTATTTATTTATTTATTTATTTATTTATTTATTTATTTATTTATTTATTTATTTATTTATTTATTTATTTATTTATTTATTTATTTATTTATTTATTTACCTATAAGACTACTTAATATACGCCAGTCGAAAAAATGTGCATAGTTATGCATAAGGTAACGATATCTTCGTTTTTAATATATTGAATAATGTATTAAGTGCGATGTACTGGGTAGCCTTCAGTTCTAGATTTTTATTTTATATGCGAAAATATCTTTGTTTGTTCTTTTAATTTCATGAATGAAGACTTGCGTATACTGTATATATATTTTGTTAGCTTCAATACCATTTCACATTTAGGGCCGGTTTCACCAAAAAAAAAAAAGAGTAAGAATTTTCTCTGGTGTTTATTTGAGAAGACCTTCTTAGAGCGTTTCAATAAAATTTTACTCGAGTGTTAATCGCTTACACCAGAGAAAATTCGACAGTGACTTTACACGGCGAAAAACGTAAAACTGAAAGCACTGTCGAGTAAAGTATACAGTAAGCTGATTTTTCAACTTGCGTGCACTTGTGAAGTCTTGTTGCTCGAGGATTGAGGATGATGGTATTTGAAGAAGATTCCGGCGATGATTCGGAATATTATTCTCTAGTGCTAAGACAAAGATGAGTGCGGTGGAGAATGGTTTCGTTTTCCAGTTATGACGATGGAGATTTTGTCACGAGGTTATGTTTGACCAAATTATCAGTCCTTGTATTTGGAAGAATTGAAGCCGATTTAGAAACGAATAATTTGTATTCTAATTACGAAACGAAATCAATAACAATAAAAACTTATATTCAAGTATTACAATAATATAATATATATGTTTTTGAATTGTAAGCGTCCTGAGAGTATAGGCAGATTGAAGAAAGATATGTGGATTAAAAATGATTAAACAGAGTCACAATGTATTTTATTTATGAAATACGATGTTACATAACTGCATTAGCTACTACGTTATAAATTGTGGAGAACGCTCCCTCTCTCTCAGCTGGCACAAGCCCTTAGTTTCCGACTTGTTTCATCCGAGTGCATGCTCGTAAAAGTGTGAGGGATGAGTATTTGTCATGAGAGAAGAACGAAATATCTAGCGCGGAACACTACTGATCAGAGCAGCCGGCTGCTAGAATTCTCCTCCTCTTAGCGGAAATTTTACTTGCAATTTAAAACTTTCTCCACTGCAAAAAGGCTCAGATTTTGATTTGGATTAGCATTGCAGAATATTTCGTGGTAACACTTTACCAGCATTTGCATCATCAGATAACATCTGAAGAGTTGAACCGCCGGATTACGCAGAGAAGCGATGCTGTGCTCGAAAACTCGGAATGCTCCTTGTCAAATGGATCGTACAATGAACCTCTGCTCTTTGATTACTATTCCATACTAATTGGTATGCTTTGAATTATTTATCTTTCTAACTTGCCTGTACATAGCAAGCGAGACTCGAATCTTTAGATTTATTTGATTAATTTCGTCAAAGACGCACTAACTCTGAATTTGGCTTAAGGAAGGGAAGTATAATCTACGAGCGTTTTACTGAGCTCCAGAATGCTACCCATACTTTTAACAATACACAGGTGAATGATAAATAAAAGTAGCAAAAAGCAGGGTTAGAAACATTTGAACATCGTTTTCTTCCCAGTAATACGGAAGTAATACTTATTTGCTGCGGTAAAAACATTATAAATTTAATTATATTGTAATGCAAACAAATAGAAATCCGCACAACACATCTCTACCCCTGATATCGCATAAAGGAACGCGAGCTTAACAATACATGTGCCAAGGAACACTACATTTACGTCAAAAAGCAAAGTTGGGGAAAACTCATTTGCTCAGTGGATCAAGAATACAGGAAGTTAAGCGTAGTGCGATAGATAACGAAAGGGTAGACTGTATTTAAATGCCATTTCGCATGTAGATTGGAAGGACCAAGATCGTTAAGCAGGGTGGTTGAAGCGGAATAAAAAATACGAAATCATTTGAACAGCAAGCACACACGCATACATGCGAGTAAGATGAAATAACAAATATTCACAAATGTAGCATTACGATTTTAAAAAAAAACACATATGGCACTTTACAAAGATTGTCTTGCTAGTTTAACTTGTCGCGTTGTACTGCCAGGCTGATGGACCTCTTGGAGAATGAGTGCACTGAGTCACACCAAGCAGGAAATACAAAGTGATTAGCGTAGAAGAATCAGTCTGCGTAGGTCAGGGGTTCCCAATTAAGGCAGTATAAATCCACCGGTGAGTCGATGAAAGTTTAAAGGTGAATATGAACGGAGGCCTCATCAGTAAAATGAAGATCCAATTGATTACAAAAAAGTATTGAACTTAATTAACTGTTTTCTTATACAAAGCAACAAAAAAATAATGTTAAATGACAAATTCGCTCTTCTTTCAAATCCGTCTTCCGTCCTTGTATCCTTGGAATTAAGAAATTACGATGTTTACCGAACTTAAAACGATATATGCATTGACAACGATACTCTATAGCGCAAGACAGTACTATGCCTAGTATGCAGAAATGCAATCGCCAGTTATTAAAAAACACTCAACCTTTTTTAACCATTGCTTTTAAATAAAGATTAGAAACTTAGCTATTAACTAGTGGTACTACTGAATGGTACAGATTTTCCGGTATTAGATTTCTGTTTCCTTTGCTTTTGCCATATCTTCTTTGTTTATTTTTTGTGTGAAACAAAGCCTTACCCTGAAATAAACTGTTTACGTCACACTAAAGAGTGCAATTAACACTACCCCTTCGATAAGTTGAAAGAAAAAATTTGGTACCAGTTTTGAGAAAATGGCGTTTGAGCGATTCTGAAAATGCAGAATTTGGTGAAATCTGGAAAATACAGAATGAGGTACTTTTCACAGAAAACAGTTGAGCTTTCGAGAAACATTATATATCATAATTAAAAAACATTTATTTATCAATATAATGATGTGAACAAATCGCCGTTATTATAAATATTAACGAATTAAGTGACAAGTCAAACAAATTTAAATGTTGTAATTTTTGAAAAAACATAAGAATAGAGCAAACTGATATTTATGTCATAAAGTGCACCTAGCGCTATCCTTACGCTATACTCACAAAACTGAAGAAGTTTAGGAACCTCAGACGTACGCAAAACTTTGCGACGATAAATCTGCGTTTAACTCAGATACTGAGATCCCGAGGTCTAAACGCAGTTGTACTGTACAGTTAACAGTTTAGAGCTTCTAACTGTCGGTTCAAAAATAATATGCGAGGGTTACTCAAAAATTAATGAACAACAATTTTTTTATCATTCAATTTATTTTTCTTAACATCGCTATTTGTACAGTATGTTGATCCATCATTGAGGAACAAATAGTCACTTCATATAATCTGTCTTTTTCTTCTGCTGTTCGACACCTTTGAAGACGGGGGCATGAACACTGCACTTGAGGAGCCCGGTTCAGCAGGTCCAAGCCCCTGTTTTGCGGCCTTCACAATAGAGTCATCATTTCCAGGAGACATGACCAAAACCTTTTGAATTACATATTCTGCCCATACTCTATTTTCCTACTTTTATTTTATTGACTAGTATTACACGTACATACTTTTGTCAGCCAATGGTGCGCGGCGGTGCGCGACTGTGCGATGGTGGCGTGCAGCGGTGGCGACGTCGGAAGAGCCCTGTTGCTTGTCCGAAACGCGCCGCTGGGCCGACGTGAGAAGGGGCCCGCTACCCACAAGCGAGGATGCAGCCGCGCACCACGCCACCTGGAGGTTTGTTTGCCGAGAGCCGAATCCCACGCGCATCCTAGAGCACCCTCACTATCTTTAGAGCCGCCCCATCCGCGCGGCGGCGCGCGGCGTTTGTGTAACGGTTAGCGTATCGGACTGTGTATACCCAAGTTTGCGGGTTACAACCCGAAAGAAGCCGTGGATTTTTAAGGGTGAAAAAATCCTTCGTACGCTTTCCTTCGGAGGGGAAGTAAAGCCGGTATTTCGCGTCAAATTACACGAAAACGACTCATATTTTCGAAAAATAGAACCTGAACTTATTTAAAGATCCATCTTTAAGAAACAACTTTCAACGAGGAAAAAATGTCTACCTTCAATATTATAATTGTGGGAAATTATAAAATTGCACTTGTGCAATTTAAAAAAATCTGGAGTTTCAACGAACATGAGACCTGCACCATTCTCTTAAGCGTCTTTTCTGTTATTCGAAGACAAAGTGTGATCAAGCAGATTGGTGCCATTTTTGAGAAAATTTTGAAAATGGTTTTGAATCTTCGTGTAAAGTACCTTCAAAAATCAAAATATCCGTTTGAAGTTCCCAAAGACTCCAGTTTATTTAGATTAATTGGGGGATGTCAATTTTGAAGAAAATCTTTGAAAAAAAAGACAAACGTTTTGCCGTCAATAGATTTTTTGGTGCCAAGAACCTACAAAACATGAATTCTGACTACACCACGTGTAGGAGAATTTTTTCTATATTTAACAACAGGATTTATCCACTTTTTCGTTACCAAGGCAATAAGAGGTTTCTGCTGAAAATTCGTCGTTTTCCAGCGCACTATTACATAACTTTCTCTTCTTACGAAGTACCTTTGTAAGGACGAGAAAGTAAAAGCGTATTTGGAATAATGGAAAATTTATAATTTCCCTTGAACTGAACCCATTACATATATGATTTCTAAATCCCCTTTTTACCACAAGTAAACAGACGTATTTGTTCAGAACTTTGACATTCCACTACATCACTACAAAAGTATTTCATTCCTTGTAAAAACAAAAGAAAACAGTTTTAGAAGTAGGTAGTTCTGACTATTGATTTACTGCAGTTTGGAATTGCGTTCGTTCATAATTTCGTTCATTGTGTCTATCTTCAGTATCAACTTTAATGTTTACCCATCGGAGCAAAACTTTCGGAGATCAATATATGAGGTTTTAAATTCAGCGCTTTTTTGTTTTTAATATTTAATCATTTTCTACTATTTAAATAAAAATACACATGTACACTGTAATTTAATTGCGATATATACAATTACTACTAAAAGGACGAAGACTCATCATTTTGACGGGTGTCATGTTTTCTAAAATCTTTGACATCCTCTCAGGAAAAAAAGGTAAACAAAGGTGTGATTATCACGACCTTGCATCAAACTTGATAAAAACAGTTCTAAAACCCTTGTCTACAATTTTTCTTGGATCTTTTGTGATAGAGTTTATTAGATCTGCTTATCGCATGCGGAACATGTTCTACATGTTGAAGGTTTTGTACCAGTCATTCTGGATAAATCTAGTCCAGAAGCTCTCAAATTTAATGTGATTTTTATTGAATTATTAATGACATGGATATAGATTTCATGTAAGTTGGATTTAACTGGCACTGTGTTGTTCTTCTTTTAACCTGATTGCTTTATTGTTGAAGTTTTTTGAAGATGCAAATTAAATGACCCAAAATGTGGCGATTTCTTCCCGTGTAGGGTAACCGTTTCTATCTGTATCTGTACATTCCTTATTTTACAAGATATGGTAGAAAAATGTTTCTCTGGTAGATTTTGGATTAATAATCTCTGTTTGTATGTGTATTCAGACACTATTGTACGTCCTCACGTTTAGAGCGAGAACTATATTGGTTTGAAGTGCCACTTTTCTTAAAAGCTTAGGTAACTAGAACCTTCGATATGGATGATCAACCTTGTTATGTCACTCCTATATTCAATATTTCTAATCATACGCATTTTCCATGTCAGCAAGTGAGTTATCTAGTCCTAGTGGTCTCATGATTATGATTGCAGAAGAGTATATCACTACGTGCAACGTTTCCAGATCTTGTGGCGAATTGATATACTCTGAAAGAATCTCGAGTTCATTATGTCGATCATGCGAAATTACTTCTTTAAGGATTTTCATTTACCCAAGGTTGGTGGTATCAATGGATTCGTACCCTGAAAATGAATATGCGTGATCCATTTCTCTCTTCAAAAGTCAGTAAAACCCTCGTCCTCGTTGTACTGTACGATATTGGCATCAAAACGTGTTTTGGGGGTTCAGTTACAGCGAGGAAGAGCTCTATATTGATGAGCTAATCTTTGAATTGAATTGAATTGAATTAGTGCCTTATTTTACGTGGCGAGACTCAGGCCATCAGGCCCGCTCTTCCGTCTGACCACACAAGTTTCGCTACGCTCCTTTCACCAACTAGCGGAGAAAGGAGGTATTTCTTGGGCGAGAAACAGACGATTTGAATTTGGCTCAGAGGCGTCATTTAGGCTTGAGGATCTTTTACTTGCAAGTAAATCTACTAACATGGAACAGCCGCCTTTACTTCCCCACCGAAGGCAGGCGTACGAAGGACTTTTTCGCCCTTAAAAAATCCACGGCTTCGATCGGGTTTGAACCCGCCAACTTGTGTAACAGTCCGATACGCCAACCGTTACACCATCGTTCGCGCATCTTTGTTCAGTAACCTGAAAATTGCGGAAAGTCAAAGTAAATTTAGAAAACCGTTTGTGTAACCATTCCCATTTTATCCAAGTGTGTGACCCGGTAGTAATAATAGACTAAACTTGCGTTCTTTCAGTAACACATAAAATTCATAGAATTATGTTGCAACGAGAGTCATACGAAAACAGAATATTGGTATATACCTCGGAATATTGGTATTGGACGCCACGCAGCGCTCAGAGGGGGGCTCAGAAGGAACAATGAAAGACGGACCGACTTACACAGGTAGAGACAGTGGACAGCTGCTCCGATTAGTTGCCTCTTTCTACAAGAAGATATTCCGTGGAGTTATTCTACAGACTCCCCGAGCACCGCACGAGGGAATTATTGTTGTTATTGTTTTTGTTAGGACTTTTTTACTTCTCCCTCGCGCGGAAGGGGGGGGGACATTCGCCTTCCGTAGTCACTTCACTCGTACGGCTTCGGCGAGCAAGTAAGGACACTGTTAGTTTTAATCAAACTCTTCTCCTATGATTTTTTTATATTCTGTCATATCAATTTCACAATTTGTAGCACTCATAAAATAGCGAATGACATTATTGTTGTTCATATCAATATTCAATTTAATTATTTGTCAGATGAGGCCTGCTTTAGTGGTTTTCGGTTGATTATCCGACAAAACACGTTCAGCAGAGGAAGCGCATTGTTGTTGGGTGCTTCTACTATTATCTCCGGCTGTCCTCCTTTAGGGTGGGTCCTTGACCAGGGCCCGCCTGCTTAGCTAATGTTCACCACCGGCTCGCATGCTGTCGCCCCCAGCGGTGGCTCCAGAGGCGCCCTGGCGCTTCTCAAGCAGTGGCTTCGGTTCTAAGGACTTGCAACTCGTTATTCGTGTCTTTCTATGGGTCTGTTTTTTTTACCCTACAACCAACCTCCCAAACAAATTGGGAGGAAAACTTTAGGCAGCAGATGCCTGAGGGCTACTATATTCACCCTTGGTTCCTGAGAGGGATGGTGAGAAGGGGAAGGGGAAAGAAGAACGTACTTGTAGGGAGGGTATTAGTCGCCTCTTATGAAAGGGAGGGTAGCCCATGGTGCTATCCTACTAAATCTCCGGGCATTAAAAGGGGTTTATTGTTAATATTATTATTATTATTATTATTATTATTATTATTATTATGGTATGCATTAGGGGATGCGTCCTCTAAGTTATGTGTGTAAAGATAACTGATTGGAGATAACTTCGAAAAATTTCTTTTCTTGGTGCAGCCGTCTATTCATTTAATTTTGTCGCGCTAGACTATTGTTTACATGTTGTTTTTAAAATTTTATTTAATTTTAATTTATTTAAGGCCAAAAACAAACTTTTTCCTTGATAAATCGAAATAAAATTAAAATAATATTTATGTAAGAGGTATTAACATTTAATAATTTCCTCTACATTTTATTAACGACAAATTAAAAGTACGAGTATTTATCATGTTCAAAAATTTGTTTCTAATGGAAATACTAACTTTAATGACTGAAACATAAGCGGTTAAAATTAAAATTAACTGAATTTTTACGACTTCGTTATTTGTTTTTGTATGAATTTATGCCCTTTTTTGTATAATTCTTTAATTGTTATAATGGATAAAAATGCTTTTGTATTTGTAATAAGAGTTATTATTTTTGTACATTTCCTTCAAAATTTATTCATAAAATGCTAAATATGTATTCGTTAAATGCTAAAAATGGAATGCTGGAAATAATATTTTTAAGTTTCGCGCGTACTGGCGTAGTATCAATTACAGAGAGTGTACATTGCGAAGCACAATAACACATTGTCAACTCAACAGAAAGTGAACATCGGTAGGCGCGTACTGAGAATGTTGACCGTAAAGAAAATAAAACAGTTTTAACATGCCAGTTGTTTGTGCCGAATTGTCGTTATTTGTTTTCTATGGTAGTAGCTTTTATTCTAGCAATAGTTAAGATGATGTGCGAGAAAAATATGCTAGTCTTGTTTTAAAGTGATGTTTGAGGTTATGTGTCCACTTTCTGTTTTTTACTTTCTATAACATATTTTACAAAATACACTATAAAAATATAATAAAATCAAAATGTCTCTCTCAGTTTATCAATAATTTGCCAATAATAATTCTGTGTACGTGCGGCGTGAAAACTGTCATGATTTTGGTACCAACAAGAAAGTAGATATTGAATTGTTTTTCGCTTAAGAAGGCGTTTTAAAAAGCGATTTTAATGTGTGATATGGAGTTAAGTTCAGGAACATTTTATTTGTAGTCATTAAGATATGGCAGAGAGTGGAATAATCTACCAACCTCTCAGTAACAGGGAACTATTATGTCGTTGGTTAAGTCATGTCAAGCTTTCAAGGATTATAATCCTGGTGTCTGTTGTGCTCATTATTGTACCTCTTGTCACTCATTACTATTTATCCAAGGTAAGAGTGCATTATCAGCTATTGTTCTAAGCAGACCAAAAAGTGTTCTTGTATTTGCATATTGTTAAATATGATTTTTTTTAATCTTAGGTGGAAGCTGATGTACCCAATGGAGATGTACATCGTACTCGGTCCAAACTTTCGAGTTTGGAGGCTTTTGAAGACTTCAGTACACTCAGAGCCTCTGATCTTAAACTTAGAATTGAGGAAATGTTAAGAATAAAAGGTTTGTTTTAATGAATTTCACTGCTCATAGTTAATTGAAGTGGTAAAGCGTAAAATAAAATCAATAAGCAAGATTTAAGTTATTGAAAATGTGATCAATATTATTGGATTATAAATATGAACAAAACCCTTAAGTCAGCTTTTGAAAATAATGTAAATATAATCCTGTACAAAAAAACTAAAGTATTGTGCTGATTGAAATTATAGTAATACCAAAAATATTTTTGGAATATGTACATTTTAGGAACTAATTTATTTTATATTATTCACTTTTTCATAGATTCTGTGAGTGTGGAACTTCGTGAACTGGAAGCAAAGAGACAACGATTGCAGCTTGAAGTTACTGGCTTTACACAGCGAATTGAAGAGCTCAAACAGGAACTTGCTCGTCAACAAAATGATCTCGAACGACTTAAGATATCAGTTGAACAGGTAGTTATGTCCTTCAAAGGCCGTGATATTGTTTATTTAATTGCAAGTAACACCTTCTAAATGATTGAAGTCATATCCCGTGACTTCACATGTTAGTGGATGCAACAATATCATTGGGAGTCAATGCATTTTGGATGTGTGGTGTATTTAAAGGAAACTGAGTATTCTTTCTTTAAGAAAACTGATTGGATTTATGAGTTAACATTTTAAAGGACAAATTAATGCTAGAAAATGAGAACATTCAGAATGAATTATCATTTAATTCATTGTATTTTATTTTGAGACATAAATGTTAGATAATTCATTTTTGGAAAGTTTCAAAGACTTATCAAATGTTTTGCTTACAGAAAATAGAAATCATATAGAATACAAATTTTCGAAACAAATGAAAAAGTTGTCAAAGTTTTTGTAGAAACCTGAGAAGCAATAGATGAAAAGCACCCATTAGTGATATAAATTTATTTTAGTTGCTGTTACCTTCCTAAAACTATTAAACTTTTTATTGGAACTATTTTAATGCAAAAGCCGGATGATGTAATTTGTGAGAGGCTTTATGGAACATAAAAATGGGTTTAAATATAGTTTTTATTTCTATTTAATACAAGGTCATGTGGTGTAAAAAATAAAAGCTTTGAAATGAAAACAAACATGATAAAAACACTAGTTTTCAGTGCCTTTTATTCTTTTGACCAGGGGCTCAGTGCCATTAGTGGTGGGCCGTTGTTAGTTCCTAGATGGGCACCCGCCTAAGAATGAATGGTGTCTTCAATTGCGTAACTTCCATGACTTCACAGAGCTTAGTGACTAATGATGCTAGTCCCAGATTGAGTTTCAGTGAACCCTGAAATATTACAATTTGGTAATATGGTGTGTTGGTAGATGCAGACCTTATGTGTAGAGTTGTTTCCCATTCTAGGAAGTGTAGTAAAGGGGGAATAGAGACCATATGGTGACCTGTATTTTGGAATTTTAAATGGATTCCTATTTTGCACGTACAATTGCTCATTTTTAATAAATAAAGATTCTAATTGAGTACATGATGTCTCATCATTGATAATTTTACATAGCAAACAGGCATCAACATTGTCTGTACTCAATTGCAATGTAAATAAATTTGTCAAATTTGAAATGTTGCTATAATTTTATATAATATTTCTATTTCTTTACATCTTACCTCATATTTTAATTAATATGCTATTGAAGGTTTCCTCAGTGAAGACTATGAATCTTTTCTAAATGAATGTATTGCTCAATAATTTGTGTTTTTCATAGTCCTGGAGTAATTTTGATCTTCTTCCACAGGCCCAAGTTGCCCAGAGAGAAGCAGCTCAACGCAACACTCCTGATTTGGCTCCACCAAAACAGATTTTGCCCTCACAAGCACCAGCTGTACTCTCTCCAATATCTCCTTCTTATGCCACTCATTGTAGGATGCACAATTGTTTTGATCATTCTCGTTGTTCGTTGGTGTCAGGGTTTCCAGTTTATATGTACGACCCTGATCGACATTCAGTCCTTTCTCCAGAATGGGAAGTAGAAGGCTTTGTGAAGACGACTCTGAAACAGACATTAGGGTGAGTAATTAACTTTTCGATGACCATGTATTAAAATTTTTAATAATTTATTTTTATGTATTGATAGACCACTGAAAAATTACTTGAAATGTTTTTTGACGTACAAATGTATTTTCAATGAAGTTAAATTTATGTGCAGGTATAATCCACATTTCACTTCTGATCCAAATTCGGCATGTCTGTACCTCGTGCTTGTTGGAGAGTCTCTTGCTGCTCGCAGTTTCTGGTTTAACACTACTTCACCTGGGCGTAAAATGGTTGCTCCTGGACCTGCGTTGCTTGAGAGATTGCTACACGCACTGCCATACTGGGGAGGTGATGGACGCAATCATGTACTTTTGAACTTGGCACGCAGTAGCGCAGCAGGTGTCAGCGCACTAGGGAGTCCTACTTCTGCTGTGGCAACAGGTGCCAGTGATCTGTTCTTAGGGGTTGACACTGGGCGTGCTATCATAGTCCAATCAACATTTTTGCGTTCTCACTTCCGACCACATTTTGATTTGGTGGCTCCCCCTATACTTGGGCAACCTGGGGGTGATGTGTGGCAAGAATGCCCGCCTATGCTTCCTGCAAGACGTCAGTTATTATTATCTTTTCAGGTAAGGTGAAAAAACGTGTTTTATGAGTACAAATTAGCCATTTTTGAATGATACGTAACAAAATGAAAACTTCTCTACTTGTCCTTTGTGATTCTTTAGGTCTGCTGTGTTTTAAATTTATTCTTTAATTGATGCGAAAACACTATTAATTTATTTGAGTTCTCCAGTAGCGGGATTAAGGTTTTTAAGTAAAAGCATATTTTTGTTTTTTGCAGGGAGACTACATACAACCTGCAGGAGTTTCTCGGTCAACTGCTGATATTGATTCATTCATAGTTGAGCACTTACAGGGCATGGCAATGGGACCAACTACAGACAGGTTCCTTTTCCACTTTGATTGCACTCTTGCAGTTTTGGGGCATGAGACAGCACCGGCTAGTAAAAGTAATACTAGAACTCCTCCTTCGATGGGTGCTGGTGAATGGTCATTGTGTGGAACAGAGTCGTCCCGGGCCACAATTCTGCGGGAATCAACATTTGCCCTCATTATTGCTCCTCATGCTGAGCTGGATGTGGTTTCGACGACCCTTCTCCAGACGCGCCTGCTGGAGGCCCTAAAACTTGGTGCAGTTCCCGTCATACTGGGAGGAGATTCAGTTGAATTGCCTTACAGTGAAGTTCTGGCATGGAGGCGTGCTGCACTGTTTTTGCCCAAGGTATGCTGTTTTTTGTACTTAAATGAATCTGAATTATTTTTAATTTATGGGAATCCGTTTTAAACTAAAACTGTTGTTTTTAACAGAACATTTTTTAAAATATTTGTTAATAATTGATACAGTATGTTTTTTTCTTTCTTTGTGTGAGTCAAGAATCTGATTAGACTGAAAATCACACTTTTGCTGCAATGGGAACACAATTCAAAAAATAATGTTTTTGGAAGATGTGTTTTAAGTTTGTTTGTGGTATGCAGGAATTTTACAGCAGTACATGTTGTCATGGATTAATGGACTGTCCACATGGATTCATTTTCTAAACAATTATGTAATATTAGTAAAATGAGGATCAAAAATAACTTTTTTTTACTAGTAATTCTTTATTGCCAAGTTGTGCATTAAATTATTGTTGCAACAAATGTTGAGCGAAACAGTCACAGTTTGATTAGATGGGTTGTTTTTGAGGAGGGCAAATTTCCAGTCATTCAAGAATTGACTGGTCTTTTAATATTTTAAAGATCACATGTTTCAATAAATTCTTTGAAATGAGCAAACCACAAAAGGCAAGGAAATAGAAGCTTCAAATATATCACTAAAACATTTTTAAGTAAGAGCATTCTATTTCACAATTATTAATCACTCAAACTGACTTCCCGGTGACTTTATTAAGTCTTAACTCCACCTGCAATTAGAAAATTTTCTTTTTATTTTGCATCTTATATATTTTTTTGATATTCAATGTCTTTAAATATTTTAATTTCTTTCAGTCTCTGGCATGTATTTTACATTGTTAATACTAGTATAAGGAAGGAAATATTTTATTATTTTAAGTTGAAGATTATATTACCTTGACTAACTTAGCAGTGTTGTTTTTTAGTTGAAGTCTTTTGGTTTTTCCATAATGCTTTCTTTTTTTAGATGATATGCTGGTTTCTTTCAGGCTCGAGTTACAGAGCTCCACTTCTTCCTTCGTACTGTACCAGACACAGACCTTGTGGCCCTACGACGACAGGGACGGCACTTATGGGAGCGCTATTGTGCATCAGTGCAAGCCACAGTGGACACTCTGGTGGCTGTTCTCAGAGACCGCTTGGGGATTCCTCCATTGCCTGCAGATGAAGAACCAGCTCCTTCTGTGTTCAATGCTTCTTTTGTTGTAAGAATCATTGTGTTTCTTTTAACAGCAATAGCTTTCAAAAAAGGGGATTTTATGAACTATTTAATATTTCTTGATACCACTTCAGATATTTCTGTAATGATTCTACAAACTGAGGGCTGACATATTCTATAGAGCCCTGCCCATCATCTAAAATGATGATGTTGCATAAGATCTGTGTGCCATTAGAATTTTTAGGACTGGTGGAAATGGTTATCCTCTATTCCTCAAGCCCATGTTATGAGTGAGCCACAGAGACACTAATGTTTACAACCGAATCCTTGTCAAAACAATATCTCTTCTTAAGTTCTTGTTGCCTATGCTATTCCAAAGGATTTTTCATGTCACTCTAACATTTATGGGTAGAGACAAGCCCACGTATAAGAACAAATGTAAGCAAACACTTACGTGACAACTATGAATTGAAATTGCGAATAAGTAAACCCATAAGTGTTCCTCAAAAATAAGTGTCGACTATGAATATGCCCTTAATGAATTATGAGATTTTTCTAGGGTTGTGGTGCTTCATAAATGGAATATAACCGAAAAAGAAAGAAATATATAGTTATTTTCCTTCACATGCACAAAAATATTGTTGAGGTTTTTATTCTGCAGCTTTATTGAAATTTCCGAAAATATTGTAATTATTTGTTTTGTTAGCAGTTTGGGAAAAATATGAATTATGAATATTTTGTTCATTGTTGCAGCCATTGAAAATGGATGCCATTGTTCCTGATGCTGAACCTGAAGAAAGTTTGGGACCTTTAGAACCTTCTTATCCTTCTCCAAAATTTAAGCGAAACTACACTTACTTTTTGTCTCAGGTATTTTAATTCATGATATGCAAGGCATTGTTTGTGTACAATTGATTTGCTACAATTTTGTTTTGTGATATAAATACTTCTTTTTCCAACTATTTCCTGTTTTCTGGGCCCTTATTTTTGTCAGACTTATTAATGGTCTCTTTAACCCTTTGTGTTACTCTCCTCTGGCTGAACCCCCTCTCAGTGAGACTTTTCCAAGGCACATGTAATTTTTTCTCTTATTCAAGCATATACAGGGTCCATTATGAAAGTATTTTACATGATTTTATTGTCACCTGAGTATCCATGGCAGTGCAGAAAAGCCAGTCGGAAAATGTGGTGGGGCTGCCATTCCAAAGTAGCTGGTTACCAGTTTGCTCTGAGCAGTGTGAAATGAAAGACATGCCTCCGCATAAAGTGTTTTTTCTGACTTTGTAACACGAGGATGGTGCTTTCGCTTGAACAGCAACACGCCATCAAATTTTCCGTGAAGCTTGGAAAGAATGCAACTGAATCATTCCAGATGCTTCAAGAGCGAGTGGCACATAAAATCATCCCCACCTCAAGAAAGCATGCATGAGCAAGTAAGTCTTGCATCAAAACAATTCTCATTGTCTTCTTTGACGCCCGAGGAATTGTCTTCACCTTTTACTTGGAGATGCTCAAGAGTTTGAAACACTGGGTCATGCGAGTGAGAGCTAACATCAAAAACACAGTCAAGCTCTACCATCATAAGGTCCACATGTCCTTCATCGTGCTCTCATCGGCCTTCATCAAGCTCCACCATGACAAATCCACATGTCCTTCATCGTCACCAACTTCCTGATTTAGAGGAGCATAATCTCGGTGGTCCCCCATCCCTAAATGGCTCCGTGCAACATTTGTTCGTTTCTCTGGATGAAGAGAGCTGAAAGGAAAGCATTGGGAGACCGTGGAAAACATCCAATAGTATGTTGCAACGTTCCTGAGAGACATTCCCATCGAAGACTTTCAGGATGCCTTCCAGGCGGGGCAGTCACAGTCCCAAAAGTGTATTGATGCAGCGGGGGGAGTATTTTGAAGAATTTTAAGCATTTGTGCAGGTCTGATCAATAAACCTATTTTTCTCAGAAAATTCACATTACTTTTATAATGGACCCTGTAAGTTATATAATTATTGTGTATACGCTTCATAAATACTATTAAATCAACAATATTAGGGTCAGATAACAATTTAAAATAATTCATTAATTTAGCATTTTGGGGAACATTAATAATTTGCCAACTTTTGAATTTTTGAAATTTGTAAATTTTCCTCCACATCCATTTGGTATCATTTTTACTTAGCTTGTCCATTTGAATTAATGATAGAATCTCATTAACTTTTTGTCACTGTAACACTAGCATGTCAATTTCATTATCTTTATGAAACTAAATACTACAAAACAAAACATCAGAACTATAACCTCAAAATTTCACATGCACCTCTTCAAATAAATCCCATTGAAGTCATATACAATCACGCTTTCAATGAAGACACAAAATCAGATAATTAAAATTGTGAGAAAGTGCCTGTTTAACAAGGAAAGCTGCACCTACTTTCACCTCTTTGGAATCGCATTAGAAAACTAGGAATGAAATATGTCATCACATACTGTCACAGGAGGAATGTCATTCAGGGCGAGATGTGTCATCACATTTACTTGAAGGGTTAATAGACCTTGTATTTTTAGCCTATTTACTCTCTTTATTATCTATTTTACTCTTTTCATATAGGTACTTAAAATTAATTTTGTTTCTGAAGTTTTGGTTCCAAAATTCCATTTCCATAGTGCCTAAAACGTGATTATATTTGTATTTGAGACTTAAAACAGCCTTTTTGCATGTTTTTTCTCATTTTATCAAGATGTCTGAAATTAAAATTGGGATTAATCAACTATAAGTTCTTCATGAAGTTGTTTTCTCCTTTTCCCATTTGAGAGAATGATTGTGATCTCCATCCTGGAAGTCATAGAATTGTAGCTCATAGAATTGTTTACTCCAGAAGTTGGGTTGTGGGCATCTTACAAAATGTATTTTGTTTAATACCAAAACCGAGGAACGTATATTGTGTCAAACATGCTTATCATTTCTGTATTAAATACATTTTTAAACAACATGAAGAAGGACAGTTGTTTGATTTGTCAATATTATAGGTTTTTTTGCTTCTAAATATATTTTCACCTCTGATTGATTTTCATCTCTGTTAATTTTAGGGCTATGAAGTCTGGAATGACTGGGGAGACCCCTTTAGGTTATATCCTCAGTTGCCATTTGATTTAATTCTTCCGTCAGATGCCAAGTTTCTAGGTTTGTATACTCTTTTTTCTCTATTTATATTTTAAATAGTTGTCATTCCATTTAATTTTTAACATGAGCTTTTAAATTTAATTTGTTGATAGGTTCAGGAGTAGGATTTCGGCCCATTGGTCGTGGTGCAGGGGGAGCTGGCAAAGAGTTTTGTGAAAGCCTAGGAGGCAATAACCCTCGGGAGCAATTCACCATAGTAATGTTGACGTATGAACGTGAACAAGTATGCCAAACATTTTCTTGTAGGTATAACATGCCAACATTCATATATGCTTCAAGTATTTGTAACATTTGTCTTTACCAGGTTCTCATCAACTCTCTTAGTCGTCTGTATGGTTTGCCTTACTTGCACAAAGTGGTGGTAGTGTGGAACTCCCCGAAGCCACCTCTGGAGGACCTTCGTTGGCCAGATATTGGAGTCCCAGTGCATGTAAGCATCAGTAACGCATTGTCTTTGTAGTGTGTACTTGTCTGTACTCAAGTAGTTTTTAAAACTGTCTTTAACTGTAAGCCTGCTAGGCCTGCTGTGGACACAAACTTATTCCTCTGTAGTTACTTACTATAGGTTACTTTACATGGAGCTTCAGAAACATTTTCAAAATTTTTTCCAAAATGACCCAGATTTTTGGATTAAAATTTGTCTATGGGTAGCATAAAGGATGTTTAAAAGAATGGAGATATCGTTTTTGTTAAAATCTTTAATTTTTCAAAAATTTCAAAATTTCAAATTTTTTGCTATCTTCCTATGACTATAAAATTGAAGATGGAGATTTTTTCTGGATGAAATCAGTTCTTTAAATACAAATCTTAAAATAAGACTATATAAGCTATAATTTTTCAAAAGTATGAGTAGTTTTTGTCTAATTTTGAATTAAATACAGGCAATTTTTAAACAATTATTTTTTCAAAAATGGCTCCAATTTTTTTCTTTAAACTTTATCCTTGTATGTATCAAAAAAAGGTTTAAAAAAAAGTCTCACTGAGCTAGTCTCATTTCGGACTAACTCATTGTTTTTGAAAATTGCAAAAATTAAAATTTGTAAAATACGAAATTGAAGATAGAGATTTTCCCATCAACAAAATGTTTTAAAAATTCTGATGTTTTAAAAAGGCCTTGTACGTTGTTTGTTTTTTGAAAAACAAATAGTTTTATGTCATTTCTGCTTGGAAGTATTGCAATTCATAAAAACAATTTTTCTCAAAAATCACTGTAAATTTTTGTTGAACTCTGAATTTTCATAAAGTGTTTGTTGGAAATAATGGGTGAGACAATTAGATTTTTAAGCATCAGCCGAAGTAAGTATGTCTGAGCGACTGAATATTGTAGTGGTAAAATGAACAGCAATTTAACTTGATGGATCTGAATTCAAATCTTGGCACGGAAATAATTTATACTATTTAACAACAATGGAATCTCTGTAGCACGTTCCCCGTTATCAAGTTTTCTCTCTTAGTAAGTTTGTATTTTCAAGTCGTGGCCTGAATTCCATCAAATTATGCGTTTACAGGTTTAACAAACCCGCCTAGCACGTTCAAACTTTGTAAACTTGCTTCATGTAAGCTTGTGCAAACTGCCTCGCGAAAGACTAGCGTTTTCCGATTCACCAGAGTCATTTTCAATGTGTGTTGTTTTCATGGTACTTTTGGGCACTTTTCACTTTCCAAAGCCCGAGAAACTTGTTTCGCTGTACCCTCCGCGCCAATTCTTTTCTTTTTTCTTTCTTTCTTTTTCTTTTCTTTCTCCTGTTAGGGCTGTGTCTCACGAGCATTGTGTTGACGCGCTTCACCTAACCTTGATGATGTTAACGCACAGGAGTCGCTTAACACCCGACTTAGATTAACTGTATTTTTTGCGATACGGCCCACAAGTCGCTGCTGGTAACGTTAGGCGCCCGCTAGGCGATGCACGTTGGCAACAACGCACATCGCCAAGAGAGCGCTTGTGCCGGTTCGAAGATACAATGTTTAATCTACAACGCGCGTTAGGTGACGCGCGTCATCGAAACGCTCATGTGACTCAACTCGCTTAATGTGCTTTAATCTGAGTGCTCTGTGTGTGTGTAATTTAGTTTTATTCTACGTCATTTATGAATAAATTATTTCATCCTGTGGATATTTGTGTGTAATTTACATATCTACTAATTTTCTCTATTGTAATGGTTTTAAGACGGAAATGTGAAAAGTAAGTATAAATTGAGTATTTTTCATTAACATGTTTTCCTACTTATGACATTCAAAATTTTCAGTCCTTTGAAAACCATACTAACAAGATTCCACTGTAACTGTTGGGTAGGTGATCATTAAAAGTTTTGAATTTTCAAAAGTGTAACGTTTGTAATTGTTTTGAACAATTTGCATTCTAAAACTTACAATAAAAGCTTTCTTAGTTATTTAATGGCATTTATTTGTAAGAATACTCAATTTATAATTATTTCATTAGATTTAGATTATTCAGTCAAAAAACTGTATGTGACATAGGGGGGGGAAGATTATCTGTGCATGTTTTCTTGAGTTCCAGAATCCCTTCCAGAATTACAATTTCATTTCTTTATTAGACCTAAAAGAACTCTGTATGTAAAATACTCTGTATGTTTTGGAAATAATAGGGTTCCATTCTCAGTAAAGCCTTGGACCTTTATGGCCATCTCAAAGAATATTTGTTTGATGGTCATGATTTACTCAAATTTTTCAGGTTGTGAAAGCCAGTCGCAATAGCCTTAATAATCGCTTTCTGCCATATGAAGCTATAGAAACAGAGGCAGTTTTGTCCGTTGATGATGATGCACACTTGAGACATGATGAAATCATGTTTGGATTCAGGTAAGTGTTT
Organism: Gryllus longicercus; assembly: GCA_038098605.1. Classification (NCBI taxonomy): domain Eukaryota; kingdom Metazoa; phylum Arthropoda; class Insecta; order Orthoptera; family Gryllidae; genus Gryllus; species Gryllus longicercus. The sequence goes on along the minus strand of JAZDUA010000209.1, from coordinate 419,092 downwards.
TTAACTATTTCTTGATTATTTATGTAAATGGTTCTTTCATGAGTTGAGTCTATTGATAAAGAAGAAGAATTGTATCACCTGTAATATGTGACTAAATCTATTCCAGCTGTCTTAACAGTAAAAAATTATCAGTTTTCCCATTAGTGTAATTCGCACTAGAAGTACCTATTTTTCATTCATTTGTCAAATGAAGTACTTGGGGCAGTAATCACATCAGCCATAACATCCCACTGTTTGTGAATATTAATATCTTGATTTTGATCAAAGTGTCTCTCATCTTGTTACTTCCCCTAGCCCATCATAAATATCAACAAGACATATATCATAACAAGACAAACCACACATTCACCAAAATGAAGATGTACAATTATCAACTTTCCCGTCACCCAGTTGGATATAAATTATGCTTGGAGATGTGTTTCACAGTCATAAAGAAATCCATGTTGGGACCATGTAGCTGAGTAACAATGCTTTTTAATAATTAAATTTGTTCAAAGAATTGGTTGCTCTGACTGGGATTTGAACCTGGGCCTTCTGGTTTACACTCAACTGCTCTGACCACTCACCTACTGAGACAACCAACTTGAACAGTTTTTTATATGCCCAAACCCTCAGCCACCTTTGTCAGTGAACAAGCTGGAGGAGCGGGTGATGCAAAAGGAGGAGGTGGAACCCAAAAGCTGAGGCTGTGGTTTAGCTGAGGGAAAGGACTGTGTGGAAAGAGTGGAGAAGCATGTGGAGTATGTTGAGAGGGTGAAACTGATGGAGCAGGGGTTCTGGGAAAGACACCCATTGCAGGGTGTACAAGGGGGGGTTAAAAGATGATCGTAAAAATAAGTACCTGGGCAATTGCAGGTATTCAATTAGTAATAAAATTGATTATATTGCAGTGTGTTTCATGGAATTTTTAGTAATTGTTTTTGATCATGTGTAGTATTCATACCACAGAAGTCTCCAACGTGTATTGTTTTCAATTATAATTATACAAAAACTACATTAATTTGATTTTAAAATACTAAAATTGGTTAAATATTAAAAACTGAACCTCCAACTTTTTTTTTTTTTTTTTTTTTCCTTTTTTTTTTTTTTTTTTTCCTTTTTTTTTTTTTTTTTTTCCAGTCCAAAGCTTTGAATTGATGTTTGTTTGGATATAAATAAGAAAATAACTTTAAGAAAGTTAAGAGAATACTTTTGGCCTTGTATTCATATTGTTTTTTGTTGTTTTTGCTTCACAAATTGGCCTTTCTATAGACCATGCAGACATGCAATTATGCACCAAGGCCCAGTCATCTTTTTTCCTGAGGGTATGCAAGTGAAACATTATAAGGGGATCAACATTTCTGCTGAGTCCGGTTTGAAGCCCCTGGGTTGATAGCCTTGAGGATATGAAAGATGAAATGATGATGATGATTATGAAGGGTGAGAGGACGACACACACATGCAGGCAAATACAAATTCACCTATGCCCCAAGGTGGAACTCGAACCCACGATTTTCTGGTTGGAGACCACTATGGTACTACTTCCTTAATGATCTCTGGCATCTGACCAGCATTCATATTGTTTATTCCTTTTTTTTTCAATTTTTCAAAATATTTGTTAACAGAGTTTGGCGTGAACAAAGAGATCGAGTTGTAGGATTTCCTGGACGCTACCATGCTTGGGATTTAAATCATGGAGGATGGTTGTACAACTCTAATTATTCCTGTGAACTCTCCATGGTCCTGACAGGTGATTGCTTAAATATGAATTACATTTTCAATCAATATAATTATATTGAGGTATTTGCCAGTCAACTCTTTCCAGAGTTCCCACATATGCCCCTTCTCCTTAGGTCTACCGATGCCTGTATCCTGAGGGTGTCATTCCATACTCCTCTGAAATTCCCCACCCATCTCTACTCCCAAGTTTGAATTTTTGACTCTGCAAGTTAATTTAGAAGTATTTATATGAAGATCAGTTGGAGGTATTCTCTCATTGTATTGTTCCTTTTTCCAATGGATCTTTGTCTAACAAACATTAAAAGTTATTTTTTGGGCTGTTTATAGGTGCAGCATTTTTTCACAAATACTATACATATTTATATACGTACTGGTTACCCCAAGCTGTGAGAGACAAAGTTGATGAGTACATGAATTGTGAGGACATTGCCATGAATTTCCTAGTCTCTCACATCACTCGAAAACCACCTGTAAAGGTAAGTGGTCTTATGAGAGTACTATCAACATGTGATTCTTTGTTCAAATGCAGCTGAGTAAAATTGTTCTAATGCCCTGTTTTCTGTCCTTAGGTAACATCAAGATGGACTTTTCGTTGCCCAGGCTGCCCAGTATCCCTCTCAGAAGATGACACTCATTTCCAGGAGAGACATAAGTGCATCAACTTCTTTACAGAGGTAATCAAGTGGCTTTTGTGTGTTTCTTCTTTGATTTAATTCTGTAAAATCTTAATACAGCAGAACCCTTCTTTTACACTTTTTAAGGTACCTAGAAAAAACAGTGTAAATCGCGAGAAAGTGTAAAAGGAGGGAAAATCCTATTGCACAAAAATTAAAGTACTGAAAATTTACAATCCACTTATAATTAATATTTTCTACTTTAAAATTCAAGAATTCTAGTATTTTTACTTACTTTACGAGTAAGTAAATTCCTACTGACAATAGGAAGAGAAACTTGGGTAATCATGCGCCGCAAAACGTCGAATTTCCGGCAGAAACACTTATTGCCGAGCCCTCACTATGAGAAAGTGGATATATCCTGTTGCCATTTACAGTAAATTACTTCCTCTAACACTTGGTGAACCCAGAATCTATGTTTTGTGGGTCTATGATACAGAAAAATCGATTTTACGGCAAAACGTCTGTCTGTCTCTTCGTCCATGGGCAATGCCAGCGCCTGAACCATTCAGCTGATTTTTTCTAAAATCGATCGGAATTTGTAGCCAACAGTATAAATCTACTTGCGAGAGAAAGAAAAAATATCTTGAAAAAATTGCATTCACAGATCCGTGATGGCTTCAAAAAGTGCAAAGTGTGGGAAAAAATTAATTTTAAAAGTGTTAAAACAGGGATAATTTAATTTTGCCTTTTTTCCAACCTTTAGAACATTTGTGTTTCAAATTGTGTTTACTGTTTCTCATATTCAGTTTGTTTTGAAGAACCAGTCTCAATTGCCTCTGTTGTTTCACTGTGATGTGCAAATACTTTGACACTTGTTTCCTGAAACCCATGTGCTTGTTTCAGGTTTTTGGATACATGCCTTTGCTGAATACACAATTTCGAGCCGACTCCATTCTTTTTAAAACACGAATACCTCACGACAAACAGAAATGTTTCAAATTCATCTGAATGTTTGATGAGCCAGGACGCTTTTCTTTGAAATCAGAATACTCAGGGGAGCTGCTTGCAGCAACTTTAACAATTCAGATTTCAGTTACAGTGACATTCTGAAAAGGAGGACACTGAAACTGAACCTTCAGTGAGCGTAGAAACTCGTGTTATTAAATTGAACTTCACAAGGAGGCAGCAGCAGAAAAACTGAAAGACGAGTTGAAATTTCAGTGTGAGGGTTTGGATACGAGAGAGTTAATTTCTTACGAGTGCTGAGAGATTCAGCAAAAAAATTGTGTGTGAATGTTGCGAGCACTGATGGTGGAGCAGTGCAGATGCCAAAGTTTGTGTGTTAGGAAAGAATGGTTATTATGAGTATTTTCTAATTTGATCAGATGTGGCTTTTCAATCTCTTCATAGCTACAAAAAAGGATTTGAAATTCAGTTAAGCTTGTGTGAGTTTAATGAATATTTAAAAGAAATGTCTTTACCTTTAAGGAATAAAGGTATGATTGGAGCCATCTTTACAAAAATATCTCGCATGACCGAAACTTGCACAAGGCTTAGAAATTGAATGTCAAAACAATTTTAATTTTACAAAGGAAAACAGGAGTTCATACTAGGATTTATTTAACTGTGCATTTGATGTAAAACAGCTGCTCACGGTTTCATTCAAATGGGAACTTGAATCTCGCTATAGTGACATCATTGTAGCACAAGCTCCCGATTGGATGAAATCACAACAGCTGATTTATGTCAAGTGCACGACTAAATAAATCGTACTATAAGTTGACAAGTATTAATGCGAGAAATTTTATGCTCTTAAGATGTCTCTGGGTGTGATAAAATGATATTATCTTATGCAGGGTTAAACCGTGTGCTATATACCACATTGATCTAGTACTTATGAGGTTGAGTGAGTTGAATAGGTTGTATTTTAATTTGCATTGTTTACTGGAATGTAACCATTGTCTCAAGGAACATTAATATGAATTATATTAAGAGAACATTATGTACAGTTTTACCTTCCAAGCTCTATTCTTATTAGTCATATCTGAATACAGGGAAGTATAATGAACACAAATTTTAAGAAAATTATTACAATTTTCTATCTGATAATTTTTATCTTTGAGGTAAACCTTTTCCTTTTGAAATTTCACTTCAAAATACAAATCTTATGCAGTTTTTTAATAATTTTTTAACTTTGTAATTTATTTGTGTTACAAAACATTAGCATGATTTGTAACTATTTGTGGAAAATTGATGGTAAATGTAGACATTTATGGTCACAAGGACTGAATTAATTGTGACCACTTTGATATCTCAGTTCCCATCTTCATTTATTTTTAACTTGCAGCCTTATTATTCTTTGGTCTTACTTGTCACTTTACTATAATCGTTCTTCAGATCTTCTATTTACATTTCACTTTCTAAACATCATTTTTACCTCATTTCTTTTGAAATTTCTGGTGAGAAAAATCACATTGCAAATTGAAAGTCAGAAACATTATCAGTATGTGTCTTTCTCCTTTCCTAATGAAAGTTCACCTGTAAGCATTTGAACTGAGAGTGCGAATGGTGTAGTTGGATTTTACAGTTGCCATCATCCTGCTTGCTTTCTCATTTGGACCTTACATATGTCTTCATGGTAAGAAGATTTCAAGTCTCAATTCTTATCCTGCTTGTATCTCTATCCACTTCCCTCCCATCCTTTTCTTCACCCTATTTTTCAAATTATCCATTACCTTGTACTCCTGCCTTATTTCCTTTTACTTGACTCCGATACCAGCTTACATCTTATTGCTTTCTTATCTCTGTGCTTGATCTCTAATGACCTTTGGTACATATACTTCAGTCAATCTTGTGACTTACTCCATTTATACTATTGTGTGAATTTTCATTACGTGTAATAATGTTTTAATTTTCTAGGATAAGCTCTTCTCATTCAATTTGTAAGTGATTCTTTCATATTGATTTTGGTTTCTTCTTCTAACTTTCAAAGCTTCTGACAAATTATAACATTCTTTTGGGTTGAGTAATTTTTGCATTCTTTGAAATTCAGAATTAATAAGTCTAATCTATACATGATTGTGAGTTTTGGGGTTGTGGTGTGCATTCTGAAAGTGCATTCTGAGATCTTTTTGTTTTATCACAAAAAGTTTTTGAGGCCAGTTACAGAGTATAAATATTTAATTATTTAATGTAACCCAGAAATATGTTGAATGTTATTACTTAATGAAAGTTACCCACTGTAATATGTTTCTTTACCCTTATTTATATTGGAGGTAAAGGCTGTCATTATTAAAAGACCAAGCGTTGTTGCTGCAGTTGTATATTTTTATATTGATTTCAAAATCATATCGTACCCCTTTTATTTGGTTCTTGAGATTGAATATGATTGATAGTTCTAAAGATTCTTTTTATTGTATTATACTTTCCATAATATTCTGGAGAAAAAAAGAAACTTTTCTTGTGATAAGTAATATTTAATTGTGTAAAACAATATTTTTATTTGTTGAACTTGTATGCAATATGTGCATATGTAACTAAATGTGCAACATTTTATTCTCAACTTTAGATTTTTTGTACATAAACATTCTGTTTTATATGTATCTTAAAGATAATAACTTATTGTGTTAGAATATTATGCTGTATTTTTATTGAAAAGGGAGACTGATGCAATTAATTGTACATTGTGTATATGTAGTATGTATCATTATTTAATCTGCATTTCCATTTGTGCCATATGTTTGCACATCATTTTAATTAGCCAGACAAGAAAACTTGTGAATTGAGAGGTATGTTTAAATTTAATCAAAACAACTTGCCAGAAATACTACCATGACAAAATTGTCTTGAATTGATTGAGAAGTTATGTAAGAATTACAGTTTTTCTAGTCTCATAAATCATGTTAATAATCAATATGTAATGCAGAGACCAATATAATGCATTTGTGATCAGTTCCATTTAAACAGAATAGAAAAGATCCAGAGTATTTCCTTGTTTTAATTTAAAATTATTAGCATCTATTCTTTTTTAATGGAACGTTGTTACCTTTTTCAGGCCATCAATGCACTTGTATATTCATTCAGGCATGTATATTTGAATCGAATGATAAATGTGTGTATTTTATAGTTTCAATATGCAATTTCTTTCTTCTTTTTCTTTTTTTATTTTCTTTTTTCTTCCCACTAAAATCCTGTGGTTACTATTGCCCACTTTTTTAGAAAAATAGTTATTATGATTCTGAGAGAAAATGAGTTGTTTTTTTGTGTTCTTGACATCATTATCAATTATTCTTGTATTTTAATGAAATTCTATAAATCCATCAAAATTGTCATAAATGGCTATATTATTTTTCAGAGATCAGTATTATTTATTGCCACTGGATGCAAAGACATCTGGGTTGTATCATTCTGGAAAGATGTTCCAATCACAAAATGGGAGAACAGAAAGAGAGCAGCATCACTGTTCAGTGAAGCCCCACCTTAATCCCTAGATGTTTACTTCTACAAGAATGCACCACACACCGCTTTTCAGACATATGCAAACTTAATATTTGTAAGACAATACAGTTCTATTTAATTATTTGTACTTGATTTTGTATTTCATATTGTTTTCTTTTAAGTCTTTTTACACAAATTACAATTAGTTTAAATATTTGATTTTTAATACAAAAAAGGTAATGGATTTTCTATACTTTTACTTATCATAAAGAGAGTATTCTAATTTTGCAGGGCAAAGTGAGAAAAATGTTTCAACAGAAAAACTATTTTTTTTTCCTCTGGAACCAAGAACATAATTTTTTCTTATGTACTAGTAAATTATTTCTTCAACTATGTAGTGTTGTCAGAATCCACGTCATGAGTCCTAAATTCTGAAAAAGATTTTCTTTTGGCAAGTAGTCTGTCAATCTGTGAACAACTGAAATGTCCAAACAGGAGTATACAAAAAAATTGGTAATGTGGCAGTTCCCTTGAATTTGAGATGGATATTGTAATTTTTTTAATGTACTTTACAAGAAGCCCCCATGACATTTGCAAAAATTTCTCTAAAGTAGCTCCAATTTTGCTGGTAAAAAGCAATGAAGAAATGTATAAAATACAATTTGAAAAAATGAAACTTATACAAATGGTGTAGGTCCAATTTTCATTTAAAACTGAATTTAAAAAAAATTGAGAATGCGTTTTTTCGACACAAAATCTCTTATTGCCGGGCCCTGGTAACGAAAAAGTGGATCAATCTTGTTCCTATATATAGTAAATTACTTCCTCTAACACAGTATAGAGTCAGAATCCAGGTTTGTGAGTCCTTGACACCTAAAAATCGATTGATGACGTAGCGTCGGTCGTCCGTCTGTGACTGGTCAAAGCTAGTATCTAAACCGTTCAGCCGATTTTCTCCAACATTGGTATTCCCCAATCGATCTAGCTGTTGTCGGGGCGCCTTGAATTTCAAACCGAAATTTTAATTTTTTTGAGGGGTGGGGGGGTATTTTACAAGATGCCCTTGGAACATTTTCGAAATTTTCCCGAAAATAGCATCAACGTTTTTGACTAAACTTCGCCCTTGAAGAGCTAAAGGACGTTTAAGAGTGCAGGTTTCATTTTCTTTGAAATCGCTGATTTTGGGAAAATTGCAAATGTTCGGCATCATTCTACAACAAAAATTTCGAAGATAAAATTTTTTTCTCTTAATGAAATCAGTTCTCTCAGATAGATCTTGAAAAAGGATCATGCACAATTTTTCGAAAATTTGAGTAGTTTTCGAATTTTGCATGAAATGTAGGCAATTTTTAAATTATTTAAACATTTTTTCTCAAAAACTCCAATTTTTTCTTTAAATTTTCCCTTCGTGTGTTCCAAAGGATGGTAAAAAAAACTGGTGCTACTCGCGTTTCCTGCGAAGTCTGTATTTTTGAAAATTGCAAAATTTGAACATTTAAAAATTACAAAATTGTATTGGAATTTTTGCTTTAAACAAAATCTGCTCTAAAAAATCAGCTCTTTAAAAATTGTCGTGTAAAATAATTCGAAAAAACGAGGATTCGCGGAATTTGTGCTTGAAATTAATGTAATTTATAAATAAAACATTTTCTCAACAACCGCTCCAAAGTTTTTCTTCAATTTTCCCCCGCAGATAGAACAAGGAACACTTAAAAGAATCGCGCAGATCTGATTTTCGTTGCCCTGTCCGTATTTTCGAAATTCGCGAAAACTTAGCATTTGAATGCTACTACAAAATTGAAGATACATATTTTTGTTTTAAAATCTGTACTAAAAACGCAGCCCATTAAAAAGGTCATGTACAATGTTTTGAAAAAAGTAGTAGTTTTCGCGTAATTTCTGCTTCAAATTAATGAAATATACAGATGTCCCACCAACTGCCGGGGGAAAAATTCTCGGACAGAAATCGATTATAGGGATATGAAAAATAACAGTGCAACAAATTTGAACTTTCTATTCCGCCGCGAGATGAAATTATATTCTTTACTAAATCTCATATGCTGATTGAAAAAATTTAATCAGAAATTACGAATCAATTTTTCGCCACATACCAACGCTACATATGCCACTTACGACAAACTCGGAAACGATTCAGTAACATTACAGGAGGAATTTGTGGTTGATTAATATACAGATCATATAACAAAAAATGTATTGTTTGTTTTACAGAATGAAAGCAGTACGAGAAAGTTGAATAAGGCTTGAAATGTACTTTACAAGCTGGAAACTTTCCGTTTGTGAGTGGATGGTGAAATTCCAGCAGTAATCCGCCAAAAGGTTCATGTTCGTCACATCTCCAAGATTAGGCGGGAAGAAATCCCAATGGGAATGAAGGAAATGTAATTTCACAGATACACGTTGCATTCCATAGCCTTGTAACAGTCCAGCATGTGTTCCGCCAGTTTTCTGTACTTCTCACACATTACGTTTCCCAAGAAATTGTCGACTTTGAGACAGCTCTTTGAGGAATAGATAAATAGGCGCCATTCTTCTGTATTGTGAATCATCTCAATTTTTTTAAGCAGCCCATTTATGCCATTACAATATACCTAACTCTGCTATTGAGAAAAAAGTGGAAGGATGAAGCTGTGGATAACGGAATGTAATACTAGTGTTTGGTTGTAACAGTTATTTTTTTTCTTGAAGACGGGACCCAAGTACTTCTGTTGCCTCTTTGCAAGATTTAGTTATCCTCCATTATCGTTCAATTCTGCCGGCGACAATGGCTGTGGTTGTATCCGTGCTGCAGATGGTGTGTATTCAAGATCTTAATAATCTTAGTGATGTTGGTTTGTCACTACCAACGTCTGTTATAACTTTCATTGTCCATTCCGTGGGTGTTTTTGGAACTCGGAGAGAATCACTATGCTTCCGTCTTCAACTGAGAATACCCTTTCTAATCTTTCGTCTAGGACTGAGATGTAATGGCCGCCGGCCGTTCAGTACTGTCATCGACTAGAAGAAATTCACATGTACCTTACTTTACAGCTCATCGCCATTATCCAATTATTATCGCATTATACAATTAAAATCGGTTCACAAATTTAAGTTCAAAGTAAAATATTTTGTGCTGCTCAACTGTTTCTATACAATTATAGACTTCACTGACCATCAAAAAGAAATATAGCTTAATATTTATTTTAACAATGATATAAAATGCATGAGTTTACAATTGTATAATTAAAAAAAGACTTAATATGACTGTAACAAGTAATGAACTTCGGCTTCCGAGTCAATGACTCTCTCGATCAGTTTTTTGTCTAGATTCCCTGATCCATTGAGCAAATGTTGAGATTGCCTCTTGTTTTGCTTTTGGGCAGAAATGTAGGTTCACTATGCTCACGTTTTATTGAGCTATCCTTTTGCTACAAGTGGTAGTAGTAGTGCCGGGGGTACGGGTTACCATTTCCTTAGCAAAAAAAATAAATCAAATCTGCAGTTCGTTTACCGATTCAAATAAGTTTTCTATAACTCGGGAGCGAAAATGTCTAGTTTTCAAATGTCGCTAACCCCGCTTTCTCTGAAACCTTTTTCATCATTCAACTATTCGTAGTTAAAATGTTGGGTAGAAATTCCGGATCTGAAGAAAACGCGTTCGGATAATACTTCTGCGCGTGAATACGTCACTGTTTGTGAATACATCACATTCAGTTTTGTTGTTTTCCTGTTTTTTGGCTGAATCAAATAAATCGACGTGCAAATACAGCTCTCACTCCTGCAGGCCAAGCATCACTCACAACTGTAGTCTTCATGGGGTCATAGGAGGTTTTACATTGTACCAATTCACTATGCTGGAACGCGTGCTCACATTTTACAGTCCATTCCCATTTCACCCCCTGTTGAAGAAGATTTTATAGAGGATTCAAATCTGTGTTGTCATGCGATAGAAATTTGTTATAAAACTTAAGCATTCCTAACAATGAACCCAATTCCAGCTCATTTTTGGTATAGGACATTTCATTATAACTGACAATATTTAGTGATGGTTTCACTTCTCCCTCTGCTAGTACATAACATAAAAATTCTACTTGGTCAACATAAAGCTTGTCTTTTGCATAATGTACTGTTATTCTGTTTACTCAGTTTTCCCAATATGCAGGTTCTTGCGACAATTTGATACACTCTCCACCTATAAGGTAATAATATCGTCTAAAATTTATTCAATTATATATTGAAAATATGCCCTAGTATATGCCAGACCGTTTGGTAACTCTACGTGTTTGAGTAAACCAATTGAATCGTTTATTTCAGAAACCCCAACATCTAAAACAAGTATTACCGACAAATTATTATATCAAGAGGATAGACACATCGAGTAGCGAATATTTATATAAAAATATTCATTTATCAACTGCATTAATAAGTAAAAATATTTTGAAATCTGATAAATTGGGAGACTTTTTCTCAGTTTTCTCGAAATGAACAATTTGGAGGAACGGATTTCCGAAATAAATTATTCAATTTATCTCTTTACATTCTTGTGATGATTCTTCCAGATTCATCTACGTTTTTGCATCAGCACAATCCAGCAAACAATACGCCCTGAAATTATTCAGAGAATTGAAAATATCTTCAGGGATTTGCAAGAGAAAAAAGTCCACAAGAATATTGATGTTGACTGTCCTTTTATTACCATGAACCACCTGAATCTCTATAGAATTAGACTTTGGTAAGGGCCCCACTTGTGATTTCCATTGCGATCTTCCCACCTTAATGCATTTCTTTCCTGGTTCTTTACTCGTAACAACTGTCTCAGGCTCCCTATAGCTATGTGGTGCACTGAATTTACTGTGCATAAAGGGCCGTTCGTCTGGTTTCAGTCGAACGCTCGCTTTATAACCTACAAAACGTGAGCTTTTGTCTTCACTGCAGATATTCTTGCAGTGCTGCTGCAATTCTTGAATTCCTTGTGCTTGTTGCCCCCCAATTCGCTTCCTTCAGTGCTTTAACAGATTTTACTTGATCTAATCTACCAATTCTCTTCTTTCAGGTAGAATTTTACCAAGTTTTTATCTACCAATCAAGGACAAAAAAACATTTTCCCCGTCGCAACGAATTACTCTGAGCTGCTATCTTCTTCCTGTTGCAACTATATTTACAGCTACTTCTGCGTCCGCAAATAATGAGTGCGCATGCAAAGACGCCAAGTTCACGTAGGATTGTCTAATGTTTTATCAGGGAACACCGCGGCGAAAGCAGTTTTATACATCATAATATACTGAGTTTCTGTGTCAATAACCCTGACTGTAACTTTATCACTTGCATTCGCGTCCACAAATACAAGACAATTGATTTTACTCCTTTTACTCATTATCATTACCTTTCAAAACATCTGATATAGTTGCAAACTGTTTCATCTTGCGCTTGTAAATAATCTCACCGTTTCTTCCTCCGTTTCTTCACAGATTCTTGTTGCCTCACCTTCATTTTCTTCATACAACTCCCGATTCTTCCACGTAGCTTTTGTACTGCTACATTCTAACGGCATAATTTCACAAACCTTCTTTTTTACGTAGTCTTGCCCCTCCCACATTCGACTTAAATCCCCATGGTCGTTTTCTCCCTCAACTCAGCTTTTCTTCCACAAACTTTGCTCTTTTATCGCAAGCTACACTGATGATTTGAAGTTTGCCACAGTCTACATTTGTAACTGTAATATTTGCTATTGCGATCTGTACTATTGCATCGGTAACATACTTTGTATTTTCCATTCTTGTGCACATTCTGAGCTTCACTTTGTCTCTCTCTCTCTCTCACCCCCTCTGTAGCTGGGACCTCTTCTCGGGATTAGTCTTCCTTACTCTAGACAAGGGATTCCCAACCTTTTCTTTCATCGACACATTTAAAAAAAATGGTGTGCTCCATCGACCCCCGTTGTTCTCTATAATATACATCAATCATAATCATGACACAAAGAATTGCACATAAACGTGTCAAATATAATCATTTCGTAGACCAATATTTGATAAATATCTAGATTTTCCATTATCGAAGACTTCCGCTTCTGAGTAGCTGCAATTCTAATCTTGGATGTTGTGCAAGGGTTACAGCGTTTTTAACTGACCATAACATTTCTCCAGTGGATTTTGGACAGTGTTTTCTTTCGCGATAGAGCAATGTTATGAATACCTAAACTATGTGATCAAAAGTATCCGAACACGTCCAAAATGGTGTTATGGTGTGGTCGTGTTTTTCAAGGAGGGGGCTTGCACTCGTTGTTTTGTGTGACACTATCACGGCTCAAGCCTACGTTGATGTTTTAAACTCCTCCTTGCTTCCCACTGTTGAAGAGCAATTCGGGGATGGCGATTGCATCTTTCAGCACGATCGAGCACCTGATAATACTGCACGGCCTGTGGCGGAGTGTTTACGAGGCAATAACATCTCTGTAATGGACTGGCCTACGCAGTGTCCTGACTTGGATCCAATCGAACACCTTTGGGATGTTTTGGAACGCCGACTTCGTGTCAGGTCTCACCAATCTACATCGATACCTCTCCTTAGTGCAGCACTCCTTGAAGAATGGGCTGCAATTTCCCAAGAAACCTTCCAGCACCTAATTGAAAGTATTGCAACACCCTATTGCATTCTAGTATTACCGATGGCGTGCGTCACGAACTGGTAAGTCATTTTCAGCTACGTGTACGGATACTTTTGATCATGTAGTGTATGTATCTGGTATTTCTTCCGCATGGATATTTGTTTTACAAACAATTGGCCAATCGAGGTTATGATAAAATTTATCGACTACAATGGGGTAGAAAGATGGAATGTGATAGAAAGCAGGTAATTCTCCTGGGAGGAAACGAAATTATAAAACAAATTGCACAATGCGAAGTGCAGCGTTCATCAAAATTGCAGAAACGTAGTTCTTCACCCAGTGACATACATTTTAGGCTCGCAACGAAGTCTCAAACGCTACTTTTGATCACATGGTGTAGTTATATTTTGTTGAGTATCTTATACATCCTAAGCAGTATGGTAGCTAGGTTCTCGGATGCCCCGGAGCAGAAAGTCGAAATGGGGTTTCTTTTTTGCAATAAACGTGAAATTAAGAGTTTTAAAGCTAATTGGCATAAGAATATGGATGGTGAAATGAATAAAATAAGCATGGAGTGCGATTTGTATTTTCGTTTGCCGATATCTCTCCGCGGGGGGCGTGTGCTTAATAGGGGTCCTTATTTCGGGAGACGAGTCCGCTGCACCGGTTGCACCAGCCTAGCTACACCCGTCATCCTATGAATGAAAGACGGATAGAAACAAGAATGAATTTGTAATTTATTATTGTATGTTTTGTTTGCTTTGCATCAAGAAACAATTTAGGCCCAGTCCAGATTGCTAACCAAGGTGAAGCGTTATATTGCTATAGCGTCCAGTTTGCTTACTAGCGTATAGCGTCCAGATTGTTAACTCAGCGTATAATATTATTCGCCAGATGCACCTTCCGAAGAGACCGCGTGATAAGTCATTCACCGCGATAGAAATTATTGTTACAATGCCTCGAGCCTAAAGGGTTAATACGCACTCATCGAAGAAAATTCCTGACCAGGAAGGAGCAGAAAAGTAAATCAATTCTGCAATAAGCGATAGCGCTCCAGCAAGAAAATGCAACCACCCAAGTGTTCATTTAGAACCGATTCTCAAAGACTTGATTTGTATTGGAGTCAGGGGAGAGAAAATTCAATTCAAATTAAGCAGTCTAGAAGACATCGAGAAGCTGGCAGAGGTGGTGGAGCTGGATGAGAGCTTGATGTCACACAAGAGCAATCGGATTCCTCTGTGTAAAATTCAGTGCACCTTCTCAAGAGTGGGAAGTCTCCAACGGGGTCGGTAACGACCCCGTGGAGGTGGATGAAATTTTGAAGGGGTCGATGATGATCAAGGGGTCGATTGGGGGTCTTCATTTTACATATGAATCGCCGGTTCATATTCGACAATAGACGTTCGAGAATGTCAAACTTCTGTAAAAATTTCTGTCTTTGATTTATCGTGTTTTTGAACAGCTATGCGATGAGGCTTTAGATTAGAAAATCCTTCCTTTGGTCACACATTAGTTTCACCACTAAATAAAGACTAAGCCAGCTAAATAGATAATATGGAATTACCACACAACCTGTTCCATTTATCACATGAAGATATCAAGAAATAACATTTGCACTCACATTGTATTTCTTTAATGTCCACGGCCAAATTTATGTGGGGTGTAGGTCTCTTCATTTTTGCAATTTCCAATTTCTTGTTACACGAACGACGAATAAAAAGGATTCTCAAATAAACGCTGTACAATACAGCCATTGTCAACAGATACACTTCCCCAAGTTTGCTGTGATATTTATTCAATATACCTTACCAAATTGACAATAGGTAACTTTGGAACTATCACATACTTAGTATGTTGCAATTTTAGCACTTAAAACACGCTTAATATAAACTAATACGTATTTGTACACTCACCACCACACGTGCATGTCTTGCACCACAAGCGCACATCTAATTTACTCTGTCCAATTACTCTGCCCACTGCCTCCGAAGTGCCCCGAGCGTGTCAAGAAACCTCTCGGGAAACCGGCAACTTGAACCCTTGGCTGGCCCGCATCTCACCAATGGGAGGGCGAGTGAATAACGCAGCGAACGCACGCCGTGCGGAGGGCGCTGGGTGCCAGCTGTTTCTTCGGCGTTGCCACCTCTTAAAAGAACCGAGGCGCGGACGAGCGAGCGATGTAACACGTCGCAACAGAACAGATTATACAGAAGTTTGGAAAAATGTTTGTCACTGAACAAGAGTGTGACCTATAATTTTTTTAATATAATTTATCTCCTCCTCAAGGAGATAAATTATATTTTAAAAAATTACTCGGAATGGGTTACTCGGAACCTTAACAAGACTGAGTATATGGTTGTAGGAGGAAGTGCTAAAGGTCTGAAACTGGATGATGGTTCAGATGTAAAACCCTGTCAAAAATTCGTATACCTCGGTTCAGAAATAAACGCAATTGGAGGCAGTACGCAAGATATTATAAACAGAATTGCAAAAGGTAGAGTGGCTATAAGACAATTATATACACTGATATGGAAAGATAAATTAAGTAGTAGTGTAAAAAGAAAATTATATAAGACTGTTGTAGAGAATATTGCCCTTTATGGATCTGAGATATGGGAAGTAACAAAAAAGAGCGTAAAGAAATTGAAGGTAATGGCAGTGGATTTCTAGCGCCGAAGTTGCGGACTGACAATAATGGATAAAGTTAAGAATGAAGAAAATTAAACGTTAAGCGGAAGTGAGTTTTAATATAATTGACACCATAGAAGTGAAAAGACTAAAATGGTATGGGCACATACAAAGAATGAACGAAGAGCGGTGGCCGAAAATATGGTGGAAATGGCAACCAGCTACCCATCGACGAAGAGGAAGACCTAAACTTACATGGGGAGAGGGAGTGGATGAGGCAATGGAGAAGAGAGGATTAAGTAATGATAGAGATACTACCCTGCCTGCCTACTCTACACTGATAGAGAAATATGGAGGCTGAGATGCGAGAGACACCCTAGGGTGTAATAAACCTCGCTATACTACTACTAATTTATCTTGATAGATTATTGTTCTATTAATTCTCTAGAGCTACCGTCGGTAGCCCCCAGTCTACGCCTCTGCTTAATGTCCCCGACGCCTCGCGCTCTGCTGCGAAACATGCTGGCAATATTCTTTTTCAATCGGCATAAAAAAAGCATTTAGCCGCTCGCGTGCGTCTTCCACTTTCGCTACTGATGTATCGCACTTAAGTTTGTACTCATTCCGATTACCCATACTTTAAGGGTATGCGTCTGGTATTGAGAATAACTTGCTCCTGATAACAATATTCTTCGGTCTTAATTCTCCAACTGACATAAAATGTGAGTGTGCTAGATGAACACAAAACTTGACAAAATACGAATATATTTTATTATATTTATTCAAACATATTATTATATTCGAATATACATAAATACACGTAAGTATAATTATATATTAAACACCGCAGATGTTGTTCTGCATTTCATCTCCCTCTTTCTCCTTCCCTCTCCCTTTCTCTCCGCCTCTCTAATCGTCTCTCTCACTCTCTTTCTCTCTCTCTCTCTCTCTCTCTCCATCGCTCTGTGTCCCTCTCATTCACATTTAGTTGCAAATTCTGCACGTCTCTGAGCAGGCAGGGTAATATCGACCAGCGCCATACCAGAAAAAATGTAAAAGAATGTTCAAGAGATTCCCATCCTGCAGATTACTGTGTAAGAAACGTTTCTTTGAGGCTTTTGGTCTCAAAATTTTAGTTTTTAATGCCCTCCTTAACGTTTCGTTAAGAGTTATTTAACGAAATAGATAAAAAATGCTAATATGTGTTGTGGTTTGCAGTTGTCATGAATATTTAGTTTTGTTCTACAGCGCCACCTGGTGAAGTTACAACAAAATTACACATTAAACATTAAAAAGCACATAAACCTGGATGAAAAAAACACGTAGATGTGTCAACTTTCATTAAAATCAAGTCACACGGTGTCGGAGGTAACAGCTCTTATATACTGAGACGTGTCAGCTTCTGGTAGCTTTTAAATATTTATTCTACTCAATTTCTTATTCAATATTTACCCGATCGAAGTCCAAAGATTCTACCGAAGCTGTTCCGTTATTATACATTTTTACTTGCAAGTCCAATAGGCCTGTAAAGAGTTTCGGCGACGAAATCTTTACGTAGGATTGGGAACCCTCCTTGTTGCTATTTTAGAAATAACAATACTTACATCTGTTTACAATATCTCAGTATTAAGTTGCAAACATACGTTTGGCGTTCATACATTTCAATTCAATAATAATTACAACAAAAATTCCACAATACTTTTTTATCAAGCCCCCTTTTTATCTTTCTAATATATACTGTATTCTTTACTAAATCCCTCCCCTTTCATGCACGTCCAAATTTACCATTTTAATTATTAATGTAGAATTCTTAAAATTACGACAAAACTTGCTCTTCCTACAATTATGAATTCAAAATGTCCCCCGTTTCATTACTTCCCTTTTCTGTAGAGGTACTGCATTCTTGATCGTCGAGATGTTCATTCCTTTTCCATTTTGCTGCATTCATTCCAGACCAGTGGTGTCCATTTTATCCCCACACGTGATTATATTCCCGTTTATCACTTTTCGTTATTAATACTATTAAATTATTCTCAATGACGTTACTAACTTGTAACTTTTTATAATTGTCTGTGATAGCATTTGAGGACTTATAAAAGTCCTCAAATGCTATCACAGACAATTAAAAAAAGTTTAACTTGAACTTCGACTACATCAGAACACCACCGTTACTTCCGACTCCTTCCACTCTAGAAGCCCGTCTGCCTGGCTCGTTTATCTTGCGGTCTCTTCGGCTATCTCTCCCTGCACGATAGTGGATTTGTTTATTCCTTGGCTCTTTGTTCGTAATACTTCTCGTAACTTATTTCTACACCCACATAAATTGCCCACGTGTCCATTCATGAATTTAATTATTAACATTATTCTCTCTTTCCTCCACTATTGTGTTGACATTACCATATATTGCTATTAATTAAGATTCACACCTTGCTTATTATCTCTCCCCTATTGTTGCGATCGTCCATATTTACATTAAATAAGTGTTCTGCTGGTGGGAGATACTTGATTGGGGAAACTCTCGCCAGCCGACGGGCAAGTCGACGCCAGATCTCGCCATCCAGTGGGGGATGATTACCGCCATAAACATGCACCACACTTACTACTCGAATACAACACGGGACTACTTACTACTTGAGACTAATTACCTTTAGCCTGTGACGCGCCTGGAATCACTAATAAATCAATCGCAGCCTTCAAGAGCTTAATGGCGAGCATTTTAGTGAATGTGCATAACACGAATTGTCGTGCATCTTGTGACGTCATCAAGCTCTCACAAAACACCACACAGACGACCCAGATCGCTCCACACGTAAGCTCATAGGCGCGCATGTTAAGAATAATCAAAACCGATCTCCGCAATTGTTATGCGCCTGTAAGTAAGCAAAAATATGATATTTTGAAATGCTGTATTTATTAAAGAGAATGACTAGCGTTCTGGAGCATCACAGCACGCACGGTCCAGCCGCTACTGCTACTGAGATTAGAGCAGTTACTTTGCCGTACTGATGAATCATTTCTTATTGCTGACATAATTGTGGTGGCGCAATTATTTCTCCCATTACTTTTTTTCAACCAGACTGTTCCAAATAAACCAACTAGATTGTTCTACCTTCTTTCGTAACTTCTAGAGGTCGTTTCTATTCCCTATCATGACCTCCGGAAGTTTGTTCCTTTCACTGATGTCTACTGACGCAACGAATTGTGACTTAACGTTTCGCCACTGCATACTAATGCAGCCAGTAGAGATGGTTAATCATCCCTTCACAACGACGCTGTGCATATTTTTCTTCCGCAACTCTTTAACTCTGTCGAGTCGATAGTGTCGACCATCGACATCGACGAGTTCGACCGGTGATTTGATGATGTTGTGGGGGGGGGGGGGTATTACAAGAAGTGTGTGAATTTGGGAAGTAATGTTGGCGACCAAAGTTAATTTATTGCTTGAAGAAAAAGAAAAGACATTTTTGAGAGGGTTGACACTCTGAAGTAGATGACAACCGTTGACGTGAATCTGACGCGACAGCACCTGGATGGCGCAGAACGGCCTCCAGCCATTCCAGAGAGCTTTTTCTTTCTTCCAGCCTTGATCTTGAACTGCACTTGGCGTCTGTTTTTCGTTGACGGAATGTTACGCCGAAAGGTGACGTAAGGCGGCAGCAGCTGGTTTTCGTCAGCGGTGACGCAAGGACTTTACGGTATCGCGCCGCTTTTCTTGTCCCGCCGGTTGCGCCTTTTTTACCTCGCCTCATCGACTCGGTGCACCAAAGAAGGCGGGCGGGGGATTTCGTCATTTCTGCGTACTGCCTAGTCGTAGGCCATGAAAAAGTTCCTAGGCTCGTGGGACTCAAGCTGGCACATGCGGTGGAAAATGATTGATTAGTAATTCCGGGCGCTTCAACTTTTAATGTTATTAATCCCGTAAGTGTATTGAGTGTTGTGGCTGGTGGTGGGAGGTGGCGGTGATCTTCCCCCACAGGTTAGCGAGATCGGGCGCCGACCTCCTTCGGTTTCCGAGGATTTTCCCCAAAAAGGTATCTCCCGCCAGTGGGGCAGTGACCCAGCCGGAACAAGCTCTAAGCTCTCGACAAGTGTAGTATAGTGTAGTGCATGTGTAGTATAGTGTAGTATATGTGTAGTATAGTGTAGTAGATGTGTGTATGTAAACAAGGGATGAGAACAGGCCAAGGCAAAGGAAACATTGCAGGTGGTCGGTGGCCCATTTGTTAGAATGCTGCTCCGGCATTCGCCTGATGTTGATCGGAGAAACCACGGAAACTGAAGTAGCCGGCCGCTCGAATTCTCGTCCAGACAACGACTGAATTCGGTCTAGCGCTCTAGTTAGTGTCGAAAATCCTGCCACCGTCGATACTCGAACCCTAGGAACTCTCCGGACAGAAGCCCTGCAGTGACAGCGTTGTGTATATACTCGGTCCTGTCATGTGCATTACACGTGTTTTCACCCTGGAGCATGCCAAACTACATTGGTGTGTGGTGTGTGTATGTGAAGGGGGAGAGGCTGGTCGATAACATGGAATGTGTGGCGTATTTTTGCCACAAACTTGGGCAAACTCGTGCTGAAGGCTATGGTACCTCCAATTGTTTTGTCATTCCTCTTACTGGATTATAAGTTCGCTTGAAAATAATGTGTGTGTGTGTGTGTGTGTGTGTGTGTGTGTTATTAGAATTCATCAAACATGCACTTCAAAACTTCTTTTGAGTTGTTTTTCTGGGTTATAAAATGAATTATTCTTTGGTTAAATATGTTCGTGTAATGCAAGTTTAATTGTGAAATTGAATGAATGAATTGATTAATGTGTACTCTTTGATGTAAAGGGATTGTGTTTTGCCAGTTTATCATCGACGTGCATCACTTTAATTTCTCTATCAGAGAATCGACTTCAATATTTCACATGGTTGCCGACATCATTTGTGTAAAGTATTTCAATACTATTTTTAGTAATGATATCGTAACAAACTAAATCAGTCATGGAAACTACCTCTAACCTCCAACTGTATTTAATGAAGTGACACTTCGAGGTACAATAACGGGAACTCAGCTGATGCCTTCTCAACTTGGTGTCACATCAATTCATTAGGTTGGTACACGAGTACATTTCGAGAGATATGATTTTCAGCAATATTCTGTTGTTTTATTACACCTGAAAATAAATATTCCTCTTACCTAAACCGTGTGTTTTGTAGTCGCGGGTGATCACGTAACCATTTTCATTTTTTGATTTATTACAGTCGCATCAACCCAAGAGTCTTAGTGACTGTTCAGTATTTTACATTAATGATCGATATTTCATTTTACATTAGGTGCATACACAGTACAGTGTTTACGATAACAAGGCAATTATTTTAATAAAAATACAAAACATGGCGGGTAAGTTAACAAACACAGGAAAATCGGTTATATTTTATTAAATATATTGGTATTGTGGCAAAATTTGATAATTTCCTGTTGAAGGAAAATTTCATTCTTAATTTCAATCATAATTTCTTTTCCTCGTGAAAGTTAATTTATCGACAGCTGTAGTATCTCCTATAAACACTGTAGATGGTAGTGGTACTGAAACTTTTTGCTGCCGCGCTTCTGCACACGCCTCCCATCATTAAAAATCAATTTTTAATAACTGAATATGATTTTTCTGAAAGTAAGACCTTCATGTATACTTTTTTATTACATTCTTACAGTGAACAAAATAATTATTGAAAATGATTTGCCGTATTCTCTGTTATAATTACTGAATTAAATTAATGTTTTACAAAATGAAGAAAACTATAAAAATATAAATGGTTCAGAAAAATTAGGGTTCCAATGTGACGCTATTTTCATTTTTAAAACAATTGATTAGAAATGTTACTCTATTTTGGATATTGGAATTTTCTGCAATGAATAATTGGAATCTTATATTACGATTTTGGGTTTCCTCTAGGGGTTTTAATAATGCAAGTCGAATAATTCTTTTTTAATTAACGGTTTAAATAATTGTCAACAAATAGTTGAAATAAATATTCATTTTGATGTGTTTATTTCAAAGAACTGAGAATTGAGAAACATTAAAAAATGTTGGTGTAAATAATACAGACATGTAGTTACAAAGTGTGTTCAGAACGATTATAATTTTAAAAGTATTTACTTTATTTGAAGGCCAACACAACAATGAGAAGCTTTTACAGAATATTCTCTAGGTTCAAGTGTTTGTATAAAACAATTTTGGCAGCCTTTTCAGTTCCTAAATGAGGCTGTGGCCCGAAAGAGTGCTAAAACTAGTCACGATTCGATGCGAAGGATAGCCGCGTTAAGTTTCTCGGACTCGAATTAATCATGATCTCTTGATACACTGTAATAGTGTATTATCAAACGATGATGTAATGATAAATATTAATACACAAGTATTAATGAAGATATCCAAATATGAAATTTTAAAAATAGTGAAGGGTTATTCCGAGACCCGCATTTGCCTGAGGATGACCAAGTAAAATCATTGTATGTAACATTGTACCCGTCAAAACCCTCGAAAGACAAAAGTCGAACGGGAAGAAAATAAAAAAATAAAAAAAGCAAGTATAAAGTATACTACGATTCGAGGTAGTGCCTTCAACGTGATAGTGTATTAATACTCAAAGGTAGAAGATACAAAATATTTTCTACTGATAATAAAAACTAGTAGAAATTGAAACTTATCATTTGTGCCTTTTCTCGTACTTCTCGATAGTATTAATTCCATGTATAATTCACTCCCCTTCAACATTTCCCTTCTAATATTATGTTCAGCAGTTTACCGTCATTTCCCTGCGTTTCCTCTCAATTGAACTATGACCAATGATTAATTACATCATGACGCTTGATTTGCAAACAGCGTAGTGATTGATCAACAACCTATTCTATAATACAACTGTGACATAATGACTAATTACAAAACGAGCTGCAACAGTGTAATAAGGGAATTTCACAAGCGAGTAGAAAAACTTATTCTCATTTCCGTTCAAGGTATCTTATCAAACAAGAAACAGTCACTGTCAGCTAGGCGAAATCTCGGCTCAAGAACTTCAGTAGTGTCAGTAACTATCTCTTGAAATGCCCATCCGTGGTTAACACAAATGTATTTCTAACTACTGCAATTCTTGAGAATTCAAAGAGTTGAGTGACAATATTTAAGTGTGTTTTAAATTCCGCACCATATTTAACTCTCCTTTGCTCTATTTGACGGAAAAGAAAGGGAGCCCTTTGTGAGAAACTTTTTTATAAATTGTCTATACTTCAAGCCAAAATTTCGCGGAAACATTTATTTTAAAAAGGTACGTGATTCTATTTTAAATTCTAAATTTTTGGAAACAGATTTCATTGGGAAAAAATTCAATGATCAATACTCTATTTTTAATGTTAATTTTTTGCAATTTCCGAAAATACAGAGTTTGCTGAATATGCGATCTCTGCCATTTTGTAACCAAATTATCGTAGAAAACATTAAATAAAAAATTTGAAGCTGTTTTTGAGAAAACAATTGTTTAAAATTAAATATGTTTTATGCGAAACAGGCAAAAACTACATTTGATTTTGAAAAAGTATACCCGACTTTATTTAAACATCACTCTTTGGAGAACAGATTTTATTAAGGAAAAATCTCTATCTTTAATGTAGTGGTTGTACGAAGACGCCGACAAATTTTTGACTTTTGGAATTTTCAAAAGTTCTGAAAGTTTAATGAAAACGAGACATACGTAATTTTTATTAATTCTTCATTATAAGGAAATTTTTAGCCAAAAAATATGAAGTCATTTTTGAGAAAATGTTAAGACTTCGTTTAATGTACATCCAAAAATCAAAATATTCGTTTCAAACGCAAAACCTCAAGTTTGACCAAATCGATCGGGTAATATCAATTTTGGAGAAAATCGGCTGAACAGTTTAGGTGTTAGCATTGACCACAAACGGTCAGACACGTTTTTCGTTAATCTAGTTTTCGATATCATTGATCCAAAATATGTAGATCCTGTCTACAACTTGTTGGACTTTTGCTGTCGAAAAATCGTCGATTTCTGACGCAGCATTACAATTCTTTCCATTTACTAAGTATGTACGCAGTACGGTGAAAATGTAAAAACTGTTTTTTCGGTACGTGGGAATTCCAAAATGTGAATTTCCGTTAAAATAATCGATTTTCCACAGCATTACATAACTTTATTTAAACTATGTATATAATTTCTTATAAACCTTTTGTGTATACGAGAAAGTAAAAGGCAGTTATTTTGAAATTACGGACACACTACGTACAAGTTTAGTTAAATAGAAGATGAAAAGTCTACAGTTTCAATTTGAACCTTTTTTTTTATTATTTTTTACGGAGCATACATAGATGAGTACATAAAAGACTTTGTACACCTGTAGTCAAGGCTTACTTTACCTAAAATTATATTACAAATTATTTTGGGCGAGGGAATCTTCAGACACCTCAAAAAACAATCTAGATTGGAAAATTTGAATGGTATTGCTTTTATGGGTATCTATTTTTAATTCTGGTTCTGTGAGGGGGATTTTTCCGGAGTCTGAAGTTGGTTAAATGTGTAATTTCAAGTATGCAGTAATAGAATTGGATAGAAAGACATGTTGTATGGTATTCTATGGAATCAAGTTGGAATTCTTTGTGGAGTTGCAACGAACCACAGTTCTTTAATCGTTCTAAGAAATTGGTTCTGGACTATATGAAGCTTGATGCAGGGTTTTGCAGCGGAGATCCAAACTGGACAGGCACATTGCAGTTGGGAATGGGAGGTGGGAAGATCTATTAATGATAGTTTTATGCGTGATATTGGCTGTCCGGGTGACGCCGCGTCGAAGGCTGGTATGGCAGCCTTGAGGAAGATCACGACAAGATGGTCGAAACGACGGCAACACAGCCTTCGACGCGGCGTCACACGGACAGCCAAGATCACGCACATGACTCTGGTCGCGGAAGCCTACGACTTCAATGATGGTTTTAGTTGATGTAGCTTATTTTTTGCTAGCTGTATTACAATATTGATGTGCTGATTTGCCGATGAGTTTAATATTCATATTAAGACCGAGACATTTCACGGAACTGTTTGGGGAGAGCTAGTTAATGGGTTCATTATTTATTGTGCGCGGTGCTGGAGGAGTAAATATTTTGATAGCTGTTTCTGTGGTGTTTAGTTTGATTTTTAAATATGCAGCCCAGCTATCTATGAGATTGAGGTATAATTAGAGGGAATTTCTGATATTAGTAAGGGAATCTCCAGCTAGATAAATTACCGTGTCGTCTGCGAATTGGGCCGTTGTATGTTGTCTAGTTTCGGGAGGTCAGATGCGTTCGTATACATTAAAAAGGGTAAAGGACAACGGTGAGCCATGGTAATTGGAACCTACTGATATTTTGCACCCTTGACCTTCAAAACAAAAGTTTCAGGCCGAATGAGAAGTAAATACTACCTTCTATTCTCACTTTTCTCCACATTAAGAGAGCATTCTAGTGTGCAATTAATCCAATTTACACGCATAACTCGCAACCTGAGTAGAAATCTACAAAGATCATCAAAAGTTCCTGAAAGTCCATAAAATTCCCTACTACAGGCATTAAAATTAAATTACGTCAGTTCAATTGGGCTCCGAATAATTGAAGGTCAAAATTGTAAATTGGCTCCGCTGGAGAGAGGCAGGGCGAGGACGGATGTGGAAAGTCGACGGGGCGGAGCAAGCAGAGCTGAGACGAGGTGGAGTGGGACGAATGAGGGAAGAAGAGAGACGCGACGAGGTGGAACAAGGAGAGCGGAGCGGGGCGAGGTGCAAAGGAGCAGAGAGAAGCGGAATGGGTGGAGCGGGGCAGGCGGGGCGGGGCTTAGTGGAGCGTGGCGGAGCGTGGCGGAGCGGGGCGGAGCGGGGCGGAAGGGGGGAGCGGAGCGGGGTGGTAAATGCGAAATGGTTAACCTTGCGACACACGTACTAGTAAAAGTGATTGATTGATTGGATTGATTGATTGATTGATAATTTGATTGATTGATTGGTTAGTGACTTAGGGCGCATCAACGGCAAAGGCGATTATTCCCGTAAGTGTAGTGCTTTGCCTTTCCCTCGCGAGGAGGCGGTGATCTACCCACGCTGAAGGGTGAGATCCGGCGCTGACCTACGTGTCGGATTGCTTGTGTTTTCAATCAGGCATCTCCCACCAGCGGGTCACAGCTCCAGCCGGGACAAGTTCTAAGCTCCCGACCGGCCTCCCGGAATATGTGGTAGTTTTAGTGTGTGCGAATGTAAATGTTGGTAAGAGGTGAGGATAGGACAAGGAGGGGAAGGCAACATCACGCGCGATCCGTGGTCCGGCATTTGCCTGTTATTGATCGGAGAAAGCAAGGAAAACTACCGATCAGAGAAGCCGCCTCTAGAATTCTCCTCCACACAGAAACTGAATTCGACGTAGCTATTGTTTCTCAGGTTGAGAAGACTAGAAATACAGCGTAGGGATGACTGTGTACCAAAAATACGTACCCCTTAAGCCATGACCGCAAGACCGGGACGCTGCTGGTAGGCCTTAGCTCGTAAAGAGGTCTTGTGCCCTAGAACATGTACATACACACATAAAACATGTAGCTAGTGTCGATAATCCTGGACACAGAGCGGGGTGGAGCAAGGAGAGAGGAGCGTCGCGAAGACCAGCGGGGCGGAGAGGGGCGGGGCGGAATAAGGCGGAGCGGGTTGAATGGGAGTGTAAATAAAATTACTTGCTTTTTACACTAAGGATTTATTTTTAGAAATTGTGATAAATATCATGACAACGTAGGGTTACTTGCGCGAGCACAAAAATAAAGTTGTTGAAAAAAGTAAAGTAGCTGATTTAGTTTTTTTGATAGAATAATAATCTGATTTTAAGGGCAAAAGTGACTGAAATACCAATCATGATTAATGCGGATAGTTCGGTAAATATTGTTTCCTTTTTGAATGTATATTGAAAGAGAGACATACAATTGGGATTACAAACAAACGTTATCTGTTCCTAAATAAACAATAGATTAATGGTTACATTGTTGTTCCGGATAGACAATACTTCTAATCATTAATGTTCCGTAATTCTTCTGTTTTAATTCTGTCCTTTGTTTAAATCATTGTATTTATTTCTTTTGACACTTTAACTCCAGCCTGAAGATAGAAATAATCATTTCCGAAACATTGCTATTTATGTATTACATATTTTACTATATTGCAAACATATTTTATTCAAACTGCTCTCCAAAATAGAATATTCTGACTATAAAATAAAGCCCAAATACAGTCTGACGAAGTTGTTAAATCTACAGACAGAAAAGAAAATAACAATTTAATACTTCTTTTAATTCCATATGGTGCTCCGGCAAGTGAAACCGCACAGTGATATTTCATTTACATATAGATCTACTACAATTAAGAATTATTACATGCAGGAGTATGTTATGGTGCTTACGAAAAAGTATGGAAGGATAATGGGTGATCGCGTGTAAACAAATGTGAATCATGCGGAGAAGCGCCAAAGCGCCGGGGTTGCACCAAAGGGGAAAGAGGTCTTCTCCAGTCGCTGAGATTTACAAGGCTCATCTCACACGTTCCCAGCCGCCGCGCCGGACAAACCAGACAGACCGGTCGGTGAAGGCGCTCACTTTCAAAACAACGCAGTGGTTAGGTAACACTCGCCCGCAGACACTTTTCAAAATTATTTTCTTTTCCTCTGGGGGGAATTTATTCTTTTTGCACAATTGTAATTACAGTATTATTTATTGGTATATTTATAGCACGAGGAAAAATCTTGCCTGTTACTAGTTAAAAACTGTACGTTTACGGCCACATCGTTACATGCAATTTTCCTAAAGCTTTAAGCAGATACGACGTTGTTCTAACGGTTAAAAATATTGAAGCACCTGAAATATAATGAATTTGAATAGTTGTGCCGTCTTTGACAATATGTTTCACTTTTTGTCGATATATTTTGCAGCAATTAAAATATCTAAGACTTACATTTATTGTGATCACATGCATTTTCTTTATACGCTTTGATATGTGTTTTACCCAACCAAACTTGTCGGGAGTGATTCATCACCCTTATTATTTTTGTACCACCTCCACAAAAGTTAAGAGTACCACACCAAATGTGGTGATGTCAGGTGTTTAAAAATACTCAAAGAAATGGGAATGCAAAGAAATGTTTTAAAAAACATAAGCAATAGTAAGCTATTTGGAGGTCTTCAATCTAATTTATGTATCTCTAATTCTAAACACTTGTTTTTTACATTTGAAATCTAAAAATAATAGGTAAAACAATTTGAGAATTTGAATTATTGAAGAGACTTCAATTTGTAATATGTCACGCCATAGATAATTCCAGCAATGTAATAAAATGGACATGTAAAAGATCTATAAATAATTTTAACTTCTCTATCATAAATATATTATTTGATTACACATACGTGTATCATAAATATAATATTTGTTCACGTCTTTCCATGTAATAAACTTGTATAAAAAGTCGTCCAACCTCTTCTGCCAAGTTATTGTTGCACTGAAACGTTTTCTAAACCCCGAATTTTTCTACCACAGTTAAAATTTCTTCTTTGACGGAAAATAGTTTCATTGTTGAAAATGCGACCAATTTTTGGGTTCTTTTCGCCATTTTAAAATAACTTTACAGTCGTTTTTTCAAACGTAGATTATTTTCATTTATTATTTATTAATTTTTAGCCAATTTATTTTTGAGGAGTTGTGCTCAATTTTTTCAAATAATTTTACCGCGTGATGTTTCCGACGATTTCAAGTTCAAGGTATTTTTGCCGTCTTTGTTTGCTATTGCAAAGCTGTTCCATGTTTCAAACAGGATGTGTGCAATCATTATTAATTTTGAAGCGTCATTTCTCAACAGACTAGAAGTTTTTCTCAAGAAGAGATGTTTCAGTTGAACTTTTATTGTGTTAGGCAAGAATGATATCCATTCGTCGAGATTTACTCAGCAATATATAATTAGTTATTCAAATATAATTAATTTATTAAGTTATTTAATTAATAAAATAATAAAAGTAATGGAAATATTTAATAGTACACATTTAATAAACTAATTGTATAATTAATTAATACTTATTAAATAATAAAATAATGTAATTAAATTATACCATAAGTTATTCAAGATGTAATTTTGCTGGCGAATTCAACTGCTAAAATGTGTGCAGATGCGAGTCCGTAAATGAAGTTTTGAAAACCGTGAGGTCCTACATTCGAAACCCGACGGAAGTGGATTTTCTGTTGTTTCCTCTTACCCACTCCAGACCGATGCCAATGTAGTCCCCTAAACAACGGCCTACCAATCGCTCGCAATCTTTCCTTCCCCATCTTGCTCTCATACCCAATCTCTGGGTCGAATATTGGACTTACTCCCCATCCTCAAGTGACCAATCACCATTGATTTAAGAAAAAAAAACCTTCCAGCAGAGACGAACTGTGTGGCACATAAGAGTCTCAAGGTGGAATAACAAAAGTAATTGTGATAATAACAGTTAACTAGCGTTCCCGAGCGAGAACTCTCGCATGTTAATCCTCACCATTTCCCTATTTCTTCAATTAAGAAGGAAAGTTGATAATGAAACGTGTTTATTTGTTAAAAAATGTACGTAACTTCGTACTTACAGAATATGAAACAAAATACAAACAATGCAATTGACGTTGTAAAAAAATTTAATAAGGTTTATTTAGTATTGTAGAGATACGTTCTTCGAACACACTTCCATAAAAACATTTTAAGTCATTATTCAATCTTCCTTGACATATTTTTTCGCTTGCTTTGATAATCACTAATATACTAGAAAATGTTTTTACACTTGGAAAAACCTCCAATGTTTTTCATGCAAATATACAGGATCGAGCAAGTACAAACTTACTCTTTGCAATATTATTTAAATTTCTGGATTTGTTATGAGGAATGGCAGGGCGCCAGCATGCTGCGGTGCGAAAGTAAAAAAAAAGTGTGTGCTAAAAAGTATTGAATTATTTTCTGCATACCGGCACTAGGAGCGGTGATCGCCTCCACGCACCTGCTCTTCCCCTGCGTCGCAGAGCTCCGCGAACTCCTTCGGGGGCAGTGCCCGAACGGTGAAGGCGACGTGCAGTGGGCCTTTTCTTCTGTGAAAAGCACGGTGCACACCGCTGTTCGCCGCTACGCCTGTCTCGCCCAGGATGCGCGGATTGATTGATTCCGAGCGAGTCAACAGTTAAGGTCATTATTCCCGTAAGTGTAGTGCGGGTTTTCTTGCTCGAGAGGTGGATGTGATCTTACCTCGCTGAATGGAGAGCATGGACCTACCGGCGGCTTGCGGTCCCCCCCCCCAACCAGGTACCTCCCACCAGTGGGGCATCGCCCGGCAAACACAAGCTCTAAGCTCCCCACAGGTCTCCCGCTGTGTGTAGTAGTGTAGTGCATGTAAGTTTGTGTAAGGGGTGAGGATAGGGCAAGGAATGGGAATGAAAGGTCGCGCGCGATCGTGTGGCCCGTTTGGTATGTGTCTTGTATTGATTGGAGAAACCACAGAAAACTACCGATCAGAGCAGCCGGCCGCTAGATTTCTTCTCCAGATAGCGACAGAAGTCGACCCTGCTATCTGGCTAGGGTCGAAAATCCTGCCACCGTTGGGACTCGAACCTAGGACCTTCCGGTCAGAGGCACTGTAGTGACATCAGCTGAACCACCTCTCCCGGTCGCTGCGGCGAAATACCTCCAACGCGTACGCCCACAGGGGGGACACACACATGCGGTGAATAAGCGTCGCTTTTAGGACAGGTGAAGGTCGGGAAAACGGAGAAGTGGTTTCAGGAGACAAGTTCTGTTTTTGCTTGCGGCTGCGAGATATTGAGCGCATGAGTGTAACGAAGCCCGCTGCCGAGAAACACGCCCGAATATCGCGCTTCGCTCTGCGTCGGGAGACGCGCGCCCGCCAAGCTCAGGGTTTCATTGCGGTCTACCCTCTTACGAGTGAAGTTGACGGCTTCGCAATTCTCGAGGTTGAGAGCGTGACGTTTCCGTCTCCGCCATTCGGGAAAGGCGACGAGATAAATAGTTTGGAATTTATCTGACTGCCTTCCGTTCGTTGATTTTGCGTAATTTGCTCTGCCTCGGGAGACGCGCGCCCGCCAAGCTCAGGGTTTCATTGCGGTCTACACTCTTACGAGTGAAGTTGACGGCTTCGCAATTCTCGAGGTTGAGAGCGAGTCGTTTCCGTCTCCGCCATTCGGGAAAGGCGACGAGATAAATAATTCGGAATTTAGCTGACTCTTCCGTTCGTTGATTTTGCGTAATACGCAAAATCACAGAACAATAAAGGATAGAAGTGCACCCTCAATGTTAAATGTATAAACAAAGAAATATGTAAATAAATAAGTAAATAAGTCATTGCCTTTGTTGTATAATTTATATTAAAGAATATTCAATACAGACTTCAATATTTTAATTTTTTCACCTTTTCATGGCCTTTTGTATATTTTCTTTTAGTTTGTATTTTCTGTTTTTCATCTATTACATATTTGTATATTAAAAAACGTACACACTTTTTAAAAATAAGTTCTTCGGATAAACGCACTTAGCAAAACAATGTACAATCAGGTGATTTGGAATTAGAACAAAACCTTCTCTCCAAATTAGTTAAATGGCCATTTGTTTTCTAGAAATGTATACAAATATTCATGAACAATCTTTAAAAACATTACATTAAATAACAAATCATAATAAATCATTACATTACAAAAAACTACATGTTTTTCTTATAGTGTTATGTGAATACAGTAGGCTATAAATTTCGTGCAAATAATCGTGAATGACACTCTAAATTAAATGCTCACCTCTATATTGCGAAACATCCTTGTATTCCACTAAGACCAGCAAATTGAAATGGAGAAAACTCGAAACGGTTGCGATTGTGTCCGCTAAAACAAAATAACTTGAAATGTGAAATACACATGAATGCACAGAACACTAAAGGAACTCATGAACGTAACCAACGGCAATAAGATTTACTCTTCCGCCATGTGGAAAACGCATGCAGGCTGGATGTGACGTACAAAAAACAAGCGAAACCCACTAGCCAATCATTGCTTGATATTCTTTCAACTAGCGCTCCAAGTGACCTGGCAATGTGTTGCCAATTTCCCTGTCTCACCTTCACCCCTGTGCGCAAAATCGTCCGCGAACATCAGGAGCCCAAAAGAATTTAATACCTTTCTTGTTTCAGCAGGAAGCTGCGAGTCATTAACGCATAAGTCGAAGAGGGTAGGAGAGAGAACGCTCCCCTGAGGCACGCCCGCCTAGGCTCGTCTGAGGTACGGAAATACATTATTAACACGCACTTTTATTTGGTTGAAATATGACGCTAGCAAAGCCATCTTTCACCCCGCTTCCAAAGACATAATAAGAGCATCTAGAAATACCCGTTACATGAACTGTACAGAAGGCCAGGGAAATGAATAGTAACTGGAGAAGGCTAAATCAAAAAGTATTCATAACATCCTTTAAACCCTAATCAGGTAACCCTTCAGTACTCCTACAAACAAGTTAGCACCTTGAACTGCCTGGCAGAGGGAAAATTCGTGATCAATCTGACGTAGCAGTAGCTTACCCCCAACTCCCCAATAACGCGAGCAATCCTGGATTCTAGCGTGAAAAACTGGCCACGCATTCGTTTTTATAACACCCGTCTTCTACCCAGAGAAGATCGCTGTAGACTGAGAAGGGTAAAGGAGGCAGTGGAAATTATCAGGCATCCCGAAAACACTTATCCGTCTCCACGAGGCCTGGTAACATATTTTACCGCGACTCCCGGTTGCGTCAGGGAGCGGTCCCCGCTGCTCCTTGACGTCCGACCACGAGCGGCTCCCCTTCTCCTTTTTCATTTTCCTCTCTCCAGTAGCCTTGGCGAGGCGGGACTTTTTTCAATGACAAGGCTGTGCAGCAATTGCTACAGATAATTAAGCACATGCAGACATGGGAGTGCTGGTAACTTAAATATACTATTGATCACTAAACTATAACTTAACATGCAACAATATAACAAATGGCATTTTGGGCTTTTTGTAGTTGAATACAAAATATTTTAAGTTTGGTTCTTCCGTAAAAGTTCTTAATACTGTTCTTTTTCTTTCTATTTTATTTATTTTTAATCCCCTAACCCCCTCCATTTTAATCCCCTATTTTAATCCCCGAGGGGGTTAAGAGCATTTGCTCTTATGCTTACGCTATATATACAGCACGCATTTACTTACTCATTCATACCACTGCACTGCACCATTTCCATATCTTGTTGTTCCCCACGGCGCCCACTTTGCTGAAGCGTCTGTGGAGCGTCGTCTTTGATTCCAGGCGGCTCCGTTGGGAATTTCTGCGCCTCCCGCGCAGTTTGCGGCGATTGCCTCCCACGCACTTGCTGCGCCCCCGCGTCGCTCAGCTCGAGGAGCTCGTACGGGGGAAGCGCGCGGAAGGTGAAGGCGACGTGCCGTGGGCCTTTTCGACTGTGAAATGCCCTGTGCACATCGATGTTCGCCGCTACGCCGGTTTGGGGCATGATGCGCGGAGCGGACGGCCAAAGCCCTCTGGAGGTATCTCCGGAAGGCCCAGGGACGGCCCTAGCGCCCTTGCGAGCGCCGGCTTTTCCCGCTTCTGCAGCTCCGCCGGAAATCGGTGACGCAGGCTTAGAACTCTGGAAACGTCCCTCCTTCTCCCACGCCCCAGGAGCCCCGCTGCTGACGGATGCTTTTTCCGCATTGGCCGCTCGCCCGGTCAACCGGCTGGCGGGTAGAGGAAAACCTCTTTATAAACATTGCTCATGCGCGAAGATGGACTACGCACGGGTTTACACTTGCTATGTAACTAAACCTACGCTAGCACGCAAGAGATATAATTTTTTTTAGAAATCTGTTTTAAATTATTTTTTTCCTTTACAAGAGAGCCCATGAAGTTTCTCACATGTAAAACACCCCGAAACTGCCAACAAAGTGCCCATAGAGCTCCCTCTGTTGATGCTGCGGAGAGCAGCCGAGAATGAGCGGTACCGGTAGTACCGATGCTTGACAGGAACCTCCGCACTTCACGGAACCAAAGTTCTTTACGGGAAGATAAAGATAATGCTCCGAGACTGCGGAATTCAAGCAACCGAGAACGATCGATAATAGAATGACCTTTTACCCGGATCTACTTTTTATCTTTATCATATTTTTACTTATTCTCTAATTTCTGGTAAGTGAATAGGAGAGGTATACTAGGAAGGTATAAACGATATATTGTTTAATGTATATATGCTTCTCCGTTCTTTTGACTTCATTTTTGGAGGAAAAAATACGCCAATTACTCCAATTTCGGAGGACTTAACCTCCTCCGCTACGCCTTTCCTAAGACAATGAAATGGGATTTGAAAACTATATCCCTTAATGACTGGGTTCTATTCACTCCCGGTTATCTAAAAGCTGTTCATTTTCCGAGTTTGGCAGGCTTAGGACGTGAGATCATTTTAAAGAATAAAAGGGTTGAATGAAGTCGTAGGCTTCCGCGGCCAAAGTCATGTACGTGATATGGGCTGTCCGGGTGACGCCGCGTCGAAGGCTGTGTTGCCTAACACTTGCAAGACTCAGTGTTGGCAACACAGCCTTCGACGCGGCGTCACCCGGACAGCCCAGATTACATACACGAATAAAATGGTTATGTTTTGATATTTTTGGCCGACATTACAAGTCTTGCAGATGTTCCGTTGAAGGCAGATTCTACTGCGGCCTGCTCAACTCGGTGTTTCGCGAAGCGGCCACGAGCACGCTCGCTTCTCGTGATGCCAGAAATTCGCCCGCAAGCTGAATTCTGTTAGGGAGGGGACATGGCTTTGGGAGAGGATTCCAGGGCAGTTAAGCGTATACAGCAGCGGCTCTGGTGTTCATGGCAAGGGGCTACGTGAATTATTATCTTTCGCTTTCTCGACTTTCGTATGGGACAGTGTGCGCAATCAAGCTAGTCCGTGCGAATAGGATTAGAAAGCAATGTAATTGGTTTAGTGATATTTAAAACCATGGATAGTGATATTACACTTCTTGAAATAATTTTTATGTGGACATCGTAAAATTCATTTATTCAACAATTACATTGTGAAGTTGAATATTTGCAGGCGCGTACGCACCTAAAACAATACGCAAGGACTTGATTGGCACTTCAATAAATTTCGAAAACTTTTGTTTAAAGAATATATATTATTTGAATTTGAAAATATATTATTTGAATCAAGAAACTATTAAGGATTATATTTTTTTAATATGAAGCATAAGTAATTCATTAAAAACAATGTAAGCCCACTGTATTTAAGATCGAGTGAGGTAGTAGCAATTGTAAATATATTGTGGGTGTAAATCATTGTTCAAGAGTTTCACTTATTTCCCTTTTGTGTTGTATTAGCCGGGTGCGCGGTCCACGGAGCATGCGCCAAACTATTGTGAAGTTCACTCCCTTTCCCTCCACCCACAGGCGCCCCCTCTCCGCTCTCTGATTGGAAGAGGTGACTGACTGATGGCACTGCAGTGCCTCTGACAGGATCCTAGGTTCAAGTCCCGACAGTGGCAGGATTTTCGACACTAGCTAGATAGCTCGGTCGAGTTCAGTCCCTGATAGGAGAATCTTAGTTGCCGGCTGTTTTGATCGGTAGTTTTCCGCGGTTTCTCCTATCAACACCAAGCGAATGCCGGAGCAGTACCCTTTGAAATGGGCAACACGGTCCGCGCGCGATCTTTTCTACCTCTTCCTTGTTCTATTCTCACCATTTACACACACACACACACACACACACACACACACACACTAACATGCACTACAAGACCGCATGCAGAGGGACCGTTCGGGAGCTTAGAGCTTGTCCCGGATGGGCCGTTTCCCCGTGGAAGGGAGATACCAGGTTGGGGAACACCCCGTTAGCAGGTGGCCGGTCAGCGACGGATTTCACCATTCAATGGGGGAAGATCACCGCCACCTCCCGACCGAAACTACACTTACGGGACCAATGACCTTAGTAGTTTATGCGCCCAGAATCATCAATCAATCAAAATTCGCTCTCTGCTCAGGCTCTCTGCTCGGAGCCCAGGCACGGGCCGCCGCGAACGCGCGCGCTCTTTGGGGCCTGTTGGGCAGCCCTGTTCTACTGGATCTTCTCCGAACTTACGAAACGAGAGTAGCGTGACTTTCTCTTTTATTTAGTTATCTGCGTAGTACATATAGATAATAAATGGGAAATTTTCAACCATTTCCCGTTGATTAATTCCAGCATCGGGCGACCTTCATTCAGTTCCTAAGGCTTGTGTTCGACCTTCATTCAGTTTGGCATGCGTCCAGAAGATGGTGCAGTATGCCGGCCATAAGTCTTCACCACCTCATAAAAAGGTTTGAACGAAAAAAAAACAAGTCATACGACTATTTGCATGTCCGATTCTTAAAAATCCTCATTTATTTGAGATATTCAACATACATTGCTTTATTCTTCACTAGCATATAAAATCTCTGGAGAGGATATTGGGAGATCATATTATATTATTTCTTCTTTTGTGACGTATATAATTTGTCTGTTTGGCATTCTTGAATTTCAGAAATTTTAATTATATTATTATAAATGATTAAAGAATATATATATATATATATATATATATATATATATATATATATATATATATATATATATATATATATATGTGTGTGTGTGTGTGTGTGTGTGTGTGTGTATGTGTGTGTGTGTTATATTGGTTTGTATATGTTTCAAAAACTCAAAACTTTCTGCATCGATTGAGGTTAAATAAAACCAGCTTCAAAGATTGAGACAAAGAGAGAGGGGGAAACGAGAAAGGGAGGTGAAGGGCAGAACAACGTTTGCCGTGTTCAGTTAGTATTATATATTAGAGGATTCTTCCTCAACAATATCGTGAATCTGTCTAGATGTGAGACGCTTTTGCAATCAGTAGAGCACCTACTATCGCCGCTGGCTTTCAAGTGTGATTTCTGCTTGCTTTGCTATTCAGATGCAAATGTATCAAAACAGTACGTTCAGATGTTTGACTACGATGCGATGAGGAGTAATTTTCATCACCGATTTTGAGCAGATCGATTTCTTCTCTATCGTTCTGTTAACGGACTTCTAAGGTGGAAAACTATGTAGCTCATTCTGAAATAACGGAGTACAAATTTTAACTTGCTATTCACTGCGCGTTTGTTTCTTCTGCGAGAAACCGCTTCCGGATGCCTTCTGAGTTCTTTCGCCACCCAGTGCTAGGCGCAGTGGGCCGCTGCGCGAGAACTTTTTTGACAAAAAGCTAAAGCAAAATGGAGTGTCTGGGTATGAGAGGGAGAGGGAAAGAGAGAGAGAGGGAGGGAGGGAGAGAGAGAGAGGAAGAGAGGGGGAGAGAGAGAGAGAAAGTAAAATCAATTACGGGAGTGTCAGTGAACTACTGACAACAACAGTAGTCTCATAGGCGTGTTATACTCCGGGAGCAGGCAATGTTCCTTCCCCGTTGGAACGACAGAATCGACGGCGACCTACACTGCAGTTGGTGGTTTTCTTCCTCCAGGTATCTCCTCAAACGAGGCACCGACGCAGCCGGGAGAATCTCTAAGTTTCCAACTGGTTTCCCAAATGTGTGGTCGTGTAATGCATGTAAAGATGTGCGTAAGTGGTAAGACTAGAAATGAGAAAGGGACGATCGCACGGAAATCCATGAACCATTTGTTAGAATACTGCAAGGGCATTCGTCTGGCTTTGATCGAAGAGGCAGGGAAAAGAACAAATTAAAGTAGCTGATCGCTAGAATCCACCCCCAAATTGGAGTTGAATTGGACTGTAACTACTGTCGAAAATCCGCGATCATCGCTACCTTCAACCTCCCAGGTGCTGTTGATTGATTAGTGATTCCGGGCTCATCAACTACTAGGGTCATTAGTCTCTTAAGTGTAATACATGTTTTTTGCTCGGGAGGTGGCGGTGGTCTTTCCTTGCTGTATGGCGAGATCCAACGCCGACCTACTGTGTGGTGGCGGGGGTTTCCACAGCCAGGTATCTCCCATCAGCTGGGCACCACCTCAGCCGGAACAAGCTCGGTCTCCCGTCGTGTGTGGTAGTGTGGTGCATGTAAGTGTGTATGTAAGTAAGGGTGAGGATAGGACAAGGAAAGATTGAGCGAGGTCCGTGACCCTTTTGTTAGGGTTCTGCTCCGGCATTCGCCCGATATTGGTCGGAGAATCCATAGAAAACTACCGATCAAACAGCCGGGCGCTAGAATTCTCCTCCAGGCAGCGATTTAATTCCATCTAGCTGACAAGCTAGTGTCGAAAATCCTGCCACCGTTGGAACTCTAGCCTAGGACCTCCCGGTCAGAGAGACTGCAGTAGCGTTATTTGTGCCATCTCTCCCGGTCCCTATACGCTGTGTAGGCAATGATGCTGCCTCTGACTATCGCTGGTAACCGCGTAACGGATCAATAGAACTCATGGGGAATAAATTACGTAGACAGCGTTGATTTAAAAAGTTGTCAAGGATAACTGCTAATAAAATTACAATTTGAAGTTCACTACTTAAGTTAGTAAAATTGCCGTAAAATATGACTCAAATAGAAGTTTGTAAAATACACTATTAGAGGTATATGTTCTACAAATAATTTATAATCCAATGGATATGTCATGGTGAGATTACTTTCTTCCGAATTACACAATGTTTGGTACAAATCAGGGTTTTTGTTGGAATAATAATTCCTAAAGGAAAATTTAATTTAAAAATTCAATTAATCAACATTAAATTTGACTAAATAACAAAAAATACTAAGGAATGAGATATTTTTGAAAATATGAATTTGAAAAATATTTAATTTCCGTTTTTAAACGTTCTGTGTTCACTGCCGGCCAATTCGTTACATTTTAACTTCCAAAATATAGGTAATTGTCCAGCATTTATGACTGAGCTAGGCATTCATATGGTTGTCCCGAAACTCGTCATGCATTTCATCATAAAGTATTCACACGACGAAATGTGAATATGTTTACGAATACTCGTAATGTCTAAATTCCCTCTGCGTTTGAATTGTCCACTCTCCGCACCATGTATTTACATCTAGTGACACTCTTCGGATATTTAAACGTCTCCAACCATCTCCTTCTTTCCAACCAGAGCGTTCAGCATCGCCGCTCCTGAATTTTTCCATTGCCGACATCAGGAGGGCTGGTGTAAAAGCGACGCGGAACAGATGGAATCTCGTGGAGGTCTGAACCGGCTCGCAGCCTGAGATTGGAGTCCCTCGCTTTAGACTACGAGAAATGGATCGCGCGCGATACTGCCTTCCCCACTTGCATACCGAAAGGCCGGGTGATGGGCTCATTCCTAATCCTCATTCCATAACCTACGTGACCCATTCGCTCAATGTTGACTCCGGCCATTACACGATGTCAGACCAAAAGTTAGCGTGAGATAGAGATAGAGATAGAGAGAGAAAGAGAGATAAAGAGAGAGAGAAAGAGTGAGAAAGAGAGAGGGAGAAAGAGAGAGAAAGAGAGAGAGAAAGAGAGAGAGAACGAGAGAGAGAAAGGGAGAGAGAAAGAGAGAGAAAGAGAGAGAGAGGGAAAGAGAGAGAAAGAGCGAGAGAGAAAGAGAGAGAGAGAATGTAATAAGGAAAGAAAAAGAGAAAGAAAAATATAACAGGGAAACAAAAAGAGAAAAGGTTTCACAAAGACAATTAGAAGTTCTGCGATGCGTTGGAGACACCTCCCTCCACTTTACTGCGCCCCTTGAGCGTTTGCGTCCACTGCAACAATGAGACACCGGCGTTCCTTCGCGAGAGCGCCGCCTTCAGCTGTCAGGGTCGGCGCGTCGCCGCGCGATGGGCGTCGCGTTGCAGTCGCTGTCCACGAACGCCGCAGCGCCGCACCGGGAGAATGACGTCTGCGCCACCTCGCCAGGTACTGCCCCACCCCTGCCCCGCCACGCCCCCGCCCCCGCCCCCGCCCCCGCCCCCGCCCCTGCCCTCACCGCCGCCGCCCGCCCAGCACGCGCTGAGGACAATCGGGGAGAGGTAACGATCGCATTAAAATGGAGTAGCCATGAACATGGGCGGCCGTGTCCACTGGGTCGTTTCAGGCGCTTCTTTGTATGCGTGGGCGCGGCGAGCCAGGCCAGGTTGACAGCCTGCGGGGCTGGGCCACCACTGAAAAGCGAACATTCCATTCCACAGACAAAGCGTAATCTATCGGTGAATAAAAATGAAAGAAACGTTGTTTGACTGTCTGCTCTACCTACAAAGCTCAATGATTTTATTTTATTATTTTCCTTTGGAGGCACGGGTAGATCATGTCCCAAGTTAGCATATAATATAACTTTGATTGTCGGCTATCAACGTGACGCAATAATCAAGAGAAAGTTTACTCAGAACGCATATGTTTGCGTGTTATATCTCCTCACGAATGCTCGGGTTTAGATACATTTAGGAACAAGAGTATCTGAAAAATGAGATGTATTTGAAACATGGATCTCAATAATCATAATAGTTACGAGCAGTCTACTTAGAAGAGTGTGTACTGAAGTCACTACCGTTGTTTGACTTCATACCCAAATTAGTGCTCAGATTTTAATATTGGCAACAAGAAAGTCCGGAAAGAATTTGATCCTATTGAAAATCGTGAAAACTTAGTAGTAATTCAAACATGTTACTCACGAAAGTGTGGATCCAACATCCACCATTTTGTAATTATAATTATATTTTTAATCAATTTATTGATGCAGTACTCGCCTGACCGCTGTGGTGTGCGGATCGTTCCCGCAGCTCCGTAGTGTCTTACCTTGCTCGCCCGCGAGGGCGCCAAGATAAGGAAAAGTCTAGCGATAACAACCAGTGCGCACTAGCTCTAAGTGAACAGTTACAGTTGTGAAGCATAACGGTGTTACATCCTATTCATATTCAAATCAACTTAACAAAAGATAACATATACTAAAACTCAGTCGATTACCGAAGTATTTTCGGGTAGGATCAGTAGCATGTAGTGCGATTGCATGCTACTGACACCCGGGAAGCTGTTTACTTCAAGAAATGTCATCCGAAGAATCATCAGGCAGCGACAGCAACGCCATGGATCATGATTCATCTGCTCCCGTCAACCTGACGCAGAATGTATGGCAAATATACACACCAGCTCGGTCAAAAAGGCCGAACCCTGACGTCCTCGACCCTGATGCTAATAGAAGGGTAAGGCAAAAGACAGCGTCTTGCGATAGTAATACTAGTGTATATACAGTTCCCACCAAGAATCAATTCAGTGCTCTTGATATAGAAGGTACAACAGAAAACAATGAGGAAACCTTTTCAAAAACCACTGTACCTCCAATATTCGTGCCAAATGTGAATAATGTTCCAGCTATGATAAAGTTTTTAAAGGAAGCCATAAAAACAGAAGATTTCGAAATAAAATCTCTAGCAAACGACAAAATTAAAATAGCGCCGAAAACTCCTAATACCTACAGGGAAATAATAAAACATTTATCAGCCAACAGTCACGTATACTATACATACCAGTTGAAACAAGAACGTGCGTATAGAGTTGTCTTGCGACACATACATCATACGGTAGATGTAAAAGATATCAAGGCTGCGCTTCTGGAAAAGGACCACAAAGTTAGAAACATTATAAATGTTCGCCACAGACTAACTAAAACACCTCTGCCTCTATTTTTTGTAGACCTTGAGCCCAAACCTAACAACAAAGAAGTGTTCAAAATTAACCGACTGTTAAATTGTGTTGTTGCTTTCGAACCACCACGCCTGAAACGCGAGATAGTACAATGCAAAAACT
Source organism: Gryllus longicercus (assembly GCA_038098605.1). Taxonomy (NCBI): domain Eukaryota; kingdom Metazoa; phylum Arthropoda; class Insecta; order Orthoptera; family Gryllidae; genus Gryllus; species Gryllus longicercus. The sequence goes on along the minus strand of JAZDUA010000209.1, from coordinate 377,237 downwards.
GTCAGAGATATGAACATACCAGATCGTACTGTGCATACCCGTATAGGTGTGTTAAATGTGGGAAAGAACACGACCCAGATAAGTGTTTAAAAGAAAAGCAAAGTCAACCAACTTGTGCTCTGTGTGAAGGCAATCATCCCGCCAACTACAAAGGTTGCAAAGTTTACCAAGAAATACTAAAAAGGAAAGGGTACAGCAACTCAAGTAAACACAGAATGTTTCAACAAGAGACGCATGTGCAGACACAAAACAGTAACATTGAAACTACTTGTTCTCACGAAAACTCAAGAAGCAGACATGTAAATGCAGGAACATGGGCCGATGTTGCGCGATCAAAGCCTGTAGAAAGACATGAACACAACGACAATAGCCATTCCATTATGAATATTATACAGCACTCCTTTGAGAGGTTTGAAAACATACTAATGCAGCAAAGTCAACAAATAAACTCTCTCATCAACCTCATAACGTCGCTTGTCTCCAAACTATCTAATGCCTAAATTCCTTCGCATTGCAGCTTGGAACGCCAACGGCTTGGCAAATCATCGCCAAGAAATCGAAATATTTCTCAACGAAAACAAAATAGACATGCTACTCATCTCTGAATCTCACTTCACAGAAAGAAGCTACTTTAAACTGAAGAACTACACTTTATACGATACTAAACACCCCAGTGGCAATGCTCATGGTGGCACAGCAATATTAATAAAAAGCACTATAAAACATCAAGAACAGGAAGCTGTACAGGAACAGGATATTCAAGCAACAACTGTACAAATTATGGACTGGAGTGGACCAATTACCATCAGTGCCATTTACTGCCCTCCAAGATTCAAAATAGACAAACAACGATTTGAAACCTATTTTAAGTCTCTAGGAAATAGGTACATGGTGGGAGGAGACTACAATGCCAAACACACGCAATGGGGATCCAGGCTCATCACCCCAAGAGGGAGAGAACTGCTGAAAGCAGTTACCTCACTTCAGCTAGAAACCATTTCTACAGGAGAACCTACCTACTGGCCTACCGACCTAACCAAAACCCCAGATGTAATTGATATATTCATAACAAAAGGAATCCCATCCACTAACTGTATCATAGAATCTTCCCACGAACTGTCCTCTGACCACACTCCAATAATTATCACAGTCGGCAACAAAATTATTCTACAATCCCCTCCCGCGTCACTAACGAACAGAAAGACAAACTGGAACTTGTATAGAAAACAGATATCTATGAAAACAAACATCCGATTCCCACTAAAATCAGCTGACCACATAGACGAAGCGACTGAGTATTTAATACAAAATATTCAAGAAGCAGCTTGGACCGCTACACCGCAACTTCACTACACCCAAGGCTGCGTGAAATATCCAAAAGTTCTTTTGAACAAAATAGCCGAGAAAAGAAGACTAAGAAGAATCTGGCATACTTCAAAATATCCTGAAGACCGTACCAACTACAACAGAGCAACTAGGCAACTAAAACGCCTCCTAAACGAATTCAACAACAACAGGTTTCAAGATTTCATAACCAACCTTACCCCAACAGAAGATACCAATTACTCCTTATTTAAAGCCACAGGGAAGCTAAAAAAAACCGACCAAATCAAATCCCCCAATCAGGGACGAAAACAAGTGTTGGGCAAGAAACCCCACAGAAAAAGTGTCTACCTTTGCCAAATTCTTTGCTAATGTATTCCAGACTCATCCCATTATAAATACTAACCAAGAGCAACAAATCAGAGATTACCTTAACTCCCCAAACCAAATGACTCTTCCAATCCCGCACTTCACTCCCAGAGAAATTACCAAAACCATAAACGCCTTATCAAACAAAAAAGCTCCTGGCTATGACTTAATTACAACACCTCTTCTCAAAGAACTACCACGAAAAGGCAAGACTATAATTACTGCATTGTTCAACAGCATTATAAGAACAGGGCACTACCCGGAGCAATGGAAAGTAGCCCAAATTCAAGTTTTTCTCAAGCCTGGGAAACCTCCACATGAACCCTCATCCTACCGTCCCATCAGTATACTTCCCATTCTATCCAAAGTATTTGAGAAACTTCTTCTATCAAGATTACGTCCTCACATTGCAACCAATAACCTAGTCCCTGATCATCAATTTGGTTTTAGACAACAGCATTCTACCGTCGAACAAGTTAATAGAATCACCAACTACATTGAGAATTGCTTCCAAGAAAAGAAATACTGTACAGCCGCCTTTCTAGACATTGCCCAAGCGTTTGATAAAGTCTGGCACGATGGACTCTTACTTAAACTCAAGAATTTTCTACCGTATCCCTTCTTCAACATTATCAGATCTTTTCTATCCCACCGCACCTTCCAAATCAAATATCAAAATGAATTATCTGAATTCCATCCAATCAAGGCCGGAGTACCACAAGGTAGTGTACTCGGCCCTATCCTATACCAGCTCTATACTACTGATATACCAAAATCAGATAAAACAACCATAGCCACTTTTGCAGATGATACGGCCATATTAGCTTCGGATGACGACCCTAATGACGCATCAAGACATTTACAAGAACATCTCACAATGATTGAAGATTGGGCCAAAAAGTGGAAAATAAAAATCAACGAAAATAAATCAGTCCATATAACCTTTACCCTGAGAAAAAACAAATGTCCTATTGTCCACATCAACAACAATCCAATAGTACAGGTGGAAAGTGTAAAATACTTGGGAATACATCTAGACAAACGGCTAACGTGGAAGCATCACATCTTAGCCAAAAAAAAGCACCTTCAACTTCAAACAAGAAAACTATACTGGTTACTAGGATACCACTCAAAACTATCACTGGAAAATAAACTGTTGATTTATAAAGCTATCATAATTCCAATATGGACCTACGGCATCCAAATCTGGGGCACAGCAAGCAAGAGTAATCTCTCGATCATACAGAGATTTCAATCCAAGACCCTAAGAATGATCGCGGCAGCACCATGGTTCATCACAAATGCCGCACTGCACAAGGACTTAAAAATGCCCACTGTCTTGGAAAGAATAGAATTTATCAGCTCAAACTATCTCCAGCGCCTTGAAAACCATCCAAACCACTTAGCCCTCAACATCCTAGACAATAGTGCAGATATCCATCGACTAACCAGAACCTCACCCCTACAACTCCCATATAGATTTTCAACAAATAACTGAAACATTACCCTCAGCTAATAAACTATCCCACTTGCAGCCAACCCAAAATAATACTTGCTTTTTGTTATAGTATGAAGAAATAGATGAAGAGTACCGATGGAATACCTTCACTGGAAATCAATCATTGTCATAACAAGTCTACAACAACATATTTACTTATTATTTTGTAAAAAATAGATTGTAAATTTTTTGTAATAAAAAAAAATTATTGATGCCAACGAAAGGATTTGTAGTATATCATGTATTATAGTATATCAATAATATCTCAGATATATTTTACTTGCTTTGTCGACGCTGTAAATTGTTTTAAAGATATTTTCATGTGTTACAAATTTCTTTCATACTTGATTTCTTTGATGCCAAAGTTTGCATTGCCATGTAGCTTTGTTCAAATATGTTCTTACGTTATCTGACTTTAGACTTACCTATGAATAGCAGCTGATAATGTTATACTCCCCTTCAAAAATTCCCAACATCCAATGGCCTTGTACGGTACCTCAGTACGTTATATGAATTGGTAATATTTCTATTTGAAAATATAATCACCGTGAAAAATACTTGAAGGTATTGATGATGGGAATAGTTAGTTTAGTACAGCTACATTTTTTTAAAATATTTGATAATATGCACAATAATACACAAAGCTGTTCTTCTGAGTTATTCCATCATAATACAAAATCACTCTCAGTTTGTTCAGAAAATTCCATCGCAAAATCTTCTACAACTTCGATACTTCCTTGGATTTGCTAACATTTCCATATTTGTCTCCCCTAATTTTTGAAGAGATTAAAACTCCACAAACTCTGTCTAATTATGTTCACTTCCACTTCTGAAATTGCTCTATTAATTGTTTTGAATGCGAATCAATACAAACATTAAAAGGCGACTGCTTTGTATGTTTATGTGAATAAGGTATTAGTTAAGTTTAATGAGAATACGTTGTGGGTCACATTCATTTGCACACTTATTCATGAACGTAAAAGTCAGAAGTCGAACTAAAGAACTTTCATTTATTCTCTAGCATTACTCACAGATTTTTTTCACCGCATTCACTTGAAATTCTTAAAGGTATAAGTTCCGAAGCCATTCTGTTCGTCGGTTTTCTCAATTTTTTTAAAACTACGATAATTCGAATCAAAATTGAAATCTGCAGCACGATTTACTTGGTAATTCAATTGTCCACTTAAACATGTCATTATCAATGTTGCCAACGCCTTGAAAGAAAATTATGACGTATTCAGCGAAAAATGTATTTGGGTACTGGAGTTTAATTAACGCTACTTACATAGATATATTTAGGAGGCGTTGATTTTATTCCTGGCATAACCACTAAGATCGCAGCGCCAAAGCACGGAAAAATACGTTTTTGGAAATTTCCTTAAATTTCTTGCGGGATCCGAAAACAAATTATCAGTTCCCCATCAGAAGACCGAGACGCGTCGAATGACACCTCATAAGTTTTGATTGGTGCACGGGAAGGGGTCTAGCCCTGAGAAACGGAATCGCACATTCGAACAAACGTACATAAGAACAAAGGCACACTCGGTGTTTTACTCAAATACTGCATAGGGATGATAATAATTTTACCATGTCGTCTTTGCACCGTGAACGTGATACATTTACGGAAAGTAGTAGTTGACCTAGGTAAGGAAATGTTTAGAAAATACTGAACTGTAAAGGTATTGCATGAGACAGCCGGTGTACAGAGAAAATCATTTTTCTTCGGCTTCAAAATCAACGAATCTGCTCAGGTTAAACTCGTTTTCCTGCAGTCACGTTTTTAAGACATGACTTCTTCAGCACGAGATATAATATTCATGTAACTTTTTTATACGCGTCGTTATCCGCCTCTATGTCCGCTTTCGCTTGAACTCGTCGTCAAGAGCGATCCTCATCACAGGAATTTACTTCCCCACCATCGCCCAACAAAACTGGAGCGATTTCCTATGTTTTTCGGCAGTCAGCGTCACTTATTTCTAAGATGCCGTCGCACATTACTTCTTTGATGTACTTTTGTTCATTTGTCATTGCACAGCACTGATATTTCGTATGTGCTTCTTGCTGGGCGCAATTGAAACATTTGAATTTGAAACTATTATTTCGAAATATTTTCAACTAATCTAGTGGAACTTAGCATCAAAAACAGCAGGAGGTTACAGTGAAAACTCTTTACAGACCAAGAGATCGAACAAAAAGAGGTACATTTTAAAATATACCAAATAATTTGTTAACACCTTAACACGTTCATCGGTTAGCAATTCATCGATCGTTTCCGTATTGTAAAGTACAGACGAGTATTTATTGTCTTTACTAAGAAAAGTGGATTCAATGACATATTACCAACATCTACACCACAAAAAGTAGTTTACGAATAGATACGAAATTTTTACGTGCTCTGCTTTAGGATTGTCGCAGTGTTCTTGCGAAGTTTTGTATAGATTAATACAACACAAATGCGGAAAATAAATAATTTAAATAATATGATGAATGATGCACTTAGAGCAGATTGGTTCCTAATATATTCCACCAGAGGCCAGTAGCGGTGCAGCAGAATGAGTAGTTTTGCTAGAGGCAAGTAGCAATGCGTAACATAAAAATGTTTGATCTAATAGCAATGTACTCTAAAATAAAATTAACGAAAATTATGGTATTTTATAAAATTTTGAACCAATCAAATTAAAAATAATGATCTTAAACAGAGTGGTTTATAAAAAATTCATTTTTCCTCTTTCACTAGTATTGGAACTGAAGAAATCCGGGGCAGCGCCGGGTATTTTTCTTGTTGCTAATAAACTGCCAGTACGTAGACGACAGGTCTTAGACCAATTTCTTCTCGAAATCAGCGCGGGCCGTTTAAGTCACTGTGTTGAGCCGGGAACGCGCCGGATATGCGCCGAGAAGTGCACGTAGCGTTTGCTAAATCATTTCTCGCGGGTTCTCGTTGCGGCGGCGGCCGCTGGCATTTCAGAAATCCGAAGGCCAGGAAAACGCGAACGAAACGGACTTGCAGACCTTGCGCAGCCCGTTCCATTGGGAAGCGATCCCGGATGCAGCGGTTCTTTTTATTTTGCCCAAGAAGGAACTGCAGCTGCGAGCGCGGATTCGAACCCCCTGTGCATAGCGCTCCAACAGTAGCGTGACTACACGCGAACGCAGTGCCGTCGCGAAGGGAGTGATCTGCAGATACGGAGGCGTCGAACTCAAACCGCTAGATACAGGGTGAGTCAATCCTCTTTGCTAATACGCCGTGAACTTATCCCACATGTAATGTACAGACTGAATTTTCAAAAACTGGACACACTTCGTCGACTAGTTCTGTAAATAATTATAACGTTAAACTTTGGACTAAGCGCTTATGTTCATTACGTCAAGAAACCTTACGCGAATAGTATACGGGCGCGGTGGGTGATTTTAAGGATCGTTTCATTAGCGATGATGAGAAACCGCGATAATTGGCGCTGATGCAAAAATTGCATTTACATTTGGCTAATGGAAACATTATTTTGTTGCATTTGTTTGGCAACCGCGGTGGAGAGTAGTTTCAAAAACAACTATATTAAGTCTGCAACGCGGCGGATATGCGCAGAGGAGTGCACGCAGCGTTTGCTAAATCATTTCTCACGAGTCTCCTCGGTTCCACCAACGAGAAGCACATCAAGGTGAATGTGAGAAATGCGAACTTTTGAATTTACATGTTTACGTTTACGGCTATGTCTATATTCAACATCCTAAATGGTTTCATTAGATAACATGGCAGGGAGCCTCTGCGTTTATTTACATTGGCGTATACGTTTTAAATTCGGTCTAAAACAAAACAAAACGCACAAAAATGTGAGAATGACAACAGAAACTGTAAGAAACGTAAAATCAACTTTGTGTATGATGTCAAATGTCTAGTGGGGAAACAATTTACTCTTATTCTTATTATATTTGTTTCGCGAATCGAAGGTGTACGTTACTTTTCTATTTGGGGAGAGGGATCAGCATTTTAATACTGATTCCATTTTTGTAAGCCAAGGTTGTAAGCCCTGGGGGATGGGGTGAAATAATAATGAAATAGACACATTCACAAACCTTCTTCTTCTTCTTCTTCTTCTTCTTCTTCTTCTTCTTCTTCTTCTTCTTTTTCAGTGCTCAGTGTTGAAATTGGGAAGCTGAAAGGAAGGGGGTAAATAAAATATGCTAGTGAAGAAGTACGGTGAAGTAAAATAATAAGTTGTCTTGAATAAATGTAATTGTTTTTATGCAAATGTTATGGACGTTAACTCTACATTTCATTATTCTACATTCTTTTATTTATAATTTTATTACTAGTGCACGTGACAATTTGCTTAATGTCTACTATCAAGTGTGCGGCACTACAATGAGTGTGTTGGAAAGGAGAGTCAGATGCAAACGTATGGCCCGTGGACGAGGTCTTTTCAAGAGAATAGAGGGGTTCAGAAGTCATTTATATTTCCCAATCATCGACGGAAAGCGGTCACAAAGCGAATCATGCGAGTTCAATTTTCTCTTCGAGAAATCAATTAATTTTCAAATCATATATTTTGATGTATAATAATAACATACGTTCATGTTTCTTTTGTAGTTAATAAATCCATAAATAAATGACTATTGATGGCGAAGCTCAGAATAATTGGGAATCTTTATTATTCTATTTAATTAATGAAAGTTCGTATATGTGTACATTTAACACTATAAAATAAGAACGAAATAAGGCATCTTCAAACAGAATAGCAAAATTACATTTAAATTCATTTAGAAAAAGACAGTCAGGCTGTTAATAAATTAATTGGCGAGTTTTGAATCATTTCACAAAATTATTATTATGAGACAGAAATTTTTAAACCAAAAATTCACATTATGCACGCGATGAAAAAGAGGCCCGTTATATCCAATTTTAGTCCACAATTTTTGCCGCTCCTAAATGTTGCCGCCATAGACACATACCTCCTGTGCCTATGCATAAATTCGTCCCTACTCATGCTGCCCCTGCGATGCAGATGTCGATTTAGAGATGCGCCAAAGTAAGAAAAAATATGAAACAGAAGGAACTCAATAGTTCTCTGGACTCGTACATTGTCTTTGTTATATTGACTTTTTGAACAATTATCTACATATTGACTTCAAATAAGTGTGTAGTATATTCCTTGAATACAGCTTTACCTAACCGATTTCGTTTAGAGTTAAAGGTTGAACGTGACAGAGTGCATCTCAGTGGCTGCTCGTGGGTGTTGCATAAGCGGAGAAAAGAAGTGAATTCCAAGAACTATTTGAAATGGGACATACAACAAAGGAGATTACAAGCGTGCTTGAGCTCTTAACTTCGTACTTGCCGGAGTGTGGCCGTGTAACTCACATGGGACTCACTTGTCGGCGAAATGAGCCGTCCAGTTACGCATTGATCTAGTTGAAGAGGCATCACAAGAGATGGCAATTTAAGATGTGGAATTCCTAATCCAAGGTCGTAAGGCTCCATTAAAAGAAGTGTTCTCTTCGGACCGAGAGAGGTCGGTGAGACATAGGCGATTTTTCCACGATAGGGGGATATGCACTGCCTTCCTACGCCGAGTGATTTTAATCGTTTACGCGCCGTTTAAAAGCACGTCATTTGAACTTTGATCAAAGTCCATTTCCTCACCGCTATCAACTCAAAACATTATAGTTTTTCTTCAAATAAAGTAAATATTTTAAGAGGAAGTTTCATTACAAAGAATAAAATATCTGCGGAATACGTTTCTCCCTCCCTCCTCTGAAATCCTTCCCCGTTAAATCCCATTTATTTACTCAAAAAAACAACTCTCATGGCTCAGGGTTTCCGGCGCATGATTACAATACTTTCTCTTCTTACGGAGTAAGGGCGATAATGTAACAGCGGGAAGCTCTAAAAACTCCGCGATCCATTGTCCATAGCTACAGAGTGAGAAGTGTAGTCAGCGGTTGAAAGATAGGAAATCCACGCCCTTGTTTCCTTCGCCACGTAACATCCCGGCGCTCCCACCCAGGAACTCCCGTGCCGACCGCGCAGCGACCCTCCCCTCTCTGCGGTTTTTTCCGCTGTCATCCGCGCCCAACTGCAGCTGCGCGGACGGGTTGAACGTGCACTGGCATGCTCGCCTTGGCAGAAGCTCGATTGATAACAATTTTGGACAAGAATTTTATAACTTAATCGGTGTGATTGTAATTTGTTTGTATCTTCTATACAAATGGATGAACGGATATAAGAGATATGTAATGGATGAAATTGGAACGATATTTTATTTATTTAAAATTAAGTATGACCGAAAATCTTTAAAATATCATAAAAATGTTGAAATATGCAAAAGTGTTTCCTAACGTAGCATTATCCTATTTTAGATTCTTTATAGCAAGAATTTGTATACACAAATTTGTGAATAGTTGCTCTGAATGGCCGAGATCGTTAAGGAAATAGTGCTGTAGCGATCTCCGACCGAAGGTTCGCGAGTTTGAGTCCCGTTTCGGACATGGTTGTATTTGTGTTCGTCCTATCTCCCCCTATCACCTCTATATCATGTCATCTTCACAGTTACCACACCGTTAAATGCAATAGTGGTCGCTAATGACCTAGATGTTGATGCGACCTTAAATAACAAAAAAAACTTGCGTATACAAATTTTTTTTACAAATTTGTGTATTTAGGGAACAAATAAACCTGCTAAAATAAAATAATGGAAATCGTGAAGATTCTAACCGTAATATATATATATATATATATATATATATATATATATATATATATATATATATATATACTTGTAATGCAGTAAATCCTTGTTCAGAAACTGCGAATTCGGCAATTAATGCGCATGATCTGGCGAAAGGGGTCAGAGAGCCCCTTTGCCTCAAGGAAAGGATCCGGGTGGCCTTGCATCGCCCTAGAGCGAGATCAGCGTCCCCTGTGGCCACTACAAAATGAACAAGTGACTGCCTATGACGTTTGTCTCGCCATATCTCGCCGGTATGATCCAGTATTGATCGTACCAACTAGAAATTTTTCGTTCTCTTAAAAAAAAGAAGCAGCGAATTTGTTGCATCAACGTCAAACTGCAAGGATTTGAAAATACACGTCCTCATTTAAAAGATGATTACAAATAAACAACACAAATTATAAGTTGAAGAAATAATAAAAATGAGTAAAGTCAATTTTTAATGTTCCATCATCACATTATTAATTGCATTTAAAAACAAAAAACATTGCATTTTTTGTGCCAAAAAATTTTTAAAAAATTTTCATCTCACTTACGGGGAGGGATTTTACCTCTTTAATACGTTACCTCCTAAAAGTTCAAAACACGTTGGTCTTAGGTGTGGTGATAAGCTGAATCAGCCACGAGAACAATTTATTTTAAACGTTTATTTTTTTATTTTGCTTGCTTTGGAGCCGTAGCAAACGACTCGGTAACAAGCGGAGAAACTGCCCCCAGCATATTAATCATTACTTTCTTACGTGTCATAAATGCAGAAAATAACTACACACATATTTGCGTGAACATTTCACGATCTGTCGTGCCCTGGTGGTAGGGAAGTTCGCACACACACTTTCAAAACTTCAAAAGTTGTCTGATTCGAAACCGATTAGAAGCGATAGAACCCAAAGGACGGAAAATCCTTTCGTTGTCTCGCTGGTGCCATGTGAAAGAGCGCCAGCTGAATGCCGGAAAAATTAAACTCTCCAACTTCCGACGAGTCCAGTACGCACGTTGTTTTTACAAATAGCTGAAGTACGTTGATACATGAAACACGTGTGGAATGCGCGTATTTAATTAAGTTTGGTTCACTGTATCAAAGTTCATTGTATCCGATGAAGTCAGACTTAAATAGAATTTTCCCACAATGATTAATTTTATGGATATAGATACAGTAAAATACATTAGCAGTACGAACTGGAAATTTTAATATCTTTCTTTGACCTTAAAACATAATTATTTTTAATTGTTTGCTTCGAACAGTTTTCAAATGTACACGTATGTTTCCGCGACTCGACTTCATGACTTCTTGGCTGTCCGGGTGACGCCGCGTAGTTGGCTGAGAGGCCAAAGTTTCGCCTGTCATCTCGCAGGCTTCGTCACTACCCTGAGGCGAAGCGTCGGCCTCTCAGCCAACGACGTGGCGTCAGCCGGACAGCCAAGAAGTCTCGAACACTTTTCATTAGTAATTTCTTCCTTCTCGAATTCGTGCTTTCTCCGTACTTGATTCTGCATTGTCCACCGTCTCTAAGTATCGTAATGCAGTCTTGGCAACTATTAATGTCTCTCGCACTGTTCTGACAACGTCCCACTCTCTGAAGACCCTTCTACTCACCTAATAGCATGCGGCCATTGAAATGTATGTAAAATATATATTTCAGAAGGTAAATTAATTTTCAGGACGTATTTCTTACGTTCACTAGAGCTAAGGTACAGTATTCACTATAACAGAATCTTCTTGTGCTTATTTGTAATGTAAGTGAAACGGGACTAGTGACCTAGGTTCACTATCTCCGAGTCCTCTATAACTGGAGTCCACTGTACTTTAGTAGCAGTTCCGTGGTGATTGATCAAGACAAACCCTTACGCATATGTGAATGAATGGAATAAAGATAAAGGCCTAGTGTGACAAAATATCGTCTTTCAGATTTTGGTTGATTATAAGGTGGACTAGTATGTCAGATCGACTGGTGGGGAACCCAACCACGTAACTTCAAAATTCAACTCAACATTGACCTGTAAACGTGAAAACAGATGATGCAAAAGTTTTAATGTAGGTATACACACATTTATTGACCAGTAAACTGAATTTAGGAATACATTTCCATGATTCCTATAGATTTGATAGAAGATGAAAAAACCCTCAATAATTTCACCATGATCCTGTGAGTAAATATGTGTTCATTATTAATTATTATCAATAATTATAAGTCATAGGATAATGCATTGGTATCAATTTGTTTTCGACCTCCAGCTTTTTTTCCGTGCTTTGCTGTTCCTTTGCTAGAAACAGGTGCAAAGAGAAATGATAATGTTATACTTAAGAGCTGGTACCGAAATGCTAGAACTACGCAGATATACCTGCGCGTTGTCGTTTGTTTACTTTAACCGCTGATATCTCGAAAACCTTTTTCCCCCACACCAGGCCGCTTTCTTCATTCCAGATCACAAAAACGAGAGAGGTGGAAATTTTGCATTGGCTGGACTAAAGGATGTATTATGTTAAACGCGGAGGCCAAAGGCCGACCTCTCGCCATCGACTTGGATACGCGCGAGTTGTGTCAAATCGACCGTGACAAATCTGCGATATTTTGTCTAAGCCAACTCTACCCATTACCTTTCAGACGAACAAGGTTTTGAATCACTATGCTGCTAAAATGATGTTTTCGAATTGCGTCTTCCTGAAGGAAGTTTTTGCGTTGAGTTTAAGTGAAATCCGTTCTTTTTTCTATCAAGTCAAGTTTTAGAGAAAACAAAAAATATGTTTTTCATAAATGTCTCGTTTTTATACTGTTTATTGGCAGGAAAAGTATCTAATGTCAATGTGATTACAACATTTTATGTGTTTTATGATTTACACCAGTTTGTACGTGCCCTTGACAAAGGCAGTGAACGTTTTAAGTGCATGTGTTTATCACAGAATGACTCTAGGGAGCTTGACATAGCTACAAAGATGTAAAAAATTGTCCTAGGAAATAGGAGTCCAGTTTATAAATTCGTCGTGAAGAGCATGTTGGAAAATTTGAGATAACTAGGCTGTAACACGAGTTTAAATACACTTCGTACATGCTCATATTGACTACTATTCATGGTGTCTTGGATTTTACACCGAGGAACATGATTTGAAAATCTTTTGAAAGAAAATTCCATTAACTGTTAATATAATGGCAGACTATTGTTGTTACCTGGCAAGGGAAAGTGTTCATTGAAGAAGTGCAAAAAGAAGCAATTTTCTGTATGTAAAATAATATCAATTGTTGATGATTTTTTTCGAAATGTACGTACACTGTGGTAATAACTACATGATTACGTAATAATAATATATACCACATTCTTAATCATGGCAATGATATGGAAAAAAAGGTATAAATTACACACATCGGTCATGGGAAAATTTGAAAATTTTGTTTTCATTTTTAAAACAACGATGTCATAGAGAAAAACAATTAACATATTTGGAATCAGCACTCCAAAAATTAGGTGAGAAAAGCATTCAAAAGGAAAACATCTTTTTTTTCAATATGTAAAAGCTTTGAACACTTTTTCCATTTAAATATTTGATTTAATAATGATTGATTAATGTCTCCGGGCACGTCAACTGCCGGAAATAAAATGATGTCTCGGTTCTCTAAAACGTGATATAAAGTATTTGATCCTCAAGGAGAACAAACGACCATTATTACTATGAGCTTCACTTCATTTCCCAGTAGAGAATTTATATTATACTATCGTAACCCGGCAGACGCTGTTCTGCCTTTCATCTCCCTCGTTCTCCGTCTCTCTCTCTCCGACTCTCTCTCCGTCTATCTCCGCCTCTCTTCGCCTCTCTTCACCTCTTTCCATCTCTCTCTCTCTCTCTCTCTCTCTCTCTCTCTCTCTCTCTCTCTCTCCATCTCTCCCCTCTCTCTCCGTCTCTTTCCTCTTTCTCTCTCTCTCTCTCTCTCTCTCTCTCTCTCTCTCTCTCTCTCTCTCTCTCTCTCTCTCTCTCTCTCGAAGACTCTGACTATGATCATTAGTTGTCCCCTTAGTGTAGTGACTGCTTTACCCTGGGAGGTGGCGGTGAATCCTTCCCCGCTGGATACTGAGATCGGATACTGAGATCGCCGACCTACATCGCCCGAGAGAAGCTCTAAGCTGATGACTGGTCTCCCCACATGTGTGGTTGTGTAGCGCTTGCAAGAGTGTGTATGAAGGACAAGGGTGAGAAAGGAAGGATCGCGCACAGTCCGTGGACTGTTTCTTATGGTACTGCTCCGACATTCGCCTGATATTGATCGGCAAAAAATTGAAAACTACCGATCAAGGGAGCCGGCCGCTTGAATTCTCCTTGAACTAACCCTAGGACCTCTTGACCTGATAAGTTGAAGAAACAGTGCGTAGCTCTGAGCTAAATCGGTCAATCATTCTCAAACATTTTAATAATAATAATATGTATATTGTTGTTTTTTCTGCTGATCCTTAATTAATGACGAGATTGATTGAAGATTGATCCTACATGGTCCCGACATACATCCAGCGTTCCGCCTATCTCAACATCAATAATAATAATAATAATAATAATAATAATAATAATAATAATAATAATAATAATAATAATAGCTTTCGGTGTCTGTCGAAATAAGTACTCGCATCATAAATCTCAAATTCACTCGCACTTGAAAGACTCAAGAAACGGATATACACGACAGTGTTGTTGTGAGTTCGTGCCAGTGACTATGAGAGTTAAAAATAGTTTATAGTACCGGGCGCCCATTTGGTGCCGAATTCGGAAATGCCCAACGCAGCTCATGTCAAGGGAGGCTTAATGGACATGTTCCCAGAGACCGGTCATGAGCAACAACATTTTCAACGGACTTAAAAGTGGCATCAACGAAGCACGATCACCTGAGCTTTTGCAACGGGTTTTAGGGGACAGCTTTTAATGGATTCGAGGATTTATTAGACACCGTCAATGGAAAACGAGGAGATAAGTGGCGCTCGACAGCCGCGGAGACTTAGGAAAACATGGCCGCTGTGAAAAATTGGTTCGACAAATAACCGAATGACATTTGAGGACATTGAAGCCGTACAAGATTAACGATTATCTCCCAGTCAAGGACTTTTCATCCCGATGAGCGACTCACCATTTGTCAGATGAACACAAACGTGTTGAATACAGCGAAGAAACACGTGTTACATAAACTTCTGGAAACCTACTTGCGATGTTATTTTATTTTATTATTATTTTTGTATTGTTATTTATTTTATTATTATATTATTTTTAATTTGTGATGCAATCTGAATTATTGTTTTGACCTAGAGAAAAAGCGTCAGTCGATTGTGTTTTATTTTTTATGAATATTTATCAGAGATACTAAAGTGGCCTCGGAGTGCCGGAAATAAAATGTCTTGGTTCTCTAAAACGTGATATAAAGTATCTGATCCTCAAGGAGAACAAACGACTATTATTACTATGTGATTCACTTCATATCCCAGTAGCGAATTTATATTATACTATCGTAACCCGGCAGACGTTGTTCTGCCTTTCATCTCCCTCGTTCTCCATCCCTCTCCCTTTCTCCGACTCTCTCCCTCCGACTCCCTCTACGTCTCTCTCCGCCTCTTTCCATCTCTCTCCGTCACTCTCCTCTCTCTCCGTCTCCTCTATCACTCTCTATTTAAGACCCTGACTAAGTCTGTCTGTCTCTGTCTTTCTGTCTGTATCTTCCTCTTCTCTGTCCCTTTCATTCACATTTAATTGCAGATTCTGCACATCTCTGGGCAGGTAGGATAGTTTCGAGAAATGCCGGAGGAGCAAAAATGTATTAGAAAGTTCCAGAAGATCTCATCTCGTAGATTACGGCGTGAGAAACGTTCTTTTGTTGCAATTAGCCTCAAAATTTTAGTTTTAATTCACTAGAACGGTTTGTTTAGGAGTTATTTAACGATATAGATTATTTTAATTGCTACCGAGTGTCGCGGGTTGCATTTGACATGAATGTTTGATTTTATTTTATAGCGCCATGCAGCGTAGAGTTACAACAAAATTAACAGTATATAAACCTTAATGGGTGGAAAACACGTAGATGTGCCAAATTCATGGAAACCGTTCACACAGTGTCGGAGTTTATATATATATATATATATATATATATATAAACTATATAAATAGTTATATATATATAATAATAATAATATATAATATAGTATATAAATAAGTAATAATATAGTAATAATATAGTAAATAATATAATATATAAATATAAATAAACTATATATATATATAGTTTATATATATATATATATATAAACTATATCCTTAGCGATCTCGGCCATCTGATCGGTATATATATATATATATATATATATATATATATATATATATATATATATATATATATATATATATATATATATATATATATATATATATATATATATGCCGATCAGATGGCCGAGATCGCTAAGGCAGTAGTGCCGGAGTGGTCTCGGACCAGAAGATCGCGGGTTCGAGTCCCGCCTCGGGCATGGGTGTATTTGTGTGTGTTTGTATGAGTGTGTCGTCCTTTCACCCCTCATCATCATCATCATTTCATCTTTCATACCCCCAGGACTAACAACCCTGGGGGATAAAAATCGGATCCAGCTTAATGCTGGTCCCCCCAAAGAAGTGTTCGCAAGCACCTGCCACCGTGATATTGAATGAAAAAACTGAGCCACGGTAATTGCAGGTTGCTTGCCCTGCGTGGTCCTAGTTGGCCGAAACGAAAATAATATATATATATATATATATATATATATATATATATATATACACATATATATACATATATATATATATATATATATATATATATATATATATACACATATATACACATTTGAGCATTGAGATTGAGCATTTACTGACTGCTCCTCAATTTCGTATCCCTAATAATAATTTATCGATAATAATCAATTTTAGTTAAGTTATAGTAATGACATTGAATTAGATTATCCGTTAATTGCACAAAGAATTGCAACTTCCAATCGTGTGACACGAGAGTAAAACAATATTTCGCTTCATCTTTCAGACAAAAAATCGTCTAAATCGTGTGGCTCATCTGAATTGTTGTAGAAATTGAGTTGCGGTTTTCCCCAACCAGGCATCTCCTACCAACGGGACATCGCCTCAGACCGGGACAAGCTCCCGTCCTCTAAGCTCCCGACCGGTCGCCCGGTGCGTGTCACGCCTATCGATGAACTTGAATTCACTAATTGCTTTGTGATTCCGGGTGCGTCAACTGCTAAGGTCATTATTCCCGTTAGTGTAGTGAATGTTTTTGCTCGGGACGTGGCGGTGAGATCCAACGCCGACCTACCTTCGGCTAGCGGGGCTTTTCCCAACCAGTTATCTCCCACTAGTGGATCACTGCCCCATGTGTGGAAGTGTGCATTTTAGAGTAAGTATAGGCAAGTATGGCAAGGAAGTGAACGGAAATATCCTGCGCGGTCCGTGGCCCGTTTGTTAGGGTATTGATCCGGCATTCGCCTGGGGCCGGAGTAACCATGGAAAACTACCGATCAGAGCAGCCGGTCGCTTATATTTTCTTTCATACATAAACTGAAGTCGACCCAGCTGACAAACTAGTGTCGAAAATCCTGACACCGTCGAGACCCGAACCTAGGACCTCCCGATCAAAGGCAATGCAGTGACGTCAGTTGATGCCTGAGCCACGGCGCGCCGTGGGCGGCCGCGGCGGCCGGTGTTTGCGAGACCATTCCGCCCATCACATTCGCCCTCCGCAGCGGAGAGGTAGCGATGGCACGTCTTGAGTTATCGGCGCCAATGGAATGAAAGGCTTATTTCTAAGCGAAATGTCGCCGAACTGAACTGCGTCTCTCTGAAACTAGAAAACGCCTGGGAGCGCAGTGAAAATGTATGTACCAACATCCGAGAAAATGTACACGAATGAGGAAAAAGCGAACCTATTACTTATGTGTGATGAATGTGGTAGATATGCCAAGAGATCTACAATTTTTTGCGGCGAAAGTTTCCCAATCGACGAACCTACGTACATGATTCTATGACTGCTAGCATACATGACTGTACTGAGTATTAATCTGTAAAATCTTGAATGAGAGAGGCAACTGGAAACCAAAGATATGTGAGCGGAACGAAAGGGTTTCCAGCAACGGAAAATAGGCAGACGTTCCTGCAGATGACCACAATGTCTCCACTTCAGCGACTATTTTACACGGGAATCGATAA
Source organism: Gryllus longicercus (assembly GCA_038098605.1). Classification (NCBI taxonomy): domain Eukaryota; kingdom Metazoa; phylum Arthropoda; class Insecta; order Orthoptera; family Gryllidae; genus Gryllus; species Gryllus longicercus. Next base: position 359,110 of record JAZDUA010000209.1, on the reverse strand, counting down.
CGACGTTTACAATCAAGCACCACAAAATCTGAGAGAGGAAGACGATCCATGATGTGTTTTCTGTTGCTATTTGATAAGAAACTGCGTTCCTTTCGAGGGTCCCTTTGTAAGCGTAATGAAAAGTGAATTTCGTTGTAGGTGCGCGTATTAAGAATATGCTTTAAATAAAGCTAATTTTATAATTGTTAAGGTCATTTCGTCTGAATTTGTTAAATAAATTTCTTAGTTTTATTTACACATCATTTGTGCACTAATAATAGTTTAGGGACAAAAATCGTTAACGTTTTCTTTGTTACTGCACATACCACATCCATTATTTCAGAGCAAATCGCGTTATCCATTATATCTCTCGTTCGTTCAGTGTAAAGAACTCAATGTTTTGCTCAAATCTCGTATTTCATTATAAAAACTGATCTCACTGTGTACTGTCTTTACACAGAATCTAACACATTAGAACGTATATCTTACGCTGGGCACATGCCAAACGATGAACTGGAATTGACTGATTGAATAGTGATTCGTGGCGCGACAACTGCTAAGGCCAATAGTCCCGTTAGTGAAGTGAATGTTTTTTTTTGCTCCGGAAGGGGCGGTGATATTCCCCCGTTGGATGGTGAGATCCCACGCCGACCTACCTTCGGCCAGCAGGGTTTTCCCCAACTGTTATCTCCCACCACCATTGCACCGCCCCAGACGGGACGTGCTCTAATGTCCTAACTGGTCTTCCCGAGATGAGTGGTAGCGTAGTGCAAGTAAGGGTCAGTGTGTATAAGCAAGGGATGAGTATAGGACAAAAAAGAGGAAGGAAAGAGCGCACGAGTAAAAGTTGAACATAAATAAATAAAAATAAAGTTTAAAAATCGCAAGATTAGCAATATTTGCAAAGTAGTCATGTTCGTTTCTGAGTTTACTGAGAAAACTTATTTGCATTGGTACACGAATTGCAAGTATGATTTTTTTGCATTGCTAACAAAATAGCAACTCGCCCTTACCTCTACTCTTACCATTACAAGCAAAAGGAGAGTTCAACAAAACGTGCGCATAGTGAAGATACATTTACGTCCAGAAGCAAAACAAGGGGCATCTCAGCATTTGCTCAATGGATCAGGGAAACTAGGCAAAAACCTGATCGAGATGGAGTCATTGACCCGGAATCTGAACTACATTATTTGTTACAAACATTAAGTCTTTTTAAAAAATTATACAATACAAATGTAAAATAATTCATTATATATCACTGTTTTGTTAAAATAAACATTATTTTTCTTTTTGATAATCAGTATAGTCTCTAATTGTATAGAAACAGTTATGCAGCAGATTTTACTTTTAACTACAATTTGTGAACCGACTTCAATTGTTTGTCATCTGGCAATGCGTTGTAAAGTAACGTACATGTATTGTATGTGGACTTCTGATACTGAGCTGACACTTAATAAACGTGATTTTTACGACGTGTGTTGTAATTATAAATATCAGTATTGCATGAAAACATGTTCCCACCGTTAAGTAAGTCATATTTGAAAAATATTACAGATTCGTAAATATATAGGCTAGGTAGTGGTAAGATTCCAAGCTCAATGAAGAGAGGCTTGCAAGGGTAACGCGGATGGCATTTTTTCATTATTCGAATAATTTTCTTTTGCAATCTAAAGGTCCGAGTACTACATGATGAGTTTCCCCAGAATTTTATAACATATCTCAGGCGGGAATATACATTTGCAAAATACACGCAACGAGCTGTATGAAGGCTGACAGAATTTGTTAGAATTCTGAATGCGTAACATAATGAACTTAATTTAGTGTTTAATTTTGTTATATGTACATTCCATTTGAGGTTTGACTGAATTGACAGACCTAGAAATTTTGTTACCTGAACATTACCTTATTGCATGTTATTCATTTCCAATGGAGCATGCGATTGCTGATTTGAAATGCAAAAGTGCATTGAAACTGTTTTTCCTTCATTAACTATTAATTTGTTATTACAAAACCAACTTGAAACTTCTAAAATCGTACTATTTGTTTCTTTTTTGCAAAGAACATTCGTGTCATCGGCAAACAGAACCGTTCTTCTGTTTTAATAGACGACGGCATATCGTTTACGTATAACAGAAAGAGGATAGGCCCTAAGATCTAGCCTTGCGGAACCCCATATTCAGTTGGCAAAGAATTGAAAGATAAGTAAATAATGTCCTTTCGTGCCAGTACGGTATTTCCACTCTTTGAAATCGATGTTTAAGGTACCAAGTTATCCAATCTAGGGCGATACCACGAATTTCATAAGAAGGTAATTTTGATTGCAAGATGTTATGGTCAATAACGTCAAAAGCTTTCGAAAGATCTGAAAATATTCCAATGTCTAAAAATATTCCAATGTCTAAAAATATTCCAATGTCCAAAATATTGCAACTAGAACCTAGGACCCCCCCCCCGGTCAGAGGCACTGCAGCAATCTCAGTGGGTACCCTGAGCCACCTCTGCCGGTGCGAACCGGACTACACCGCGAGGCTCGGTGCGCTTGAGCGCGGTTTCGTGGCCTCCCGGCGCCCGACGCGCCCGTCCCACATCCCGCCCCGTTGGCGCCGCTTTCTTTTCCGCTCCGCAGGGCCAAAGCAACGCAGCACAATGGCCTCGAGGCGTGTCACCTCTGTTTTCTCGCGGTGGAGGCGGAATATTAATAGGCGCGCGTCGGAAAAACTTTACATCTGTGAAAAACATTGTCATGTAACGGAGGGCAGTCGGCGTGTTTATGGCGGCGTCGCTTCATGCTTGTTACCATGGGCTAATGAAATCTAAGGGAACCACGAAAAAAAATTGAAGTTTTTGTATTGTAACATGAAGTATATATCTGCTGTAAAAAGAGTCCAGAAATAATTTATGCATCTTCTTAGGTATTTCTCAATTCTCATTCATAAGTGGACTTGACCTGAGTTTGGTAGGTTTACCTTCATAACTCATAACTATTGATACCCTCCCTCCGTACAACAAAACCTCTCTAAAATAAAAAGAATGACACCTTTGTAGTTTGTGTTACGTTAAAAATAATTTACGCAACTATGATTCGGATATTATTTTAACTTCTAGTAATATTACGTTTTTTGGATGGAACATAATGTTTCACAGCTAAGAGCGGGAGCTTATAGATTTCGTAATACAAAAAGCCGCTCAGTGTGCTAATGAAACTCATAATCAGCCGCTAAAGGCGTGATTGTTTGTATTCCTCCTGCAAAATAACAATAAACCCCCGTACTGCAAAACTACAATTCAATTCCTAATGAGTAGGGGGCGGATTTTAAAGAAAAATCTTTTTTTTTCGCTTTCACTTTCCGTTTAGTATAGAAATTCATTTTATGTCGAGACAAAACGAAATGACCCATTTTTTACGTAATTTTTAATGTATTTTCGTTCATTTTAATATCATTTTAATGGTGCTTCAAACAATATGTAACATGGTGCAATAAATGTTCACTGTGGTCTTCCTCAGGGCTGGTATACCAGCCCTGAGGAAGACCACGACAAGATGGTCGAAACGTTGGCAACACAGCCTTCGATGCGGCGTCACCCGGACAGCCCAGATTACGCAAAGTTTGTTTCCATTTGGGCAATGTTTTCATTAATCATTTACAAAAATGCAAGTGAGTAGAGGATGTTGGTTGTATCTAAAGTGTGGGTGGTAAAAATTATGAATCCCAATGCGATGTCATGATCACCCCAAGGAATGGATAGAACTTCTTACAGACGCACAACGTTTAGTGGATTAATCCCAGTAAAATCTTTATCCTCTAAAATCCAAATAGTGACTCTCTGTGGTCAGTTCGATTTGAATACCTATGCTTCATCCATTAAAATGATTGCCATTTCGTTTCCAAGGACTCGCAGAAAGAGCCCAAATCTCGTACGTTGGTCGTGAGCGTCAACTCTTTCCGATCGAAGTGGGCCCAGGCACTTGCAGCAAAATCGCTGTGTCGAGGACGAAATACGCGCCGCCGTCAGCGCTATCAGTGCCCCAGCGGCCTGGGCCGGAAATAATGGCGCCACTTCGCCCGGCGCGGAGCCGTTAAGCCTCGAGTTTATGCGGCGGCCTCTTGTGGGAACGCTTTCCTGTTTGTA